>OY821760.1:13364178-13964178 GCA_963682095.1 Potentilla sterilis | reverse complement strand
CAGTCTATTCTGTTCACTACACATTCTCATTACATCCTAATTTTATTTTTTTTCTTTTAGAATTACTTTATTCACCTTATTTCAATACCTAAAATACCCTTTTTCAAATATTCACTCAACATAATTTTTTTCAATTGTAAACTTATATTGTTCACTGCCACTTTTTAATTTCTGATTTTTTAATAACCTCAATTAAGAAAAGATCATGCAACGTTTTTTTTATACGACCGTGCAACTACTATATATATTATTATGTCTCACGATGATGCGCTCTATCACTGATGTTAACAATTTTAGATATAGATCGCCGCGTGACATGGCTGCCCATAGGAAGGTAGAAGGTTAAATAGGGTTTTATTTTTTTGTTTGTTTGTTTTTTTGCTAGAATAGGGATTGGAATCACCAATCCCAATTTGTTAAGAGAAAGAAAAAGTTACAACCAAATGGAGGATCAAGGTCTCACATAACGTACATATAAAAAATCAGTGCCAAAACATTATAAACAAAAAAGACTACTTAATTTATCCTAAAATTTGGCAGACCAAGTGTTGTCAATTTTATTTTAATACTCGCACGTGCACGAATCAATTATAGAATAGAAGTGCAAGCACGAGGTCATTCTCTCAGGGACTGATTTAACCAACTTAATTGAGACAAATGTGCTATATACTTATAAGATTCAAACTGATTTTTGAGTTGTTGTTTATGATAGAAAACTACATAAAAGAAAACAGAAATTAAAGATGAATGATGATGAAATTTAAGAGTTAAGAACAAATTATGCAGATGCTAAGCATTGAATCCACCATCTAATACTCCTACCCTTCTCTCTAGAAGACAACCACTGAATTCCATAAATAAAATGCTAACGATTCCATTACATAAGCCTTATTGATCCCGAAAAATTGCCTATGTTCTTCAAACATATGAATTTCAACATATTGATCCAGTATAAAACTCAAGTAGCCAAACTATGATTACTTCTCATAATGATCAGGCAAAAGTAAACATGTTCAACTCCATTAAAGTCACAAGAATAAGGAAATCATGCAAACAAGAATATCGACTATGATCAAGCTCTTGAATTCTTATTCCCAACTCTGTAATCATAAGATCAAATATCTTTTGGCACCCTAGGAAACATCTCCTCATTGATAAAGCATCATGTTTTCAAACCAAATAACTCACAAACAAAACCTATGTCTTATTGATCCCAAACAAAGATTCTGAATGAAAATTCAATTGAAACAATGATTAAGAGTTTAGCATAAAATTCTGGAAATCCAATGATAAATCAACTAGAAAACGAGGTAGTCATACTAGGCGCTTCATCTCAGCCCTAGCTTAAGAGTTTAGCAATCCATAACAATGGAAAACATAACTAGAATGAAAGAAATCATGAAATTAACAGACAACGGAAGATGAGTAAAATTCTGGTTCACCGATGATGAGAGCTCCTCTCCCCTTTTCTCTGCGTTAAAAGGCTGCCTTCCAGTCCCCCCTCCGAATTAGGTTTTTTTTTCTTTAATTCCTCATCCAAATTCCTCCTTGTTTGGGCCTTTTTTTAAGTCTCCTTGTCCAACTTGGAATTATATTTTTTTTCTTCTAATTAATAACTCAAGGTTATTGTAGTCAGCTGAAGGAGAAACTTACAATACGTTCAGTCTAATTCCAAATGTGCTGAGATTAATGGATTTGGGCTTCACAAGTTGGGATTATTGAGGGACTATGCAAAATTCGTCAAAATCAGCATTCCCGTACCAGTTCCACTCAAACCTTCATAACTTTCTCTAGAAGAATGAAAATCCACTTCCGTAAAATTCTTTAGAAAGCTGACATCTGTATCTTTCCAATGATGTATGGCTCGCCTTCTAATTCCTTGTGAGCATGTACAGTTTAATCCACGAAGTTAGTGCACAGCAGAGACAATTTTCTGGAAATTCAGGATAGCAAGCACAGTAGCAATCCTTTGTTACTTTAAGCTCAAATTCCTTCTTTTCTCCCATTTAACCTATAAAATACAAAAAACGAAGTAAATGACTCATAATTAACAAGAACTTAGCATATAATCATGTGTTTAAGAATACAAATATATATGGAATTATGAACTTATCACCAAGTTCATCTCGCCGACAATAGTGAAGGATGGAAGGAGGAGGACATCCCATGTCAGACAAGGACAAACCAATATTAGCAAGAGCATCAGCCATTTGGTTACCTTCTCTAAAAATATGTGAAGACTGGAACTGCATCTGTGAGATATAGAGCAAACAATTACTCCAAACAACACGTAAACGCCAAGGAACAAGATGATGAGCACATAAATAATCAAGGACAAGAGTAGAGTCCACCTCAAGCCATATGTGTTTCCATTCTCTAACCCGTGCTAGCTCAATAACTTGAATCACAGCCATGACCTCTGTCTCAACGGAACTAGGAATATCAAGATTAGAAGCAAAGGCACCTAGAAAAGCAGCATGAAAATCCCCAAAAATCCCACCATAACCAGCTCGTCCTGAAACTTGTTGCCACGCACCATCAATACTAATAGCTTGAATCACAACCATGACCTCTGCCTCAAAGGTTAAATAGGTTGACTATGTCGACCAATGCTCAAACAACGATGAAAATAGGTCAATTTTGTACTATAAGCGTTGTTCCTCGCCTTTAAAATATCCAACGGTGTGATTAGCCATGTCACACGAATATAAATATTTCAATTTTATTACATGCCTAGATAGAGCATGTCATCGAGAGAGCGTAGTATTTTTCTGAGATTTTTAGGCAACAGAGTTATTTATTATGATTTTCAGAAAGTTTTAGTGCTTTAAAAGTTATTTTATAGTCAATATAACCTATGTGGCTCAATCATGACCGTCTATTTATGCAATTTGTAAATATATATTAGGTCATATAATTAAATACGATATAAAAATGGTAATATTATTTAAAAGGGCAATCTAATTTTGAAAATGATAAAAAAAACCCATTTTTTTTCACTTGATAAAAAAGTACTTAATTTTAGAGAGCTTCTATTCATACCTCCTAAATTGGCACTTGGACCTCTTTTTTTTTTCAAGTTTTAGTTGACTTTGTCAACTCATGTGTAATTACAAAAAAAAAACACATAAAAGTAAAAGAAAAAGAAAAAAAAATATCTTGTTACACAATCAGATTATTCTGAAATGCCTTAAATACTTTAATTTCTTTCCAAAAATAATTACGATACATGGTATAACTTGGTTTAATTTATGCTGCTCTCTTTGTTCAAAAATTTAACTTCCATGTACATTAGCTAGCATATTATTATCAAATGGCAAGTGCATTATTATTTATTCTGCAACAACTTATGTAAAACATGTAATGAGTGTTTAATTACCAGATCTCAAATTCATGGGTCCAACCTTCCAACATATACGGTTACCATCAAACACCAGATTTTCATACTTGATATGCATCACGCACCAACGTATAAATTAAACAGCCATTTATAGAACTTACAATGTGAACTAAAAGTATCTAGATGATAGATAAGTAGAACTATATATATATATATATATATATATATATATATAGAAGAAGGAAAATGTGTTGTATGCAAAGTCAATTACTTGCATATACTACCAGAAAAAAGGCTTTTGCCGACGAAAAAAAAAAACGGCCGACGAAACCAATTTTCGTCGGCTATTCTCAAGAGTGGCCGACGAAAATTGTTTTCGTCACTAAAAAGAAAAAAAATCGTCGGCTATTCCCACTGACTGGCCGACGATTTTTTCTTTCATTGCTAAAAAAAATATTTCGTCGCCTATACCCCCTAGAATGGCCGAAGATTTAAAAATTTCGTCGCCTATTCTCTGAAAGTATAGCCGACAAAAACTTTAGTAAGTTTGGCCGACGAAATTGTCATTTTCGTCGGCTATAAGTCTATATATTTTCAGATCAAAACCCGGTTTACTGCAGATTTAGCGTCCGGCGTCCGAATGACGATTGTGATACCATTCCGGAAAGGGAACGACGCCAGGAATCAAACTCGTTGCTTTGCCATGACGTGTGTGCCTTTTCGGGCTTTCGAGTTCGTTTAGGGCCTCAAAATGGCAGTTTAATATGTTTTCAAGATTTAAGTTTTCTAATTTATTTTGTTTTAAACCATTGCTTCATCCTTCAAATGAAAAAATGTTGTGAAATAAGATATGACCGAAATAATGAAATACGTCTACGGTTGAAAAATGACAAGATTCTGATAAAATCTGAGTGTCGAAAGATGCGGTCAAAGGTTTTATTCTTTCGTTTCCCTAATGGTAGCGTTACCTTCGGTAAATATTTTGAGGAAAATTTTTATACGATTAGTTGCATCTCATCGATTTGAAACTATTATCTGGTGAAGGTCAGGCAAAAAAACGTCATTTAGACAGTCCAATTACCATTTCTAAGCGTTTAGAGGTTTGACTCACCCGGTTGACCGTTCCGATCGAGCCTTTAACGTTGTCAGCTGAAGTTGGATTTTTTTCCATACATGTATTTAATCTTAACGGTGATATCTGACTGTTGGAATAGATTTTCTAAACTTTTAGATTCAAAATCAGAACATATGCACTAATGTTCCTTAACTTGTTTACTAAGTGTTTAAGTGAATGTATAGTTTCAAATAGTTACTATACGTAGACTCTTCAAATGCAAAAATGTGGTGAAATAAGATATGACCGAAATGATGAAATACGTCTACGGTTGAAAAATGACAAGATTCCGATAAAATCTGTGTGACGAATGTTGCAGTTAACTGTTTTTTACCTTCGTTTTCCTATGAGTAGCTTGACGTTCGGTAAATATTTTGAGGAAAATTTTTATACGATTAGTTGCGTCTCATCGATTTGAAACTATTATCTGTTGAAGGTCAGGCCAGAAACCGTCGTTTAACTAGACTAATTTCCGTTTTTAAGCGTTTAGAGGTTTGACTTAGTGGTTTGACCAATAGTTTAGCCGACGAAATATAATTGTCGTCGGCTAAACTTTTGCGATCCGCGCCTTTTTATTGTCCGCCGTTGGATGGCTCAGATCCAACGGCTGTTGATTTTCCAAAGTATAGCCGACGAAATATATTAAATCGTCAGCTATTCTCTAAGTATAGCCGACGAAATCTTTTAAATCGTCGGCTATTCTCCTTCTAAATCTTTTAAATCGCTTCCTCCCCCCCCTCCTCCTTCCCCTCCTCCTCCGGCCTCCTCCTCCTCCTCCTCCTCCTCACTACCAGAAAAGGGGTTATAGCCGACGACGCCATCTCGTCGGCCGTTTTCATTAAATCGTCGGCTATACTCATAGCCGATGAAGTATCGTCGGCTATTCTCTCGTCGGGAATGCTCCGTCGACTATAGTATAGCCGACGACACTCAGGGTAAGTCGTCGGCTTATAAAACACGCGGTATAGCCGACGAATAAAGCGTCGTCGGCTATACTTCGAACATTGCCGACGACAGAATCGTCGGCTTCAACAATTACGTAATTGCCCCTAACCCGGAAGTATAGCCGACGACACTATCATCGGCTATACGTCCGGCATAGCCGACGAATTAATCGTCGGCCATAACAATCGCCGGTACCAGGAACGGCTTTTTTTTGCCGGAAGCCGGGAGGGTATAGCCGACGAAATATGGTCCATTTCGTCGGCTATAACCCCTAAATATTTTTAAAAAATTAAAAATTTAACTCGGGCCCAATTTCACTTCGTCTTCGGTTTGGCTGCAGAAAATCCACAAACAAACATCCAAATATCCAACAAATATCCACATCAATCCATCCCTAATATCCTACCTACTGTACAAATTAACCCCCTAACTAGTCATCTACTCATCATCACCCCCTAAACGCGTAGCGTCGTCGACGGGATCGTTCGAGTTCCGGTGGCTATGGCTACCTTGATCGCCTGGCGCACTCCGATGCGGGGGGGGAGTGGGGACGACGAACTGGGGCATCTGTGGCGGAGGCGGGGGCTGGAGTCCAGCCTGCTGGGCCTCCCAAGATAGCTGCATCCATCGGTACATCTCCGCCACAGATGCGTCTCTAGCCTGCTGCGCCGAAGCCTCCGCGGCCCTCGCCAACTCCGCCTGCTGGAGCGCCTCCACCGCCCTCGCCAACTCCGCCTGAGTCCTCTGCAGCTGTGTCTGCAAGTCTCCTCTCGTCGAAGCCGCACGCTGCGTGCTGGGATTGGCCGGCGTGTACTTGAGAACCCCATCTCCCGCCGCGCCTAGGCCTCTCTGGTAGAAGTAGTTGTTGCCCGTCCCTACCGCCGCGTGCATGATCTGAGAGGCCAAGCGCGGCTCAAGGGTGTCGATCGTGGAGGCAAACTCCGCGATCGCCTCGTTGGACGCCCCTTCCCCCAGGGTGTCTCGCGCGATCCCGAAGGTGATCGCGTCGGTCTCCGCATCTATTTCCGCCTAATTGACAAGAAAATATAATAAACGAATTAATAAAAAAAAAATATAAATTAATTTAATGAAACACTTTTATTGAAGATGGGCGAATACTTACCACTTGGTCGGGACGCCCCGGATACATCTGCGCATGAATCCACGACAACGGCCTCAGCGGTCGGTCCCTCCTCGCAATCTCTGCCCACTGCCTCCAGGAGCGGGCGCCGCCGTGGTGGGGGTGCTCGTTCCTCTTGCGGTTGTCGCTGTTCGTCTTCGAGATTTTCTGTATTATAAGAACGAACATATAAACGCAAATATAAATTAGTAACTAAATTAAAATATTAGGAACTAACCAAAATAAAATTATTAACTAATTTAGTTACTAACTAATTTAATTTAATTTGTAACTACTTAACTAACTAATTTAATTTAGTAACTAACTAACTTACTAACTACCTAATTTAATTTAATTTAATTTAGTAACGAACTAACTAACTATGTAACTAACTAACTAACTTAATTTAATAACTAATAACTAACTAACTAATTAATTTAATTAAGTAACTACATAATTTAATTATTAAATAACAGTAAAAAGTTATATACTAGCAGGCTAAATTTTCTTACCGAGACCCTGTCGCTCCCGAAGTAGGCTACCAGCCATAGCCACTCATACTCCCTGTACCGGAACTCGTGGGGGGTTGCACCTCGCCCCAAGCCCTGCTCCACATGGTACGTCATGTAGTGCGTCGACAGCTCGTTCTTCCACTCGGAGTACCTATATTAACAAAACACAACTGTTAGATATATTCGTACACTGCCAATAAATAGTATGATAGTAAAATAACACGAAACACATAACCTGTTCTTCAGCTGCTCGTCTCTCCACCAGTCCAAGGTAGAATGGACTCTAAACCATTGCTGCAATATTATAAATTAATTAGAAAATATTTTTATATAGTTATAAGGACTGAATTTATAAATGTTTATTTTCTATAATAAAAATACGATTTAACTCACCGACAGTGCATTGTACACTCGCGCCTTGATGTCATCGGGCACAGAGCCCCAGTCGGGCCACAACAGTGGGACCCTGTCCCGCACGAGCATGCCCGTCGCGTTGATATACTTGGTGGTGGTGTCTCTCCTCTCAATCGGGCGTCCATCCTCACCGGGACCGGGCAGGATCTCCCTGATCCCACCGGCGAGCTCCCTCTCCAGGGTCGACATGTTCGCTGGCCCTCTGGTCCGTCTCGTCCCCGCGGGTTTATTTACGAGGACGCCTGTTTCATAATTAAAATGAATACATAGTTAAATAATTATTTAAACTAACTAATTAAATAATTAATTAAACAATCTAAATAATTAATTAAACTAACCAATTACCTGCGTCGTTGTACTGCTTGTCCTTCTCACGAACACACCACAGGCCGCGGCAGTCCTCTGAGTCGAAAGGCCTGTGGACGTAGGCCTCCTCCCAGGGAATCTCGTGGGGCCGGTCGTGCCTCCAAATCTGCCTCCCCCTGGCGTCGTACTCGGGGATGGCAGGGAGGAACTGGACCATGTACATCCCCGATGGCGGAGACATAAGGGGCATGGACCCTGAGGGGCCTGATCCCCCTGACGGTGGGCCCCGTAGCTGTGGACGCTGTCGCTGTGGGGGGACAGGGAGCATCTCTGGAGGGTCCAGACCGGCGCGCAGTGGGGTCGGCTGCCGATCTTGGAACAGTGCTGAAGTGCACTGGGGTCTGGTGGCTCTGCGTCCTCCTCCGACACTCGAGTCAGGGCCTGCTCCCGTCGACTCATACGAGGAGCCCCCACGTGGATCGCTCGGGGTCAATCCCATCAAGGTCTCCTCTCGTCGACTCATAGGCCGGCGTAGGCCCCGACGACCGCTGGATCCGCTCCCCCCACGGCTGGCTCCTGCCTGAGCGTCGGGGTCGCTCTCGGTCGGTCTGGCAAGCCATCGGTCTACAGCGCGGCGGTTTCCTGCACAATTAGTATATAAATTCCATAAATTTCACAAAAATTCCACAAAAAAATTTAAAACTTCATTAAATGTATATATACCAAATTATATATATACCTAAATATATTTATACCTAATTATATATATATATATATATTCCGAAATATATATATAGATATATATATATATATATATCCTTCTACAAATCGTTGTTAATTCCACAAAATTAAAAAGAAATCCACAAAATTCCATAAATTTCACAAAAAAATAAAAAACTTCATTAAATATATATATACCTAATTATATATATATATAAATATATTTATACCTAATTATATATATATATATTCTGAAATATATATATATATATATATGTTAAAGGAAAAACGTATTATGTGCATTCGTCAATGTAACTGACGATAGATAATTATGTAGTCATTATTGTCATTAATGTATTTCCTATTACCGTTGTAATACTCACCCTATATAAAGGGGATTATCAATGAAATGAGTAGACCAATTCATTTTTCCTACAACACGTTATCAGCACGACCCTACCACCTCCGACGAGATCGACCACCCAGCACCACCGCCCCCCCTCTAAGCCGTCGACCTAGTTCGGCCGACGACCTCGCGCCGCCCGTCATATCTGGTTCCAAACCCAGATCGACACCATCGATCCTCTCCAACTTCGACGCAATCTGCTCTGGGCACCCAGAAATATACTCAGGGCACCCACCACCCTTCTCCGATCAACACGTCACCACCACCTACCCTCCGCGCCGACGAACCAGGGCTGCTGCCGTCACCTAGCAACATCGACGTGGAGCATCGACGCTGCCAATCCGAACCCCATCGAGCCCAGCCCCGGCGTTGCACGAGCCGGATCCACGCGCCTAATCCTCGACCCGGATCCGATCGGACCACCACTGCTCGACACAGTCGTCCCCCCTCCTCCTCTGATCGGACCACGACCACGTAGCCCTGAATCCGTCGCCGGTCAACTCGCCTCGATCCAGATCGGAAGACGAACCCCTTGATGCCTGAACCGGATCTGTGAAACCCGATCCAGCTTCTACCGACGACAGCTCGTCGGGAAAAGGCTGCCTCCAGAAGTTTTCCCGACGAAAATTTTGTCGGCAGAGATTGCACTCGACCCGACCCGACCCGGATCTGGGTGACCCGACCCACGAAAAAAAGGGATATTTACCTTTTTACTGGTAAATTCAAAGGTAATTTTTCGAAATTACTGTACAGTGGATTATATTTACTGTTTTACGAATTTAATGGTAAATATGAAATTATTTAATTTATATGGTAACTGTATGATTAAAGTGACTAATCATATGAATATTGTTGTTTTTACATGTGACGTATTAACTACGATGCGGCGATGAATATGCGACGACAAATTTGGAGTCGGAGATCGAGCAATCGATTCATATGCAGTTTATTTGGCAAACTTACAAGTAATATTTATATTGACGCTCTGCTTTCATTATATTTTGTTTCAGTTATTTATATGAAATAATGCTTTATTCAATTTGATCGCATTAGTATTTTATATAAATATGAAACTTGAAACATTATATGCTCATTTTATTAGTGTTAAATAATTGTTTTATTTAACATGTTATTTAGTTTGAGCATTGTCATGATAATGTAATTTCATGAGCATTGTAATATAAAGAAAAAGTGAGAAACCTATATTGTGAAAAAGCATTTTCACGAAGTAAGAAAAATATGACCATTACAAATTTCGGTCTTGAAATCCAATTTTTATTTATTGAAAATTTTTCAACATGGATATCTTATTTATTGTGTAGAAAGCAACGATAATGGAATTTCATTAGCTTCACATGCAATGAAAATGGAGAAACCAAAATTTTATTGTGATAACGAAATTTCACGAAGCATCGGAGTTACCATAATGTATATTGGTTTATATTAGTCGTCGTGCATGTCATTTAGACTACGAGATTAATACATTATATTCTTCCTCTATTTTAAAGATGGTTTAACCATCACATTTTAGTTTTGACATATTGGACTCTGAAGAATTTGAGTACCAAATTCCCCTATTAAGCCGACTAAGGCTTGAGCATGGTATATTTATGCAAATTGCTTTATGTAAATAGCTAAATAAATAATTTCAATATCTTGAACGACAATGTAAGGTCTAAGAAAAAAATCCCTGAAATTTAATTATGCAAAGTAATGCAATCACCCTAAAACAAAGGGCAATGATGATGTAAGTTATGAGAAAACAAAGAGTAATGACGATGTAAGGTCTTAGACAAAGAAATTTCCTGAAACAAATTATGCAAAGTAATGCAACAACCCTAAACCAAAGGGTAATGACAATGTAAGGTATGAGAAAAAGAAATTTTCTGGAACACATTTTGCAAAGTAATGCAACAACCCTAAATCAAAAAACAATGACGATGTAAGGTCTTAGAAAAATATATATATATTCTTGAACAAATTGGGCAAAGTAATGCAACGACCCTAAAACAAAGGGTAATTACCATGGACGTAAAATTCATATAATCATCCAAAAGTAAGTGGAAACAATGTAACATTTAAAAGATGACATAGGGGACATGTCATGTGCAGTGAAGCACTCTGCCATTGTTGTAATTCAATGAACTATTGATACGTACATTATAAGCTAGCAAAGAATTAGCTACGACTTTCAATAAATATGAAGAATCATATGAGTACGCGGATTTTGGAAAAGTATCTTCAATATCCAACAGTAACATTGAAAATGAGTTTACAACTAAAAACATAATATCTGGGAAGAATATGTTAAATGACAAATCTCATCATTGCAGCTATTAAAAGAGCAAAAAGGATCTGGCTCAATCCAAGATAGACTTTGATTAGTCTACTTTTAAATTTACAAGATATCCTTATAAAGGCCATTACGCCTAAATACGACTTTTGGCCCTAAATTAGACTTTTGGTCTTAAAATTTCTCTCTCTAAATTGGACAAGACTAAATGTAATCGTTGGCATGTTAATTTTTTGAATCTTCTCTAAAGGAATTGAGATTATTCAAATTTTATTCATAATACACATGATTCAATTTTCTACATCTAACTTTGCAAAGTATTGCATAAAATAAAACAACATATCATAATATAGGCATGACACAACGAACTGTGGGTAAAGAAACGCACCATGTGATCCCTAGAATAATAGTACTAAAGGACAATGGTACTAATATATCACAAAAATAGCACAATAGTACTGAAGAACTGTAGTACTATAATGAAAGTGATAAGAACCTAAATATATGTTCCTTTGGGATTCATAATACACCTGCCTAATTGGGATTACAATACCTTTTCATTACAATCCCCATCAATTTACTCTAAAGAACTTGAGTTACGTTTCGATGTATATATTGAGCATATGTCAAATTGACAATTTATGCGATAAAAGAAAATTGAATTTTGTTTTCCACATTATAAAGAAATTTACGCCACGATTTTTCATGTGAAAAAGATACAAGTGAGAATTCATTTGAGCTCCTTTGCATTACCTCTAAATGACTGCGAATGTAAACGAGTATTAGAGAAAATTATATGTCAACTTAGTAGGTTCTAAGTAACCGCTAATTAAATCCAACGTCATAAGAAAATGATCTTTTGGAATTCTGACATAGATTGGCTTTGATATGGTGATCCATACATTAAAGAAACTACTATGGACACTCATATTTTTGGATAAATAGAAGCAAACACCAGAAGAATATGGTTCACACACGAATCTGAGGACGATCAATGAACATTTTATCCTCAAATATTGTCATATAGGGTTGAAGACGTATGTTCAATTCCTAAATTCCGCCGCTCCCCCAATGTGGCATTATAATATATTTGATGCACAAGCATATGCATTTATACCTTATTATGCTTCTCCTATCCGTCATGATTTTATGGATAAAAGTACATCATTCAAAGCCTATTCGTTAAACCAATTATGATTGAGATCATCATATGCAAATGACACATGAGTTTCTCATTATGTTGTTATATTGAATCAAAAGAGGATTCAGTGGATCGATTCAACCAACTTGCGGACACCATAGATATTTTATGGTGTTGGTTGTTGTGTCGACACACTGGTCACGTGTCATGACACCATCCACAATTAAAATTTATGCTGCTTATGCTAGAAAGTCAAAGCACTTAGGCCGGGTTAATTTCCGTAGGTGTGATGATTTTATGGCTTATTATATGGGATTTGTAATGGACATCATATTCCTATATATAAAAACCCAATTGGTCTCACGGAAAACGACTACAGTAATAGTCTTAATATTGGTAAAGCACACCAATACTTCCGTTTTGGGTTATGCAATTTTTGCATGCAGCGTTACTTTTTCATCTATGGCCATCATCATTGAACCAATTTACACCATAGCTAGTGACTATGTGTAAGGATTTTAAAGGATTTCAAACGAACTTGTAATCCTTGAGCTCTTTTGGATTGACACGGATCTACAATCCTTGAGCTCCATTAAATGTTTTTATGTGCCAAAATTGCGCCGCCACATGATAGGAGCACAATGTGCGACGATATTATATGCTTATGCCCTCGTTTATGCTTTGTTTAACCCTTATTTGTCTAAGATAGAGTCGTAATGTAGTTAGTGTCCATTTGGTAGAGTTTTGGTGAAAAATGGTTAAGAATCCGAAAAATGACTAAGTTTGAGAAATCTGGAAAATATTGCAAAATATGTCTTTTTCGTGATTTTGAGATAAATGAAACTGTGATCTATCCTTGTCCAAATTCTATGAAATTTGGCGTGCTTAATATTCATATGCTGAGGAATGTTGTGTTAAAATTTCAGATTAATCGGAGTTCGGGAAGTCACCCAAAAGTTGGCTGCAAAACGGCAGTCCGAGCATTTCAATCCAGGGGCTTCCAGGATTTTCCTGGGACTTTGTCCCAACTTCGAAAAATCATTCCCGACGACTTGCATGGAATTTGGCCGAGATATTTTATGAGGAGATGGCTCTATGTGTCTAGTTTACGTGAGACTTGGAATCGCATCAATTGGAGCTCCACGGAGGGAGATATGCCGGAATTACTGCGACAAGGTCAAAGCTGCCGATTCCAGGAACCTACTGCCCCCTTTTTGTGTTTTCTGTTTTTGATGGACCAAATGGTGTACAAATGCATATGTGAAGATGGTCCAAGCTTTATGAAGGGAAGAGGAAGACACTAGGCCATGGCATTGAAGAAAAACATGAAGAAATCAAGTCTCCTAGTCACACTAGGAGAAGCTGCCGATTTGAGGCAGATCGGATGCAACTTCATGCTGCCGGCAATTGGGGTATTTTTCGATGGACCAAGACATGTCAAATGAAGTCCAAGACCACATAAGAAGTCCATGAAGATGTGAAGCCCAAGCCTTGAAGAAAAATTCAGAAAAGAAAACCTAATTGGATTAAGAAAGGAAGGTTGCAAAACCTTAATGAACTAGGTTTTCTGAATCCCTTTTGGCTTAAGGGACTGCCAGCAGCCTCTCTCCCTATCCTATATATATATCCTCACTTTTTCATTCTGAAAATCATCTCATCTCAATCATAATACACTAGCCTAAAGCTCTACCAAGTCTACCAAAACACCAACACATAAATACCTAGCCGAACCATCACCACCACAACCATATTGCCGAATCCCTTCCACCTTTGTTTCTGCCGATTTCTGTTCTTGCCGAACACCAAGGAGCAGCAGCCGAGCCACCTATTCACCTTTGAGGAGTCTTCAAGGTTCTTTAAAGTGTGATCCATTCCCCTATGGCTTTTGTATTTATTTATGTTTGGTTGTTTTGTATGAACTTGTTTCGATTCTTGGTTTTTCTTGAAACTTTGTATAAACCGAATATGATGTGTTATGCATGGTTTTACTGAATTTTAACTTGTGTATTTTGTATGCATTGATAATTAGGGCAGTGGTATTTCGCATGTTTAAACTTGAAATTGGTTAGAACTAAGGTTAGGGCAAATAAACTGACACACTAGTTATGATTAGCATGTAATTCTAAGTGCTAGGTTTCATGTGATAGAGTAACACGGATAAGTCATACGCTGGAGTAGTTTGTTTTGTGTTGCTCACCTAGGTCTAATAAACCTTAGAACTTGCAAGTTAAATAAGAAGAATGACAACCTTACTTGTTTACTTGTCTTCGATTAAGACTCATATGCTTAAATGTTAAAACGCGTAAAACCGGATTAGCATCACCTTAGAAGTCATACGCTGGAGTAGTTTCTAAGAATTTAAGAAGTCTAACAATTGGAAAACTGCTGGAGGCTCTAATTGTGTCGAAACTAATTTAGGTCTTGAACATGCTAAATACTTGTTTCTTACTTTCTTGCATGCAATTTGCCTTGTTAAAGAGTCTTTTGTGTGAACTGTTTTGTGTGAGAGATGATGATCACTTGTATATAATAGCTTAGGTTTATTTTTCTGTTTTTATTTTCGTGTCTAGTATTAGAGGGCAGCCCTAGGGCTGCCGAACCATTTTTACCCCAATATGTGACGATTTTGTATATATGTATATATGTTTGTCTAACAATTTCATATCTCAGGTACCCTTAATCCCCGGCCTAGAACGATCCCTACTTGCTCATACTACTAACGATATTTTTGTAGGGTTATTATTGCATGAGAGCTTTGGCTCCCATCAATTTTTGGCGCCGTTGCCGGGGATTATAAAAGCTTGTTTTATGTTATTGTTGTGTATATATGTTGCTGGAAATTTTTGTTGTGAATTTGTAAAGTTGTAATTGTAATTTTATTTTGGGATTTTGTAAAGTAGAAATATGCTTTGGCATGTAGAGTTTAAATTTCGAAAGTTGCATGATGTATAATGATGTATGTTGGTAGTCACTTAGTTTAATTTCTAGGAAGTTGATATGTTGTGTATGTTTGAGTTTATTGTAGTTTCTAAAGTGTAACATATAGGTGAAGCCTCTTTTGTTGATCATAACCAAAACCCTTCATGTGAATGGTGCTTTGTCGGAGGCCGTTTCTATGTAGATTGGGAAACGCGGGATACTTCCCCCCCACGCATATAAGCGTTTCTTCGGTAATAGTATTACTTCTATGAGGTTGAGGGCGGTTTTAATCAACACTTGAGACCGCTAGGGATCCGTGTTTGTTTTACAAAGTATGGGGAAGTTATTATCATAGATATGGTTCTCAGGTTTGTTTAACTGGATCTCTGATGGGATCACATGCGTGCACAATTTGTACCTGCAAAACAATCTCATACAAATAATACCCTTCTTGTGTCGAGTGTAGTATTGACAAGTAGGGATCGTTCTATCCGGGGAAATCAAGGGCTTTCAATCACACAAAGTATTGCATAAAAGGGGGGTTGTCGAAATTTTTAATTATTATTTACTTACTAGTTTACGAAAATTAAATCCTAGATTACTATATACAATTGATCATCACCTTTCACACAATCACCAAACACAAATCTCATTATACATGCAACAAAATTAAAACAAGTAATAGGGGCAGCAAACATATAACGATTTCAAGATTAATTAAGCTCCAATTTAATTAGGGCCAACGCAGCATATCCTAATTATCAAGACATCATAAGTATTTAGAATCCGAAACGCGCGCAATCCTAAACATGGTACTAATCGGTTTAACAACACAACGCATGTAAATTAAACACAAATAGCACATAAGCACATATTGTCGAATTGGAACATGTTAGCAAGTATGGCGTCACCCATCTCACATCGACATGTAAATTTCCATAATTACTCTTACCCTTAGATTAATACATGTCAAAACCAACAACGCGTGTGAATCAACATGTATTAGATCGGAATATGAATTCAACATCTAGATAACACTCATGGCCTTTCGAGTGCATCTAAACATCTCCTTCGGTTCCCCACGAATTAAGAAAATAAACCTAATTGAAATCAAGAAACATGCTAAAGCTACTGCCCATAATACAAATTTAATCACATCACATATATAATTCGGCAATCACATATAAAATATCCAAACAATTATAACAAAGATCCGAAGATCCCATATATGATTATCAATACCGAAATTAAAACCAAAAACCAAAACATACTTCATAGACAAAGTTATGTTTAAATACAAAGTAACAAAAACCAAAATAAAACAATCCATATTACAACCTTGGTTAAGATTCGGCAAGGATTGATGAGATGGTGATCGAATTGATGTGAGGAATGGTGGATTCGGCTTTGCTCTTTGTATAAAATTTCTGAAAATAATTTGGCAGGGATTCGGCAAGGATTTTGTGGAGGGAGAGATGATTATTTTCTGTGCAAAAGCCTTGGCATTTATAGAGGAAGTAACCTAGAGAAGCCAGCCACAAACCAAAACCGAATTGGTTTAGGTTTCCTTGATTTTCTGAATTCGGCAGAATGACCTCCGTGCATTGATTACGTAATAACTCTCTCTAGAAAATAGCTATTGAGGTGATTCCAGTTGGGTTGGAAACTAGACTCCCGTAGCTTTCTATCCATATAAGGCTCGAATTCTGATTCATTGTCAGCTGTCCGGGAGAGTCCGTGGAAGTTGAGAGACGTGCACAGGAATTTTCCCGAAATTAATCAGGATTTGTTGCGATTTTCTTCCTCTATTTTCTGCCGAAAATTCCCAAGATAATGGCTGAATAATTGAGCAATATCTCTTTAGGTTTTCCATGAATTAATTCAGCCAAAAATCTTGCACAAAGGATGGAATTCAGTCCACATTCGTAAGCCAAATCCATGTAGAACTCGGCTTGCTTCTTCTTTTCCATTCCGAAATTAATCTTTTCTTTTCTTTTTTAATTCAGCCAAATTCTTCATGGATCAATGCTTGATGGACTGAATAATGGACTAGGCTCATAACTCATTTGGACAATTTATCCAAGAGCTAGCCGTAGCTTTCCCTAGTTGAGCCAGGAAAGCATCCTTTGTATCTTCTTTTCCTGCTTGCATCAGGGAAACTTCTTTTCTTTTGTTCTTCGACTTCTTCCTTGAAAGGATGACTCTCTAATGCTCCAATATGTTCAGTAGCTCATCACTTACAACCTTGGACACGAAATTGTTGTAGAAAAATAGAAATCCTTCAAAACAGGCAGCAGGTTCTTCCTCTCGGCAGATCTGACCTTCTTGCATTCAAACCGGCATAACTCTCTACTTAGGAGAGCTTTTTCTGCGATTCCAGTTGCATATGAAACTAGACACACAGGGCTTTCCAACGGCGTATGGCACGTTCTCTGGTTCCAAGCGATGTGTCCCACAGAAATTCCGGAAGTCAGGACACAGTCCCAGGAAAATCCTGGTAGTCCCTGGATAGGTTTGCTCAAACTGCCAAGTTGCAGCCTTCATTTGGGCGACTTCCCGAACTCCGATTGATCTGAAATTTTGACACAATATACTTTAGCTTGCCAATTATATGCATACCAAATTTCATCAAATTTGGAAAAGGATAGATTAGTTTAGCACGAGCCTCAAAATCACGAAAAAGACATAAATTTCACTTTTTTTGCTCAGATTTCTATACTTAGTCATTTTTCTGATTATTAAGCACACTTTCTCCAAAACTCTACCAACATGACACTAAACTAAATTATGACTCAATCTTACTCTAAATAGACATAACAAAGCATAAATAAGGGATAATACACATTAATAACGTCGCACATTGTGCTCTTATCAATCTCAAGGCCCATAGACTGATGTTCACTCTCGGTGAGTGAGTCGATAGGGGGTTCGCCCTCCGTGGTGTCCAACAACGAGTCTTGCCTGGTTCCTGTAGGGGGTTCGCCCTCCGTGATTTTAATAACCTTTGAAACGTAAAATCCGCACGACCTAGTCGACAGCTTGTGCCGAAGCATCACCTCACTTTAGACGCTAGAACATAACTTGACATATGTGGCCTATTTTCTTCAAAGATAAAACATGTTGTGTGGTTCAAACTCTTGAGGTATATCGGATTAAGCATGATACTACCGGGGGCTGTATCAGTCCATTGCACCGTTATCTCCTCTGCTCCACGTACTTCGAGAGTTAGAACAAATTTAAAAGAAATTAGACTTAGCGATTACATGCTCATGAACTTGTCAAAATTTTCTTATCTTGTGCCGATTGTATGTATGCTTTGCCGAAATGTTTGTTGCTATGCCGTGTACTATATGTGTTGCCGAATGTGCATATGTGTATTATTGTTGAAATTTGTTGTGTAATCGCCAATGCCGTGGCTTGTAATGATGTATATTCTTGTCTTCTATTTCTTTACGAGGTTCTAACTTGTTTAAATGTTGCAAATTTCAGAAATAGTGCATGTCCGAGTCTAGTATTTGGACAAGAGATCTTCAAGGCCGTTTGCAACGTTTAGACCAAGAACTCGCTATTGCTCGTTTTGTGCCATTACCACCATCGTCACCGACCAGTTCATCAGTAGCATCATCCGTACCATCCTCCCCTATTGTGCCGTCAGTTTCATCATCATCAGTGCCGAGCTCCCCATCAGTAGTGTCATCATCGTGTGATCTTCATAATCCAGAATTTGAAGCCTTTGCCGAATTAGAAGAAGAAGAAGAGATCATGGCATCAATCAGATCACAGAATGGTCATGTTGCTGGAGCTGGAGTTGCTCCTTCTAATATTACTTATCCTCCTTTGGAAGCTGAAAAGACTGGAGAGATTGAATTGAGGAGTGGATTCCTCCATAAGCTGAAGTCATTTTATGGGATGCCGAGTGAGGACCCTAACAAGCATCTACAGTGGTTTAACTTCACCACGGAGTCTATGTGCCCAAGAGGGACCGATTTGCAACACTTCAAAATGAAGACATTTCCGTTTTCTTTAGAAGATCAAGCGAAGGAGTGGTTGTTTGAGGTGCCTAGTGGTCGCATTGTTTCGTGGAGTACTATGATGGATGAGTTTTTGCTCAAGTACTTTCCCGCTTCACGTATCACTGATCTGAGGAAGCAAATTACAAGTGTGAAGCAAGCCGGAGATGAGACTTTCTTCGACTACTACAAGAGGTTCAAGTCCCTAGTTTCTTTGTGTCCATCGCATGGCATTAGCGATGGACTCTTGCTACAATATTTTTATGAGGGATTGCGCGTCATGGAGAGAGAGTTTCTTGACTCGGCCGCGGGAGGTAGCTTTTTGGAGTTGAATGCCGGTGCGGCAAGAAGTTTGTTGGAAGTTCGTGCTTTGAACAACCAACAATTTGGCATGGCACGAGGGAATGTGCAAAGGAATGAAAAAGTGCATGAGATATCTTCGAGCTCAAAGTTAGAAGATAAAGTGGACAAGCTCACCGACTTGGTGGGTAATTTGATGAAGAAGCGTGCTAGTGTTTGTGGAATTTGCACCGAGGGCCATGAGACCGAACAATGCCCTCAATTTGGAGTTAATGAGGGAGTTGAGGAGTGCAATGCAATTGGTTTTCAAGGAGGCCAACGTTTTGGAAATTTCAATCCAAGGTTCAATGATCATCCGAACTTTCGATGGGCAAATAATGACAACGTGCTTAGAGCACCTATGCAACCGAGAGAGGGAGGAGCGCCATTTGCACCGAGGCCACCATTTGTGCCTCGGCAGCCATACATGCCGAACCAAGGTCACTTTAATGCATTGCCGAACCAGCCACAAGGAGGGCCGAGCCAAGGCCAAGGCCAAGCTTCGCCAAGCAACCCTAACTATGATGCTTTAATTCAATCATTTTCAAGTGCTACTCAAGCATTACTCGCGGGACAACAAAATCATCAAAAGGACATTGGTGAGCTCAAGACTCAAATGGGGCAAGTTGTGGATTTTATGGGAAGATTTAATGAGCAAGGGAAGTTGCCGAGCAATACTATTCCCAATCCGAGGAACGAGCAAGCCAAAGTGATTCAAACTCGAAGCGGAAGAGAGTTGTTTCCTCCAACAAGTCCAAAGAAGAAGCGAGTGACTTTCAAGGGAATAAATGAGGATGAGATGGCTGCCGGACCTGTCATTGCCGGCAGCCATGATGGAGATGCCGAGGAGAGCCATGTTGCCGAGCATGTTGATGATGCCGGCAATGTTGCTGCCGAGAGGAGTAGAGGTGCAACCGAGAAAAAGGGTGATGCCGGCAACCATGGTATGAATGATAAGGGGCTACGTAACGAGCTTGAGTACGATCCCGCAACATCAAAGAATGAGTTATTGCCGAGCCAAGCAAGTAAGGGAGGTGTGTCATCATCAAGCATTCCATTCACTTCTCGCTTTGCTAGAACGAAGAAAGATAAATCCGATGAAGAGGTGTTGGAGATTTTCCGGAAAGTGCAAGTCAACATCCCTTTGTTGGAATGCATTAAGCAAGTACCGAAGTATGCTAAGTTTTTGAAAGAGCTTTGCACGGCAAGGAGGCATACTAGAGAGACTCGTGTGGTAACCATGAGCGAGACGGTGTCGGCCGTTATTCAAAGGAAGTTGCCACCAAAGATGAAGGATCCGGGGAGCTTCAATGTGCCTTGTGTCATAGGCAATACACGTTTCGATGATGTTATGTTGGATTTGGGAGCATCGATCAATGTCATGCCACTCAATGTGTATCAAACATTGAGTATAGGGCCTCTCAAGAAGGATAATGTCATCATTCAACTTGCGGATCGCTCAAGCAAATATCCGGAAGGCTATGTAGAGGATGTGTTGGTGCAAGTTAACCAATTGATATTCCCTGCCGATTTTTATGTGGTTGAGATGGAGGATTCGCCGGTCAACAACACTCAATTGCTTTTAGGGCGACCATTCATGAGGACCGCGCGCACAAAGATAGATGTGGCCGAGGGCAACCTAACTATGGAGTTTGATGGTGAGGTGATCAAGTTCAATGTTTTTGACGCCATGAGATTTCCCAATGTTGATTTGAAGGAAGGTTGTGCCATTGATGTTTTGGAGGAGGTCGAGCAAGTTATGTCGACCTCGCTCGACGCATAGCAATTAGCGATTGAGCAAGGGGTCGGATTTGACAAGAGGGGAGAACGAGTTATGAAGAGAACCAAGCCAAGCCATGTCGTGCAAGAGGAGGCCGAGCCATGCAATGATACCGAGCAAGAGAGTGCCTCGGCAGCCCTTTATGCCGAGTCATTCATAATGTTGCCGAGCCTTAGAGAGGTGGTTGCCGAGCTTGAGGCCACAACATTGTATCCGAGGAACTCGTTCTTGTCAATTCCAAGTGCCACAACAAAATTTCGACCAAGTGTGGAAGAGGCCCCAAAGTTAGAACTAAAAGAACTCCCTAGTCACTTGAAGTATGCTTATCTTGGAGAAGAAGATACACTACCGGTTATTGTGTCTTCAATGCTTAGTGAGAAGCAAGAAGTGGATTTGATACGTGTGCTTAAGAAGTACAAGACCGCCATAGGTTGGACCTTGGCAGATATCAAGGGAATAAGCCCTACTACTTGTGTTCATCGTATCTTATTGGAAGAAGGAGCTAAGCCGACAAAGGAAGCTCAACGTCGACTTCACCCTCCCATGATGAAAGTTGTTAAAGAAGAAATTATCAAGTTGCTTGATTGTGGGGTGATCTACCCAATTTCGGATAGTAAGTGGATATCTCCCGTGCAAGTAGTGCCGAAGAAGAGTGGTGTAACGGTTGTCAAGAATGAGAAGAATGAACTTGTGCCACAAAGACTTGTAACCGGTCATCGTATGTGCATCGATTATAGGAAGCTCAACGCTACAACAAGGAAGGATCACATGCCTTTGCCGTTTATGGATCAAATGTTAGAAAGGTTGGCCGGTCATTCTTACTATTGCTTTCTTGATGGATATAGTGGCTACAATCAAATCATGATACACCCGGACGATCAAGAGAACACCACTTTCACTTGTCCATTTGGCACGTTTGCTTATCGGCGGATGCCATTCAGACTTTGCAACGCACCCGGCACTTTTCAAAGATGTATGTATGCTATCTTCTCGGATTTTATTGAAGACATTATCGAAGTATTTATGGATGATTTTAGTGTGTATGGAGGCACCTTCGATGCATGTTTGGGGAACTTGGAGAAGATACTTAAGAGGTGTGTAGAGACAAATCTTGTGCTCAATTGGGAGAAGTGTCACTTCATGGTCACGCAAGGCATTGTTCTAGGGCATATAATTTCGGCAAGAGGCTTAGAGGTTGACAAAGCCAAGGTGGAGCTAATTCAAGCATTGCCGAGCCCTAGGTGTGTGAAGGATGTGAGAAGTTTTCTTGGCCATGCGGGGTTTTATCGACGATTCATCAAAGACTTCTCTTCAATTGCCAAGCCATTAAGCAACTTGTTACAAAAGGAGGTGACGTTTGAGTGGACAAAGGCATGTGAGGAGGCATTTTGCCGTTTGAAGATGCTACTATGCACGGCACCGATTCTAGTTTCCCCTAATTGGGATGAGCCGTTTGAGTTGATGTGTGATGCTAGTGATTATGCACTTGGAGCGGTACTTGGACAACGAATTGAGAAGAAGCCATGCGCCATTTACTATGCTTCAAGGACTCTCAACGATGCACAACTCAATTACACAACAACGGAGAAGGAACTCTTAGCGGTAATCTTTGCTTTGGAAAAATTTCGATCATATCTTTTGAATTCCAAGGTTATTGTTTATAGTGATCATGCCGCTTTGAGATATCTTATGACAAAGAAGGATGCTAAGCCGAGGCTTATTCGATGGATTCTTTTGCTTCAAGAGTTCGACATTGAGATTAAAGACAAGAAAGGAGTAGAGAATGTTGTGGCCGATCATTTGAGTAGACTTGTGCAAGAGGAGGATCGGCTGCCCCTATGTGAAACCTTTCCGGATGAGCAACTTTTTCGACTTGAAGTACATGAGCCTTGGTATGCCGACATTGCAAATTTTCTTGCCACAAACCGATTTCCCAAAGAGATGCCGAGCCACCAACAAAAGAGAATAAGGAAGCAAGCTCGACACTTCTTGTGGGATGATCCGTACTTATGGAAGCAATGTGGTGATCAAGTTATTCGAAGATGTGTGCCGGAGAATGAGCATCGATCCATCCTTTCTTTTTGTCATAGTGAAGCTTGTGGTGGGCATTTTGGACCTAAGAAGACGGCATTGAAGGTACTCACTTGTGGTTTCTTTTGGCCTACGATTTTCAAAGATGCATTTATGTTTTGTAAGGCTTGTGATCGGTGCCAACGTGTGGGGAAGATTAGTGGGCGTGATCAAATGCCGCTCACACCTATCCTAGTGGTGGAAATTTTTTATGTTTGGGGGATTGACTTCATGGGACCGTTTCCTTCAAGTAAGGGCTTTCTCTACATATTGCTTGCGGTTGATTATGTGTCAAAGTGGATCGAAGCAAAGGCTACACGCACCAACGATGCCAAGGTGGTAGCCAAGTTTCTCAAGACCAACATCTTTTCACGTTTTGGAGTTCCAAGGGTCTTGATTAGCGATGGAGGATCCCATTTTTGTAACCGCACTATTGAAGCCTTATTGAGGAGTTATGGAGTCACGCATAAAGTTTCTACACCATATCACCCCCAAACAAGTGGAATGGCCGAGGTGAGTAATCGAGAGATCAAGAACATTTTGGAGAAATCGGTTGGACCTTCAAGGAAGGATTGGAGTGATCGTCTCGATGATGCTTTGTGGGCTTATAGGACAGCGTACAAGACACCGATAGGTATGTCTCCTTTTCGGTTGATTTATGGCAAAGCATGTCACTTACCGGTTGAGTTAGAACACAAAGCATGGTGGGCCGTTAAAAAGTTCAACATGAGCATAGATGATGCCGGTCTTCATAGAAAGCTTCAACTCAATGAACTTGAAGAAATTCGCAATGAAGCTTATGATGCCGCTTGGATCTATAAGGAGAAGACAAGAGCATACCATGACAAGATAATTCGGGGGAAGAAGTTTGAAGTTGGGCAAAAAGTTCTCTTGTTTAATACACGGCTTCAACTCTTTCCGGGAAAGTTGCGCTCTCGTTGGCTTGGACCATTCATTGTTCTTCAAGTGTTTCCTCATGGAGCCATAGAAATTCGGAATGAAGTTACGGGAAACACATTCAAGGTAAATGGCCATCGCCTCAAGCCTTACTATTCTCCCTTTCAAGAGCACACGGTGGAAGAAGCCGCCGTCTACCCCGCCCCACCATCATCACCACAAGCCGAGTTGCCTTCACATTCACATGATGCAGCCATTCCACCACCACACCAAGTGGCTGCCGGACCTGCAATTGCCGGCAGCATCACCAAGAGGGCTGCCACGGACACGCACCATCCTGCCGCACTGCTGCCGCTGTTTTCAGTAGCACCACCACCTCCTGCCGGACCTGCCATTGCCGGCAGGGTTGACACAAGGCCACAAGAGGCCGGACACCAACTGGATACGCCGGATTCGCCGGCAGAAGAGCCCGATACGCCGCACCCACAGGATACGCCAAACAGCACCGGATCGGATACACAGTGCAATACACTTCTTCTTGAACTTCTTCTTGCCGATTTGGAATGCTTTGGAGCACGATGAACACATGAAAAACACGGTGAAAAGTCTAGGCTATGGACTATAAACACAAAGCGCTACTTGGGAGGCAACCCATGTCGATCAAAGAAAAGTGAAGGAGCCATCACCGAGAGTTTGAAATTTCTTAACCCTTCTCTCTTTCTTTGATTTGTGATGATATGTTGGAATATGTTAGTCGATTGCATGCTTAGGAAATTCATTGATATTGTTTTGTGCTTACATTGAGGGCAATGTAATTTTCTAAGTGTGGGGTGGGATAACATATTCCGTTTAGTTTTTTTCGTGTGATTAGTTAGAAAAGAAAATTTCAGAAAATTGTAACACAAAAATAGAGTGTTTAATTTGTTTGTTTCGAGTCTTAGGATGCCCCTAAAATGTCAATGATGTTTTTCTCCTCTTTGCATACATAGATGATGGTTGTGCATACCTTTAAAATTGTAAGTTTCATGGATTATGTGCATTGGTAGGAGCATGTAGGACTTGTTGATTATTAAGCATGCATGTTCTAGCTAGTTTATTTCGATTATAACCTATGTGAGCTTTTGAGCCAATTTGCTTTCTTCTTGAGCGATAAAAAGATAAAATTCAATAGATTCGTAGGAAGCATGAAACCTCATAATTCTTTGCATATTCGATGACTATGTGCCATAGCTTTTTAATGAACTCTAGTATGCTAGAACTTACTCTTGTTGATTTTCGAAACGTTTATATCATAAAATACGTTGATTTTGAATATGATTGAATAAAGATCAATTAGGTTTACCACCACTGCCAAATAAAGCATGTGCCTATTTGTGCCCGTCGTGGGACACCTTAGTAAACCCCCTTTGAGCCTACGATTGAGCCTTTTCTTTCATCACCCTTAAACACTTTCCATGAACTTAATATAGTGATGCCTTTACTGTGTGTTCCGGCAAAGCTTGAATTTTTGAAAGCGTTTTCGCGTGTGTGATGAAGAAGAACAAGTGTGGGGTAGACTTAGCCATAAAATTATATGAAAAATGTATGCATGCCGTGCTTATGAAAAGAAAAGAGAGAAAATGCTCGGATTAAAAAGAAAAGAAAAATAAAAGAAGCCGAGAGAAAAAGAAGAAAAAGAGGGCACGGCATAGGCATAGAAAAGAAAAATTTTGTGCATGGCTATTGTCTAGATTATTGTTGTAATGTTATGGGAGGAAAAGAATGAAGTATGGGTCCAACAAGATGAAATTTGACCCTTTTGGCAAGAAGACATAAGGAGATTCGAGCTTTGCTAAAGCGCATGGTGACGTTTTGAGCCTCCTTATCCAAATATCGAATACCTCTTAGCCTAGCCCCATTACAACCCTTTTATTGATCTTTTTCATGATTCTTAAGATGGTTAAACTTGATTTGTGGAGATTATCTCAAGAGTAAGCTTATGGTTTTGGTTCATTGGTGCATATAGTTGTCATATGAGGTTTTTCCATACAAATTTCACAAAGTGCTTTCGTTTCATGACATATGCAAGTTACTCTTCGTAATTCATTATCTTTCACTTGCATATACTATTGAGTGAATAACCATGCTTCGAGAGAAAAGAAGAGAGTATGCCTAGTGAGGTGATTTGAATTAGCTTTTACATGTTTTCATGCTTACCTTTAGCTCTTATATGTTCATATTGATGTCGCATGTTCATGAAGCTTGGAATTTTCGCGCTTAGCATTCTCATGCATTAACTTGAAAGTTATGTGTACATACGAGCCTGAGACAAATTGTTAGGGGCACTAGTTTGTTTAGAGTCTTAGTTTAATTTAGTTTGCTAAGGGACTAGCAAAGGATAAGTGTGGGGTAGTTGATAGGAGCACAATGTGCGACGATATTATATGCTTATGCCCTCGTTTATGCTTTGTTTAACCCTTATTTGTCTAAGATAGAGTCGTAATGTAGTTAGTGTCCATTTGGTAGAGTTTTGGTGAAAAATGGTTAAGAATCCGAAAAATGACTAAGTTTGAGAAATCTGGAAAATATTGCAAAATATGTCTTTTTCGTGATTTTGAGATAAATGAAACTGTGATCTATCCTTGTCCAAATTCTATGAAATTTGGCGTGCTTAATATTCATATGCTGAGGAATGTTGTGTTAAAATTTCAGATTAATCGGAGTTCGGGAAGTCACCCAAAAGTTGGCTGCAAAACGGCAGTCCGAGCATTTCAATCCAGGGGCTTCCAGGATTTTCCTGGGACTTTGTCCCAACTTCGAAAAATCATTCCCGACGACTTGCATGGAATTTGGCCGAGATATTTTATGAGGAGATGGCCCTATGTGTCTAGTTTACGTGAGACTTGGAATCGCATCAATTGGAGCTCCACGGAGGGAGATATGCCGGAATTACTGCGACAAGGTCAAAGCTGCCGATTCCAGGAACCTACTGCCCCCTTTTTGTGTTTTCTGTTTTTGATGGACCAAATGGTGTACAAATGCATATGTGAAGATGGTCCAAGCTTTATGAAGGGAAGAGGAAGACACTAGGCCATGGCATTGAAGAAAAACATGAAGAAATCAAGTCTCCTAGTCACACTAGGAGAAGCTGCCGATTTGAGGCAGATCGGATGCAACTTCATGCTGCCGGCAATTGGGGTATTTTTCGATGGACCAAGACATGTCAAATGAAGTCCAAGACCACATAAGAAGTCCATGAAGATGTGAAGCCCAAGCCTTGAAGAAAAATTCAGAAAAGAAAACCTAATTGGATTAAGAAAGGAAGGTTGCAAAACCTTAATGAACTAGGTTTTCTGAATCCCTTTTGGCTTAAGGGACTGCCGGCAGCCTCTCTCCCTATCCTATATATATATCCTCACTTTTTCATTCTGAAAATCATCTCATCTCAATCATAATACACTAGCCTAAAGCTCTACCAAGTCTACCAAAACACCAACACATAAATACCTAGCCGAACCATCACCACCACAACCATATTGCCGAATCCCTTCCACCTTTGTTTCTGCCGATTTCTGTTCTTGCCGAACACCAAGGAGCAGCAGCCGAGCCACCTATTCACCTTTGAGGAGTCTTCAAGGTTCTTTAAAGTGTGATCCATTCCCCTATGGTTTTTGTATTTATTTATGTTTGGTTGTTTTGTATGAACTTGTTTCGATTCTTGGTTTTTCTTGAAACTTTGTATAAACCGAATATGATGTGTTATGCATGGTTTTACTGAATTTTAACTTGTGTATTTTGTATGCATTGATAATTAGGGCAGTGGTATTTCGCATGTTTAAACTTGAAATTGGTTAGAACTAAGGTTAGGGCAAATAAACTGACACACTAGTTATGATTAGCATGTAATTCTAAGTGCTAGGTTTCATGTGATAGAGTAACACGGATAAGTCATACGCTGGAGTAGTTTGTTTTGTGTTGCTCACCTAGGTCTAATAAACCTTAGAACTTGCAAGTTAAATAAGAAGAATGACAACCTTACTTGTTTACTTGTCTTCGATTAAGACTCATATGCTTAAATGTTAAAACGCGTAAAACCGGATTAGCATCACCTTAGAAGTCATACGCTGGAGTAGTTTCTAAGAATTTAAGAAGTCTAACAATTGGAAAACTGCTGGAGGCTCTAATTGTGTCGAAACTAATTTAGGTCTTGAACATGCTAAATACTTGTTTCTTACTTTCTTGCATGCAATTTGCCTTGTTAAAGAGTCTTTTGTGTGAACTGTTTTGTGTGAGAGATGATGATCACTTGTATATAATAGCTTAGGTTTATTTTTCTGTTTTTATTTTCGTGTCTAGTATTAGAGGGCAGCCCTAGGGCTGCCGAACCATTTTTACCCCAATATGTGACGATTTTGTATATATGTATATATGTTTGTCTAACAATTTCATATCTCAGGTACCCTTAATCCCCGGCCTAGAACGATCCCTACTTGCTCATACTACTAACGATATTTTTGTAGGGTTATTATTGCATGAGAGCTTTGGCTCCCATCACCACAGCGCACAATGATGGGTCCATTGAGATGAATAAATATTTATGCTGGATATGAACTTCCAGCTATAGTCCGCTATGTCGAAACCTTGACAGGCGATCTCTTCACCGCTAGATTTGCGGAGTGTCACTTTGATGAGACAGTCTTCCCGTCGTTAGGGGGAGATAAGAACAAGCATGTTCAAGTGGAACGACAGGAATTGTCGTGGTTTGTCCCCACTGTGTCTCATCTCGATCCCCAAAAATCACACAAAGTAAGGTGTGTAGATATCTTATACATTAAAGTGACGAGATCACATAAACCTGCTGCAAATATACCTGCAAGGATTGTGTTTTATCAAAAGGACATGGTACCACCCAAGAGGAATTGGGTATTGCACTGCCACCATGGATGGTGGCATGGTGACGCCATAAGTGGCATAAATGGTGTCACAGGCCGTGGCTCTCCAAGGAAGAGGGGGAGGCCACCTTAGGTTCGATACATACTTGTGTAAAGGAAGAAAACAAGTTTGGCACAACCTGATCTATTGATCAGTGATACTCAAATCCGTCTCATGAGAATATTTATGGATTGTGGTTATCATTGGGGGACGCCTCAAATGTTAGAACCAATCCTTAAAGTATAGAGATCTCTACAAACACATTACACTAGTGTACATGAGGACGTGGAATAATGAGTCTACTATCGAACCATATTTCGTTGAAAAATGTCAACTTAGTAAACTGGCCTAATGGAAAGAAGCGATCCAGTATAAACAAAGAGATAGGTATTTGGGCAGGTGACGCCGACACCGCAAATATAAACCCTATCAAATATATCTTTGTTAGAATGCGTAATAAGAATAAGAGTATGCAAACTCACCTTATGGCGCAAGGTCTCTCAAAAACGCACTGGAATCGACTACGAGGAGATATTCTCTCGTAATGGACTACGATGAGACAAACTCTCGTAATGGATGTCATTGCACTCCACTACCTTGTCAGTTTGGTAGTTTCCGAAAAACTGAACATGCAGCTTACGAAAAGTGATCAAAACATATATCTCTATGGGGATCTAAATTAAGAGATATACATGAGGATCCTAAACGGACGTGATCCACCCAAATCAAGTGACTCTAGATCACATGAGTACGTTTGCAAAAGAAATTGAAACGTTCACTAAAGTGACTACTTGATTGGAAAGGGATTGATGAATTATGCCCTTGCGTTTTCATTATGGATATATATGAACTCTAAATGAAATAAGAGAAACTCAGTGTATTGTAAATCCTAAGTTGAGAATGAAAAAGATTTTGGGAATACACAGTCTTGAAATGGAACTCAAGGACTGTAATGATGGTGATCATCCATCAATCGGCTTAGGCACTCTAAAGGATAAAGTGAGGCCTACAGATATTCCCATGATCAGTCGAAGTCTTTACTCTAACAATAGATCCGTTTTTCATCTAAAGGAAGATGACGAAGAAGTATTGGGAAATGAAATTCCTATACAAGTGCAATGACGCATGATTGTACTTAAACATAATATGTAAGACTCGACCTCTCATTCGATGTAAATTTGTAAAGCTATGTCTAGCTATGCGCCTACGCAACGCAAATCGTTCTTTCATTAAAGATATGAAAGATTTGGGCTTATTCAATCTCTACATAGAATGTGACATGATAAAGAAATTATCCACGTCATAGCTAACTATGCGTAAAGAAAAACGCATTAAAGGTGAAATAAGAAAATATGTTGTCACATATCAATTTCAAATCTCTTAACGGTTCATCCACACTCTAGACGAAGTTATAACTGTTTTGTTATATGAATGTCATACCATGAGTGAACCTGACGTTCAATATGAACCTATGTATTCAGTTCATGAACAACCTTATCCTCAAGATCAAAGTAAATCAAGTTGGATCTGAGGACGATGTGGCAAGATTTAGTTACTAAATCATTGCTCAAAGTCACATTTGGAAAAACATGTGAAAATGCATAAGTATGCTAATATTGCTGAAGCTCCCTTGATCAAATGAAAGAATCAGGGAGAATCCCATGATTAATGTAAAAATCAGGGGGAGGTGCAGACATCAGGGGGAGTCTAGCACATACATGTTATTTTCAAATGTAATAGGTGCGTTGCGCTCTTTTTGTCCTTCGACCAAAGCTTTATTTTCTCCCATTGGGTTTTTGTTACTTGGCAAGGTTTTTAATGAGGCAACACCACATGCACCATTTTACCTCTGACTCGGCACAAGGGGGAGTGTTAAAGGAAAAACGTGTTATGTGCCTTCGTCAATGTAACTGACGATAGATAATTATGTAGTCATTATTGTCATTAATGTATTTCCTATTACCGTTGTAATACTCACCCTATATAAAGGGGATTATCAATGAAATGAGTAGACCAATTCCTTTTTCCTACAACAATATATATATATATATATATCCTCCTAAAAATTCCATAAAAATACACAAAATTAACAAAAATTCCACAACATTAAAAAAATTTCCACAAAAAAATAAAAAACTTCATTAAATATATATATATACCTAATTAGATATATACATAAATATATATATATATATACCTAATTATATATATATATATATTCCGAAAAATATATATATATATATATATATCCTCCTAAAAATTCCATAAATTTCACAAAAAAATAAAAAACTTCATTAAATATATATAGCTAATTATATATATACATAAATATATTTATACCTAATTATATATATATATATATATTCCGAAATATATATATATATATATATATATCCTCCACAAAATTCCACAAAATTTCACAAAATTAACAAAAATTCCACAACATTCCATAAATTGCACAACAACCCTAAATTCCACATAATTTCACAAAATCCCTAAATTCCACAAAACCACAAAATTCCACAAAATTTCCAAAAACCATAAATGAGGGAGAGCGGGACTACCTGACATTGTGGTGCGGCTAGGGGAGGTGGTGCGGTGTGGCGGCGACGGCGGCTAGGGGCGGCGGCTGGTGGCGTTGCCGTTCGGAGAGATTTCGGGTCGGGGAGGGCTCGGCAAGGAGGGGGCCGGGGCGGGGAGGGGTCGATCGGCGTGGGGGAGGGTCGATCGGCGTCGGGTGGGGCTGGGGGTCGATTTGTCGATCGGGTGGGGGAGGGAAATTAGGGTTCTAATTAAGCAGAAAATGAGGGAGAGGCGCCTCTGTTGCGGTTTAAATCGAAGGACTATAGCCGACGATTTAATTTTAATTCGTCGGCTATAGTCATAGCCGACGAATTTCGTTGGCTATACTCTGACCCGAAATCCGGGCCGGGCCGAAGTTGGGCTTTGGGGGCCTATTATAGCCGACGAAGAATGAATTTCGTCGCCTATAGTGTCAAAATCGAAGGACTATAGCCGACGATTTAATTTTAATTCGTCGGCTATACTCTGACCCGAAATCCGGGCCGGGCCGAAGTTGGGATTTGCGGGCCGGTTATAGCCGACGAATTAGTGATTTCGTCGCCTATAATATGAATATCGTCGGCTATACTTCACGCTCTCAGCAGCCGTCAGATCTCGCCAATCCAACGGCGGACAATGAAACGGCGCGGATCGCAAGAGTTTAGCCGACGAAGATAAGTATGTCATCGGCTATTCTTTGGTCAAACTACAAAGTCAAACCTCTAAACGATTTAAAACGGCAATTGGCCCGTCTAAATGACGTTTTTTGGCCTGACCTTCAACAGAGAATAGTTTCAGATCGATGAGACGCAACTAATCGTATAAAAATTTTCCTCAAAATTTTTACCGACCGTCAGGCTACCCATAGGAAAACGGAAGTAAAAAACAGCTAACCGCAACATTCGACACACAGATTTTGTCGGAATCTTCCCATTTTTCAACCGTAGTTGTATTTCAATATTTCGGTCGTATCTTATTTCACGACACTTTTGCATTTGAAGGGTCTACGTATAGTAACTATTTGAAACTATACATTCACTTAAACACTTAGTAAACAAGTTAAGGAACATTAGTGCATATGTTCCGATTTCGAATCTAAAAGTTTGGAAAATCTATTCCAACCGTCAGATATCACCGTTAAGATTAAATACATGTATGAAAAAAATTCCAACTACATCTGACAACGTTAAAGGCTCGATCGGTACGGTCAAACTGCAAAGTCAAACCTCTAAACGCTTTAAAACGGAAATTGGCCCGTCTAGATGACGTTTTTTGGCCTGACCTTCAACAGAGAATAGTTTCAGATCGATGAGACGCAACTAATCATATAAAAATTTTCCTCAAAATTTTTACCGACCGTCAGGCTACCCATAGGAAAACGGAAGTAAAAAACAGCTAACCGCAACATTCGGCACACAGATTTTGTCGGAATCTTCCCATTTTTCAACCGTAGACGTATTTCAATATTTCGGTCGTATCTTATTTCACGACACTTTTGCATTTGAAGGATCAAGCAATGGTTTCGGTCAACATCCGGGCCAGGGGTTATAGCCGACGAATTACAGGTCGTCGGCTATACTTTAGCCGACGACCTTCAACATTTTGTCGTTAGACGACGACTTGCATATTAAATTACCCAGAATGGGCATTATAGCCGACGAAGTATGGTCCATTTCGTCGGCTATAATGCTTATCTTTCTGAAAATTTGCCATTTAGGGCCTGAAAATTGCCTATTTCACCTGATAAATTCCTGAACATCGCACAAACAATTCAATACAATTTCCCATAAACTCGGAAAACGGTAATTAAGGACGAAAAATGTATTCATACATGCATGCACCATCGTACACAAATACATACATAAACAGTATACTAAGGATGATAATCAGAATCATCCTCATCACTTGAGTCAGACGTAGTATAGTAGTTAATATCTGGCAACTGGTGCTCGTACTCGTCGTCTGAGTCATCGTCTGCCTGATATAGACGATTCGGATTAACATCATACATGGGCACCTGACCCCTAGGAAGTCGAACCACTCTGCCCGGCGTCACATTATTATCGCGGATGGTGGAGGATTCCGGAATGTCGCCGGCGTCCGGCTCTTGGTATGCGGTCGCTTCTTGACACTCAGTGCTCACACCAAGTGTGGTAGCACTGTATATGTCTCGCTGAGACACATGGTTAACTACCTTCCACGTGCCTTTGTTCAATGGATCGTCAAGATAAAAGACTTTTTTGGCCGCTGTGGCGAAAACAAAGGGGTCGTCTTCATACACACTAGTGGCGGTATTCACCGAAAGTATGCCGTACTGATCGATCCGTATGTGGTGCGGCCTAGTATCAAACCATCGACACTTGAACAAGTGGACTTTCATGCGGTTCCCATAAATGAGTTCAACAACTGACTGTAGGACACCGTAAAAATCCACGCCCCCCTCTGCACCATCGACCATCACCCCACAATTCTGTGTTTTGCGTTCCCCGTCTCTAGCTTCACATATATAGTTAACGCCGTTGACATCACACATTGGGCGGACTGTGGAAGATATCGGCTTCATCGACAACAGCCTCAATTCCTCTGAGTAATTTGTATGACCACCCCTCGCAGCCACTTGCATCAGCTGAAAAATATAACTCAAATCAGTTGGTGTGTTTATGATTAAAGAATAGGGAACTGTAAAAGAAAGTCATCTAATATATATATTTATACACTTACCCATTGTGGAAAATAGTCTGCAAACGTTGTGTTGTGGTACTCGACATCACCGCGAACTTCCTTGCAGTGAAGATGGGTTCGTTTCCAATATTGTACCTCCGGACAGTTTATTAGAACCCACCAGTGGGCAATCCTTACCTCATGGTCAGGCAACTTGTCCACACCCTTCTTCTTGAAGCTTCCGTATGGTACAACAGAGTTGGCGACGATAGATAGGTTGAACTCGGGGTCATCTCGACTTGGATGTTGTGGGGGGTCCTCCATCGCTCCCAAGTACAACTTGGCGTACGTTACACACTCATGCGCAATGTAAGCTTCAGCAATACACCCCTCAGGCGCAGATTTATTGTGCACATATTTCTTGTAGTCTCCAAGTTGTCTGCAAAGTTAACAAGTGCATGTTAAGAGCATACAACTTTTATTTAAAAACATGTATAAATCAAATTTATGAATAACATGTACCTTTCGATGGGATACATCCAAGTGTAGTGTACGGGACCGGTAAGCAACAATTGTTGGGGAAGATGGATCATCAGGTGAGGCATGATGTCAAAGAAGTTTGGGGGAAATATCCTCTCGAACTTGCACAAGATAAAAACGATTTCCTCATGCATTCTCATGAGGTCTGATTTTCTAACTTCTCTAGCGCATAACTTCTGGAAGAATCTTGACAACGCCACTAACGGCTCAACCACTTCATCCTCCAAGTACGCTCGAATGAAAATAGAGAAGAGGCGTTGAAGCAGTACATGGCAGTCGTGACTCTTCAATCCGTACATCTTGTTGTCTCGGTAGTTAACACACTTGCTTATGTTACCCGCATAGCCATAAGGATACCTGCATAGCCATTAACAACAATTAGATTTCATGCATATATAGTCGTCCAACAACAGATGGATTCTTTAGGGAATACATGCCTAATAAAAAGTTACCTGACATTACTCAGCCATCCAAAGATTTCATGTTTCTGGTCCCTGGTGACGGTGTAAGGAGCTTGGGGCATTTTGCTCCTGCCCTCTCTCAACCACAAATGGTCCCGCAGTCCCATATTTCTCAGATCAACGCGTGCCTTGGGGGTGTCTTTTGTTTTCTTCTCCCAATTCAAAACTGTGCCAACCACGGCTTCACCCACGTTCTTCTCTATATGCATGACATCCAGGTAGTATCTGGTAGCCAACCTGGCCCAATAAGGAAGTTCCCATAAGATGCTCTTGTGTGACCAGAACCTATACCAATCCGGCCTCTCTGGAATCGTGCGCAACACATCGGGATGATTGCTAAGCGGACCAAAGTCATACTCATTCAACACTGCCAATATTTCCTCCCCTGTCCATTGTTCGGGTGCCCAGCCCCTTTCTTCAGTCCCATCAAAAGCCTGTGCATCGTCCCTAAATGGATGGTCATGCGGAAGCCAACGACGGTGACGCATCTGGACAATCTTGCTGCAATGAGGACTGGAGCAATCAACAGTCATGCACTCTGAACAAGCCCTGTAACCCCTGGTGACGCTGCCCGACAACATACCCCTCCCAGGAAAGTCACTGATCGTGCCAACAAGCATGGCATGCATCCGGAACATCTCATTTTTGAACCGGTCGTAGACCAGGTGGCCGTTCAGACTCAAGTACCGAAGCTCCTCAATTACGGGTCTCAAATACACATCGAGACACTTTCCCGGATAACCTGGGCCTGGAATCAACAATGTGAGCATGTTATATTCCTTCTTCATGCACATCCACGGTGGAAAGTTGTACGGAATCAAAATAACTGGCCACACACTGTACTGAAGCTCTTTCTTGCCAAAAGGGTTGAAACCGTCGGATGATAGCCCTAGCCAAACATTTCGAACCTCTGATGCAAATTCAGGAAACTGCAACACATTCTTCTTCCAAGCCTCTCCGTCGGCGGGATGTCTAAGGGTGTCATCGTCAGGCACATTCCTCTCAGCCCACCATCTCATAGCTTTGGCCGTGAAAGCACACATGAACAACCGCTCAAGCCTATCAATCAGTGGGAAGTACCGAAGTATCTTCACAGCTTTCTTGTTCCCTTTAGGAGTGAACTTATACCGCTCTGTATTGCATATTGGGCAGTATTCAAGATCTGCAAGTCCTTCCCCGTAAAACAGAACGAAATCGTATCTGCATGCATGAATCTTGATGTAGGAAAGGCTGAGATCTTTAAGGATATGTCGCACCTTATGATGACTGGTAGGAAGCCGATGTCCGGGGGGCATCGCCCCACCCCATATCTTCAGCCAATCATCAACCGATTTGACAGTGCCTTTGTTCTCCGTTTTGATCTTCATCACTCCCATGACAGATTCAAGGACAGTCTTACTGCATCCGGGGTACAACGGAGTCTGTTGCAATGCGATCAGGTTGTTGTACTTTTCCATACCACTTGTGTTGACCGGAGATCGGGGTAATGGCTCGAGTGGCTCAATATCAGGGAAACACTCCATCTCCGGAGGAGGGAGTTGCACATCTGGTGCTTCATCAAAGACACCGCTCTCACGAGGAAACATATCGTTGATCCAGTTCGTTGTTGGATCATTGGAGGAACTCCCTCTCTCGGCAAATTGTCCATGATCATGAGGACCCGCAAACTCTGGTTCACCGTGATAAGTCCAATTAGTGTATAGGACCCAAAATCCATATCTAGCCAGGTGTTGCTCCACTGTCTCTATGGAAAACCGGTGTCATGGGGTGGCACACTTGCACTTTTTACACGGACAATAATGAAGTGTAGTGTCTCCACAGTTAGCCATCACAAAATCCAGGAAACTCCTAACTCCATCATGATACGCCTGATCCCATCTTCCAAGGGTAATCCAACTCTTGTCCATCCTGTAAATTCAAGAAATAAATATAGCTATATATATATATGTATATATGCACGTACTACGTACGTACGTACGTACTAATTAATTAAAAAATTCATCATTACACACACACATATATATATATATACACATGCATCCCTAAATTAATTAAAACATCGTCAATCTCCCTAATTAATTAAACACAATGTATTTTTTATATATACCAACAATATATTTTTAATTACAATTAAATTAATTAATATATATATACATTTTTTCATCAAATTCATCTAAAATCACCTATAAATCAACAATCAATCACTAATCTTCAACAAAACTTCAATTCTATCTAACCAACATATCAACCCATTAATAATCTCATCTCAACACACACACACACACACACACATATATATATATATATATATATATATCAAATTAATCACACATTTATTCTAATTAAACTCTAAATTAACACACCTCTGCATATAACCAACTAAATCAACACACACAGCAATATACGTACCTTTCAAGCTTATGGCCGAGGTTTTGGACGATTTCAGAGCGTTTACGAAATATTTTCGACGAATGAGCTCGCTGCTGCAGAATAGATCTGATATAAGAGTTATAGCCGACGAATACCCTCCTCGTCGGCTATAACCAAAAACTTTTCGTCGGCTATAGTTATAGCCGACGACGTCCGACAACTCGTCGGCTATAATATTATAGCCGACGATGTGGCCGACGAAATAGTAATTCGTCGGCTATGACCCCTTATAGCCGACGAAGTACTATTTCGTCGGCCGTTTTTTCCCATATCGTCGGCTATAACCCCTTTTCTGGTAGTGGGCCTCCTCCTTTCCCTCCTCCTCCGGCCTCCTCCTCCTCCTCCTCCTCCTCCTTCTCCTCCTCCGATCCGGTATTTTTTTTTTGCCCAAAATGCAGTTATAGCTGACGAAATTGACATTATTTCGTCGGCTATAACTTTAAAATATTAATATATTCCGACGAAATAGCCCAAATCGTCGGCTATACTTCAGAACAAATAGCCGACGAAACCAAATTTCGTCGGCTATAACTTTAAAATATTAATATATTCCGACGAAATCGTCGGCCATACTCGAAAATAGCCGACGAATTTCGTCGGATATTTGACCAAGCTTTGGTCGACGAAATCATTTTCGTCGGCCATAATTCGTTGGCCAAGGTTGGAATGGCCGACGATGTCGTTTTTTTCATCGGCCATTACTTTTACCGACGGGCTTTTACCGATGAATTATAGCCGACGAAATTTTCGTCGGTAGAAGGAATAGCCGACGAAAATTTGGAATAGCCGACGAAAAAAATTTCGTCGGCTATTCTGTCAAAGCTAGTAGTGATACAAAAATTGGCTATGGCTCCCCGAAATCTCTTCTCACATATCCATGACTCAAATTTGATGTTTTGTTTTATTCTTCAAACATTGAAAGTAAAATGTGATTGTGAAATATTTAAAAATTGAAGGACTTGAATAAAATCTTTTAAAAGAACTATTATTGATTTTATTAGTTAAGGGGTATTTTTAGAAAATTAAGGAGGTGTAAATAGCAATTCAGTATTTTGTAAAAGTAAATTGAAGGTCTATTGAGTAAAGAGGTCTAAATGTCATTTTTGGAGGTATGAATAGAAGCTCTCTAATTTTATTGTCTATATGATAAAAGGATCTATTTCTTTTTAACTAAATGATTAAAAGGGGCTGTTTTAATTTTTTATTGTGACCATAATACTCTTTTTTTCTTTTCTTTTTCACTTGATAAAAAAGTACTTAATTTTATTATCTATATGATAAAAGGGTCTATTTCTTTTTAACTAAATGATTAAAAGGGGCTGTTTTAATTTTTTATTGTGACCATAATACCCTTTTTTTTATTTTAGCTGATCTGACCATAATACTCTCTCTCTCTCTCTCTCTCTCTCCTCTCTCTCTCTCTCTCTCTCTCTCTCTCGCAAGCCTCACCATTGTAGCAATTCTTATATCTTCTAAACAACCTAAGATGGACTTCTTCCTTGCTGGGAGGATGCTCTTGTTCCAACTTTCACTGTGATTGTTTAACAATATATCACACTTGAACTTAGGATCAAAGTGAGACTTTGACCAATGCACTGCAGGTCTAACCAAGCACCAATCACATCCACTGATAATGCTCTTCTTCATATCCTCCAACGTATCCTTGAACTGATTCATGGAACAACTCCTTGCAATAGCCCATAACTTTTGCTTCAGTTCCAAGCCTACCACCAATCGAAAGACACATTATCAGATTTTTTAGAATGACATACTATCAGACCTTATTCATCTTATAAAGAAAACAAAATCAAGCAAAAAATTGTCTCAAACCTGAGTGGCCGTCACTTTTAAAGTTATTGTGAAGGTGTCTCACACAATGTCTATGTGCAGCATCTGGAAACAACTGTTTAATAGCTTGTTCAAGGCCCTTTTGCTTGTCACTCATGAATGTGTAATGACCTGAATGATATATATCCAAATCTGACTTAAGAAACTGAAGAAACCAAGTCCAAGTCTCCCTTGTTTCTGCTTCCACAATAGCCCATGCAATTGGGTAAAATCCATTGTTCCCGTCAATCCCAACAGCTGATAATAATTTCCCCTTGTGCACTGACTTCAAATGACACTCATCTAAACTTATATAGGGTCTGCACCCTTCCCTCCATCCCTTCTTCAATGCAGCAATGCAAATGTATATCCTTTTAAATCTTGCAACTTCTCCATCTAACTCAGTTTCAATCCATACAGAGGTTCCTGGATTCCTCTTCTTAAGCTCATGAGCATAACTCTCAAGTAGGTTATACTGATCTTCATAGCTATCTTGTGCCATCTTCAATGCCCTAACTCTAGCTCTGTAAGTCATTTGATAATCTATATCCATTTCAAAGTCTTTGTTAACTGCATTTTGTATCCCTTCTCTAGACCAATTAGGATCGCTCATGAAAAAATCTTGGTACTCTCCAGCAATGAAAGGTGCATTCATATGATAAGTTTTCTTCCCAAACTCAGCACACTTGTGCTCCTGCATCAAAGTTCTAATGTAGATGGTTGGATTTTGCTGGTTAGTAGAAGATGCATATATCCTCCATGGGCAACCCTTAGAGGTAACGCACCTAGCCAAGACCTATGCAAATGTAAAATGACACAATAAAGTTAATAGAAACACCATATATGTAAACATTATAGACTAACAACATTGTTCTAAATCGAAAAAAAAAAAAAAACATTATAAACTAAAAAAAATTATTACCCTGTGCCATGTGTTAGTAGGAAACCTCAACTATTTTTTGGTCTGCACACCATGCTTCCTAACGGCATGCTTAAAAACTTTTGAGTTCGGAAACTCCATCCCTAACACAAACTCAGGCTTTGCCATGTCTTCCTTTGGATTGAACTCCCTCCATTTACTATATCTTTTCCTACACTTTACAGGAAATTTTCCTCTATCTTCTTGCTCATCACTTGAGGATCCATCTAGACTAGCCAGTCCATCAGACCCACATCCATCATCTTCAGAAATATCCCCCTCCCCATGTCATCAAACTCATTAACAAGATTGGGGTCCCCATCTACATTCTCATGGAACAGCGTATCATCCCCATCTGAAATTAGATCATAGTCTAAATCTACTATGCCATCAAAATCAGAGTCATCTGAATCTGTTGTGCTTTCAGAAGACGCATTTTCTTCTAGTTGCTTCTTTTTTGGCTTTTGCTTTGAGCTCTCCCCTCCAGACCTAGTGTTATACCTCTTATTTGGTTTCTTGCAAGTTCTTTTGTTTTTCTGCTCGGGCCCATTTTTCTTAGGCACTTGATTGTGGTCTTCTTGCACCTTCTGCTTGCCCTTGGCAGCAGTTCTCATTTTAGCTCTTTCAATTTCAACTTCAGTCGTAATTGGTTCAGCATCATCCTCATTCTCACTAATTGCCCCAGCTTCATTTGGCCCTTCTTCAAAATCATCAATCCTCCAACCCATGAAACTAGTATGATCTAGACCTTCTTCATACACTCTAAGTTCATCTTCAGTAAACACCTTTCTTGGACTGTCACACACAATACATAAGTCCAACAACGTGTTGTTAGGGGAGGCATAACCACACATCTTTATTGCCTCTGGATCACTTGTTATAGGCATATATCCACTGCCCTCCTCACTCCTTGGAATCCTATACCAAAACTGAATTGGGAGTGCTTGGTACCCCAAATCATTAGCCCAGTAATGTATCCCTGTCAATGATATCTTATCCTGATCAACTCCATCAATATAACATACTCCACCTCCTCTATATACCCTATTTAAGCCCCTCTTACTATGAAATCTCCCTCCATGGTGAATCTTCATAGTGAACACATGTGGATCTGCAAAGCAATAATTAAAAATAACATTTACAAATATTAAATCAAGGTATTCACTCAATGATAAATTTCAAAAAAATTGCTATGATGTATCAATAAGATCAAATCGTAGTTTTTGATTAATGATGGAATAGAAAAGTCACCAACCAAGCCCCAATAGTAACACCCATCACCAACAAGAAAAAATAAAACACTCATCATGAACCAAGCACCCAAAAAAAAATCAGTTTTAGATAAAGGGAACTATTGATTTTACTCGAGTATATTGGTGGATCCCCAGAGAGACGAAAGTATCTCCAAGCTATGCTCATATCTTCGAATCAAATATGCACTTTCTCTGTTTCAAATTGAAGAATCGAATCTCTGCAATTTTAGAAAGAGTGATTGAAAGAGAGAGTGAGTGAAAGAGATGGACAGAGAAATTTTAGAGAGAGTGAGAGTGAGTGAAAGAGAGAACAGAGAAATAGAGTACGAGTGAAAAGGTTTAGTTTTGTAATCTAATGGAAATACCCAAAAAACCCTCACATATTTGAATTTTTATTGTCTTCGTAACAGAGCTGACGGCGAAAAGTACCAAAATTAGGTCGGGATCTAAACGTAAAGTACCGATGTGAAGTTTGATAAACGTGAGATACCAATGTTTATAAGATTGAAAACGTGAGGTACCGTTGGGACGAATTTTCCTTTCTTGTATTTAAATTTTATACTTACTTCAATAGGGTCCACGTATTTCTTGTATTTAACTTATATGCTATTTCAGCTTTCTCCACAATCACAATCACATCTTTTCTGTTAAACTAATATCTCAAAAACACCGAATTGAAATTTCATTCATTCAAAACAATACACAAATGAGGTCATTATTCTCCCATACCAACATAATTATTACAGAGAAAGAAAGCAATATCAGGTACTGAGGAGCTACAAAGGATGTAATAACTCTTAATCCATTAACATGCCGCAACCAAAATTATATGCAGTATTCATACCACTACTGGAGATGTAAAAAATTAGTGATAGTGTTCGCTACACCAATGACCATATGTCCATAACCACACATAACATGGATGCGAATCTAATATGAAGACATATAGGTAAAATATCAACAAATTATTATGTATAACCAAATTAATAAGAGATGTGGAGAAGCTCAGTCCTAACAAGAAGCCACAATAAGAAATGCAGGATTTTGAGCACATGAACTCACCTCCTTAACAACTGAATTATCCATCTTTAAAGCATTATTAAGGTCAACCTATTTTTCGATAATCTTCGAACAACTAGGGCATCCAGCAAAGTATAGAACTGCCAACCACGAACTGGAATCTCCAATACCAAGAGCTGAGAGCATTGATCGTTCTGAGACCACACCAAATTTCTGTCTTTCAGGAGGCAGGAAGGACTCTCTTGCAATAGTCATGAACGTTGAGAAGAAAGAGTCAAACAGCTGACATTCTTCAAGCATACAGAACGATGCACCATCAGACCTAATGTCCCCAGTCTCCTCAGAAGTATCATTATCATTTATTGAGCTGAAACCCTCAATCCAAGGAACTGCACCAACCGCATCATCAACATCACACTTCACCTTTGTAGTTTCCATACCCTGCTTTTGTGTTTCAGAAGAAGAAATTTATCATTAACTTTTTCTTCTAGTCTTGCTAAAAAAATAATATATATATATATATATATATATATATATATATATCACAACATCGGCAACTAGAAACTACCAGCGACCTTCTGGTTATTCTTCCGCCACTCGGTTCTGTTTGTCTCCGCATTCAAGCTTAAACCAAAAAATTCCCCTGCAAACGAAACGCTGTTCTCAGCATTAATGAGAATAACAATAGAAATTAAATAAACCAATCTTTTTTAAGACAAAATTTTTGCGGCTCGACTTGTTTGCAGCCTTATCTAATACTAAACACAATCACTCTACAAAAGGATCAAGGTGCATAATCACTCTACAAAAGGATCAAGGTGCACTATTATCGAAGCGAAAGAATGGATATTGCATACCAAAACCAGTGTGATCAGTCCCATTCATCTTCCTCCTGGCCATCAATTTAGGAGCCCACTCACAAAACTCGAACAGAACCAATGCTTTGTCAGTTGAATCAACGAAAGCTCTCATCTCTTCCGGGCTCCTCAGCCTTTGCAATGGAAGTTTTTCAGGTACAACCGACAAATAGGGACGAATTGAATTCAAAATGCTCTGTGCTCAAAGCCTCCCTCCATATGTATACGAAACAGAATGGTGATAGTACAAAACCGTAATTTCTAGATGAATGAATAACTAAAAGATCGAATAACTAAATGATGATGATGGCCATGAACCCGACACAATCTTTTTCTAATACCAGATGAATGAATAACTAAAAGATCGAAGTGAACTTAATAAGTAATTAAGAGACAGAGAGACGAGAAAGAATTATAACTTAACCTCGGAAATAGGGGGTTTAACGGCGGCCGGCGGCGAGTATGAGAGTGTCCCCTATTGCAATATGAATCGAGGAGGGAAGACGACTAACCGATCGATGGAGTGCGAGGACGTCCAGCCGACGAAGACGAAGCGGCAGACAGAGATGATGGGCGGAACCCCATATCTGGTTGAGATGGGCGACGGCGATATGAGATAGAGGATCTAGGGTTTTGGGGAACAAAAGAGTAAAGGTGTGGGAAGGAAAAATCAATAGTGTACGAGAGAGTAAGAGACCCGTCTCGGGGTGAGAATTGAATACTTGCCTTATTTTTTCACTTTCTTTTAGAGAGAGATAGAGAGGAAAAAAAAAAGTAGTTCTATTCATACCTCAAAATTTGCTATTTGAACCTCCTATAAATTTTTTTTTTCATTTAATTTCCAGAAATGATCATTCTCTTTGTCTCTCCACACCTCCCTCCTTCAGTCCTTCATACCTCTATAAGATGAGAGTGAAGAAAAAAAAAATTTGAAGAAGGGACTAACTGCAATCGATGAAACCGCAATTACCAAAAATTATTTTCATACCTCAAATCTATAATTATAAACCATAAGATAAAGAAAGAGTTACTTATTCAAAATTGATAGTTGACCATGTTTTCTTTATATTCTTCTAAACACCCAAACTCAAACATCTTTTACCAATCTCTTGCTCAAACGTCAATATTATTTTCTTACATGAATATGGGAAGTGAATAAAATTGAGCCAATCAAACCATGATTTCACATTTGTTCAATTTGATTTACTATGATTTGATAAAAGAGAAAAGAGATGGGAGGAATTGGGAACTGAGAGAGGCAAGAAAAACTTGATTTTATTTTTTTCAAGTTTGTAAGGAGGGCAAAATAGGATTTTAGAATTTTCAAAAATAAATGGAGGTTGAAATAGAAATTTGGGAGGTGCAAATAGAATCCTAAAAAAAAATGAAAAATACATAAAACAGTATATAAAGAGATTTATACGTGAGTCCAAGGGATGTTGGGAGTTAGGGGGCGTTTGAGGGAGCTTATAAGCTCCTCTGCTTATAAGCACGGAAGAGTTTGGTGTTTGGTAACACAACAAGTCAGTAGCTTTTTAAAAAAGTTGGGGTCATTTTTAATAGAAAATGAGAAGTTAGCAGCACCTAACTTATGCTTATAAGTCACCGTTTTCTATTTTTGCGAATTTAATGAATTTTTATAAATGACATTGGGTATCTTTGGTAATGTCCACTAATTACAAGATTACCAATATATATATACCCTCTAGGATACGATAACATTTTCTTACACCTCCCTCTCCTTCTGCAACTGCTCAGTTTGACACACTACGCTCACAGGTAAACAACTAATTTCTCCCTCTTGTTCATTTGTAAGATTAGAACTGAGCAAAATATGGCTGCTCTTTTGCATAATATTTATGGGTTAGAATGAATTATTTTTCCATTTTTTTTCGTGGGTTTTCTTCTGCTCTATTTCCGTTCTATTTCTGGGTTCACAGTGTCTTGTTCTTTGTTCTTTGTTCTTTGTATAGAGCCTTTTTTGGATGTGGGTTGTTGAGATTCTCCTCTCTTACTGCATTCCCTGAATCCGAGAAAACCCTGGTCCCCAAATTCCAATTCTCATCTCAAAGTCTCAATCTTGGAGTGAGATCCAATCAATGAGACCTGATCCCATCTCGGGATCTCCAATCACCGAAGGCCGGAGATTTTAGATTTGGGCCGAGAATGAGGCGGAGGGTGGCGGACTTCCGGCGGCCATTGAGGGCCAGAAGTTTCCCGAATCTGTTTTGGTGGGTTCTGTGTGGGGTTGCAGTGTTGGTGTTTAGTTTTGGTGTTGGTTTGAGTTAATGAAATTGGGTTTGGAAAAAGTGGATAGTGATGGGAATGAGTATGGGATTTGGGTTTGGCTGAAGCAATACAAAGATGTAAGCTTTAGAATTGTGTGTTACTTTGTGTTTTTAGCTGCTTGCGCATATTGGGTTTCTGCAGTTTGATTACTATTTTTGCAACATATTTGAGGGTTTGTTAGGTTGGGATTTAGCTTGATCTAGTTGTGTTACACATGATTTTTGTCACTTCCAGATGCTCTTGTATAGTGTTTACGTGATATAGAATTGAAGAAGGTAATAAACAAAGATATATATTAATATTAGTGTTGTGGATTGTTTGGTAAGGTAGATTGTAGATTGCTGGGAAGTTGTTTGTCGCAGGGTTATCAGTTTTATAAAGATGGATCAAATTGTTGTTTCTCTGTTCTGTTGTATAGGAAATTCTAGTTTAATGTTTTCTGTATAACCGTTATCTCCCATTGTTTGTGGATTATGACATATGTGCTTTGTTTTTCTTTTGCAGAGATACAGGCATGATAGAGTTATGGAAGGCCTGAACATTACTGAAGAAATGTTGAGCCCGAACTCAGTTGCCAGGCAGATCAGTGACCAAATAGCTCTGGCAAAGGTGTTCGTTGTGATTGCCAAAGAGAGCAACAACCTTCAGTTTGCCTGGGAGTTAAGTATTCACAACTCACAGATTCTGTTGTCAAATGCTGCGACAAGGAGACCTTTGACAGCTAGCGAATCAGAAGCTGCGATCCGAGATATGGCACTTGTACTGTACCAAGCGCAGCAGCTCCATTACGATAGTGCAACCATGATCATGAGACTTAAAGCCAAAATACAATCTCTGGAAGAACAGATGGGTTCTGTGAGTGAGAAAAGTTCTGAGTATGGACAAATAGCTACTGAGGAAGTCCTAAAAAGTCTTTACTGCCTTGGTATTCAGCTTACTAGTGAATGTCAGATACTGATATTGCATGTATAAAGGATTCTGTTAGTCATTTGTGGCATTTATATACTTGGAACTACATATGGTTCCTGGAGAATGTGAAATGGTCTTAGATTTCATTTGATGATATAAATCATAAGATTATGGCCTTTTAAGTAGAGAAAGTGAAGATTGTCATTACAACCATGATTCTCCATAATTATATAAGGAGACATGCTATTCATGATAGACATTTGGTCTAAATTGAAGAAAATTTGATAAGCGTATCAAATGATGGGATGGAGATGGAGATGGATAATGATGCGCAAGAAGAATATTATGGTCATGAGATACAAGAAATGGATGTTATAAGGAGAAATTACTCAAAGTTTGTTGAATGCGCGTGGTACTAGGGATTTTTAAATGTCTCGAGATATTTTTTGTGGGTACTTGATGCAAATGAAAAATGTATTTTGTTATTGATGTTCCTACCTGGAATGGTATGTATTAGACAATTTTTTTATTGCTACTTCATGCTAATAAAGATGTGGTTTGTTATTAATGCTAGTGTCGGGAATGGTTTTATGTGTTAAGCTATGTTTTGTTGCTACTTGATATCAATTCTTGGGTTATAGAAATACTTCGTAATAATGTCAATTTTAAATGGATATATAATGAAAAATTAAACAAATCATAAAAAATAAAGTAATAAACTATAGTATAAGAAGTTAATATTTTCATGTCTAAATTGGTCATTTTACAAATATAAGCACAAGTCGGTTTTTAGTTTACCAAACACCCTGACACAACTTTTCTCACTTACCGCACTTTTAAAAAGTCAGTTTACCAAACACTCAGCTACTTTGCTTATCAGTAACTTATTCTCAGAAATAAGTATAAGTCAGCTTTTACTTAAAAACCCAACTGCACCAAACGCACTCTTAGGACTCTCATGTATTTATTTATTTATTAATTTTTTTTTTTGGAGAAAAGTCAAAGGAATTATACAGAGTTTTCTATTGTTGTAGCCATATGCACCAGATGTATGCTCGAGCCTACATAGAGTTTAAGCAACCTGAAGATGTTTCTCGGCAAAGTTAATTCTTCGACAGAAATGTATTTGTCAATGAGAAAAGTAATATATTAGAATATATCAGATTTTACTATGTTCTGACCACTTTGAGATTTCATAGGTGTACATTATGGCTACTGTGAATCACTTGATGCATTGTACATTTATCAATTATAATAAGCTACGTAGTATTGATTAATACAAAGTTTCTTAACAGCTTTTTGTTTTTGTTTTTTCTTCTTCATTTTATTCACCAACAGAAAACCAACCAAAAAGGTATGATTTGCATCTATCAAAATTGTTGATATGTTTCACCACTACCAGATTTGACAGAATGGCCGACGAAATTATTTTCATCGGCTATTCCAAATTTTCGTCGGCTATTCCTTCTACCGACGAAAATTTCGTCGGCTATAATTCGTCGGTAAAAGCCCGTTGGTAAAAGTAATGGCCGACGAAAAAAACGACATCGTCGGCCATTCCAACCTTGGCCGACGAATTATGGCCGACGAAAATGATTTCGTCGACCAAAGCTTGGCCAAATATCCGACGAAATTCGTCGGCTATTTTCGAGTATGGCCGACGATTTCGTCGGAATATATTAATATTTTAAAGTTATAGCCGACGAAACAAAATTTCGTCGGCTATTTGTTCTGAAGTATAGCCGACGATTTGGGCTATTTCGTCAACTATTTCGTCGGAATATATTAATATTTTAAAATTATAGCCGACGAAATAATGTCAATTTCGTCGGCTATAACTGCATTTTGGGCAAAAAAAATTACCAGATCGGAGGAGGAGGAGGCCGGAGGAGGAGGAGAAGAGAAAAAAGGTGGGAGGAAGCGATTTAAAAGATTTAGAAGGAGAATAGTCGACGATTTAAAAGATTTCGTCGGCTATACTTTCGAAGATCAACAGCCGTCGGATCTGAGCCATCGAACGGCGGACAATAAAAAGGCGCGGATCGCAAGAGTTTAACCGACGAAATATAATTTTCGTCGGCTAAACTTAGAGAATAGCCGACGATTTACAATATTTCGTCGGCTATTCTATGAACATCGTCGGCTATACTTTGAAAACATATTAAACTGCCGTTTTGAGGCCCTAAACGAACTCGAAAGCCCAAAAAGGCCCACATGTCGTAGCAAAGCATCGAGTTTGATTCCTGGCGTCGTTCCCTTTCCGGAATGGTATCACAATCGTCATTCGGACGCCGGACGCCAAATCTGCAGTAAACCGGGTTTTGACTTGCAACGGTCAATCTACTCTTCAACGCCAAATCTGGCCTCACCTTCAACAGATAATAGTTTCAAATCAATGAGACGCAACTAATCATATAAAAATTTTACAAAATTGATTTAACGAACGTCAGGCTACCCATAGGAAAACGAAAGTAAAAAACAGTTAACCGCAACATTCGGCACACAGATTTAGTCGGAATCTTGTCATTTTTCAACCGTAGTCGTATTTCATTATTTCGGTCATATCTTTTTTCACGACATATTTGCATTTGAAGAGTGTACGTATAGTAACTATTTGAAACTATACATTCACTTAAACACTCAGTAAACAAGTTAAGGAACATTAGTGCATATGTTCCTATTTTGAATCTAAAAGTTTGGAAAATCTATTCCAACCGTCAGATATCACCGTTAAGATTAAATACATGTATGAAAAAAAATCCAACTACATCTGACAACGTTAAAGGCTCGATCGGGACGGTCAACCGGGTGAGTCAACCCTTTAAACGCTTAGAAATGGTAATTGGCTTGTCTAAATGACGTTTTTTGGTCTGACCTTCAACAGATAATAGTTTCAAATCGATGAGACGCAACTAATCGTATAAAATACCACAGATTTTTCACTCTTTCTCCCCCCTTTTTTTCATTTTTTTTTAAATAAGCAGCTGCTGTCTAGATCTGAAAATATATAAACTTATAGCCGACGAAAATGCCAATTTCCTCGGCCAAACTTTCAAAAGTTTTCGTCGGCTAAAGTTTCAGAGAAAGGCCGACGAAAATTCAAATCGTCGACTAAAATATGAATATAACTGACGATTTTTTGAAATTACCAACGAAAAAAAAATCGTCGGCCATTCTAGGGGAATAGCCGACGATTTTTTTTTTTAGCGACGAAAAAAAAATTCGTCGGCCATTCTTGGGAATAGCCGACGAAAATTTTATGTCATCGGCCGTTTTTTTTTATTTCGTCGAGAAAAACCTTTTTTCTGGTAGTGCACCTTTTCTTTTTCAGATTGATTTGTATAGTTCAACCAAAAAAGGGAATTTGGTAAGCGAAAAACATATTGCAATTGGGAGAAGACAGTGAAGGCTATGACGGTAAGTTAAGTAAGTATGTTATCTCTACGTTAAGATGATGGATTTTGATTGTAATTCTTGGATGTCAGTTTGTTGGTACCATCTGTGATTCTAGGTTTCTGTAATTGATGAAGAATGATTGATTACACAAGTAATTGGATGTGGGGTTTTTCGTCAGTTAATTTGTTAGGTTGCACTTTGTATGTAGAAATTTGTTATTTCTTTTTTCAATTGCTAAAACAAATGTTGAACAACTGAACCATTTGGGTGCATTTTTAGACGGTTGAAGTCGTGATGCATGGAAATTAGGTTTCCAAACTTAAAGTTTTCAATTTTCTGTTTTTGTTTTTATGAGAAAAAAAAATTTACACAGAGCTTTCTATTGTTGCAGCCATATGCACCGGATGTATGCTTGAGTTTACATAGAGTTTATCAGTTTAAGCGACTTGAAGATGTTTCTCGGCAAAGTTAATTCTTCACGAACTTGTATTTGTTAATGGGAAAAGTAATGTAACGGAATATTTCAAATTTTACTATGTTCTAGACATCTAGAAATTTCATCGGTTTACATTATAGCTTCAGTGAATCACTTGGTGCACTGCGTATTTATATTTTATAATAAGCTACATAGTATTGATTGATACAAAGTTTCATGAGGGCTAGTACAAAATGAAGAAAAATACGGCCTAATGCACTAATAATCAATTCATATATTTCCTATATATTATGCGGCCTATTGACGCATTACTGTTCATATTACTATTCAATTTATTTACAGTTTTGCCACTGGTCCTCATCATTCCTGTTCATTCCAAGTACAATGTTCATTTTCAGTTACTGTTCAATTTATTTGCAGTTTTGCCACTTGTTTAACTAATAACTCCATGTAGAAGTATTAATATTTAGACTGAATGGGCTTTTTTGTGGGCTTTTTAGGATCAGGCCGGGGTTTGACGTGGTTCAACGTGCCGGGACATGGCTTTAAACCCCTCTGTCCACACCCTCCTTATGCCCATGGCCGTAAGGCCGGGCTTGAATGGGCTTTATGCCTGGCCCCATCGGGTCAACAGGCCGCCCGGGTTGGGGGGTGGTTTGGAACCTATATATAAATAGTTTAGTAGTAGCGGCAGAAGAACAGAGTTGAGAAGATAAATCTAGGGTTAGGTTTTGGAAGGATGGGGAGGGGAAAACAAAGGTTGGCCCAAAAGAAGAGGCTAGAAAAGCAAGGGGAAAGTGACAAGAGGTTGTATATCTGCACTTATGAGTTCTGCCGGGGCGGTAAAGCTGGATACCGTGTACAGACCATCGGAATGAGCGACTTGTTCCGTTGTATGGAGATGGAGATCGATACCCCGATCCCCAAAATGTTTTCTTGCGAATTCCTACACCAAGTTGCTTTTCTACACGGCCAAGACGTTCCCAAATCGATGAGTTTTGGTGTCTTAGGCTCTCGCATCGTTCTGCTCGGCGGCTGGTTTCCGAATGGGGATATCGATGATGAAGACCACCCATTACCAACCTATGTTTTGGAGACTAAGGAACCCAATCCTAGCTTCATCAGCAGCACAAGTTGCACTAGTTTTAAATCATCCTTTGTGATTCCGCAATTGGGAGGAATTAATGATGATCCTTGGCTGCCGGAGATCAACGGTAAGCTATATGCTCTCACCGGTCATTGCTTGAGGCGTTCGGGTTTTGACGTATTTGACCCCGAAAACGTCTCTGCTGCTGTATGGGCTCCTCTCCCCAGTCTACGGATTCCGCGTGATTCGGCTGATGCACAAACGCTTGCTTTTAATTCATCATGTGCAGTTGTGGGCACCAAGATCTTTGTCATACTTCCGGTAAGGTTGATTGGAGTCAAGATCTTCTGCTTTGACGTGGCTCACCCTAAGAAGGGATGGACGACACATGAACCTCTCTGCTTGGGCTCTGCTGTTGGTGATTTCCCTGGCTCTAACAATGAGGTTTTAGTTTTGGACTTGGAGAACTTGGAGAAGAAGCTAATGTTTTCTTTTGATAATTGTTTTAACCGAATACTAGTCTCCAGAATGCTGCTGTCCAGTGGAGGGAAACCTTATTGTATTAATCAAGTAGCTTCCATACAGTTGCCTGCTCCTGCCTTTACACCAGCTTCATACAGATGTTGCCATCTTGGAGGTCGAATAGTATGCTTTGTGTTCATGCGTGGGCATTCTATTCTTGTCTTCACCTTCGAATTTTCCTATTCCTCTTCCTCATTCTCTATCAAACGCTCGGGTCGTCTTCTGTTTGAATTCGAACCCAACTTGGGAAAGCAACTTACTTGGGGCGACTTGTGTGGTTGCTTTGCGCTTTAACTCCCTCGATCCTTGTAAGCCCTTTTCTTTACTTAATCTGTGTTCACAAGGATTCCAGTTGTTGTACTTTTGTTACAATAAGCATTCTATATTTGTTGATATCTACTACTGATTTTAGGGTCCAGAAATCATGGAATATAGAATGCTGTTTTTTTCATACTGTTTTTATGTTCCTATTGTCTACCGTTATCATGGAACTTTGGTTAAACTGGCAATGATTGAGTCATCAATTTCGAACACTATATCAATCTCACCCACATCAACTATGACACACCATCCTCTTCATTATTACAATTTGCATGCCTGATCTAAGCTATATGGTAATTAAATTTGAGTTTTTTGCCATTCAATATTATGAAGCATGTTGATGGAACAAATGAACGCTATCTGGTTTTTTTTTATCTTCTGATATATCAGACCCTCTTGGTATTGAGTGTGTCCGCTACTACGGTTGAAGAAAACCAATTTGTTATAAGCGTAAATCTAATCATATATAGTACGTAAAACAAAGGATTAGTCAGCATTTTCTGTCTTCTTTCAAACTTAGTAAATTGCTGACCCTTATTTCTCTTCATTGAATTGGTGTTTGTATCCTCCCTTTAAACAGTTTATGGCTGCCAATGTGACTGTTATTTCTTCGTTATAATTGATTTCTTTCCTATAATGGTGGTATGCCATAATGGATTAGCCAATAATTTTACGAGAAGATAACGAAGTCACATGGGGCTGATGAGTTTACCGCCAAAAGTGAGAAATTTTTCAGTGTGACGGGAGAATCACGTGGCAGTGCCTAGTGGTCCTCCTTCCAATGAAATTTCAACACATGAAATTTTATCACAGAAATTATAAATTTATGTATTTTACTTTTTGTAAAATGACTTTAATCAATCTTTTAGAGTTTAGGGTTTAGGGTTTTAAGGTTTTAGGATTTAGGGTTTAGGGTTTAAGGTTTAGGGTGTAGGGTTTAGAAAAACAATAATAAATCTAAAATGGTATTTGACAAAATAACTGAAATAATTTTCTGTCACAAAATCAGACGTGTCACAATTTCATTGGTAGAGAGGACCACTAGACACTGCCACATGGTTCTCCCGTCACACTAAAAAATTCCTCGCCAAAAGTGGCCATGTCTCTGCAGATCGTACGTGGTATTTGCATATATTTAGGAGTCTCTGTATTTAACTTGTAGTTATAATGTTGGAAGGCTTAAGAGGGGAAAGAAGTGTACTGAATAGTTTTAATTAACATTGTCTTGCTCACACCCCAATTTATACCGTTTGGAACTTTACCATCCAAAGCATGACTTGAAAGAATCCATGCAAGTGTCAATCATCATATAGTTCCAACTGACAAGTGTCTTGCCTCTCAGTCCGATAGCTGCTTTACAAGATCCTGATTCAATCCCTTACCCAGTTACCCCTGCATCAAGTCTCATTGTAAACACGGCTTGATGCTTTAAAGAAAAATGAATACAGTACAAGCTGTTAGCTTTTGTTTGGATACTGGAAAGTAATTTATGTTTCGGAAACTGTTGGATCCACTTCATATGAAACAGAATCTTGTCGGTCCAGACTGGGATTTGCAATGCCTTAACCATTTATCGATTGTTTGGTTTAGGGGTGGACACGGGTCACTTCGGTTCGGGTTTGAACAAAACCCATGACCCAACTCAAATTTAAAATTTGGTTCGGTTTTTTAATTTTTGAGTCAGTGACCCATAACCCGACCCAACCCGCACGGTTCGGTTCGTTTTTTTTTTTTTTTTTTTTCTGTTTTACCCACTTTTCAAGTTCGAATAAAAAATATAAATTTCATAGTTTATAAGTCAAAAATTTCAAAGTACAAAGTTCAGCTTGAGCCCATACTCCATAATTCAATAATTTCAAGTCCATCAAAATAAAGTCAAAGTCCAAAGTTTAATATTTAAACATAACTAAATAAGGAAGAGAAAAATAGAACAATATGAGAGTCCATGACATGATTGGCAATTTGGCATCATCACAATTCTCAACTCTCCCTCAAGCTCGCATGAATGAGTTTGATCTTGGAGGTAGCATACCACTTGATCCACTCTCGGCACGATCGTCTCTAATGCCATGCTACAAGCTCTTCACCAACGTACTCATCTACATGCATAGTTGTATACAATTAGAAAAATAGAAATAAAATATAATCATGCATAACACAAAACCAAATCACATTAAGCAATTCAAATATTCAGTAAGAACAAAACAAAACTATTACCTATTTCCGCATCTTCACAAATCTCCATCTCCTCAATAGTAGGCACATGGTGCAAAGCAATATGTTCACCCCTAAGCCAACTTTGAGTACATATCAATGCTTCCACCATTTTAGGACTTAGAGAGCTACGATGTGGATTAATTACTCTCCCACTAGTGCTAAAACAAGACTCGGAAGATATAGTTGAAATCGGAATAGCTAGAATGTCTCTTGCAATGCGGGCCAATGTAGGGTATTTAGACATCCCAAACACTCTCCACCAAGTCAACAATTCAAACCTTCCATGAGTTCCATCATCTCCTTCAACGGGATCACTAATATATCTATCCACATCATTATAAATCACCTCGGCCTTCTTTCCCTTTCTCTTCAACTTCCTTTGAAACTCGGTAAGGCCTTTTTCCAAAGGAACCACTTCAATAGTTTGATTAGAATCTTGAGAAACACTAACACTTTGCCCCAAATTTGCCTATTCCACATACACCTTAAAGAGATCATACAATAAAACGACGTCGTTTTGAATTCGGGTAAGTTTGGGTCAGTTCGGTTTGGTTCGGGTTTTGCCAGACTGAAACCAAAACCCAACCCGAACTACTTCGATTCGGTTCGGTTCGGTTTTTTTTTTCGGTTCGGTTTTTTTCGGTTTTCAGTTTTTTCGGTTACGGTTCGGTTTCGGGCTCGATTTTTTTCGGTTTTCGGGTCCGCGTGTCCACCCCTAGTTTGGTTGGTCTGTAAAAATCGTGTTGTATAAATTTCTTCTTTTCCTTTTAATTTTTTTCTTTAAGACATGACATAACTTTCTTTTAAGATAACTGCACTCATTCTTGTACTGATCGACAGCCTGTAATCAGCTATGCTAGGATGGCAGGATGGACATAATTCAAAAAAGTAGATTTCTGCACTCATTCCATATAATAAGTTGAACCTTGATAAATTTATAGACTCGGAATCGGTAAAATTTATTAATTTAGCGAGTTATTGATGAGAAATTTTATATACACTCCACAAACCACTTAATACACACCCCTCTTGTTTTATATCTCAAATCAAATTCTATAGAAAGGTTAAATGACCAAAACAGACATAAATTATCATTAGAAAAAAAATTAAGAAAAAAAACTAAATGGCGCAATACAGTTGTAAATCTAGACATCTTAATTTTGAAATTTTATTTTGTCTGACTATTGATTGATGTTGGAGTTATAACAATAGTTCTCAATTAAATTATCAATTAACCAATGATCTTTTGAATTGAAATTTTAAAAGTTTATAGACGAAAATAGTAGAAAATATGTTAACAAATACCTGAAAATATTTTTAACCACATTTTAGAAAAAAGGGCTATCCACTTTTGAAAATTAGAAAAAAGACTCCTTGTTTTTCACTCTATAAATAAGGGCATTGTCTTAATATGTTTATCATTAAAAAGTCTATTCTATTTCACTAAATTATAAAAAAAGACTATTTTTAGTTTTGTTAGAGACCATAATACCCTTTTCTAGTTTTTTTCTTTCTTTTCTTACATAATCTGATCATAATACTATTTCTCTCTAATTCAAAACTCTCTCAAAACATGATGAGGCTCAGTGGGGACAAACCATGGAAATGCCAACTATAATCTGAGTAACTATTATGTGTAACTACTTTAGTTTGTATCTTAGTACCTATCATCTGAGTAAATTATTCTTTGTAACTATGTTAGTAACTATATGAGTAACTATCAACTTTGTAACTATATGTATAACAATTTTAGTAACTATCTTAGTAACTATCATCCTTGTATCTATTATGTGTAACTACTTTAGTAACTATCATCTGAGTAAATTATTCTGTGTAATTATGTTAGTAACTATTAATTTTGTAACTATGTTAATAACTATGTTAGTAACTATCTTAAATAACTATTAATTTTGTAACTATCTGTGTAACTATCTGTGTAACTATCATTTGAGTAAACTATTATGTGTAACTATATTAGTAATATGTTAGTAACTATCTTAGTAACTATCATCTGAGTAAACTATTCTGTGTAATTATGTTAGTAACAATCAATTTTGTAACTATGTTAATAACTATCTTAGTAAATATTAATTTTGTAACTATCTGTGTAACTACCTTGGTAACTATCTTAGTAACTATCATCTGAATAAACTATTATGTGTAACTATATTAGTAACTATCTTAGCAACTATCATCCTTGTACCTATTCTGTGTAACTACCTTAGTAACTATCTTAGTAACTATCATATGAGTAAACTATGTTAGTAACTATCAATTTTATAACTATTTGTATAACTATGTTAGTAACTATCTTAGTAACTATTAATTTTGTAACTACTTAATGTTGTATTGAGTTTTGAGAAACTTTACAAAAAATGTGAAAATTCCTAAAAAGGATGATTTCCCCGTGCCTGGCGAATGTCGCCCCGACAGCCTTTATATAGGCAGCCCTGCAGCCCGCGGAAACTTCTATTCCTATCTACGTACAAGTCTCTCTAGATTGTTCTATACATTTCTAGAGTTGCCTATGACTATGTACATGTCCCTCAGAGAGTTCTAGAAGTGTCGAGGTTTCCCTTGAACCTCCCCGAATGCGCTGCAGCCTTCATCACGCTGTGCTGCAGCCTTCATCTCGCTGCGCTGCCCTGCACAGCACTGCACAGTGCTCCGGAGTTGCCTAGATCTCTCAGGAGATCTCTCCGATGCTTCACAGCCTTCTGGAATCTTCCCCGATGGCATGCAGCCTTCCAAATTGTCCCTGATGCTCCGCATCCTTCCGGAATGTCCCTGATGGTCTGCAGCCCTCCGGTGTGGCCTAGAGAGGTCTGGATCCTTCTGGAGATCTCTACGACACTCTCAATCACTTGAGAACACCCTTGCGTTCTCCAGAGCTGCCCTTGAACACTGCTCGTCACCACAATGCTCAAGGAAATCGGTAGGTTGTGACACGCTCGCTCCGCCTATGCGTGCGTCGCTCTTGTCGCTGGCGAAATGGTGGGCCGTGACACTATGCTCGTAAAAAGGCACGCTTGCGCATTTGCGGGGATGCATGCGCATCACATTGCACGACCATGGTTTCGGCCTTGGCTTGGCCTGCGCGTGGCTCGGCCAAGAGCTCATCCACAACCAAAAATTGCAGCAGCCTCGATCTCCGGACCTTGGCTTGCACACGGCCCGTCTAGCCCTGCCCTGGCCTCGGTCATGGCAGTGGCCTGCTCACGGCCCGGCCCGCAGCCCTATAAGCCTCTGTATTCCCCTCGACACGTCCTGGCTACAGCCTCGGCATGCCTTCGGCCCTTTGCACGGCCTCGACCTCGTCAGGTCCCTGTTTCCTGCCTCGGTGAGCCTTGGCCTCGACCTCGGCTGGCCCTCAGCAACCTACATGGCCCCGACTCCAGCATTCAAGCCTCGGCCTCACTGACCTTTGTTTTTGCCTCCACGCACCTTGGCTTCGGCCTCGGCATGCCTTGGCTTCGGTCTCGGCATGCCTTGGCACTAGCTCGGCCTCAGCCAACCCGTGCACTGCCTTGGCCTCGGCCTAGGCAGCCTTGCACCCGCCTAAGCTTGACCCCGGCCTTTCCCTTGCCTTGCTTCTGCTTGGCTTCCATCCTAGCTCGGCCTCGGCTTCAGCATGTCCTTGGCTCCTGCCTCGGCCTTGTCTTGACTTCGACCCCGGTTAGCTAGCTCATGGCCCCAATCCTTGATACTCGGTTTTCAGACATTTATGTCTATATAGTATCGATGCTGGCTTATTTGGTTGTTAATCCGGCTCTAATTTTGAGCGTTAACAGATGTATTTGCTACGTCTTTAAGCATGTCTTTGCCTTATCTCGTGATACCACAGGCCATGTAATGCACTCTATAGGAATTGAGTATATATTCCGGTTTATATGACTTAGTATAAAACTTGTCTCTACACTCTTATATATGAATGTGTCATAGAGACATTGAGTGCATAGCTAATCTTCATGGATTTTGTAAATCCATTGTGACTATGATGACTAGATCATCACATATAATCATAGAGCATTCTCATCCTCAAAGTTTCCATGTCTTATGAAATTATGATTCAAAGTCACATATGCTCTCTACGCATAAAGAAGCAATCGAACCTTACTCACTACTTAAAAATATTTGTACCAACGTTTATCATCTTGAAACTCATTGTGAAAATTGAAAAGTTTTCTTATGTATCACTTCTAATGAATGCGCACAACTTATGAGTCAATATTGTGAATGTACTTCACGTATATTATTATTCGGATTCTTTCAATCAGCCACTCATATAGACTCTAATATACATCGTTCGGAATTTTGGACATATTTTGATGATCCATATATAAAAGAAAGTTCTATGGATATCGTTTCTTTTGAGCAAAAAATCTATTGGGATCAAAGATGACCAAAAGAATATTTGGTAATATCATGAGCAATGGTCAAGGCTTAAAGATGACATTAACGTCACCCAAGTCTTCCTCCAAGTCAATGGAAGCACTAATTATTCATTTAAAAGTGCATATGATCCCCCTTTATGATTCTTCATTAGCTATGCTCATTATATAGAAGCCGAATCTTTAGTCAAGTTTTGGAGTAGCGCCCTCCTACGCTAAAGACAATGATACATAAGATGATGGCTTTGATACTGTATCATAGTTCAATTTGAGATACAATGATACTATGGTGATCTATCTAATGTTTAAACTCAAGCCATAACACATAGATGTTATGAAGCACCTTCACAATGATTGAAAAGTTGCAAAAACCTAAAATTTCCGGTTTTTCAGCTCGCGGACTCGTCATTGGGAGGACCTGTTCACCTACTTTTAAGTCGGCTCTTGAGGTGAGACCTGCCGCCACAGATTCCTAACATCCAATGCTACCTACTCATAAAATTTGAGGGCCATTGGACATCTGGAAGGTGGTGAACCGCTCGACATAAACGTTCACGGACCTCTGGAAACCTTTCATGTCGGGTCGGTGTGTTTCTTGCCGGTTCCGGCAATGAGGCCGGTGGCGTTGGAATCCTAACACACGTGTCTACATACTTTATGTGCCATATTGCGCCACCACAAGCGGTTAATGATGAGTTATTTAATTATGAATAAATTCTTTGAATAATACATAAGTTTCCACCTAAAGTCCGCTATATGAAACCTTAACGGGCGATCTCGTTTGTGTCACTTTTGATGAGCCAGTCTTCCGCCCTTAGGGGGAGATAAGAACAAGTATGTTCAAGTAGAACGACTTGGCATTTCCATGGTTTGTCCCCACTGAGCCTCATCATGTTCTCCAAAGTCTCATAAATCAAAGTGATGAGATTGGATATACATGCTGCAAAGAGAAAATTAGTGGTATTTCAAAGAAAAGATCGGAATAGTACTCTTGTTTCAAACATGCCTGTAAGGATTCATGTCCGGATAAATGGACATGTCGTCACCCATAGATGGTGGCATGGTGACTTCACAAAAAGTGGTAAATGGTGTCACTAGGCCGTGACTCTCACAGAAGTATAGAGAGGGCACTTCGTTCGATATACACTTGCCGAATGCGAGTTTGACATAACTTGATCCTTTGATCAATGACACTCATTCGTTTCATAGTTTATCTGGATTGTGGTCATCATTGGGAGACGCCTCAATGCAAATCCAATCCATATAGAGATCTCTACAAATGTATATTACACTAGTGTACAAGAGGACATGGTTTATGAGTTTGATATCAAACACACACTTTGTTGAAGAAAACACCAACATTGTGAATTAGCCTACACGGAAAGATATGCAATCCAGTTTAAATAAAGAGATAGGTCTTTGGTCAGGTGATGCCGACACCGCAAGTGTAAACCCTATCGATAATCTTTGATGGAAAGCTTAGTGATAAAAAGAGCCTAGACTCACCTTATGGCGCAATGTCTCTCACAAACACCCTGGAATCGACTACGATGACATATGCTCTCGTAATGGGGTCATATTGCACTCCACTACCTTGTCAGTTAGCTAGTTCCGAAAAACTGAACACGCAACTTGTAGTCATAAATCATCTCTATTGGGACTAAGTAAAGAGATGTACATAAACATCCTAAACGGATTAGTTTTCACCCATATCAACTGAGGAAAAACCATGAAGTGCCTATGCTATCAGATTACGGCGTTCCCTATATGGGCTCAGATAGTCTGGTAGAATATTGTACACAGGGTTGAGTGACTACTTGATTGGGGATGGGATATGAAGAATCATGCATATTTGCGTGTGATCTCCGGATGAATTGTGATTGAGATATCACTAATCCGACGTTAAGAATGAAAGGATATTGGGATTACTTGGTCTCGAAAGTGAGAACCGTTAATGATGAACTTATTCATCTATCGGCTTATGGCAATCTAAAGGACGTTAAACCAAAGCCTATATGTATCCCATGATCAGTTGATGTCTTGAGAAAACTCGTTTCGTCTATATGACGAGAAGTCTTGGGAGATGAAACTCTCCATCTAAGTACGATGTGCGCAACCATGTACTTGTCATAATATGCTCGACTCGACATCTCATTCGCTATAAAATTATAAAGCCAAGATAATGGCTAGATGCACCCACGCCATGCCATGGTATATGGCGGTACTTTCTTTCAGGTGTGAAAGGTTTGCGCTCATTCGATCTCATCATGAAAGAAACATCAAAAGGCAATTCTAGAATCTGCCTGATTTCATAAGTCGACTTCCACGAGACTTACGAGATAGCCCACTCATTGGAAAATGGTGAAATTGGTATCGTTCGAAAGTTCTATCACTCTATGTGTCTACTTTCCAGTCACACCAACCATATGATCATATCTATCATATTGAGTGAGTTATGGTTGTTTTGGCAAAGTAGGACGAATCTGTCCGGTAACTTGCAGATCAGTCACCTTCAACATAGCTTTATGATCAGCTCAGAATGAATTATGTTTATGTACTTTACACCACTGGAAAGATACGGGTGTCTAGTTTCCAAAACTCTTTACGGTTTATTCATACCTATTGTTTAAGTACACAAAGGTCATGAATCTGATTTTCAATGTGAACTCTAGTTTTGAGTTGTTAAGCAACCTTCTTCCTTAAGACCAAGTAAAGCTAATGATATGTTCATATCGTACTATACTTTTATGCCTCTTATTCATGATTTTTATGTGTAGTTCTCCTTGTTTTTGGTTCATTTACTTGGTTTAGTGTCTTATAGGTATGAAGAGCAAAGATGAGAAAAAGAAGCAAAACAAGAGGAAAAAGAATTGAAGGGAAATTCACAAAGCTGAAAACTGGAGCAACCTCTGCGCAACAGCCAACTTTGAGGAATAAACTGTACTGATTCGCAAAGAACCAGAAAATAAGCCATATATCAGCGGAAAGCTCTCTCTGTCTACTTTATGCAGAATTTTACGGTTCGTGATTCCGATATATGTAGAGAGAGTTACGGTAGTTTGAGTACATGCAGTTCAGTCGGCGCGCGAATCTGCTATATGTTCAATGAGCTCGAGTTTTCAAGGCCCGACCGACTTAGCAAAATCCAGGAAATTTAAGATAACATTATGGATTATCTGAGAGCCCAATTTACGTTTCCTTGGAGATTTAGATGTGCCATGTCACCTCTCTTTTGGGCGGAATGGTTAAGGAGTCCAAACCTTGAGCAAGAAGGAAAAGATGCATATATAAAGCAAATATGTCAAGATGGACATGGGGATTTTGGGAGAGACCAGAACTTCATCAATTAAAGCTGCTGCCCTCCACCAACTTTACCTCTCCATATTCATTCTTTAGTTCTTTTATGTTTTTAATAATTTTTGTTATGTTTTCCTTGAACATGAGCAGTTAAACTCCTTATCTAGGGCTAGGATGATTCCCTAGCAAAATTATCTACATGTTTTGATATTCAATTGATGGATTGTTAGTTTTTTTTAGATAAATTCTTAATCTCTGCTTGAATTGTTGCTTGTGTTAAAGTTCTATTGATTCGCGACCTTTAGGCTTTGCATCTAGCTATCAGAAGAAGGATTTGAGGCGTACCTGCAATATAACTATTTTTAGCTTCATGAGATTAAGGATTGTGAATTACATTATTGTCGTACCTGAAGTAATGGTATGCATGATTCTCTTGTTTTCTAGAACATAATGAGTCATGTGTGTTAAATTTATGCCGTACCTGGATAGACTGCATATAGGATATACGACCTCTGCCGTACCTAGAGAGAATCATATACTTAAGGAAAACTATGGTTTAAGTGCCGTACCTGGACTTAGATACGAGAATTGTTATCTTTAGAATCGAAAAATCCATTAGTTGCATCAAAGCGTAGATAGAATTGCTTGTGGTTGATTCCGACACCCTAGATTCATCATCATCCACTACCAGATCTGAGTGAATAGCCGACGAAAAAAATTTCGTTGGCTATGCCAATTTTTCGTCAGCTATACCATCTACCGACGAAATTTTCGTCGGCTATACTTCGTCGGAACAACCCCGTCGGCTATGGTAGAGTATGGCTGACGACCTTACCGACGAAAATATTTTTTGTCGGCCAAACCTGGGAGAAATTGCCGACGAATTTCGTCGGGTATTTTCGAGTATGGCCGACGAAATTCATTAATTATAGCCGACGAAATTCGTCGGCTATAATGTGTTAATAATAGCCGAGGATTCTATAAATTTTCGTCGGCTATTTCCTCGAAATATATTAATATTTAATAGGCATTAATTAGGTATAGCCGACGAAATAATGTAATTTTCGTCGGCTATACAACTTATAGCCGACGAAAATTGGTAAAATTCGTCGGCTATAGTTATTATAGCCGACGAAATAATGCCAAAATCGTCGGCTTTTCTTACATTTGGGGAAAAAAAAATTAAATTATTTTCTAAATTACCATTCCAAGCAACCTGCAAATCACAAAAACAGTCCATGCATTTGCACCAACAAGAAACACGTCTAAATACCTTTTTTATTAAATTCGTTCCAATATATATAAAACATAACCCTAATCATCACCTAAACCACTAAAGTCCACCAGGTCATCCCCAGCATCCTGCTCTCCATCAGGCTCGTCATCCTGCTGACCGAACTCGGGAGGTTGAGGTATTGGAGGCTCCACTAACCGCTGAAACGGGGGCGGGGGTTCAAGGCCTTGTTGTTGTGCCGCGAACATCTCATACCACCAGTTTTGTTGGCCGTCGTAGTTGTGTTGCCGAATTCTGTCGCATTCAGCATGCCAACGGGCCATATCCAAATGATACTGCTGTGTTCTGCGGCGCAGCTCCTGTACTGTCTGGGACGAGGCCGCCAATTCTGCGGCCAATCGCTGCACTTCCCCCCTCATATGTTGGCTCTCCCCGCCTCCCTTCTTTTGACCTCCCTTAGTGGTCTTCAGAAGCCCTAGTCCAGAACTTCCCAAACCCCGGCAGTAGTAGTTGTTTGACCGGTTTGGGAAGGCTGCGTCGAACATCCTCGCTGCCGTTTGGACACTGGACCGGTCGACATGGCGCATGGCTTCTTCCAGATCTGCCTCTGAAATGTTCGGTTGTGCCTCCCGAACTACTTGCTGGAACACCTCTTCTTCGGCCCGGTTGACCCTCTCCTAATTGGACGGGAAAAAAAAAATTAATATTATAACAAATATATAATTAAGTAAAATTAATAATTAAAATTTTAAAATTGTAATGAACGACTTACGAGCTGTTCTGTCGCTTGTGGATAAGCGATCTTGAACGTCTCCACGTACGGGTTGCTATCAGGATGATCTCTAAGCGCCTCCTCCTGATATTGTGCAAACGGCCGTGAACCAGCATGATGGGGGGTTGTGTTCCGGCGGCGGTTCTCAGAGTTTATCCGAGAACGTTGCTTCAAACAAATAATAAAATGTTAGAAAAATGCATAAAAAAATATTAGTGTAATAATTATAAAATAATTAAACTAATAATTAAAATTTTAACAAAATAAACATTTTTACTGAAGTTTAGTATTTACCTGCATAACTGGGTTGTTGAAGTCTACTGTCTTCAACCAACGCCACTCGTACTCCCTGAACATGAACTCCCTGGGAGTACCTATACGACCAAGGTTGTCGTATTCGTTATAGTGGGAACGCAGCTCATTCTTCCACTCTTTGAACATACGAAAAAAATAAAAATGCATTAGAAATATTATTAATATCATAAAATATTAATAATTATAAGATAATTATAATATCATAAAAACAAACGTACCTCGAGTTCTGCTGGGTGTCCGCCCAATCCCGCCTGTGTTCGGCAATCTCGAAGAATGTCTGAAAAATAATATTTTATTAGTTTTACAATTGTAATAATACCGAAAATTATTAAATATTACGATAAATAAATTAAATTTTTTAAATTACTCACCGACGCGGCGTTGTTCACCTCACTCTTTATCTCTTCGGGCACATCAGCCCACCGGGTCCACAACATAGGGACTCTGTCCCTAATCAGTGACCCCACGCAACCCGAGTAGTCGCGTTTTTTCTTCCCCTGAACCTCCTGATTAGGAGGTTCGTTGATCTGAATCCTCCCGCTGCGCTCAACAGTTCTCCTGAGCGTGTCAAAACATATGACACCTCTCGTATTCCTCCGTGAACTGCTAGCGGCTGTCCCTATCACAAAAACGACGATTGGTTAATAAAATTAAATATTAGTGCGTTAATTTTAATAAAACATTTAATTAATAAAATCAAATGTTACCTGAACTGGATGACTCATCTGTCGACTTTCCTTTTCTCCTCGCCGAAATAAGGTGGTCAGGGTTCTCAAATGGCTGCTGCTGGTATGCCTCCGCAGCACTCACGTACTGAGGCATATCAGGCCATAGGGGCAGACCACGATAGTCGACCTCGGGTATCGCAGGAATGTTATACGGGAGGTAGAGCTGATTTGGGAGAGTAGGCCCCTCAGTCGAGTCAGCAGCAGACTGAGTCAGACTCGGCATCGGCTCCCGATGAACGTCAGGCATACGAACCTGAGAAACGTCGGCAGCTATGTCCTCGTGAAATAGCTGCCGACTAAACCTCGGAGCCACAGAGGGACCGACATGCGGAAGTGACGTGCTCGACGGCCGCCCCGCCTGGAGAAGGGTCTGGTGCTGAGAACTCACACTCCGTCGCGGCTGGGCTGCATCCACAGTCCTCTGCGGCTGGGATGAATCTACACTCCTCCGCGGCTAGCTGGTGGTCCTCTCAGGCTGGCTAGCGGTCCTCTCGGAGTCTGCGGAACCGGCGGAATTTCTAGAACCTCTAGATCTGCCGGCACGACGGCCTCCGAATAGGTTTCTTAATGCATCGGCCATCTAAAGCCTGAGGCATTAATACATTAATTGATATTAAATTATATTATATTAAATAAAAAATTCTAATTAATATAATAACCAATAATACTAACATATTTTAATATAACAATTTATATACTAACATATTAAATTATATTATATTAAATAACAAATTCTAATTAAATATAATTAAGCTATATATATAATTAAGCTAAATTATACAATTAAGTTATCAATTTATATAATTAAAAAACCAATTTATACATATAAATTATACAATTACACCTAAATTATACAATTAAAATAAATTTGAAAACAATTACCTAAATTAACATAAATACCTAAAATTTACCTAAATTAACATAAATACCTAAATTATACCTAAATTAACATAAATACCTAAATTATACCTAAATTAACATAAATACCTAAATTATACCTAAATTAATTAACATAAATACCTAAATTATACCTAAATTGTTATACATACCTAAATTAACAATTATATCTAAATTAACATAAATTAGATATATCTAAATTAACATTAATTAACATAAATGAAAAAAAAAAAAAAAAAAACACTTACAACCAAAATGCAGAGGAGGAGGAGGCCGGCCGGATTGGAGGAGGCTGGGTCGGAGGAGGGACACGCCGGAGGAGGAGGGACACGCCGGTGGAGGAGGGACACGCCGGATTGGAGGAGGAAGACGGAGGAGCGGGCTGCCGGCCGGATTGGAGGAGGAAGAGAGAGGAGGGGGCTAGCTGCCGGATTGGAGGAGGAAGAGGGAGGAGGGGGACGAGGCGAGCGCCGGAGGGAGGGTTGGAGGCGAGCGGCGGAGGTTTTGGAAAAATGCAGAAAATGGAGGCTAGGGTTCGGCTGGTGCGGCCTTATACCCGATAGTATAGCCGACGAAATAAAAAGATTTCGTCGGCTATACTTAAGAATAGCCGACGAAATATATGAATTTGTCGCCTATACTTCGAATTTCGTCGGCTATAGTTTAGGCGCTCAGCAGCCGTCCGATCTCCCCCATCCAACGGCGGACAATGAAAAGGCGCGGATCACTAGAGTTTAGCCGACGAAATAGAATTTTCGTCGGCTAAACTTTTGGTCAAACTTTAAAACGGAAATTGGCCCGTCTAAATGACGTTTTTTGGCCTGATCTTCAACAGAGAATAGTTTCAGATCGATGAGACGCAACTAATCGTATAAAAATTTTCCTCAAAATATTTACCGACCGTCATGCTACACATAGGAAAACGGAAGTAAAAAACAGCTAACCGCAACATTCGGCACACAGATTTTGTCGGAATCTTCTCATTTTTCAACCGTAGACGTATTTCAATATTTCGGTCATATCTTATTTCACGACACATTTTCATTTGAAGGGTCTACGTATAGTAACTATTTGAAACTATACATTCACTTAAACACTTAGTAAACAAGTTAAGGAACATTAGTGCATACGTTCCGATTTTGAATCTAAAAGTTTGGAAAATCTATTCCAACCGTCAGATATCACCGTTAAGATTAAATACATGTATGAAAAAAAATCCAACTACAACGTTAAAGACTCGATCGGGACTGTCAAACTGCAAAGTCAAACTTCTAAACGCTTTAAAACGGAAAATGGCCCGTCTAAATGACGTTTTTTGGCCTGACCTTCAACATAGAATAGTTTCAGATCGATGAGACGCAACTAATCGTATTAAAATTTTCATCAAAATATTTACCGACCGTCAGGCTACCCATAGGAAAACGGAAGTAAAAAACAGCTAACCGCAACATTCGGCACACAGATTTTGTCGGAATCTTCTCATTTTTCAACCGTAGACGTTTTTCAATATTTCGGTCATATCTTATTTCACGACACATTTGCATTTGAAGAGTCTACGTATAGTAACTATTTGAAACTATACATTCACTTAAACACTTAGTAAACAAGTTAAAGAACATTAGTGCATATGTTCCGATTTTGAATCTAAAAGTTGGGAAAATATATTCCAACCGTCAGATATCACCGTTAAGATTAAATACATGTATGAAAAAAAAAATCCAACTACATCTGACAACGTTAACGGATCGATCGGGACGGTCAACCGGGTGAGTCAAAGCTCTAAACGCTTTAAAACGGAAATTGGTCCATCTAAATGACGTTTTTTGGCCTGATCTTCAACAGAGAATAGTTTCAGATCGATGAGACGCAACTAATCGTATAAAAATTTTCCTCAAAATATTTACCGACCGTCAGGCAACCCATAGGAAAACGGTAGTAAAATACAGTTAACCGCAATATTCGGCACACAGATTTTGTCGGAATCTTCTCATTTTTCAACCGTAGACGTTTTTCAATATTTCGGTCATATCTTATTTCACGACACATTTGCATTTGAAGGATGAAGCAATGGTTTGTCGATAGTGATAGAAAATGGAAGCTGCTCTTTTTTTGTTTTTTTTTTAATCATAGCCGACGAAATCAAACCTAGTACTCGTCGGCTATTCTTTTGTCGTTTTCGGTCAAAAATAAAATATTTATTTTTAAAAAAAACTTATGGCCGACGAAATAATGAATTTTTCGTCGGCCATTATTGTAATGGCCGACGAAATAATGCATTTTTCGTCGGCTATTCTCTGAAAAAAAAAACCAAAAAAATCAGTGGTTTTACACCTCTCCTATTCCGATGTCTTGTTCACATATAACCAAAATTGAACATAAAAAACCAGAAACCCAACAGTCAACATATTTCAAATTTTTTTTAAGGGGTTTGGAACCCAGCCTAGCTGGGAGGCTCATCCCCACGCCCGTTCATTAGAAATGAGTGGATTACAAATGAAAGGATTACATCATTTAAATTACTTAATCCGTCAGATTGTAATCGGAATCATCGGATGAGTCTTCTTCGGTTTCTGAATTGCTCGATAGGGGTAATCTATGTCTTTCCTCACCACTAGAGTCCTCGTTAGTTTCTTCATTTGGATCAACATCAACAAGCAGTGGCTCTTCACGTCGAATTCGCACCGGCGTGTCTAGGCGAATAAAAGATGAGTCATGAATACCGTTTGAGTTGGGCTCTTGATACGCGGTGCCCCCTTCCTCGTTCTCTTCAGCCACTCCAAGTGTAGACGCCCGGTAAATGTTGCGATGGTGGATAGTGTTGACTACTTTCCACGGGTCACCCTTGGCGAGATCATCAAGACAAAACACTTGTTTCACCCATGTGGCTAAAACGAACGGGTCGTCCTCATACCATGATGTACTAGTGTTCACAGAAGTTATGCCGTATTGATCGGTTTTCATGCTCTGCGGCCGTGTGTCAAACCATCTACACTTGAAAATGTGCACTTTCATGCCTTCCCCGTAATGCAGTTCCACAACTGAATGGAGAACACCGTAATAGTCAACTCCACCATCCCCACCATGTGCCATAACCCCTGAATTTTGTGTTTTCAGTCTGAGGTCTCTCTCTTCACATCGAAATAACACACCATTCACCTTGCACGTCGCATAAACTTTTGAATAGACCGGCCTCATCGCTAAAAGTCTGAGTTCGTGCGACCAATTTGGGTGATTATCATTTTGAATAAGGTCCATCTGCAACCATCAGAATCAACTATAAATATGAATAAATATACACAATAATATATAAACACGTATAAAATAGTGTTAAAGTTACGTACCCAGCGGCCGAAATACTCTGCGAATGTCCGGTTGTGGTAATCGACATCACCTCGTACTTGTTCACAGTGTAGATGTATGTTCTTCCAAAACTGAACTTCTGGACAGTTGATTAGTACCCACCAATGTGCAATGGCTACCTCATAATCTTTCAACTTGTAGGAAACTGTCATGTTTACACCGAGTACAACATCGTCGGAGAGTATGGAAAGATTGAACTGTGAAGGTACATCTTCCGGTATGCTTTCCTGTAACGCTCCTAAATACAGCTTCATGTAGGTGACGCACTCGTGCGCAATATATGCTTCAGCTATACATCCTTCAGGTGCGGATCTGTTTTGGACAAAACCACCGTATTGTCCAAGTTGCCTATAAATCAAGTTTTTAAAGTGTTATGATAATACATTAACACTATATCACATATATTGATGAGGAAATTAACATAAGGTGTAAAATACGTACCTTTCCATCGGATACATCCAAGTGAAGTGTACAGGACCGGTAAGCAACAACTGCCGAGGAAGATGGATCATGAGGTGAGGCATGATGTCGAAAAAATTTGGAGGAAATATCATCTCAAATTTACACATGATATGAACGATGTCTTGTTGCATTTCCCGGAGGTCAGATTTTCTCACTTCCCGTGTGCATACCTTCTGGAAAAATCCTGCCAACGCTACTAACGGCTCCACAACGTGACGGGGAAGGAACGGTCGAATGAAAACAGGGAAGAGACGTTGTAGCAGGATATGATTGTCATGACTTTTCAACCCGTACAGATTGTTGAATTGTCTGTTCACACACTTGGCTATATTTCCAGCAAAGCCTGAAGGATACTTGGCCCGACTTATCCAATGGAAAATTTCTGGTTTATGCTCAGGCTTGACGGTGTAAGGAGCTTGAGGTATTTTTCTCTTCCCTTGTTTCAACCATAGTTGTTTTCTGATATTCATGGTTTGCAGATCAGTGCGAGCCTTATGACCGTCTTTCGTCTTCCCCTCCAAGTTCAGCGTTGTGCCCACCACACTTTCAGAAACCTTTTTTTCTATGTGCATAACGTCTAGGAAGTGACGGATCAGCAACTCACACCAGTACGGGACTTCCCACAATATGCTCTTATGTGTCCAGAATTTGTACTGCTCAGGTCTTTCAGGTATTTCCGCTACAATATCGGGATGATTGCTGAGGGGCCCAAAATCGTACTCATTAAGCACTGCTAAAATTTCTCTTCCCGTCCATCTTCTGGGAGGACCACCGTGTTCTTCGGTTCCATCAAATGCGGCGGACTCGTAACGCCAGTGGTGATCCGCCGGAAGGAACACACGATGACCCATTCGGCATATCTTGTTGCAATGAGGGGTGCTCCCATAATCGCTGAGGCACTCTGGACAAGCCTTGTATCCCCTAACAACGCTGCCCGACAACATCCCATAAGCAGGAAAATCACTAATGATACCAATAACCATGGCATGCATCTGGAACGTCTCCTGCTTGTACTTGTCAAAAGTGGGATGACCAACGTCCCACAATACCTTAAGCTCTTCAATCAATGGTCTCATATACACATCGAGACATTTCCCTGGGTAACCAGGCCCCGGAATCAACAACGTCAACATATTATATTCCTTCTTCATGCACATCCACGGAGGAAGGTTGTAAGGTACCAAAACCACCAGCCATATACTGTATGAAAGACTCATGGTGCCGAAAGGGTTGAACCCGTCGGTTGAGAGCCCGAGCCTGACGTTTCTGACATCTGACGCAAAATGAGGAAACTCATTGTTTATATGCTTCCAAGCCGCTCCGTCAAAGATGTGTGTCATGATATCTGCGTCTCCCGCGTCCCGCTCACCTTGCCACCTCATAGCTTTTGCGGTGGTTTCTGACATGTACAACCGCTCAAGCCTATCTCTCAACGGAAAATACCGAAGCACTTTCACAGGTTTCCTATTGCCTGCTCCCGTCAACTTATATCGGTCAGACTGACATATCGGACATGCGTCAAGGCTAGCAAGGTCATTCCCTTCTGCATCTTTACCCCAGAAGAGAACGCAGTCAAATGCGCATGCATGGATCTTAATGTAGGAAAGCCCTAGATCTTTGAGGATACTTCGGACCTTACGGTGATTGGTAGGATTACGATGACCCTCCAACAACGAAGAAGTGTACTGTAGATATTCATCCACTTGCCTGATGCTCGATTTTGTCTCGACTTTAATCCTCATTACCTCTATCACACTTTCAAGAACTGTCTTCTCAGAACTTGAAGACACAGGGGTCTGTTGCAATGCAATAAGTTTGTTGTACTTGTCAAAGGCAGCAGTGTTGACAACTTATGGGAACGGCTGCACCGGGTCATACATATATTGTTCCCCACGTACACCGCTTTCAAAAGGAAACACGTCGTTGACGAATGCCATTGTTGGATCGTTGGATGTACTACTACTGCCCGCCTCAAAAAACTGCCCATGATCATGCGATCCATCTAATGATGGCTCACCGTGATATATCCAACGTTTGTACTTCGGCCAAAACCCATTACTCTTTAGGTGCTCCCATACTGTCCTAATCGGAAATCGACACATATCACTGCGACACTTACATTTCTTGCACGGGCAATAATGGTATTCCTTCCCGTTTGCATTTTCCTCGACGAACTGCAAAAAATCCACAACTCCTGTAGTGTATCGTCGGTCATGCCTTGGAAGCGAAATCCAACTCTTATCTCGATCCATATATAGCCTGATATGTATAACTTTAATTAATAATAAATTAATTAACACATATATATTACAATATATATTATTATCAATATCAACTCATATATATATATACCATTAATTAACAACCATTATTTAAGTTCATTACACTATCAACAACCATTAATTAACATATTTATATATATTTTAACACTAATTAAAATAACATTATTAAATTAAAACACATAATTATACTCTAACTGAAAATCAACTCAACTACAACTCAAAATCAACATATATACATACATTCTAACACTTAAACAACAACAAAACAAAAAATCACTTACTATATCAAAATCACTAAAACTCAAAATCAACTCAACTAAAACTCAAAATCAACATATATACACATATACGTACCTATATATAGCTCCACAATGTAAGAGAGGATGGATTTCAACAATACCCACAGATTTTTCACTCTTTCTCCCGTTTTTTTCCCTTTTTTTTTAAATGAGCAGCTTCTGTCCAGATCTGAAAATATAAAGACTTATAGCCGACGAAAATTCCAATTTCGTCGGCCAAACTTTCTAAAGTTTTCGTCGGCTATACTTTAAGAGAAAGGCCGACGAAAAATATTTTTTAGTGACGAAAGAAAAAATCGTCGGCCATTCTTGGGGAATAGCCGACGAATTTTTTTTTTTACCGACGAAAGAAAAAATCGTCGGCCATTCTGGGGAATAGCCGATGAAAATAGTATGTCGTCGGCCGTTTTTTTTTTTCGTCGGCTATACTGTTTTTTCTGGTAGTGATCATATTCTATTTCTAAATCACTTTTGACTTCCTTGTTTTCCAATTAATTTACATTCTTAGTTTCTGTTTTCAAGTTATTTTCTCATCAGTATAAAATCTATCAAAACCCCAAAATCATAAGTACAATTTCCGTTTGAGTCTTTGTGTGTTTGTCTTGGTTGTTATGTGTTTCTCGTTTTGTGTGTTTTAGTGTCGTTAGCTTAGAAATTCCATACCTTGAATTGAACTGATATCCTCGTGGGAACGATAACTCTCTTCTTCCATATACTATATTACATCCATCCTGTATACTTGCGGGAAATTTATCAGCTAAGTATAGCTGGTCTAATACAAGTATAATGTGGTCGTATTCAATGACTCGATCATTGGCCACATCTACTTTTGAAGCGTGTGAGGAGCGTTTGAATATGCCATTAATCTAAACTCCGAGATTGAGTTACCAATCAGGGGAAGTCTAGCTCACATGTAATCTTCAATTGTAGTTGGTGCGTTGTGCTCTTTTCCCTTCGACCAAGCTTTTTATTTTACCCAAGTGGTTTTTGTTTTGCTTAGTAAGGTTTTAGCGAGGCAAACATGTTATGCACTGTGTCACATTAGGTACGCGACACAATTGAGAGTGTTCAAGGAAAGTTATTTCCGTAACTTCTGATGTGTATCTTGACCTAATTAGACTAAATTAGTGGAATCCTTAGTTGATAGGGAATATTTGATTGTTTGGGATACTCCTGCTAACTAGGAAGAACCGGTTGAGGCCGATCGTTTCCACTCCGATGCTTAAATTAGTACAGTTGAGATTGAAATATATGCAATAAGCTGGAAGCAGGTGATTAGTGATTATCATTTAATGAAGGTGGTTGGGCCAATATATGGGCTCCAGGCTGCATGGACTGAGCTCATCCCTCGATGTGGGATTGGTGGCTAATTCTGCACATTTAAAGATGCAGTTTGGACCCTTCTTCCTGGGCCTCTCCCATCGGCTCCCGGGCCTCTACTGGGCGCTTGGGTATTCGGTCACCGCCCTGTGGCACTTGGGCCTGCTTTCCCGGGCCTAGTGCGGGTCTGTGGGCCCCAGTAGCCCATCTGTTGCTACCGGCAACAAACAGTTTTTATTTTTTAATTTTATTTTCAAATTTTTTTTCGAAGACCCTTTATGAAAACGCTACCGAACAGTGCTAATAAAAGAAACAAAACAAAATGGGTGGTTCTATTTACACCTCTATATTTGCTAAATACACCTCTTTTGATTTTTGAATAATTTTATTTCCTAATTTACCCTTTTAGACCTGCAATTGTTGCACATTAGGTTTACATCTTCCATCTTCTCATCCATATATTTCCTAGTTTGTTTTTAATTGTGGTCTACCAATGTATTTCTTTGAAGTCAAATTGGGATTTACAATTCATCATAACTTTTGAGTATAAACACTTCCATCTTTATAACTGGTTTTGAATTTTGCATCATCATTTCTTATTATTCATTGTAGTATTATGAAATAAACAAGTGGATTATCCAAAACTATATATAAGACCATCTTAGCAGTCATGGAGAGAGAGAGAGAGAGAGAGTCAAAAATGGTGTAGAGGCTCACATACCGATCGCCCCACAACTATGCAACCAATCTTGATCATGGGTTTAGTATAATTTTCTTACTTCCCTTTCTCTGTTTTGCTAACAATCCAACTATTGTGGATGAGAGAGAGAGGAATGCGGAAGAGTTGAGCTTTAAACTCTAAATTTTCTGAAGGGCATAATAGGAAATATAAATTTATAAAAATTTAAGGAGGTATACAAAGTAAATATAGAGGTGCAACTAGAATCCAACTATCGATGGGAAAAACTAGTATTTATGATTACAACCAGTGTAATAAGCCTTATGATAAAAGAAAATTTAGTCCAATAATGTACGGTGCAACCAAAGTAGTATTTAGGATTACACCGTCATATATCATTCAAGGTTAAGTTCTTCTAAATTGTGTAGAAGTCAAAACTTGTAATTCAAGGTTGATCATAAGGTTTATCCTAAATAGTATTAAAGATGTGTCGGTGGTGAATTCCTAAACGATTTCTATTTAGGAGATTTTTTTATTGCTAACTCATCCCATGGGTTTGGGAGTTTATTAAAGAATTCTTTTAACTAGTGTGATGTGGATGAGTGATTTAACTTCTGCTTTTCTTTTATTTTGCTTATCGGAGGTGGATTCTTCCGATTCATCTTCTTCATTGTTTAAAGTATTAATTTCATCTTCTAATTCAGATTATGTGTATTCATCGTCTGAAATTATATTAATTTCATACCCAAATATTAAAGTAATTTTTCGTATTCCAAACAAGTTGTTCTTATTTGGTTTAAGATATGGTTTCTTTCTTCAATTGTTGTTTCAGGGTTTTTGTAAATAGTTTTCCGGTAATCTAAAATTTGGACTATATTTTCATATTCTTCCTTATTTGGAATTTGATTCTGTAGAACCATTATTTCTTCGGTTCCATAAAACAATCTAGGAATTTGGTGTTTAAAGTATTCATTTCATCTTCTGATTCAGATGATGTGTATTCATCGTCTGAAATTATATTAATTTCAAACCCAAAATTTGAAGTAATTTTTCGTATTCCAAACAAGTTGTTCTTATTTGGTTTAAGATATGGTTTCTTTCTTCAATTGTTGTTTCAGGGTCTTTGTAAATAGTTTTCCAATAATCTAAAATTTGGACTATATTTTCATATTCTTCCTTATTTGGAATTTGATTCTGTAGAACCATTATTTCTTCAGTTCCATAAAACAATCTAGGAATTTAGTGATCTCCTGGATAGTTCATCCCGTCTTGTTGTTGTGCTAACAACTTGACATTGTTTATTAAAGTTTTTAATTGTTCTTTAGTCTCTTCTTCTCCAATTACATCATTTAGATTTATTGATTCTAGTTCATCTTCAGATTTTTCTATAATGCTATTGTTTAGCATAAAGATAAATTCAAATTCTTCTTCTGAGCTTTCACTTTCTGTTTCGAGCTCATAGAGAATTTCTTCTTCACTTGAAATTTCTTCTCCAAATAATATTTCAAGATTATTTTCTTCAAGCATTTTAATCATTTTCTTCTCATTTTTTCCCTTTTTTGGGCATTCAGGAGCATAGTGCCCTTCTTCATTACAAATATAACATCGACATTTCTTTTTCAGTTTTTTAGTGTTAGAAAATTTCTTTTTTCTAACATATTTGTGTTTTTTGGAAATACCTTTTTTTGTTTTCCTTTTATTCCTGTGACATTGATGGCGTTTTTCATCAGTGTCCAATTTTCAGGTGGAAGTGCATTAGGTCGACATGCAGAGATTGTTGCTCCGGTGTCAATTAACGCACACAGTGATCCAAATTACCTTTGCCAATGTTTTGTTGCCTGAGGTTTTCTACCTGTTTGGATGTTTTCCAATTGATGTATTTTTGATATTCCAAAGTGGCTTGTTCCACGGTGGAAAAACTTTTGTAGCATGCTCCTCGATATTTGTTTATCTGGACATGACATTCAGGCCATGAGGAAAAAAATCATGTTTGGAATCCTTTGAAAACAACATAATATGCTGAAGCAGTTGGTTGCTGCTGTGCAGGTGCCTTTTTTAGCAACTGTGATCCAACCTTGAGAGTCTTGCATGGGGCGTTAACCCCGATCCATTCCTGCTTAAATAATTAGCAATAAAATTGTTAGTACATTTGAGGTGTTCTATCTCAAAAGTATACATAGAAATAAAATTATACCATTTTAATCTTCTACCATCTAACACATTTTTCTTATTGACCAAAAAATCTCGAACAGCTTGATTATCTGTTCTGTGTAATAAGCCGGAGGACAAAATTAATTTGAAATCTCAAATTATCTGTTTTTCCTAAGGTGTTTAAATATTTAAAATATTTTTTTTATTGCTAACTCATCCCATGGGTTTGAGAGTTTATTAAAGAATTCTTTTAACCAGTGTGATGTGGATGAGTGATTTAACTTAAAATAATATTTTTTATAAATTTGAGTGTATTCCTCAAATTGACGTATATTGCATAATTCAAGTTTTGATAAAAGATATTCAGCATCTTCTTGAATATATTTTTCATTTGTTGTACCACATAAATTTTCTTTAATTATTTGTGCAAACTCGTTTAGTATTGCATCAAAATCTTTAAAATTTGAAAGACTAGTTGATTTTTGCATTTTTCCTTCATCTGAATTTTTCCATTGTTTTAACCATTGCAAGGCGTCTCCTTGCAGAGTGGCTGCTATATAATCTAGAAATCATTCTTTTGTCCATGTATTTTTGTAATTTGTGATTAAAATGGACATAAGAAAGATTTCTAGATTATATAGCAGCCACTCTGTAAGGAGATGCATTGCAATGGTTAAAACAATTGGTTTAGGGTTTACGGTTTAGGGTTTATTTATTTCTTTTTGCATTAACCATGGTTAGGTTACAAGGAAATTTCCTAGAAAAATATAGAAGATGTTTTTTCCTCTACGTGTCTTTCTTCTAGCTTCTTCCTCTCAATAGTGTCATTCTAATGAACAAAAGCGCCTACACATTGGGTGGCATCGTCCTTTTGTTGACATCTAGCATATACTGATTCTTAAGAAGAAAGAAGAATTATTCGAGTAGTTTCCTTGCTGTGCTGGTAGGATTTACTATTCCGCTATCGGCTTCTATGCTTCCATTTGGTTGATGACATTGTGACGCCAGACAGAATCTTCGGAATCCATGCTAATGGGAGACACATGTTCTTCCCTTTTGAGCTATAGAATAGTTTCGGCTTCATTTGCCATGACTGATGGAACATCAAGCAGGGTTAGCTGATTCGCCATCTGATGAAGCAAAGTATCTGCTTCCTTCTTCTGGTCTTCAGAAGGTTGATAGTCCACCGGAAGATGTGTGAGAAAGATTCTTCTCCCGTCTGTGATTTTGAAGAAGTTAGAGTTCAACAAATCTTGAGCACTTTCCATGAGTTGGACTGCACATTGTTTCCAGTAATATTCTGGATTTATCGCATTGGCGATAAAGGCATTTGATTCTTCTTGTCCTTGTTATGGTGTGGCTCAGCTTCTGTCAGCATCGAAATTTGATATGGCTGATAAAATTTGTCACGTTCTCGCCAGCCAATAGTGCTTGCTAGTGTGAGCGTTAAAGAGACAGACCATTTGTGATTTTTTACCACATTATATATCATGGCTTTAATCATTTGAGGAAAATTCCACAAACTATTAATGCGAAGATTTTGGAAAATTACTTGATTGGTAATTCCCCATACAATTGTTTTTATATCTCATACATCATGGTCTATGATGAAATGGAGTTTTGGCATTCCATTATTTCCAATGAATAAGTTTTGGTTGTATTTCAGTGTCGAATGGTCGTGGTTCGAACAATTCAACTATGTTTTTATTTATTTCTCTAGTAGATGATTTATACAAGACAATATATTATTGAATTAAAAGAAAAACATCTCATAGAAGAAATTATGAGGCCACACTCTAGTCCTGCATTCATCGTAAGAAACCATGCAGAAATCAAAAGAGGAAAAGCGCGTATGGTAATCAACTATAAACGCCTTAATGAAAATTTAGAGTTTGATGGATATTTTATCCCTTGAAAAGAGGTTTTAATAAATCAAACTAGAGGAGCAAAAATCTTCAGTAAGTTTGATTGTAAATCAGGATTCTGGCAGTTAAAACTAATTGAAGAATCTAAACCATTAACGGCTTTTAGCACTCCGTGTGGACACTACCAAACCTAAAAGAAATTTTAGAAAAAAGAAATTTTCTAACACTAAAAAATTGAAAAAGAAATGTCGATGTTATATTTGTAATGAAGAAGGGCACTATGCTCCTGAATGGCCAAAAAAGGGAAAAAAGGAGAAGAAAATGATTAAAATGCTTGCAGAAAATAATCTTGAAATATTATTTGGAGAAAAAATTTCAAGTGAAGAAGAAATTTTCTATGAGCTCGAAACAGAAAGTGAAAGCTCAGAAGAAGAATAAGAATTTATCTTTATGCTAAACAATAGCATACACTACCAGATCGGACAGAATAGCCGACGAAAAAAATTTCGTCTACTATTCAAAATTTTCGTCGGGTATTCCTTCTACCGACGAAAATTTCGTCGGCTATTATTCGTCGATAAAACGGCGTCGGTAATACCCAAAGCCGATGACAATAACGAAATCGTCGGCCATTTTCACATATGCCCGATGAAATAACGAAATCGTCGGCCATTATCACCGACGAAAATACATTTCGTCGACCAAACCTTGGCATAATGCCCGACGAAATTCGTCGGATATTTTCACATATGGCCGACGATATCGTAAAATATAGCCGACGATATCTTCTGTTTCGTCGGTTATTTGTTCTGAAATATAGCCGACGACATGAAGATTTCATCGGAATATATTAATATTTTAAGAGGCATTAATTAGTTATAGCTGACGAAACCGTCACTATTGACCAGTTATAGCTGACGAAATAATATCATTTTCGTTGGTTATCACAGTTATAGCCGACGAAATTTGGTAAAAATCGTCGGCTATAGCAGTGATAGCCGACGAAATAATGTCAATATCGTCGGCTGTTTTTACATTTTGGGGAAAGAAAAAATAAATTAATTTCTAAATCACCATTCCAAGCAACCTGCAATTCACAATGATAATCCAACAAGAAACACGTTTTTCATTAATTATTTAATTTGTTCCATCCCTAAACCCTAAACCCTAATCCTGGCCACCATCCTGCTGTCCATCATGCTCGTCATCCTACTGAATGAACTCGGGAGCTCTCGGCATTCGAGGTTCATCTAACGGTTCAAACGGGGGCGGGGGTTCAAGGCCTTGTTGTTGTGCCGCGAACATAGCATACCACCAGTTTTGTTGGCCGGCGTAGTTCTGTCGCCGAATTCTCTCGCATTCAGCATGCCAACGCTCCATTTCCATATGATACTACTGTGTTCTCTGGAACTGGGCCGCCAATCTTGCATTTTCTTCTGCCAATCTCTGTATTTCCCCCTTCATCTGTTGGGTGTCCCCGCCTCCCCTCTTTTGAGCTCCCTTAGTGGTCTTCAAGACCCCTATTCCAGAACTTCCCAAACCCCGGCAGTAGTAGTCGTTTGACCGTTTTGGGAAGGCTGCGTCGAATATCCTCGCTGCAGTTTGGACATTCGATCGGTCGACCTGGCTCAGGGCTTCTTGCAGATTTTCCTCTGAAATGTTCGGTTGTGTCTCCCGAACTACTTCCTGCAACACTTCTTCTTCGGCCCGGTTCACCCTCTCCTAATTGAACGGGAAAAAATAATAATTAATATTCTAACAAATATATAATTAAGTAAAATTAATAATTAAAATTTTAAAATCGTAATCAACGACTTACAAGCTCTTCTGTCGCTAATGGATAAGCCTTCTTGAACGTCTCTACGTACGAGTTGCTTAAAGGATGATCTCTAAGCGCCTCCTCCTGATATTGTGAAAATGGCCTAGAAACACCATGATGGGGTGTTACGGCGGCAGTTCGCAGAGTTTATCCGAGACCGTTCCTTCAAACAAATAATAAAATATTAGAAAAATGCATCAAAAAATATTAGTGTAATAATTATAAAATAATTAAACTAATAATTAAAATATTAACAAAATAAACATTTACAGTTAAATTTAGTATGTACCTGCATAACTGGGTTGTTGAAGTCTACTGTCTTCAACCAACGTCACTCGTACTCCCTGAACATGAACTCTCTTGGAGTACCCATACGACCATATTTGTCGTATTCGGTAAAGTGGGTACGGAGCTCGTTTTTCCACTCTTTGAACCTACGGAAAAAATAAAAGTGCATTAGAAATATTATTAATATCATAAAATATTTCAAATTATAAGATGAGGAATTCCCAACGTACCTCGAGTTCTGCATCGCGTACGCCAAAACCTGCTTGTGTTCGGCAACCTCGAAGTATGCCTGAAAGATAATATTTTATTAGTTTTAAAATTATAACAATACCGAAAATTATTAAATATTACGATAAAGAAATTAAGTTTTTTAAATTACTCATTGACGTCGCGTTGTTGACCTCCCTCTTGATCTCTTATGGCACATCAGCCCACCATGTCCACAACATAAGGACTCTATCCCTAATTAGTGCTCCCACGTAACCCGCGTAATCGCGGCGTTTTTTCCCCTGAACATCCTGACTAGGGGGTTCGTTGATCTGGATCCTCCCGCTGATCTCAACACTTTTCCTGAGCGTATCAAAACATATGACACCTCTCGTATTCCTGCTTGAACTACTAGTGGCGGTCCCTATCAAATAATCGACGATTAGTTAATAAAATTAAATATTAGTGCGTTAATTTTAATAAAATATTTAATTAATAAAATCAAATGTTACCTGAACTCGATGACCCGTCTGTCGACTTTCCTTTTAATCTCGCCGAAATCAGGAGCTCAGGTCTCTCAAATGGCTCATGATGGTATGTCTCCGCAACACTCACGTACTGAGGCCTAGCAGGCCATATGGGCACACCACGCTTGTCGACCTCGGGTATGGCAGGAATGTTGTATGGCAGGTATAGCTGATTAGGGAGAGTAGGCCCCTCAGTAGAATTAGCAGTAGACGGCGCAGGACTCGTCATCGGCTCCCGATGAACCTCAGGCATACAGACATGATGAACGTCTAGAGCTATGTCGTCCTGAAATAGCTGCGTACTACATCTCGGAGGATCTGGCCAGAGAGGGGGACATGAACTGCTCGACGGCCGCCCCGCCGATAAAAGGGTCTGGTGCCGGTTGCTCACACTCCTCCGCGGCTGGGATGAATCGATCCTCTGAGGCTTGCTGGTGGTCCTCTCAGGCTGGCTAGGGGTCCTCTCGGAGTCTCCGAATCCGCCAGAACTTCCAGAACCCCTAGATCTGGAACGACGGCCTCCGAATAGCTGTTTAAATGCATCGGCCATCTGGAAACAAATAAATTAATACATTAATTAATATTAAATTATATTACATTAAATAATAAATTTTAATTAATATAATAACCAATAATACTAACATATTTTAAAACATACTAACAAATTAATATTTGTTCAAGGAGAAAAGATAATATGGATAACTGTGTGTTTATTGATTGATAGAGAGGCTTTTATATAGGCATTACAATGAGTATCCCGATAAATCAGGGATACCTTATCTAATACAGAATCAACTATACTAGTCTAATTAGGTCAAGACACATCCAGGAAGTTACGGAAATAACATTCCTACAACACTCCCCCTTGTGGCGAGTGTCTAATGTCTTCATGGTGCTTACCATGTTGCCTCACTAAAACCTTGCCAGCAAAACAAAAACCTCTTGGGCAAAAATAAAATGCATGGACGAAGGAAAAAGAGCACAACACACCAACACTACACTTAAAAATAACATGTGATGTAGACTCCCCCTGATGTCTAACAAACTTAGAGCTCTGATATATGGCGCATGCCTAGACTCTTCACATGCTTCACATGCATAGATTTTCCCAAAGACTTGGTAAACAAATCTGCAACATTTAACTCTGAACTCACTTAATTAACTTGGATGTTCAGGAATTCCTGTTGTTGCACATTGTAAAAGAACTTGGGCGATATATGCTTAGTGTTATCACCTTTGATAAAACCCAATTTCATCTGCTCAATGCAGGCAGCATTATCTTCATAGATACACGTAGGTTTATCGGTGGTAGACACTAGTCCACACGAATCACGAATGTGGCGAATAATTGATCTTAGCCAGACACATTCTCTAACAGCCTCGTGGAGGGCAATGATCTCTGCGTGATTCGATGAAGTAGCAACCAAAGTTTGCTTGGTGGATCTCCAGGATATCGCTGTATTTCCCATGGTAAAAACATAACCAGTTTGGAAACGAGCACGATATGGATCACAGAGATACCCAGCATCCGCGAAACCAACTAACACGTTGTTGGGAGTCTTTGAGTAAGGGAGACGTCCAGAGAAGGGCATATTTGAATGACCGGATGCTTCGCCATCATCATCCGCCACGTTACTAGCGCCAGTGGCAGTACCACATCGTACGATGGTACTGTCGAGGCAGCCGGAAACGTTGGTGTGAGGAGGGTGATTGGCGGAATCTTCTCTCTTTGTGCTGAAGGGATAGAACAGTCCCAAGTCAATGGAACCTTTCAAGTAACGAAACAAATGTTTGATACCGTTCCAATGACGATGCATAGGCGCTGAGCTAAATCTAGCCAGTAAGTTCACAGTGAAAGCAATGTCTAGTCTAGTGCATTGTGCCAAATACAAAAGTGCCCCAATCGCACTCAAGTATGGGTACTCAGCATCAAGAATCTCTTCTTCATCCTCTTTGGGACGCAATGGATCCTTGCTTACATCCAGACTACGAACGATCATGGGAGTAGACAATGGCGTACATGTATCCATGTTGAAACGCCTGAGCATCTTATGCGTATAAGCAGACTGGTGAACCAGAATACCCTTGGTTCTATGCTCTAACTCAAGTCATAAACATAACTTAGTCTTCCCAAGATCCTTCATCTCGAACTCAGATTTCAAGAATGAAACTGTCTCTTCAATCTCACTTGAAGTACCGATGACATTCATGTCATCAACATAGATAGCTACAATAGCAAATCCAGAGTTAGTCTTTCTAATGAACATGCATGGGCATAACTCATCGTTTTTGTAACCCCTCCGAATCAAGTATTCACGTAGGCGTTTGTACCACATCCTTCCGGATTGTTTAAGTCCATACAGTGAACGTTGCAGCTTAACTGCATAAGCACTCCGTGGTTTAGAGTCTTTTGATTCGGGCACATGAATTCCTTCAGGAACTCTCATGTAGATATTCGTATCTAGATCCCCATATAGATAAGCTGTAACTACATCCATCAGTTGCATACTCAGTGTTTCGGACACTACTAAACTGATCAAGTAGCGGAAAGTAATGATGTCCATTACGGGAGAATACGTCTCCTCGCAGTCAATACCAGGACGCTGCGAGAAGCCTTGCGCCACAAGTCTTGCCTTATATCGCAAGATCTCATGCTTCTTATTGCACTTACGAACAAAGACCCACTTATGTCCGACAGGTTTAACGCATTTAGGGATCAATTCAACAGATCCAAAGACTTGCCTTTTGTCTAATGAGTCAAGTTCTGCCTGTATTGCTTCTTTCCACTTCGGCCAATCTGCTCTTTGTTGACATTCAGTCACTGAGCGTGGTTCAACTTCGTCGTTATGGATGATCTCTTGTGCGACGGAATAAGCATATATATCATCGACGTGTGTGGAGGCTCTATCCACTAAGAGACACGCGTTTTTCAAACTGAGCGAGATTTCTTTGTTCTCTGGAGTCAAAATTGGTTCTGTGTCATCCCACAGAAATGATTTAGTTGACTCATGGACATAACTATAGTCAGAGACAATCTCATGCGATGGATTCGCATCGTCGATGATGAGCGGATTTTGTGCCTTCGCTCGCTTCTTTCGAGGGTTTTTATCTCGAGTATTCTTCGGTCTCCCCCTCTTTCTGGTGGGAGCCGAGGTCGAAGCTGCTGCCCCTTCAAAGTCCATCAGGGCACCGTTGCGATCTGATTCAACAACAGCGACGCCACGGCGTACGATGGCGCCGTCGCCGGCGTCACCCTCACTTGAGGATATGCCGACGACACTAGGTCTTAGGGCGGCTGAACCGGTCCCGTAATTCGGGACCTCCAACCTTGCCGGTACGTTTGCAACAGGTACGTGTGATCTTGTCACTTTCGCAATATCAGTGAAAGAGTCGGGCATCGAATCCGCGACTTTTTGAAGATCGATAATGCGTTGCACTTCAAGCTCACTTTGAGCAGTGCAAGGATCATGAAGAGACAAATCGTTGGGGGCACACCATGTCAATTCCTAACGTTCATTTGGAATGAGTGCATTCCTATCTCCCCCTAACGGCAGGAAGTGTGTCTCTTCAAAGTGACAATCTGCGAATCGCGCAGTAAATAGATCACCGGTGGTTGGTTCTAAATAGCGGATCATCGTTGGCGAATCATAGCCAACATAGATGGCTAAACGTCGTTGTGGACCCATTTTGATACGCAAAGGAGGCGTAATTGGCACATAAACTGCACAACCGAAAGTACGTAAGTGCGATAGATTGGGTTCAAAACCAGTTACCATCTGGTAGGCACTAAACGCATTGTTGCCAATGGGTCGAAAACGAATAAGCATCGCTGCATGCAGTATTGCATATCCCCAAGCAGAAACTAGCAAATTGATTCCCATAACCAATGCCCTAGCCACTAGCTGGAGTCGCTGAATGGTGGCTTCTGCAAGGCCGTTTTGAGAATGAACATGAGGAACAGGGTGTTCGACTTCAATCTCAATGGACATACAATAATCATCAAATGCTTTGGAGGTAAACTCGCCAGCATTATCCATGCTAATAGATTTGATAGGATGGTCAGGGTGGTTAGCCCTTAACTTGATGATTTGAGCTAAAAGCTTGGCGAATGCAGCATTTCTTGTGGACAACAACGCGACGTGTGACCAACGCGTCGACGCATCAACCAGCACCATAAAATACTTAAATGGGCCGCATTCTGGTTTGATTGGTCCACAAATATCACCTTGGATTCGATGTAAGAATGATATATTATCAGTTGAAGCTTTGGCGAATGAAGGGCGAGCATGCAATTTAGCAAGCGAGCAAGCCTTACAAATTAATGAGCGATGGGCATTGGAAATTGCCGTTATGGCATAAGAGGACACATGTGGTGATGCCCCATGTCCCTGTGAAGGGTGGGACGGCACGACGTGCGGCGTAAAGGCCACGTCCTCATCCGCCAGGTGCGCGGCCCCGTAACCCTGTGAAAGGGGGGGGGGGGGGGGGCGGTGGCGAGTGTGGCTTTAAGGCCACAGTCTGGCGGGGAGCTTGGCTCCTGCGTACGTCACGATGTTGAGTCACGGTAAGAGGTTCTTCCAATCGCTTTTTCGACTTAAAAAATTGATGTCCATGGGAGTTCTTTAGAATCCGGATCATCATATCACGACCAGGGTGGCCTAGTCGAGCATGCCAAAGCTTATAATCATTAGTGTCACAAAAATTGTTAGTGACAGCATATGATTCGAAGACACGGGCTGTAGTGAGATATAAGCCATTGTCTTCAATGCATGGCATCTTCTCTAAGATACGGCGGCGACCGTGTTCTTGAGAAGTAATACATAAGTATTCTTCACCATTCTCAGCATAGGTATCCAAGTGATAACTGTTGACACGGATATCCTTAAAACTCAACAGGGTTCAATTTGTTCTCGGCACATAGAGAGCATCAATGACATTGATAACAGTACCATTTGGTAACATAAATTCAGCGGATCCTCGCCCTTTGACCACCGGCGAGGTACCTATCAATGTTGTCATAGATGAGCGATACGGTATTAAATCCGTAAACAACTGCCTATTCCTTAGAATAGTGTGGGTAGTTCCACTATCAACTAGACACTCAACTTCACCGCAAGACATCTACAAAGAGACGAAAACTTGGGTTAGTTTCTCGCGGGACACAGTCTAATCACTACGCCGTATGATAGAAAAAGAAAGGGGATGAGAATCTCATCGAGTGTATCACATGGCATTTGGACATTATAACGTCGACTAAAGTCGGAAAGTTCAAGGTTGAATGTTACATAACCAAGCAATCATCATCAGAAACCAAAACGAAACCGAGGTTTCGCACATTGTGGTGTTGAACACCTTTGGTAACTGGAATAAAATGAGGTCTAGCCTCTTAGGATCGGTGTGAAAACACCTCTCGGGCTGCACACAATCTGAAGTTGTGGATGTCAAAGACACATGGTATCGTAGCACCAGAGTGTGGCGGATGCCGAGCCTACTTCACCTTAGTGAGCCGATGGCGGCCTTTCGCCACTTTTTTTTTTATTTTATTTTATTTAGGGATTGAGCGTAGGTGGGATTATAAGTCCAAAATATAGAGCCTATGTGACCCAAAGGTGGCGTCACAAGAACCACGTGAGTTGTTAATACACGAACCTGATTGTATAAAAACATAAAATTTCTCACAATAATGGGAAAACAAAGAAATTGTATTAAGTGCCAACTTGAATACATCAACTTCTAATTCCAAAATAAACAGACTAACTAGAGTCATAAAAACATGGCGAGTGCCATTATAATGGCGAATGTCATTACAATGGCGAATGCCATTACAATACTTGATAAACTAGAAAAGCCATAGGCTAGTCAAAATCCGGGACATCAAGAGTTTGTGGTTGTGCCTTTGGAGAATCCACATGATGAGCATAATTTGCTTCAATCATCTCGTCCTCAGCATAATTGCTTTCGTCGGACAGAAACTTCTTGTATTTCTTGTAGGCATTTAACATCTCCTTACTAGCTCGACAATCGCGATGGTAGTGTTTGGAGGAATCACACTTGTAGCACGGAGCAAATTGAGCATTCCGGTTATTGCTATGAGGTCTAGGAGGGTTTGGTACTGGACCTAGACGGGGTCCGTGGCCAGTCCGGCCTCCCCCTAAAGGTGGTGCGTATTCGCCACCTTCTCGCCTCCAAGTGTTGGAGCGTCGTGTCACATTATTTCCAGCATTCTGATTTCTTCCACGTAACGGATTGTACGGGGTATGGCGGCCTTTATTTTTCTGCTTTGAAGCCTTTCCATAATGAGCCTGTGGTGTTGGAATTGGCTTTGTACCAACAGGTCTCTGGCTACTATTGAGCCTAATCTCAGAATGGCGTTCTTTTTTAGCCAATATTGCCATAAGGTCAGCGAATGATCTGATTCTTCCTTTATCAACTGAGATCCTATACTGATGTCCGAGGACATCGTAGGCCATGGAGAATGTGTTAAATGTCTTCTCCAGAAGATCTTTATCGGTTTTGATGACGCCAACCGTGCCAAGATCCGCCTGTAGACTAATCATATCCTGGTTGTATTTGTCTACTTTGTTATAATCCGAGAAACAGATTTGTTCTCATTTAAGGGTGAGCTCTGGAAGAAGCATGTCATGAACATTGTTAAATCGCTGCTGGAGCGTGTCCCATAAAATTTTGGGATCTTTTACCGACAAATATTGTCGCTTCAGAGTCGGGTGGATATGGCGCCTCAAATACATGAGGGCCTGAGCCTTGGCATGGTCCCCAAAAGGGGTGGTGGCAGCTGCATCAGTCAGAAGTGCTGGAAAGCCTTTGCTTTGGAAAGAAATTTCAACATCGGAAACCCATCGATGGTAGTCTTTGCCTTGAAGATCCAAGATCTCAAAATCAGGGCGTGACGGTGACGACGACGACATCTACAAGATAATGAAACGTCGGATTAGTATCGCTTTAAGCAGATACTATCAAGTATAAATTGGAATTAGAAGGGATATATTTGGTAACATGAAAACTAGTTTCGATGCGAATTTTTTTTTCTTTTGATGCATAAACTGGCGGTTTCATACCGCACCTTCAAACAGTGGCGTACTCAGACATCCACATAAGCATCTTTTTTTTCTTTTAATTTCCCTTTCATCGTGATTCCCCCAGGACCATCACGTAAAACTGCGACTGTAGAGGTGATTAAATCTCCATTCTAGGTCTCATCGGCGATATAAGAATGGCCGGAATCGGAGTAGGAGAAAGGCTAATAGCGCCCGATATAATATATCTATAGTTCAAAAGCAGGATCTTTTATAAATTTTTTACCTTTTGATTAAAGGAACGAGAGCGTAAAGCTTGTTCTTCGACTCTTGTTTGGTTCTCGAGCCTCTTCCTACGCGAGTAATCTGGAGGAGCTATCTTGAAAAGTTGATGGCGAGCGAACGTGCAGGCTGCCACGCGAATGGGCGAGTTGGCGGGCGAACGAAGCGAATGGGCAGGCGGCCACGCGAATGGGCTGCGGCCTAGGAGAGACCGAGGAAAAAAAATCACACGGGTCCCGAGGAGGGAGGTGCGGCCGACGGAATGGATGGAGGAGGAGGAAAAAGTTATTAGGGTTTTTCTAGGGCTTAGGGAGGTCACGTGCTGATAACGTGTTCAAGGAGAAAAGATAATATGGAGAACTGTGTGTTTATTGATTGATAGAAAAGCCTTTATATAGGCATTACAATGAGTATCCCGATAAATCAGGGATACCTTATCTAATACAGAATCAACTATATTAGTCTAATTAGGTCAAGACACATCTAGGAAGTTACGGAAATAACCTTTCTACAACAATATTTATAATTTAACTAATTTTAAATAATACTAACCATTAACATAAATATAACCATTTATATACAAATATAACTATATTTCATCATTAACATATATATACATACAAATAACTATTTATATATTAACATAAATATAACCATTTATATAATTAGGCTACCAATTTATATATATAATTAATTTAACAATTTATATATAACAATTAAAATATACATTAACATATATATATATATATATATATATATATATATACAAATATGTGTATATATTAACAAATTATAACAATTTATATAATTAATCTACAAATTTATATATATAATTAATCTAACAATTTATATATATATAACCAATATATATAACAATTTAACACACACTTAAATATCTAAATTATATACCTAAATTATACAATTAAAATAAATTACAAAAAAAAAAATTACCGTTAAGATTGGAGGAGAAGGAGGAGGAGGAGGGGAAGGATGCCGGAGGAGGAGGAGAAGGAGGAGGGGAAGGAGGAGGAGGAGGTCGGAGGAGGAGAAGAAGGAGCAGACGGCGCAGGAGGAGGGGAAGGAGGAGGAGAAAGGAAAAAGTCGGGCTGACTGCGGCTTTCAGCTTTTATAACAGAGAGAATAGCCGACGAAGATCAAGATTTCGTCGGCTATTCTTTGAATGTCGTCGGCTATACTTTGGAAGATCAACAGCCGTCGGATCTGAGCCATCCAACGGCGGACAATAAAAAGGCGCGGATCGTAGAGAGAATAGCCGACGATTTAAAATATGTCGTCGGCTATTCTTTGAATGTCGTCGGCTATACTTTGGAAGATCAGTAGCCGTCGGATCTGAGCCATCCAACGGCGGACAATAAAAAGGCGTGGATCGCAGAGAGAATAGCCGACGATTTACAATATGTCGTCAGCTATTCTTTGAATGTCGTCAGCTATACTTTGGAAGATCAACAGCCGTCGGATCTGAGCCATCCAACGGCGGACATTAGTGCATATGTTCTGATTTTGAATCTAAAAGTTTAGAAAATCTATTTCAACCGTCAGATATCACCGTTAAGATTAAATACATGTATGGAAAAAAATCCAACTTCAGCTGACAACGTTAAAGGCTCGATCGGAACGGTCAACCGGGTAAGTCAAACCTCTAAACGCTTAGAAATAGTAATTGGACTGTCTAAATGACGTTTTTTGGCCTGACATTCAACAGATAATAGTTTCAAATCGATGAGACGCAACTAATCGTATAAAAATTTTACAAAATTGATTTAACGAACGTCAGGCTACCCATAGGAAAACGAAAGTAAAAAACAGTTAACCGCAACATTCGGCACACAGATTTTATCAGAACCTTGTCATTTTTCAACCGTAGACGTATTTCATTATTTCGGTCATATCTTATTTCACAACATTTTTGCATTTGAAGAGTCTACGTATAGTAACTATTTGAAACTATACATTCACTCAAACACTTAGTAAACAAGTTAAGGAACATTAGTGCATATGTTCTGATTTTGAATCTAAAAGTTTAGAAAATCTATTCCAACCGTCAGATATCACCGTTAAGATTAAATACATGTATGGAAAAAATTCCAACTTCAGCTGACAACGTTAAAGGCTCGATCGGAACGGTCAACCGGGTAAGTCAAACCTCTAAACGCTTAGAAATGGTAATTGGACTGTCGAAATGACGTTTTTAATTTGGTTCATGATCAATCTTCCATTATAATAACTCTATTAAATGAATATGCCACTAATATTAATTTAGTCGATAATGGAATGCCAAAACTCCATTTCATCATAGACCATGATGTATGGGATATAAAAACAATTGAATGGAGAATTAACAACCAAGTAATTTTCCTTTAAGTTTTTCTAAATTTTGTAATTGCTCATCGGAAAGGCTTATTCTTCTCCAATTACATCATTTAGATTTATTGATTCTAGTTCTTCTTCAGATTTTTCTATTATATTATTGTTTAGCATAAAGATAAATTCAGATTCTTCTTCTGAGCTTTCACTTTCTATTTCGAGCTCATAGAGAATTTCTTTTTCACTTGAAATTTCTTCTCCAAATAATATTTCAAGATTATTTTCTTCAACCATTTTAATCATTTTCTTCTCCTTTTCTCCCAACAAAATAAAGTAAACGATTGAAAAAAAATAATAATAATAAAACAGAGGAGACCATAGCATTACATAATCGAGTAGAGCGAAGACGCAGCGGTGAGGGTTTTAGTTTTCTGAGTCATGGCAAGCGCCGCAGTTGAGAAAACTGAGGAGGTGCTCCGCAAGGAGATCGATGAGCTCCAACGCCAGCAGCGCGAGGTCTGCCTCTCTCTCTCTCTCTGTATAACTCTCTCTCTCCATACCTAATGTTGATTTCCTCTTCAGATTACGGAACGCCTTCGAGACCCTAGAGGACTCCGCAAGGGAGGAGGAGGCTTTGCCGCTGCCGCCGCTCCCCGTAACTTCGCCGCCAATGGTGCTCGGCCACGTGGCTTCACTCGACCTGTAATCCCTCAACTTCCTCATTCAATTTCAATTCCATTGCCTGTTAAAAACTTGTTTTTGATTTGCTTAAATTCGATTTTCAGGCAGATAGGGCTGATGGAGAGGATCAACCTCCGGCGAAACGCCGGCTTTCGTCGGCTGTTGTCAAGGTGAGAGACTAAAGCCCTAAGCTTTATTCTCTATGCCTCAAATAACCTAAGAGTTTATGTTTAAAAACTGTATATGTTGATTTTGCAAATTAGGTGGAGGATGGAGAAATAGTTGAGAGTGGTGAAGGAGCCAAGGATGTGAAGAAAGATTCAAGCGAGTTGGTTGTAGCTGATCACAGTGATAGGAGGTTGTCGAATTCCCAACCAGGTAACTGGCTGAGGAGGGATGGCAATCATGGAGCTGCCAAGAAGGTAACTTTTGTTGAGTCTCATAACCCCATACAAGTGTTTCTCATGGAAGGTAACTCCTCATTGAGTTTAATTGTTGTTTTCTGTTATGTTAGGATTTTGACATTCCGCCAGCGGAGCATGTCCCGAGGGTACTGCCAAAGCAAGAAGACCCCAGCTTGGTTAATAGGAACAAAAGAATGCTCGGGCATGTTTTGGGCACTTTGGAGGTATGTTGTAGTGTTGGTGTTTGTTTTGATTAGAAGCTAATGACAAAGCTGGTTTATGTAGTGATGATGCAAACTCTTATTAGATAGGTTCCAATATTTTCATTTTGTTATTTGTAACTAAATTCTTTTGAGGGGAGTACTGATATTGTATAGTTTGTTTATGTGATTGGAATGCATTGTATATAGTTGCCTGGTAATAGTTCTGAAGGGTGATTACTTCACAAAGTAATGAAAAGAAAACATGTCCAGCATTCTTTTTATTTATAAGCACATCCACGTATGTTTATTGATCTACCTGGATGTGAAATTGTTGCAGAAATTTCGGAAAGAAAATGTGCAACTCTCAGGTACAGAGGCTTTCATGCGGCGATCAAATTCTTTACAGAGAGTGAGTATTTGTTAAGTGGTTTCTGTATTTTGTTAGAATAGTCAAATGTTATCATTATCCCAAGTATATAACATTTTGTAGAATAGAGGTTCTAAATGAGTATATCAGTAATTCAATAAAAAGAACTTTTTCTATATGAATATAACATACTGAACGTCATAGTACGACATTCTATTCAACCTGAAAATAAGGGAGACAACTAAGGCTACTGTAGCTAGTGTAAATTTCAGCTTCTGGTGATGAACCTTCATTTGTTTGTTTGTAAACAGTTAAGAGCTTTAGTACACTATTGTTATTAATTTATTATATATTTAGGTTCCTCTAGCTTCATTTGTCGTGCTTTTTGTGCTCTTCTTTTTTCAGCATGACTTAACTTTTAGAGGAGGTGTCTATTGTATGGAGATGTATCTGCATCTCTAAATTTTGAACTCTCAAGCATATTTTTTTTCGTTTACCTACAGTTTGCATTTAATTTCAATTCAACGATTAGTCATTGTAACACCTACTTGTTTTCTGATATCTAGGCTGATCAAAGGGCACGTGAAGAAAGTGAAAGACTTCGGATACAAGAGCGTGAACAAATTGCGGAAAAGCGGAGGAGAGATCTGGTTTGTCATTACTTACACAATATAATTGTGTAACCTCCATTAGTAAAGCCTCAAATGAACTTTCTGTTTGAGGAACAGGGTGATCCGTAATATACCAACTGTATTTATTTGTTGTTAGACTCTGCGGGCACGTGTTGCTGCCAAGACTGAAGAAAAAAAATTGGAACTGCTTTTTCTTCAGTGGAGTGAGCATCACAAGAAACTTAGCAATTTCATAAGGTACCAACTATCAATTTTGTTGGTGTTTTCTCTAATGCCAATTTTATCTGCAGTCTACCATCTCTTACAATCATGAATAATATTCTAACTACTTCCTCTTTCCCCCCTTCTTTTCCAGGTTATTTCTAATTTTGGTCCAAAAAAGTGTCCATATTCACATTTTATTGAGACGAAGATAAGTTTCTATTCATGTGAATAGTAGTATTGCTGCAAGTTGATGAGTGATCTTTACTACATTATTGTGGGGTTTTAGGTAGAATTATATTTGAACTTTCCTTCAAGGTATATTTACACCTCTTTAATTTTCTGTCGGATTATTTCAATTTTCAGGACTAAGGCAGAGCCTCCAATATATTATCTACCCAAGAAACCATTGGATGAGGATGCTACCTTGGCTGAGCAGCGAAAAGAAAAGGTGAGCTCTCTCTGACTATCTTGATTGATTCTGAATATCTTGTTATTGGGGGTTATTATATCACTAGAAACCAGGATCAGCAACTTTGATTTAGGAATATCTCCCAGGCCTTTCACCTTAATTTAGGCTTCACACCAATCCTATCATAGCAAAACTGAAAAAATATTTGATAATTCTTAGTCAATGCCTTTGCCATTCGGCACTTACATTTATTTATACTAGAGTAGATAACTGGCATTAACGACTAATTAGGACTCTTAATTTTCTAAAACTGAAGCACAAAAACCTAATAAAGCAAAACTTTGAACTCCTAAACTGAAATGAAATCTGAAAAGACACAAAACAGAAATTCGAAAGGACCCCAAAGCTTAGAGACTTCTAGAATCAGACTCAGCTCTCCCTCCAAGCTGCTGAAATCATTTATAAAGCAATCAAACAACCCCTTATGGAAAGGGAATGATTAGGAGCTCTCTTTTTCCATTTCTTTGTTGAAACCACCTTCTCATCTACAATGTTTTCCATCTCATCTCTTGGACTGATGATGTTTAGGGATTTTGATTGCTGCCTTCCCTTGCTAAGTGGTTTGAGTACCTGTTTGGGCTTGATTGGGTTTAGTTTTTTGTGCTTTCCCCTCATGAATAAAGGAGCATGAGTTAGCACGGCCCAATGTGGTTACATCAAGATCATACAACCGTGGTCTGCCCAAAAGAATGTCTCCCATGTCCTTTGGCACCACATCACACCAAATGGTATCCTTGTATGATGAAAATTGAATTGGTACCTGACACCATTGTGTTACGGGAATAAAAGACTTTTCAACCCATGCCACATAATAAGGTTGAGGATGATCAGCAGGGGTCAAACCGAGGTTAGAGATGGTTTGAGGGGAAACAAATATTGATGCAGCTTCCATTGCTAATGATGACCTTATAACTTTTTTCTCCATTCTACACATAATTGTGAAAAATGTTTGTTCTCGCCAATCCTTAGTATCCTTGTGTTGAGTCAAAGTACACCTGACCACAGCCGTTCTTGGTTGAGATTGGTCACCCTCCAAATCATCATCATCAGCTGGAATTTTAGGGAGATAAACTTCTTCCTCCAATTCTTTCTGAACATCAGCTTTATCTTTTTTGCTTGCCGCAAACAGACTTCTGGATGGTTCTTTGGTGGGGCATTGGCCAGCATAGTGACCATAGCCTTGACACCTATAGCACCTTATAGATACCTCTCCTTGAATACCAGATTGTACTCCCTTTTCTCCATTAGCTTTCTCCTAAGAATTGGCGGTACTAGAGCCATTGGTGGAAAATACACAAAACAGAATTCGAAAGGACCCCAAAGCTTAGAGACTTCTAGAATCTGACTCAGCTTTCCCTCCAAGCTGCTAAAATCATTTCGAAAGCTAAATAAACCAAGCTCTATGGAAAAGGAATGATTAGGAGCTCTGTTTTCAATTTCCTTTGCTTTTAAACCTTGACAGGTTTAGCCATGATGTCCTTATCACATTCTCACATGATGAAATTGAAGTATACCTCTGCATCTGTTATTAAATCACCCTCAATAGTTTATGGTGCTAATCTAACCTAGGACTTGTGGATTTAGCATGAGGCCTATTGCCTATTTACTGATACTCCTATTCGTAAACACGTGTGTGTATGTGGTAATTTCCACTTACCAGACTTTCGGGCACTGATCTCACTTATTGATTAGTGGAATCATGTCGGAATAGAGCCTTGAATGATTGTCTGGTGTGCCGGATATGTATACTGTGTACTTTTCCTTTTCAGTGTGAAAATTCATCTCGTGTAAAATTGCGTATCAGGAGTTCCTGGAATGGAAAGCAGCACGAAGGGAGGAACTGAGCGATTATCAGAAGCAGATTGGGGAGCAGTATCTAGCAAATGTTGAGAAAGATTTGGAGAGGTGGCAAAATGCAAGGAAAGCAAGGAAAGCCATCAATGATACGATGAACTTACAGGAAACAATGGACAAAGAGCTGGACACACATAGGCTTGAGCATGGTCCCAAGAAAAGAAAGATCCCTGATGGAAGTAACAATGAAGATGAGGATGATGTGGAAGATATCAATGTAGTGGAGGATGACATGATGGATGATGTATTGGATGTTGATGATAACAGTAGAATGGTTGATGAAACAGCCAAATCAGATGCAGGTACTGCCAGTCCAAATGCGGATAACGTTGATTAGTGAGTAATGAAAGCCCACTTATCCCACCGTTCTGTCCAGCTGAGTTTTTCTAGGAATGAGGAATTACATGCCGTCTGTCTGGCGGTTGTCATCTTCGTTTGTTTTATTGTTTTTGATGTAATTTGCTTGAGTTGCTTATTTCAATTTTGTGCTTTAGAGTTGTTTCTGCCCTTTTGCTTGTATTTGTATTATAGGACTTTAGAATGTAGATTATAGTTGGTGTAACGAGAATAGTAGCAACATATTGTTTGTTTGGCATGGGAATGAAGTCAGAAAATACAGTATATGGCTAGATTTAATGTTCAATTTGGATATGTTTTAAGGGCCTGCAATAATGAACAACTATGACATGTTTGGTTTGGCATTTTAGTTGAATTTAATGGCCAAACATTAGACTCCCCGTAAGACAACTTGGGTATCTATGTTGTTAAATGCGATGGCCCCCGCCATCGCATTGAGCCAAAGCTTTTCCAGTCGCATGAAACGTTGCATGCCAAGACCTTCATGCAAGCAATTGCCAAACAAATTAAATCTAAGTTCTGGCTACGACATTACGGACTCGCTTTAATCAAATTAGAATAGACAAACAATCTGCTCATTAGGTTTCCTTTATTTTTTTTGAAATCGGCTCATTAGGTTTCCTAGTCCTAGTATGATTCCAAATCATTCCTAGTTTGATTGGTACTCTCTCCACAAATAAATCACACATTATGTAGTCGTCCCCTCTCTCTCTCTCTCTCTCTTTCTCTCTCTCTCTATCCTTGCTGCCGTTATTGTGGTGAAAGTATGGCTAAACGCATATGCATGGAATATGTTGAAGACGTCCGGAAGCTCCCTCGGGAGCTCCTAATTCATATCCTCTCAAGGTTACCGGCCAAGTCTTTGATGCGCTGTAAGTGCGTATGCAAGTCATGGTCCTCTCTCATCCGCGAACCACTGTTTGTCAGGGCTCACCAAACCACTTAGGGCATATGCACCCATGCTTCTCCATCAATCCATCAATCCATCAATTTAATTGCTTCCATCAGATACTATTCACTGCAAATTGTTTTTCTGGGTCAATTTTTATGCACCCATGCAACTCCATCACTCTTGCAATCACTATTCATCAATTAATTTTTTTATTTAAAAAAATTTGTACATCATAATCAACCAATACTCAAATGACATGTGGCATTTCCTTGTTTTTTATCACCAAAATAATTGTATAGATTTTTCGATAGGATTTCTAACCAACCAAAATTTGACACGTGAATGTTTGTCGACCAAATAATGTCGTTGGATTTTCGATAGGATTTTTTATGAGATTTTCGATGAATCAAAAATCGACATGTGTGTGTTTGTCGGTCAAATAATGTCATTAGATTTTCGATAGGATTTTCGACGAATGATGATTCGACACATAGCATGATCTTCAAACTTTATGATCCGAAATGTACCATAAATAAGCTTCATCACACACTCTATACTCACTCAACCTTCAAAACTCAGATCTGAAATTTTCCAAAACACAATCCCTCAATTACTTCTCCGCATTCCCTTATCACCACAATGAGCTTCTTTTGCAAATTGTTGAAGCAGAATCAACAACACAGTCAAGAGGACGATGAGATGATGGATACGATGATGAATAACGCGGCCATGATGATGGCACATCTTGATACTTCAGATGAACCACAAGGACGTGGTTCACGTCCTGGTCGCTCTCCCAATCACCCAAGATACAGGTTATCAAGGGGAAAAAATCTCATGGAAGATTACTTCATCGAGCGTCCGATCTTCTGACCGGAAGAATTTCGTCGGAGGTACCGAATGCACGACCATGTGTTCAACCGCATCATGACGGCCCTGTGCAACCACGACCATTATTGGCATCAAAGAGCAGATGCCCTTGGAGTACTAGGGTTGCTGCCACAACAGAAAATGACAGGTGCCCTGCGTATGTTGGCGTACGGCTCAGCTGCTGATCAATGTACTGAGATAACCAGGATGGGGGAATCAACTACGTTAGAGTGCATGAAGAAGTTTTGTCAACAAGTGGAAGGTATTTTTGGTCCAGAGTACTTCCGGGCTCCAACAAAGGCTGACCTTCGAAGGCTTCTAGCAAAGGCTGATCACCGGGGATTTCCAGGTATGATCGGAAGCATCGATTGCATGCATTGGGAGTGGAAGAACTGTCCAACCGGATGGCAGGGGGCTTACACCGGACGGAAGAGACATCCCACAATTATTCTTGAGGCAGTGGCCTCGTATGACACAAGGGTATGACATGCTTTCTTCGGTGTGTCAGGAGCTCAAAATGATATTAACGTCCTTGATCAATCACCGGTCTTTGAAGGGCTCATAGCCGGAAACATCCCGTCTGTGACGTTTCACGTCAACGGAAGGAGATATAGCAATGCTTATTATCTGGCTGACGGAATATATCAAAGGTACTCAACATTTGTTAAAACTATACCAAACCCTGAACCCCAAGCACATAAAGTATTTGCAAAGAAACAAGAAGCATACCGCAAAGATGTAGAGAGGTGTTTCGGCATCCTGCAATCTCGTTGGGCGATCATTCGACATGGAGTTCGGTTACACAAGAGGTCGACACTGAGAAGCATAATGATGGCTTGTATTATATTGCATAACATGATTGTAGATGATGAATTTGTCGAGCCGGAAGAAGAAGATCTACTAAACCCACTAGCTGCAAGAGTTTATGATGAGCCGGTGGATGATCAGGGGGTTCGAATTCCTTTTTTACCAGTGGGAAGAGATGGACGAAACCAACATGCATTTTGGGACCGTATTGACCACCTAGAGTCAGCTTATATCCACAACATTCTTCAGAATGATTTAGTGGAGCACAATTGGGCTTTAGAAGCCAACCAACAATAATCAATTGTGGTTTTGGTATTGTAATTTTATTTTACATTGTATTTTAATTTGGTATTGTATTTTAATTTAGTATTGTAATTTTATTTGACATTGTAATTTTATTTGGAATTATTGTTATATTTATATTATTTTATTTTGTATAAAAAATAACTTGAAAATGAGAAACATAAAAATATTAGTGAAAAAAAAAGAGAATGTGAAGAATAGAGTTAGGGTATTTCTAAGGAAAAAAAAAAGGTATTTAAAAAAAAAAAAAAAGGCTGCTGGCTGCTCCACGTGCATGGGTCCCACATGTTGCCTCTCCATCACAGAGACAGGCAATCTGTGATTGCCTCTCTGATTTTTGCTGCTCCTCTTGCGGGCCCCACATGCTTTTTTGCCCTCTCTTTCCCCGCTGCATTGTAGATGGCCATCAATCCAGCAAAATGGTAGCTGAATTGAGGTGATGGTGAGCTACCGGTGCATATGCTTTTACAAGAGTCTCAACAAACACGCGACTAACCTTTTCCTCACCATTTGTACCACAACTCCAAGACAATCTGATTTATTCTCGATACAAGTCAAGCAGAATGAATCAGGGAATATAACTAGTACGCCTCCCATTGACCTTCGTAGCGCTTCATATTCTCTCTGGTCCTTACGTTCGTCCAGCTTAGCCCTTACAGCGAGCATGCAGCGGTGTAGAACAAAATTTTCCTACAAGGGGCGTAGTCTGCTGCTATAATTTTTCTAATGATGAACCTACTATTCATATATTCAATCCCTCCACCCGAGAAGTCCTTACTATTCCAATACCGCCCTGCTTTGAAAGACAAGTTACTCTTGGGTTCACACTACACCATGGAAGCAATGGAGCGACGGACCTCTGCTGTCGCTTAAGAGAGTTTGTCCGTCGCTTAAGCCTTAAGCGACGAACAATCCGTCGCTTAAGTGTCGTCGCTTAAACTGTGTCGCTTAAGTACTTAAGCGACATATATTTCATTCCTCGTCACTTAAGTGGTCTCTTAAGCGACGGAGGTATAAACACGTTGCTTAAATACGTTTATCTTAAGCGACTAACAAACATTGTCGATTCAAATTAGAGCGACGAACATATATTCAGGAAATTGGTTTTTTATTTTAATCTTAAGCGACAGAGATATGTTTGTACGTCGCTTAAGTACTATTTTAAGCGACGGATTTTGCTGTTTGTATGTCATTTAAGATGTACCTAAACGACTTACAAACGTCGTCGCTTCGAACTAGAGCGACTAACATATATTCAGGAAATTGGTTTTTTATTTTAACCTTACGCGACATATATAGGTTGGTACGTCGCTTAAGTAATGTCTTAAGCGACAAAGTTTGTTGTTTATCTGTCGCTTAAGATGTACCTAAGCGACAGAGATACCCTATGTCCGTTGCTTAAGTGATGTTTCTCCATTTCAATACAGAGCCTGCCTCTGTATTGCCCTTTTGCAAAATCAAAACCAAAACCAAACAACCAAATTCCTGCACTGCCAAAACACCCCAAAAGTATACATACACAACTCATATCATGAACCAATTCAAACCAACACATTATATTCACAATCCGAAACCAACACATTCATTCCAAAACCAATTGTGCAATATTTATACATAAACTGTTCTTCAAACTTAAACAAAAGGTAATAAACACTAGAAGATGTACTCCATAGCAGCAGTAGCAGCGGTTGCCGAGAAGTCAAGAATTTTTAGAAGAAGTACATGCAGCTCCTAACTGTTTATTATAAGATCATCGCAATTTGAGCCTCCATTTGCCGCATGCGCTCATCTTGGGCTGCTTGTTGCTGGTGGAGACGCTCTTCTGTCTGGCAGATACGCTCTTCCAATTCTCCTTCTTTCTCCTTATACTCCGCCATCAGTGCTCCTCTTACTTGACTAACTCGCTCCTCCACGAGTCTGTCTACTTCGAAACGCCGCTGCATGCACATTCCCACCCCTCAGATGTCCGTGCCTCTCTTCTCTCCAATTTGACTCACTATCACAATGATTTGAGATTCAATGGGGAGAGGTTCTTCGGGGGCAATATCCGGGTATTTCTCTCTCCTTTCCCCTACTAGCTCGGACGCACGTTCTTTCATCGCCTCCTACAATAACACACATAACCAATAATGTTAGTAAGAAATACGGTGCATTTTTAAAACAAGAAATGGAACAAAAAACAAAAGTCTCACCACGTGTGGAGCGCCCACAGAGTCCTTGGCATCGACGAGTTGCCTAAGCACATCTTCAATTATTACCCTACAATCATTAGTAGTATAGAATAAGTATGGATCGTTCTAGCCGGGAATTAAGGGTACCTGACATGAAAAAGGTTAGGAGCACACATATACACACATATATACAATCATAAAACACGAATGGGGGTTATGAATTGGATCGGCATTGGTACTGCCCTAGACCTAAAGATCGACAGAAAACTGCCTTAATTTTACTGAGACATGAAAATAAACCTAAAATTACTATATACATGTAATCAACATCCTTCCACACAAAGCATATCACATAAGCAATCAAAACACATATCAAATAGACAAATATAGAACTCGACAATAACATCAACATGTTCTAGACTTGACTTAGTTCCAACCTAACTAGTGCCGGAAGAGGTTCACTAATCAATTTAAGACTTCGTAAATCCTTAAGATTTTGACAAGCGCATTACCCTAATCTTTGTGCTAATCAATTTTAATGACACGAAGAGTAGACACTAAAACAAATTAACACTTAAACACATAAGTCTTTTCATTAGTCTGAGACAAGTTAACAAGCAAGGCGTCACTCTTCTTATTACTAAGTAAGTTCTTTTAGACTACTTTAAACCCTTTGGAAACAACACAAATCAAGACCGCGAAGAGCTAGACTCAACCTATATTAATTTCGGCAAATACAAGATCGATACTCAAAACACATTGCACTTGTGCTAAGCATCAATCTTTGAGGCACACGAATCTAAAGAACTAACCAAGAACAAATTTAAAACCAAGTTAACATGCTTGCCGAACCTAAACTTACTACTTGTTACATATTTTCTTTATAATTTTAGCATGCAATTCGAAACTTAAACCTAGAAAACCTTATAAACAAGTTAAGCACGAATTGAACATATATATTTATAAAACCAAACTCACAATCAGTTCATACATAGACATATAAATCAATCACCTAAAATACACACAAGTCTCATAGACAAAACATTGTATAACTACACAGAAATTACAAGACAAGAGATAGGGGCGGATCACACTTTTCAAACACCTTGAAGAGGGCTTCGAATCGTGGTGAAGAGGCTCGGATGCAGGCTGATAGAACACGGATACGACATGAATTTTATGGAAGTGGTGGTGATGGTTTTGGCTTGCTATTCTATGTAGGACTTTAGGCTGAATTTTGGTAGAGCTTAAGGCTAGATTTTTGCTTTAGGATGTGACAAGTTTTCTTCAAGGGTGCCGGCCTCTATTTATAGGAGAAGGGGCTGTGCAGTTTGGGGCTTTTCCTTATCCAAAATGGGTTAGAAAATCCCCTTGAGAGTTGGTTTCCCTAATTGAAAAGGTATGGGATTTTCTTTCCCTAGGTTCCTTTGCTTGACCGGCCTTGGACTTTGTCTTCACATGCTCTACACGTCTAGGACGCGTTTTCATCTTTCTTGATGCTCTTTGACACGTCTTGTGCCATTGCAGCCCTCTCGGAAGCTTCCTCGGCAGAGTTGCAGGCTCTCGGCAGCAGCAGCCCAGTATCAGATACTGGTGCTGCGTCTCGGCAAGTCATGCACAGGGCATGTGCAGGGTGCAGTATAGCTGCTGCGCAGCAGCTTCTTGGCAGCGCGAGTGTCAGTGTCATCATTCCTCGACAACCTAGATGCCGGTGTCGGATACGAGATGCCGGTATCGGATACGAGATGTCATCGGAAACCTCGGCGGATACGCCTGGGATACGTCATGGATACGTCTGGGCCTGTATCGGATAAGAGATGTCATCGTGTCGGATATGAGGTGTCATGGTCAGGACATGCGATGTCATCACGACAGGTCCTTGGCAGCCGCTGCTGCGCAACATGGCTGTCCTCTAGGCATTCGGCAGTTCCAGCCTCCTGTTCGGCACTTCCAGCTTTCTGTTTGGAAACTTACTTTTCTTTCTCGGCAGACTTGACCTTTGCGTCTTAATTTGGGCATAACTTTCTCCAGAAAATAGCTATTGATGCGATTCCAAGTTCTGTAGAAACTAGACTCATAGAGCTTTCCGTACATATATAGCTCAAGTCAAATATAATATGATTTGAAGAATGAATGTTCTGATATATATTCATCTCACATTAGAGGCTATATAAAGAGGATACAAGATGTACTACAACCCTACTTCATTGGTACTACCATGTACTACATATACATAATAGGTAAGTACTAACTACCTAATTTACATTCCTAAATTACATGGCTCACACTAACACTCCTCCTCAAGTTGACGCATACACATCAACCATGCCCAACTTGCTAAGTGAGTCATAAAAGGCCTTCTTAGACTCTCATTTTATGAGTACATCCGCAAGTTGCTCTTCTGAAGGAACAAAAAGAAAGCTAATGATCTTAGCATCTAACTTTTCCTTTATAAAGTGACGATCAACCTCCACATGTTTAGTATGATCATGCTGAACTGGATTCTGTGATATATCAATAGCTTCTTTGTTGTCGCAATATAACCGCATCGCATTTGACAACTTAACACTCAAATCACGTAGCAGATTTCTCAACCACAACAATTCACACACTCCATGAGCCATACCTCTATACTCAGCCTCAGCACTAGATCGTGCCACAACCTTCTGCTTCTTACTTGATAGGAGCATGAAATGCGACGTTTTTAGTGTGTTATTTCCCTTAACTTGTACTTTGTTAGTGCTATTTAGTGTAAGATTGAGTCATAATTTAGTTTAGTGTGTCTATGGCAACTCTATGATGAATATGCGCTTAATGTGTGAATTTTGTAGAAACTTGCTTAGTTTTAGGATTTTAGTTTGAAAATCGGCCAGAATGACCTTCCGACATAAAAGCTTGTTTCTGTAAAGCTTAGAATGTTCTAATGAAAATATTTCCTTCTGTGATTTTGTAGATGATTTGAAGAGCTTTCTAATGATGGGTCATGTGCATGAATCGGAGCAGGGATGAATTTACTATGATTTTCAGAAGTTCACACAAGTGCTGTGCGCGTTTGTAAGAAGCTATTTCGGAGGTTGGATTTTCATTGGGCTATCTATATAAATCGGATGGAGCTATAATTTGAGCCAAGTTTGTTGGATGATCCAAGTTTATATTGAAGAGTTTAATTGAGGAAAAAGCCAGACCAGAAGAGTCACTATAAGAAAAAAGGGCTTTGCCGACGAAAAAAAAAAAAAACGGCCAACGAAACACTTTTTTCGTCGCAAAAAAAAAAATTTCGTCGACTATTCCCATAGAATGGCCGACGATTTTTTATTTCGTCGCTAAAAATGAAAAATCGTCGGCTATTCTACAAGAGTGGCCGACGATTTTTTCCGTCGTCCCTAAAATTTTTTTTTTGTCGGCTATACTCCTATAATGGCCGACGATTTAAAGTTTTCGTCGGCTATACAACTTTTGGAAGAATGGCCGACGAAGTTGACAATTTCGTCGGCTATAAGTCTTTATATTTTCAGATCTGGACAGAAGCTGCTCATTTGAAAAAAAACGGGAGAAAGAGTGAAAAATCTGTGGGGTATTGTTGAAATCCGTCCTCTCTTACATTGTGGAGCTATATATAGGTACGTATATGTGTATATATGTTGATTTTGAGTTTTAGTTGAGTTGATTTTGAGTTTTAGTGATTTTGATATAGTAAGTGATTTTTTGTTTTGTTGTTGTTTTAGTGTTAGAATGTATGTATATATGTTGATTTTGAGTTGTAGTTGAGTTGATTTTCAGTTAGAGTATAATTATGTGTTTTAATTTAATAATGTTATTTTAATTAGTGTTAAAATATATATAAATATGTTAATTAATGGTTGTTGATAGTGTAATGAACTTAAATAATGGTTGTTAATTAATGGTGTATATATATATATATGAGTTGATGTTGATAATAATATATATTGTAATATATATATGTGTTAATTAATTTATTATTAATTAAAGTTATACATATATATTATTATCAGGCTATATATGGATCGCGATAAGAGTTGGATTTCGCTTCCAAGGCATGACCGACGATACACTACAGGAGTTGTGGATTTTATGCAGTTCGTCGAGGAAAATGCAAAGGGGAATTACCATTATTGCCCGTGCAAGAAATGTAAGTGTGGCAGTGATATGTGTCGATTTCCGATTAGGACAGTATGGGAGCACCTAAAGAGTAATGGGTTTTGGCCGAAGTACACACGTTGGATATTTCACGGTGAGCCATCATTAGATGGATCGCATGATCATGGGCAGTATTTTGAGGCGGGCAGTAGTAGTACATCCAACGATCCAACAATGGCATTCGCCAACGACGTGTTTCCTTTTGAAAGCGGTGTACGTGGGGAACAATATATGCAGGACCCGGTGCAGCCGTTCCCACAAGTTGCCAACACTGCTGCCTTTGACAAGTACAACAAACTGATTGCATTGCAACAGACCCCTGTGTCTTCAAGTTCTGAGAAGACAGTTCTTCAAAGTGTGATGGAGGTAATGAGGATTAAAGTCGAGACAAAAGGGAGCATTAGGCAAGTGGATGAATATCTACAGTACACTTCTTCGTTGTTGGAGGAGGGTCATCGTAATCCTACCAATCACCGTCAGGTCCGAAGTATCCTCAAAGATCTAGGGCTTTCCTACATTAAGATCCATGCATGCGCATTTGACTACGTTCTCTTCTGGGGTAAAGATGCAGAAGGGAATGACCTTGCTAGCCTTGACGCATGTCCGATATGTCAGTCTGACCGATATAAGTTGACGGGAGCAGGCAATAGGAAACCTGTGAAAGTGCTTCGGTATTTTCCGTTGAGAGATAGGCTTGAGCGGTTGTACATGTCAGAAACTACCGCAAAAGCTATGAGGTGGCACGGTGAGCGGGATGCGGGAGACGCAGATATCATGACACACATCTCTGACGGAACGGCTTGGAAGCATATAAACAATGAGTTTCCTTATTTTGCGTCAGATGTCAGAAAGGTCAGGCTCGGGCTCTCAACCGACGGGTTCAACCCTTTCGGCACCATGAGTCTTTCATACAGTATATGGCCGGTGGTTTTGGTACCTTACAACCTTCCTCCGTGGATGTGCATGAAGAAGGAATATAATATGTTGACGTTGTTGATTCCGGGGCCTGGTTACCCAGGGAAATGTCTCGATGTGTATATGAGACCATTGATTGAAGAGCTTAAGGTATTGTGGGACGTTGGTCATCCCACTTTTGACAAGTACAAGCAGGAGACGTTCCAGATGCATGCCATGGTTATTGGTACCATCAGTGATTTTCCTGCTTATGGGATGTTGTCGGGCAGCGTTGTTAGGGGATACAAGGCTTGTCCAGAGTGCCTCAGCGATTATGGGAGCACCCCTCATTGCAACAAGATATGCCGAATGGGTCATCGTGTGTTCCTTCCGGCGGATCACCACTGGCGTTACGAGTCCGCCGCATTTGATGGAACCGAAGAACACGGCCGTGCTCCCAGAAGATGGACAGGAAGAGAAATTTTAGCAAGACTTAATGAGTACGATTTTGGGCCCTTCAGCAATCATCCCGATATTGTAGCGGAAATACCTGAAAAGCCTGAGGAGTACAAATTCTGGACACATAGGAGCATATTGTGGGAACTCCCGTACTGGTGTGAGTTGCTGATCCGTCACTTCCTAGACGTTATGCACATAGAAAAAAATGTTTCTGAAAGTGTGGTGGGCACAACGCTGAACTTGGAGGGGAAGACGAAAGACGGTCCTAAGGCGCGCACTGATCTGCAAAACATGAATATCAGAAAACCACTATGGTTGAAACAAGGGAAGAGAAAAATGCCTCAAGCTCCTACACCGTCAAGCCTGAGCATAAATCAGAAATTTTCCATTGGATAAGTCGGGCCAAGTATCCTTCAGGCTTTGCTGGAAATATAGCCAAGTGTGTCAACAGACAATTCAACAATCTGTACGGGTTGAAAAGTCATGACAATCATATCCTGCTACAACGTCTCTTCCCTGTTTTCATTCGACCGTTCCTTCCCCGTCACGTTGTGGAGCCGTTAGTAGCGTTGGTAAGATTTTTCCAGAAGGTATGCACACGGGAAGTGAGAAAATCTGACCTCCGGGAAATGCAACAAGACATCGTTCATATCATGTGTAAATTTGAGATGATATTTCCTCCAAATTTTTTCGACATCATGCCTCACCTCATGATCCATCTTCCTCGGCAGTTGTTGCTTACCGGTCCTGTGCACTTCACTTGGATGTATCCGATGGAAAGGTACGTATTTTACACCTTATGTTAATTTCCTCATCAATATATGTGATATAGTGTTAATGTATTATCATAACACTTTAAAAACTTGATTTATAGGCAACTTGGACAATACGGTGGTTTTGTCCAAAACAGATCCGCACCTGAAGGATGTATAGCTGAAGCATATATTGTGCATGAGTGCGTCACCTACATGAAGCTGTATTTCGGAGCGTTACAAGAAAGCATACAAGAAGATGTACCGTCACAGTTCAATCTTTCCATACTCTCCGACGATGTTGTACTCGGTGGAAACATGCCAGTTTCCTACAAGTTGAAAGATTATGAGGTAGCCATTGCACATTGGTGGGTACTAATCAACTGTCCAGAAGTTCAGTTTTGGAAGGACATACATCTACGCTGTGAAGGAGTAGCAGGTGATCTCGATTACCACAACCAGACATTCGCAGAGTATTTCGGCTGCTGGGTACGTACCTTTAACACTATTCTATACGTGTTCATATATTATTGTGTATATTTATTCATATTTATAGTTGATTCTGATGGTTGCAGATGGACCTTATTGAAAATGATAATCACCCAAATTGGTCGCACGAACTCAGACTTTTAGCGAGGAGGCCGGTCTATTCAAAAGTTTATGCGACGTGCAAGGTGAATGGTGTGTTATTTCGATGTGAAGACAGAGACCTCAGACTGAAAACACAAAATTCAGGGGTTATGGCACATGGTGGGGATGGTGGAGTTGACTATTACGGTGTTCTCCATTCAGTTGTGGAACTGCATTACGGGGAATGCATGAAAGTGCACCTTTTCAAGTGTAGATGGTTTGACACACGGCTGCAGAGCATGAAAACCGATCAATACGGCATAAGTTCTGTGAACACTAGTACATCATGGTATGAGGACGACCCGTTCGTTTTAGCCACATGGGTGAAACAAGTGTTTTATCTTGATGATCTCGCCAAGGGTAACCCGTGGAAAGTAGTCAACACTATCCACCATCGCAACATTTACCGGGCGTCTACACTTGGAGTGGCTGAAGAGAACGAGGAAGGGGGCACCGCGTATCAAGAGCCCAACTCAAACGGTATTCCTGACTCCTCTTTTATTCGCCTAGACACGCCGGTGCGAATTCGACGTGAAGAGCCACTGCTTGTTGATGTTGATCCAAATGAAGAAACTAACGAGGGCTCTAGTGGTGAGGAAAGACATAGATTACCCCTATCGAGCAATTCAGAAACCGAAGAAGACTCATCCGATGATTCCGATTACAATCCGACGGATTAAGTAATTTAAATGATGTAATCCTTTCATTTGTAATCAACTCATTTCTAATGAACGGGCGTGGGGATGAGCCTCCCAGCTAGGCTGGGTTCCAAACCCCTTAAACAAAAATTTGAAATATGTTGACTGTTGGGTTTCTGGTTTTTTATGTTCAATTTTGGTTATATGTGAACAGGACATCGGAATAGGAGAGCTGTAAAACCACTGATTTTTTTGGTTTTTTTTTTTCAGAGAATAGCCGACGAAAAATGCATTATTTCGTCGGCCATTACAATAATGGCCGACGAATAATGAATTTTTCGTCGGCTATACGCACAATGGCCGACGAAAAATTCATTATTTCGTCGGCCATAAGTTTTTTTAAAAATAATTATTTTATTTTTGACCGAAAACTATAAAAGAATAGCCGACGAGTACTAGGTTTGATTTCGTCGGCTATGATTAAAAAAAAAAAACAAAAAAATTCAGCTTCCATTTTCTATCACTATCGACAAACTATTGCTTCATCCTTGAAATGCAAATGTGTCGTGAAATAAGATATGACCGAAATATTGAAAAACGTCTACGGTTGAAAAATGAGAAGATTCCGACAAAATCTGTGTGCCGAATATTGCGGTTAACTGTTTTTTACTCCCGTTTTCCTATGGGTAGCCTGACGGTCGGTAAATATTTTGAGGAAAATTTTTATACGATTAGTTGCGTCTCATCGATCTGAAACTATTCTATGTTGAAGGTCAGGCCGAAAAACGTCATTTAGACGGGCCAATTTCCGTTTTAAAGCGTTTAGAAGTTTGACTTTACAGTTTGACCGTCCCGATCGAGCCTTTAACGTTGTCAGATGTAGTTGGATTTTTTTTCATACATGTTTTTAATCTTAACGGTGATATCTGACGGTTGGAATAGATTTTTCAAACTTTTAGATTCAAAATCGGAACATATGCACTACTGTTCCTTAACTTGTTTACTAAGTGTTTAAGTGAATGTATAGTTTCAAATAGTTACTATACGTAGACTCTTCAAATGCAAATGTGTCGTGAAATAAGATATGACCGAAATAATGAAATACGTCTACAGTTGAAAAATGAGCAGATTCCGACAAAATCTGTGTGCCGAATGTTGCGGTTAACTGTTTTTTACTCCCGTTTTCCTATGGGTAGCCTGATGGTCGGTAAATATTTTGAGGAAAATTTTTATACGATTAGTCGCGTCTCATCGATTTGAAACTACTCTCTGTTGAAGATAAGGCCAGAAAACGTCATTTAGACAGGCCAATTTCCGTTTTAATTTATAGGGTTTAGAGGTTTGACTTCGTAGTTTGACCAAACGTTTAGCCGACGAAATATTTTATTTCGTCGGCTAAACTCTTGCGATCCGCTTATTGTCCGCCGTTGGATGGCTCAGATCCAACGGCTGTGATTTTCCAAAGTATAGCCGACGAAATATTTAATTTCGTCGGCTAAACTCTAGTGATCCGCGCATTTTCATTGTCCGCCGTTGGATGGGGGAGATCGGACGGCTGCTGAGCGCCTAAACTATAGCCGACGACATTCAAAGAATAGCCGACGAGTTTATAGATTTCGTCGGCTATTCTTAAGTATAGCCGACGAATTAAAGCATTTCGTCGGCTATTCTTAAGTATAGCCGACGAAATCTTTTTAATTCGTCGGCTATACTATCGGGTATAAGTTTGTTGCAGCCGAACCCTAGCCTCCATTTGCTGCATATTTCCAAATCCTCCAACCGATCCAGCGCCGCTCGCCTCGTCGTCCTCCTCCCTCTTCCTCCTCGAATCCGGCAACCCCCTAGCCTCCTCCCTCTTGCTCCTCCAATCCGGCAGCCTCCCTCTTCCTCCTCCAATCCGGCAGCCTCCCTCTTCCTCCTCCAGTAAGTTTTTTTTTTTTTTTTCATTTATGTTAATTAATGTTAATTTAGATATAATTTAGGTATTTATGTTAATTTAGGTATAATTTAGGTATTTATGTTAATTTAGGTATAATTTACTTATTTATGTTAATTTAGGTAAATTTTAGGTATTTATGTTATTTTAGATAAATTTTAGGTATTTATGTTAATTTAGGTAATTGTTTTCAAATTTATTTTAATTGTATAATTTAGGTGTAATTGTATAATTTATACGTATAAATTGGTTTTTTAATTATATAAATTGATAACTTAATTGTATAATTTAGCTTAATTATATATATAGCTTAATTATATTTAATTAGAATTTGTTATTTAATATAATATAATTTAATATGTTAGTATATAAATTGTTATATTAAAATATGTTAGTATTATTGGTTATTATATTAATTAGAATTTGTTATTTAATATAATATAATTTAATATCAATTAATGTATTAATGCCTCGGGCTTTAGATGGCCGATGCATTAAGAAACCTATTCGGAGGCCGTCGTGGCGGCAGATCTAGAGGTTCTAGAAATTCCGGCGGTTCCGCAGACTCCGAGAGGACCGCTAGCCAGCTTGAGAGGACCACCAGCCAGCCGCGGAGGAGTGTAGATTCATCCCAGCCGCAGAGGACTGTGGATGCAGACCAGCCGCGACGGAGTGTGAGTTCTCGGCACCAGACCCTTCTCCAGGCGGGGCGGCCGTCGAGCACTTCACTTCCGCCTGCCGGTCCCTCTGTGGCTCCGAGGTTTAGTCGGCAGCTATTTCACGAGGACATAGCTGCCGACGTTCCTCAGGTTCGGATACCTGACGTTCATCGGGAGCCGATGCCGAGTCCGACTCAGTCTGCTGCTGACTCGACTGAGGCTCCTACTCTCCCAAACCAGCTCTTCCTCCCGTACAACATTCCGGCGATACCGGAGGTCGACTATCAGGGTGTGCCCATATGGCCTGATATGCCTCAGTACGTGAGTGTTGCGGAGGCATAGCAGCAGCAGCCATTTGAGAACCCTGACCACCTTATTTGATTTTATTAATTAAATGTTTTATTAAAATTAACGCACTAATATTTAATTTTATTAACCAACCGTCGTTTTTGTGATAGGGACAGCCGCTAGCAGTTCACGGAGGAATACGAGAGGTGTCATATGTTTTGACATGCTCAGGAGAACTGTTGAGCGCAGCGGCAGGATTCAGATCAACGAACCTCCTAATCAGGAGGTTCCGGGGAAGAAAAAACGCGACTACTCGGGTTGCGTGGGGTCACTGATTAGGGACAGAGTCCCTATGTTGTGGACCCGGTGGGCTGATGTGCCCCAAGAGACCAAGAGGGAGGTGAACATTGCCGCGTCGGTGAGTAATTTAAAAAATTTAATTTATTTATCGTAATATTTAATAATTTTCGGTATTATTACAATTGTAAAACTAATAAAATATTATTTTTCAGACATTCTTCGAGATTGCCGAACACAGGCGGGATTGGGCGGACACTCAGCAGAACTCGAGGTACGTTTGTTTTTATGATATTATAATTATCTTATAATTATTAATATTTTATGATATTAATAATATTTCTAATGCACTTTTGTTTTTTTCGTAGGTTCAAAGAGTGGAAGAACGAGCTGCGTTCCCACTATAACGAGTACGACTACCTTGGTCGTATGGGTACTCCCAGGGAGTTCATGTTCCGGGAGTACGAGTGGCGTTGGTTGAAGACAGTAGACTTCAACAACCCAGTTATGCAGGTAAATACTAAACTTCAGTAAAAATGTTTATTTTGTTAAAATTTTAATTATTAGTTTAATTATTTTATAATTATTACACTAATATTTTTTTGATGCATTTTTCTAACATTTTATTATTTGTTTGAAGCAACGTTCTCGGATAAACTCTGAGAACTGCTGCCGGAACACAACCCCCCATTATGCTGGTTCACGGCCGTTTGCACAATATCAGGAGGAGGCGCTCAGAGATCATCCTGATAGCAACCCGTACGTGGAGACGTTCAAGATCGCTTATCCACAAGCGACAGAACAGCTCGTAAGTCGTTCATTACAATTTTAAAATTTTAATTATTAATTTTACTTAATTATATATTTGTTATAATATTAATTTTTTTTTCCCGTCCACTTAGGAGAGGGTCAACCGGGCCGAAGAAGAGGTGTTCCAGCAAGTAGTTCGGGAGACACAACCGAACATTTCAGAGGCAGATCTGGAAGAAGCCATGCGCCATGTCAACCGGTCCAGTGTCCAAACGGCAGCGAGGATGTTCGACGCAGCCTTCCCAAACCGGAAAAACAACTTCTACTGCCGGGGTTTGGGAAGTTCTGGACTAGGGCTTCTGAAGACCACTAAGGGAGGTCAAAAGAAGGGAGGCGGGGAGAGCCAGCATATGAGGGGGGAAGTGCAGCGATTGGCCGCAGAATTGGCGACCTCGTCCTAGACAGTACAGGAGCTGCGCCGCAGCACACAGGAGTATCAGGAGGAGATGCGCCGCAGAACACAGCAGTATCAGGAGGAGATGCGCCGCAGAACACAGCAGTATCATTTGGATATGGCCGGTTGGCATGCCGAATGCGAAAGAATTCGGCAACAAAACTACGACAGCCAACAAGCCTGGTGGTATGAGTTGTTCGCGGCACAAAACCAAGGCCTTCCACCCCCGGCCCCGTTTCAGCGGTTAGCGGAACCTCCAATGCCTCAACCTCCCGAGTTCGGTCACCAGGATGACGAGCCTGATGGAGAGCAGGATGCTGGGGATGACCTGCTGGACTTTAGTGGCTTAGGTGATAATTAGGGTTTAGGTTTTATGTATATTAGAACGAATTTAATAAAAGGGTATTTAGACGTGTTTCTTGTTGGTGCAAATGCATGGACTGTTTTTGTGATTTGCAGGTTGCTTGGAATGGTAATTTAGAAAACAATTTTTTTTTTCCCAAATGTAAGAAAAGCCGACGATTTTGGCATTATTTCGTCGGCTATAATAACTATAGCCGACGAATTTTACCTATTTTCGTCGGCTATAAGCTGTACAGCCGTCGAAAATTACATTATTTCGTCGGCTATAACTAATTAATACCTATTAAATATTAATATATTTCGAGGAAATAGCCGACGAAAATTTATAGAATCGTCGGCTATTGTTAACAACCAATAGCCGACGAAATTTTTTAATTCGTCGGCTATACTTAATGAATTTCGTCGGCCATACTCGAAAATACCCGACGAAATTCGTCGGCAATTTCTCCCAGATTTGGCCGACGAAAAATATTTTCGTCGGTACAGTCGTCGGCCATACTCTATTATAGCCGACGAATTCGTTTTTTTCTTCGGCCATTAGTATAGCCGACGGGGTTGTTCCGACGACGTATAGCCGACGAAAATTTCGTCGGCAGATGGTATAGTCGACGAAAAATAGCCATAGCCGACGAAATTTTTTTCGTCGGCTATTCATTCGGATCTGGTAGTGAGTTGGAAGTCAGGCAAATTTGGCATGCTAGTTCGAGGAGTCCTAAACTTAGTCGGAAAAGAGTTTTTGGGCTGTTTTCTTGGGTTTCTTGGGAATTCCGAATTTCCTTTGATATGTACCTATGTATAGCTTGTATTAGGGCAGAAAAATGGATCTCATCATATATATTAGCCAAGCCAAAACACTAGCCAAATTCTTCATAGTTTCAGAGAAAGCCGTAGACCCATTCCTTAGGTATTTTCCATAAACTATCACAGTGTTACATTGGATTTTCGCGAGTTCTAATGTATAATCTTTCTACTATCTTTCTCTGTTTAATTTCAATGTCTTTGTCTATGAAGTTGTTGAAGTTAGCTATGCTTGACTTTCGGTTCTTACACATGCATGAATATCGATTTTTAGATTTTAGGTTTTCTGATTTCTTGGATTTCGGTCTTGTGTGTTTGTAGTATGTTACTTGCATCGATTTCAGGTTAGTGTATAGGACAGTAGGTGAGTCGATTTTTATTATATGTGATCTTGATTTGTTCTTGAATGTGCATCACAAATTGAATCTTAGGAGGCTTCTAAGGCCTTAGTTGCATTCTAGGGTTTGGTTTCATCAACTAAGGTGTTCTAATTGCTGCATAAAAGCTTGTAGCATTGTAGATCATCTTTAGAGCGAAAAGTTTAAGGGCATGCATATTTACATGGTAGGTGACGCTATTACATGTTATATGTTTCCAATTTGGCTTTCATGCTTAATCTTATGTGTTTAATTACTACTGGTAGGTGGTTAAACATGCTAGTAATTTAGGATGAAACGCGAAGTTAAGTTCTAAATGTACTTGTGAAGTCTTGACGGTTTTAACTGCTGGTTGGTTTTAATCAAAATTGGAATTAGGATTTGCATATAGAAATTTCGGTTAAACTTATTTGCTGCCTTGTTTGCTAATTTGGTTTCGATGTCTGTTTCATATGTGTGTTGTGCTTAAACTATATGTGTTTGGTGGTGATCACTTGTATATATGTTAATTTAGGTTTTTATTTTCTGTATTTTTAGGATATTAGGTTCAAATATAAAATCCCATTTATGTGTGTGTGTGTTTGTATATATGTGTGTATTTTGTGACTCTCTTTGATTTTGGTCACCCTTTGGTGTCCTCTGATTGATCGTACCCTACTTGTTCTATACTACTAACGCTTTTGCAGGGTATTAAATTGTGCTTGTTATTTAACCCCGGTTTGGTAACACGTCATTACTCTTCCATGTAACCAAATTACCTCCCACAAAGGTAAAATAACCTGATGTCGATCTCCTATATGTAATATTTCAAGCCCAATCTGCATCTGTGAAACCACTAACCTCAAGAATGTTGTTGTGTTTAGAGAACATTACTCATCTTCCTGGAGCTGACTTCAAGTATCTCAAAATCTTCACAACAGCATCCATGTGATCCACACTTGGATTATGCATGAACTGGCTCACTACACTTACTGCATATGCAACATCTGGTCTGGTATGTGCCAAATAAATCAAGCGTCCAACTAACCTCTGATAACGAGTCTTGTCGGTAGGCACTTGATCAGGATACTCTGCTAATCGATGACTCTGCGCAATAGGGGTGTCGATAGGTGTGCAATCTAACATACTTGTCTCTGTCAACAAATCAAGAATGTACTTCCTCTGGCACAAGTAGATTCCTTCTCTTCCCTTTGCTACCTCAATTCCTAAGAAGTACTTGAGGTCACCTAAGTCCTGCATCTCGAACTCAGAAGCAAGCTGTCTCTGCAGTCTATCAATCCCTATAGTATCATTACCGATAATCACCATATCATCAGCATAGATAATTATGACTACTATCTTTCCTTGCTGATGCTTGAGAAACAATGTATGATCAGAATTACTCTGTCTGTAACCAATCTTTCGCATGAACTGTGAGAACCTCCCAAACCAGGCACGGGGTGACTGTTTGAGACCATATAATGACTTTCTTAGTTTGCATACAAAATCACCAGTAGAAGTAGTTACATACCCAGGAGGAAGACTCATATACACCTCTTCGGCTAATTCTCCATGAAGAAATGCATTCTTGACATCAAACTGTCGGAGTGGCCAGTTCAAACTAGCAGCAAACGAAAGAAGCACCCTGATAGTATTCATTTTTACAACGGGAACAAAAGTCTCATCATAATCAATATCATATGTCTGAGTAAATCCCTTTGCAACAAGGCGTGCTTTATACCGGCTCACTGATCCATCTGCGTTGTGTTTCACAGTAAACACCCAACGACATCCCACAACCTTCTTTCCATGTGGTGGAGATACAAGTTCCCAAGTATCATTCTTCTGCAATGCCTCCATCTCTTCCTCCATTGCTGTCCTCCACTTTGGATCTCCCAACGCATCCTGCACTTTGTTAGGTACTGATACATCAGATATTTGATTCACAAATGATTCATATGACTTTGATAATCTCCTAGTAGACATATAGTTGGCTACTGGATATTTTGATTTGTCTTGTAAACTAGGTTCATATCTTTTGGGGGGATGACCTCTCGTAGACCTGTTAGGTAACACATATTGTTCACTATTAGACTCACTACTACAACACCACTATGAATCGACCTATTCTCTTGGTTTTTGACGTTGGGCAAGTGGCAAGACATATTCAGATTAATCCCACTTCCCCAAGATTACAACAAAATGAGGGATTGGGAATTCCGTTTAGATGAAGTGAACGAATGTATGCCTCTATTTAATTTAGAGGTGAGGAATGGTACGATTATGGATTTCTGGATTTTGAAGGATTACCATAATCAAGTTTGGTTCAAAGACAGTACCATCTTTCCTCAACAATGGTACAAGTTGGGAACACCTCGTCCTGTTTGCTCAATCCACACAGGAGAGCTCCTGCTCAGTCCGATCGGCGAGCGACACGGCTTCGTGCATCTTTACGATATGAAACGTAAAACATATAGTAAAACTGACATCGATTTACCCAAGGGCACGAATTTGGCATTAGCTGCAGCGTGTGATGAAACCATATTCCCTTTGAAATAAGATCGATCAAGCGGGCATGCATGCATGGAATTCTTATCACCAGCTAGCTAGTTCTTGAAGATGGTTCTATATATGACGTCTTGATATATAACCTAGTTAAGCGTTTGGTGGGGTGGCTCAATTTTCTGTCTTGTTTTGTGCATCTGGTGGCATGCGGAACGGTCGACCAGTATGTTCCAGACGATTATCCCTTGGTATGTTATGTTGTGTCCCACTCTCCCCAATGATGAATAAACCAAATAACTCCGATCCATCTGTATATATAAATGTTGATGCTTTAGCAAGAGTGACATTATGTTTGTGAAACGTTTCAGCGAAAGAGACTACAACAAGCAGAAAAGACAGCACCAGAAGTGTCAAGACCATTGATGTATTGCTATTTGCTTTAGCCATTCTCGATCTTCTACGTACTGATCTTTACTTTTTCCTCCTCTAATGTTGAAAGCTAATTATTGTAGACCAATTTCATAAGGATGAGTATTGAGTAATAAGATTCGCTCTCTAAGCATGAGAAAGAACAACCCGATAGGTTAGCTAATGGCATCACACAATGACCAAACAGTTTAGATTTATTATATTTCATCTTTGTATCCAAGACTTTTAGCTCTAGCTTTGCGTGTGCCCCGAACAATTTAAGCAGATGAGTTATGTGCACTACTGCAGATTGATAGAGAAGCGACGACTTTTTGTCGTCGTTTCTGACCGAAACTCGTCGCTTCCATATGAAAGAGACAAAAAGTTGTCGCTTCGATGTCGTCGCTTACTTTTCGTCGTTTCCGGTACATAGAGACGAGTTTTGGTGCAAAAGTCGTCGCTCCGAATTTGTAAGCGACGACTTCTAAATTGGTCGCCTTCAAATGAAAGCGACGAGTTTTGGTCGTCGCTTCCACAATCCTAGCGACGAGTTTTGGTCGTCGCTTTCATAATAAAAGCGACGAGTTTTGGTCGTCACTTACATAATTTAAGCGACGAGTTTTGGTCGTCTCTTCTAGAATCTAAGCGACGAGTTTTGGTCGTCCCTTAAACAATAAAAGCGACGAATATTGATTAAAAGTGGTCGCTTTTTGGAATAAATTATATTTGTGCTGTATAACTTTAAGCGACGAATATTGCTCAATATTCGTCGCTCCTATGTTTGTTACAGAGAAGGAAACCTTTTTGTTGGTGTTGTTTGGACCTATTCCATTCACATAACAATAACACAAAATGCATTTCAATTGAGATTTCACACATATCCAACATAATACAAGCACACTACATTTTAGAAATACGTAGATTACATTCAAATCTTATATCATCGTTTCATAATCTACATAATACAAGCACACTACATGTAATGTAGATGTTCCATAATACATGTAATGTAGATGTTCCATTACAAGGGAAAAAATCCTAATCTAGGTGGTCGAACTCGAGATTACCTTTGGATGCACACGAGGATTTATCCGGGACGGTGGCAGTTGGTTTGGGCACATTGACAGCCGGATTGCCTTGGGCCGTTATGACTTGACCGAGGAGAGCCTCCAACGTCGCCACGCGTTGCTGCCACTCTTCTTTGTCGCGTCTGCTCTCCTCAGTGACGACTTGTAGCTGCCTCTTCAACTGCTCAACCTCCGAACTGTCGCGGGACACGCGTGCACCGCCTCTTTGTTTGGGCGGGCGTCTTAATGCATCCCCTAACCCTGCAAAAAAGGTAAAACAAAAAAATAAATTTAAAAACGATTTCGTATCAAAAATAATAAAACAGAACAGAACAAGATGTTTTAAGAAAATATACCCCGGACCCTCGTGCCCGGCTTCCCACCCAGCTCCTTCTCAACGACAGCCATCTGCTCCTCGACGCTAAAGGGACCCGTCACCTGACTGCCGCTCGCTTCACCACTCACTCGAGAAGCACATAGCTCATCCATCTTCCTCTTCACCGCTGCCTGCAAAAAAATTTCATTGATTTGTGTTATTACATTTTTTAATTCGAAATAACTGAAATCGTTGGACCAATAGGGAAGTCACTTACCACTTTCTCCTGCGCATTCTGCGATGCTTGATAAACATCGCAGACTGTCTGCAGTATAGGCGCTAGATGCCCTTTCTCCTGATTCGCAGCGACCCGGTAGCTGTAGGGTGTGGTGCCAGAGTGGTGGTTGATTGCAGTCCCCTTCTCCTTGGCGTTGTTTTGGTTAGCGGCGTTCCGGGCACACATCCTCTGCAAAAAGGAGTATAAATATGAGTATACCAAGCTGTTTTCTGAAATGCAAAAACCTCTAATTAAGTTACATTACCTTGTAATCGTCGTCTTCAAAGTGCACTTTGAGCCACTCCCACTGCTCCGGTCGATGGATAAACTCTGCAGGCGTCGCCTTGGACACTTCCACGTAGTGTGTGTGGCAGTCGTACTTCTAGTCCTTGTAAATCTTTCCAGCCGTCTCGTCAATGTATTTCCACATGCCTGTCTCGGTGGGAGGAAGGTGATAGAGCGTCTAGTAACAAACAATTAAAAAATAAACATTAGAAACATCATATTTCAATATAATGTCAATGAAAAAAAATGTTAAAAAAATTGTAAAATAATTTTTTACCTCCATATAAGTGGTCAATGTATCCTGATCCTCCTCTTTCAGCTCAGCAAATGAAGGCGCAAGCATCGGCACTTTGCTCCGGACGGTACTCCCGATGTCTCGGGACATCAAAGTCCTCCACTTCAATTCTGCGGGACCCTTGTGTTGCTCGGCGTAAGCAACCTTCAGAGGTTGGTTGTTGTTCATCATCTTCAACCACTGCATCTTTGTGCCCGTATAGATGCCAGGCTTATCAGGGTTCCGCCTTTTCACCTTCTTGCCCGTTCTCATATCAACCAGCTCTGTGATAGAACATAGATGTCCATTTTGTATTAAGCAAATAATAGACTTGAAGGAAAAAAGAAAAAGAAACAGTAGATCATAGTTTGGCTAAAGAAAATCCGTATAAAGCAAATAATATACATTTTGTATAGTATTGATTGCAGAGCACAACTACACTGAAATATATATCACTTGATTTACTAGGATGATTTTCCTTCCGTGAAACTAAACAATATTTGCAGCGGCATCAACACAATATATCAAGAAAATGCATTCAAGAGTAAGATGTGATCTAATTCACACAACAATACGATATTATAAGCTATATGATCTAATTATTAATTAATATGTTAAGACATGACGAACAAACACCAACTACTGCCAATATGTGATTGAAATCATACAAAAGAAATAGGTGTTTGCTTAGAAAAGACCTAAATCTAAATCAAGTAAATGAGTTTCACAGAGCATCTACTTGAAGCTAACAAGATAGGATATTTTTTCATCCCGGTTGGCTGGCATTCTCTCTGACAACACTGGACCATTGGTTGTGTCAGCACAAGCCATAAAATTACTGATTTTTCTACTTGACCAGACTATGCTAACTAACTCTCATCCATTGTATCCTCACCAGGGCTTTCTCCTTTGTACAGAAGCATTTGTTCCAAACTTCCAAAGTACAAAGTTTCTTACTTCTTACCATTAACAAGCAAATCCTACCTCACATTTAATATTATCAATATGATAGAAAAACAAATGCAAAAGCATGTCAGCAACAGACGATCAACTAGAAGCTAAATTCCAATACATATTCTTAAAAATACTAAGGCATGGAGTTTTTCATCAGATTATCCACTTTTTCTCTACTGTGTTGCACACTCTGTGTCTGATACTATTAAACTCCTATACTAGAGTGTTTTTCTTTTCGATAAATATCCATTACAATATTAAAAGAAGAAAAAAAATTTACTTGAATGCAACCACTGGTAGAAGTGGAGAACCACATCAGAAACATCAATTCCTAGCCAAAGTAACAGCCATCCTACTCTACAAAGCAAAGATGAACATTCCTCCAGCAGCTTCAAATTTAGAGTAAGATAAAGTTTTGGACTTTCTATCCATGTAAAGATAATTGGCACTTACAAAACAAGCAAAGTTACACACCACCATTCACAATCCCCTACAAAGCAGAGCCTAGCATTGTCTCGAAGCTAAGCGAAAACCCGAATATCTAATCCCACTCATTGTATCACCAATCAAAGCTGCATGAGCTGCAGACATCCAAACCAACTCCCCCGAAAACATGAAGACCCCAGTTAATTAAGCAAGGAGTCATTTAAACACCCTAAAACGTGGTCAATATTCTTTGCTAATTATAATGCAGATAAACTAAACAACATTTTTCATTATGGCATCACAGCATTCAAAACATGGCATCACAGCAATATCCACCAGAATTCAAAACAGGGACTGCAACCAGTACAAAACAGAACATAATTCAAACATAACATAATGCTGAAGGAGTTGAGCATTACCCGGCTCCTTCGGACCCCTCTTAGTCTGAATATTGAGGGGTGGTCCGTCATCCCCTTCCATAGCGGCAGCTCCACTGCCCCCGGCAACGCCGCTCCCGGAAGTATGGCCACCTCCACCAGCCCCCAAGCCCGAAGGGGGGGTTTCGTCGAGAGAGGGGATTGGCACCATCGCGTTTCCCTCTGGCGCCGTCGTCGCCGAGTCCGCCGCCGCCGCAGCCGCCGTCGTCTCCTCCGCCGCTGCAGCCAATCTGGCTGCAATTTCGGCCGCTTTCCTCTCCCTTCTCGCCTCCAGGTCTTTCTTTCTCTGCTGGGCACTAGAACCTGGCGCCATTGTTGAAAATGGACGGGTTAGGGTTTCGAATTAAGGGTTTGGGGAAAGGGGTTGGGGAACCTGGCGCTGTCTAGATGGGAAGGAGAGGGATTGGAAGGAGTAGTGGTTTTTGGTTAGGGTTTAGGGTGGTGGTTTCGGGTTGGAAGGAGTAGTGGTTTTTCAGATTGACAAAAATGGGAGGGAAGAAATTGGAGGGGGCCGGGGTTTTTCAATTTTGGGAAGAAAACGCAAATGAGGAAGAAGAACTCGATTCTGGAAATTTAAATTGATCGGAAGCGACGAATTTTCTCAAAAGTCGTCGCTCCATAAAATTTAGCGACGAACTTAGTCCAAATTCGTCGCTTCATATACACTGCGGCGACGACTTTTGTCTCTTCCTAGGTAACCGAGGGGGCTTCAAAACTCGTCGCTTCAATATATATGAAGCGACGAATAAGTACAAGGAAGATAAATCTTCGTCGCTTAGGTTATTTATAGCGACGAATATTGGTATTATGCGTCGCTTCAATTAAATTTAACATATTAGTTATTTTCAGAAATATATGTTTTCATTTAATTAGACTGTTGTAAATATTGTTCAAATTTACAACAATAAATATATATATCATCATTATCATATTACAACATGTCCCATAATTAACTAGTACGCTTCCTCTTCGTCGTCGCCGCCATCGTCGTCTTCATCTTCCTCTTCTTCTTCCTCATCGAATTCATCGCCACTGTCATCTTCCTCACTATTTGATTCTTCATTCTGTTCGTGTACTTCTTAATCGAGTTGGACATTAGATGCATCAATATGGTAAAATTGTATTGCACCTACTGTGTCCTCTTGGTAAGGCTCTGTGATCTGATTCCCTGAAGGAGCCATGTTGTCTGTAGTTGCAAGTACTTCGGCACTGTATACATTTCGATGCGACATTTCTTCCACCACCTTCCAAGTACCACCCGCCGCAGGATCGTCCAAGTAGAACACTTGTTTAATCTTCACAGCAAGACAAAATGGTGAACTCTCATAGTAACTAGTGTTAGTATCCACCGATATCAGACCGTGATCTACCTTGACGGTGTCAATTTCTTCGTCCTCCTGATCGTCAGTGGTGTTGTGCCATATAACTTTGAACAATACGACCGACAAATTGTCTGGATAACATACCTCGACTACATAGTCAAGATGGCCATAGAAGTGTTGAGACAGGTTCCCAAGCTTCATACTTAACATCACCCCGCTATTTTGAGTCACGAGCCTTTGGTCTCTATCGAATGAGACATACTTGATACTGTTCACGTTGCAGGCCTTATAGATCCGAGTGAATTGCGGACCTCGAGCCAATGACCATATTGCCCTGTTGAAATTAGGGTCATGAGCATCATATATTCTCTTGGCCTGAAAAATAGATTGTGTCAGTGCTACATTATTCAGTTTTCGTAGAGAATTTTAAGAATCATATATTCAGTTTTCGTACAAATTTTAAAAACCATGGATAGAAACTCCTCCTTCGATGGCGCTGGTCGTAATCGTCACCATATTTCGCCGTGTACAGCTGCAAATGAGCGTCCATGTAATATTGAGCTTCTTCTGCATCCGTCAAAATTTGCCAGTGAGCCTCAGCCGTTTGCTCCTCTGTTAACCTGATATTTCCGGTGGTATCCATAATACACGGTTGAACTAACTGAGAAACAGAACTAATATTCCATACCGGGGGAATGGGCTCTTTGATGGAGCTATTATCCAAGCACAAAGTACCTGCAAAAAAACTTCATACACATAATACCCTATTTGTGTCAATTGTAGTTAGGACAAGTAGGGATCGTTCTATCCGGGGAAATCTAGGGCGTTCAATCACATAAAACATTACAAAATCATATGGGGGAGTTTGAGAATTTGATTCTATATTCTACACGAAATTAAATCCTAAATTACATATATACATATGATCGACATCTTTCACACAATACACATCACACAAAGACTCACATGCACATAACAAACCAATCAAACAACAATACGGCAGCAACTTTATTGAATCCGATTTCATGCAATTTAGTTCCAATTATAACTAGAGCCCTTCGTGGTTCATCTAATCATTCAAAACTCCTCAATTATTTAGAATTAGCTTCGTGCATAACCCTAAACATAGTGCTAATCAGTTTAAAGACACTTCGTGTAGAAATTAAACCAAGAAACACATAAGCACAATGAGCCGAATTGGAAACATGCAACAAGTATGGCGTCACCTCACCTTGCTTCAACATGCATATTTTCTGAATTACTCTATCCCTTAGAACCAATACAAGATAAATCAACTTCGTGTATAACTTACCTCATATTTGTGGTTCGGTAACATAAAGAATTAAACCCAAGATCAGCCTAGCTAAAGCTTCACTTAACCCTAAAACTTGTTGTGCATATGAATTCAGAAAATAAACCAAATAAAATCATCAAATCATGCAACAAAGTTACTGCCCTATTACCATACAATCAATTCATCATATACATGTTCATCAATTAAACAAAAAGAAAACCAAAACACATAACAGAATTTCGGAAATCCAATGTAAAATTAATAAAACTGAATAACAAACCACAAATCCTTACAAACTTCATAGACAAAGTTAAGTAATTATACAGAAAATTACAAGCTATGAGAGATGAGTGAATCACACTTTAAAAGAAACCTTGGAGAGGAATCGGAAAAGAGGATTCGGTGGTGATGATATGCGATCGGTGGTGGTTATGAATGGTGGAATTCGGCTTGTAAAAGTGTATGAGATTTGTGGTGCTAGTTGGACAGAGTTTCGGCTAGTAAAAAGTGAGAGAGAAGAAGATGATTTTCTGAATAAAACCCTAGCTATATATAGAGGCACAGCAAGAAAGAGTTCGGCAGCAATGAGAGACCAAAGCTGAATTGGACTTGTACTCCTTCTCTTGCTCGGCAAGGCTATGCAATTTTAATCTTCAATTCTGAACTTGGACTTCAATCAGCCTCATTTGAATAGCATGGACATGTCCAATAAGTCTTTAGGTCCATAATATCGGATCCATGCTTCCAAAAATCCAATGGAGAGTTATCCTGATGCAACCAGGAAAGTTATTGTTTTCCCGGCAGAATGACCTTACTCTAGTAAATCTGGCATAACTTTCTCCTCAGAGCTCCGATTGATGCGATTCTAAGTCCCAGAGAAACTAGACTCGTAGAGCTTTCCAACGGCGTATGGCACGTTCTCTGGTTCCAAGCGATGTGTCCCACAGAAATTCCGGAATTCAGGACACAGTCCCAGGAAAATCCTGGTAGTCCCTGGATTGGTTTGCTCAAACTGCCAAGTTGCAGCCTTCATTTGGGTGACTTTCCGAACTCCGATTGATCTGAAATTTTGATACAATATACTTTAGCTTGCCAATTATATGTATACCAAATTTCATCAAATTTGGAAAAGGATAGATCAGTTTAGCACGAGCCTCAAAATCACGAAAAAGACATATTTTACTTTATTTCCAGATTTCTATACTTAGTCATTTTTCTGATTATTAAGCACACTTTCTCCAAAACTCTACCAACATGACACTAAACTAAATTATGACTCAATCTTACTCTAAATAGACATAACAAAGCATAAATAAGGGATAATACACATTAATAACGTCGCACATTGTGCTCTTATCAACTACCCCACACTTATCAATTGCTAGTCCCTAGCAAAAAAAAAAAAAAGACTCAGCACTACTGCCCCTAAATAATTGTCTCAGGATCTTTAAATACATAGCTTTCAAGTTAAGCATTCAATGTAAGAACAATAATCCCAAGCGTCATAGACATGTACCATAGCATGAACAAGTAAGAAACGAAAATCACAAGCAATGACATGTTATGTTGATTTCATCCTCCTCACTAGGCATACTCTCTTCTTTTCACTCATGATATGGCAATTCACTCATAGTATATGCAAGAGAACAGATTGTAAGGCAACAAATAGCTTGCATATTTCATCAGATAAAAGCACTTTGTGAATCAATTTTTCAGGAAAAACTTCATATAACAACTATGTGCACAAATGAACCAAAGCCATAAGCTCAACTCTTGACAAAAATCTCCACAAATCAAAGTTCACCCATTTTAAGAATCATGAAAAGATCAACATAAAGGTGATAATGGGGATTGGCATAAGGCATTCACATTTAGGATAGTGGTGATAAAATGTCACCAAGACTTAGCAAAATTCAATAAATCCTTATGACTTCACTCCAAAGGGCCAAATTTCATCATGTTGGGCCCAAACATCATTCTTTTCTTCCTCAAAACAAAGTGAATATGAACAAATGTCAAATATAACAACAATAGACCTTCAATTATCACACAAACTCCAATTTCACAATCACAAACTCATCCAAAATTTTTTTCTTCTTTTCTTCATTGCCGAGACTTAGTCTTTTTCTTCTTATTTCGGATCGGATTTTTCTCTTTTTTTTTTTTTTTTCCGTCCGATTTTTCTTTTCTTCGGCAACAATAATTACATGCATTTGGACAAGCTCACCCCACACTTACTTCATAACATCACATCAATTCACAAATTTCAATTAAATTTTACCAAGTCTTGACAACAATGGTAAGGATAAACTATTCTAAGTTCAAGGAATGTGTCATGGTGATGAAATAGATGGCTTAATATCGGCTCAATTGGGTTAAAACTAAGGAGTCCCACGACGGGCACAAATTAGGCATAAGCTTTATTTGGCATTGGTGGTAATCCTAACATGATCTTTTCAATCCTTTTCAAAATCAAGGTATTTCATGAATAAAAGTTTCAAAAATTGTCAAGAGCAAGTTCTAGCATTCTAGAGTTCATTAAAAGCTATGACACATAGTCATTGAATAATCAAAGAATGATGAAGTTTTGAAAAATTCTGCCCATTTTTTATATTTATCGCTCATGAAGAAAGTATATGGCATCAAAGCTCACACAGGTTATTATGGAACAAAATCAACACAACATGCATGCTTATTACACAATTAAGTTCAAGTCTCAAATGTTCATACCAATCACAAAGTCCATGAAACTCACAATTATTTTCAAGATTATGCAAAACCATCATCTATGCATTCAAAGATATAATCATCATAGACTATTTAAGGGCATCCTAAGACTCAAAAACAAAACAAAATAAACAAAAGCAACAATTTTTTTTTTATTTTTCTGATTTTCTGATTTTTTTTATTATTTTCTATTTTCTTTTCTTTTATGACTCAAAACAAAGACTCAAAATAAAGACAAAATAAAACAAAATATGTGAAACATATATTCCCTACCCCACACTTAGAAAATTACATTGTCCTCAATGTTACACAAAAATTATGTTGTAATCTCTAAGCATATGATAAATCACACAAGTTCCACATTTATACAATTCAACCAAAAAGAGTTTAGGGATTTAGAAAATTCAAACTCTCGTTGATGGCTCCTTCACAATTTTAGTTGAAATGGGTTGCCTCCCATGCAGCGCTTAATGTTTATAGTCTACTCAGCCTAGACTCTTTTCTCTATTAATGCCGATCTTGGTGGATACTCAATGTCAATTTCCTCAAGTTGCTTTTCAAAAGGTTCATAATAAGGCTTAAGTCGATGACCATTCACCTTAAAAATTTTACCTGAAACTTCACTTTTGATTTCTATAGCACCATGAGCAAACACATTAGTAACAATATAAGGGCCAATCCAACGTGACCTTAATTTTCCAAGAAATAATCTAAGACAAGAATGATATAACAAAACTTTTTGGCCAATTAGAAACGTCTTTCTTCTTAGCTTCTTGTCGTGGTATAACCTCGTCTTCTCCTTATAAATCCAAGACGCATCGTATGCATCATTCCTGATTTCTTCTAGCTCTCCAATCTGCAATTTTCGGTGAATACCTGCATCATCAACATTCATGTTAAATTCTTTTACCGCCCACCATGCCTTGTGTTCCAATTCCACCGGGAGATGGCATGCTTTGCCGTATATTAGCCTAAAGGGAGACATCCCTATAGGCGTCTTGTAGGCTGTCCTATATGCCCACAAAGCATCCTCAAGTCTATTGCTCCAATCCTTCCTTGTTGGACCAACAGGTTTCTCCAATATTCGCTTGATCTCCCTATTTGATACTTCTGCCATTCCACTAGTCTGAGGGTGATATGGGGTGGAAACCTTGTGAGTGACTCCATATTTCCTGAGTAAAGCCTCTATGGTTCTGTTGCAAAAGTGAGAACCTCCATCGCTTATAAGCACACATGGTACTCCAAACCTAGAAAATATGTTAGTTCTCAAGAATCCTGCAACAACTTTAGAATCATTAGTCCTTGTAGCTTTCGCCTCCACCCACTTAGAAACATAATCAACTGCCAATAAGATATACAGAAAACCTTTGGATGATGGAAAAGGTCCCATAAAATCAATACCCCAAACATCAAATATTTCAACAACAATTATAGGGGAAAGAGGCATCTGATCTTTAGAACCAATATTACCTGTTCTTTGGCATCTATCGCATGTCATACAAAATGTATAAGCATCTTTGAAAAGTGTAGGCCAAAAGAATCCACAATCCAATACCTTAAGGGCAGTACGCCTAGGCCCAAAATGGCCTCCACACGCCTCAGAATGACAAAGAGCAAGGATCGGCCTATGCTCTTCTTGTGGGACACAACGTCGAATGATTTGATCACTACAATGCTTCCATAGATATGGATCATCCCAAATGTAGTGCCTTGACATCTTTTTGATCCGTATCTTGGTATCCTGCGAAATATTACTAGGAAAAGTCTTAGTAACCAAATAATTCACAATATCAGCATACCAAGGTGCGTGTGTCTCCAAACGAAAAAGTTGTTCATCTGGAAAAGATTCTTGCAAAGGCAACGTCTCTTCCTCTTGCACAATTCTGCTCAAATGATCCGCTACAACATTTTCTCTTCCCTTCTTGTCCTTAATTTCGATATCAAACTCTTGGAGTAAGAGAATCCATCGAATCAAACGTGGCTTGGCGTCTTTCTTCTTCATCAAATATCTAAGGGCTGCATGATCAGAATAAACAATCACTTTAGAATTCAATAGATATGCACGAAATTTTTCTAAAGCAAAAATAACAGCCAATAACTCTTTCTCTGTGGTGGAATAATTCAATTGAGCATCATTCAAAGTCCTAGAGGCATAGTATATGGCATTCGGCCTCTTGTCTTTTCGTTGACCAAGAACTGCTCCAACAGCATAGTCTGATGCATCGCACATTAGCTCAAACGGAAGACTCCAATCTGGTGGCACCATTATAGGGGCCGACGTCAACAATGTCTTGAGCTTGCCGAAAGCTGCTTCACACTCTTCACTCCACACGAACGGAACATCTTTCTGCAAAAGAGAACACAAGGGAAGGAAAAATCCTTGATAAACCTTCGATAAAATCCTGCATGGCCAAGAAACGAACGTACCTCTCTCACAGTTGTGGGAGAGGGTAAGTGAAGCATAATATCAATCTTAGCCTTATCAACCTCAATTCCCTTAGCAGAAATAATGTGACCTAAAACTATCCCTTGATTTACCATAAAGTGACATTTTTTCCAATTCAATACAAGGTTAGTTTCAACACATCTTTCCAAGATTAACTCTAAATTTTCTAAACATGCATCAAAGTCTTTTCCATATATGCTAAAATCATCCATAAAGACTTCAATGATATTTTCAATATAATCAGAGAAAATAGAGTACATACAACGTTGGAACGTACCTGGTGCGTTGCATAAACCAAAAGGCATACGTCGATAAGCAAACGTACCGAAGGGACATGTGAACGTTGTCTTTTCTTGGTCATCCGGATGAATACAAATCTGATTGTACCCGCTATACCCATCCAAAAAGCAATAGTACTCGTGTCCAGCTAATCTTTCAAGCATCTGATCCATGAAAGGCAAAGGCATGTGATCTTTTCGTGTAGTCGCATTCAACTTTCTGTAGTCAATACACATCCTATGACCTGTGACCAATCTCTGAGGCACGAACTCATTATTCTCATTCTTTACCACAGTAACTCCACTCTTCTTGGGTACAACTTGAACAGGTGAAATCCATTGGCTATCCGAGATAGGATATATGACGCCACAATCTAAAAGTTTGATCACCTCGTCCTTCACAATCTTCATCATTGGTGGGTGAAGACGTCTCTGGCCTTCTCTTGTCGGCTTGGCATCCTCCTCCAACAAGATCCTATGAACACAAGTTGTAGGGCTTATTCCCTTGATGTCCGCCAACGTCCAACCTATGGCGGTTTTGTTTCTTTTAAGCACATCAATCAATCTCTGTTCTTGCTGCTCGCTCAGCTTTGATGACACGATCACTGGTAAAGTATCATCGTCTCCAAGATATGCATACTTCAAATTATCAGGTAGAGCCTTAAGCTCTAATGTTGGGGCCTGTTCCACAGATGGTAACAATTTATTAGTATTAATTGGAATTGACATGAAACGTTTATACCTTAGATGAGGGACTGCCTCTAGCTCGGCAACAACATTCATGATGCTCGGCTCAAGTTCAAGCCGAGACTTGCCATTCCAATCCGTCGTCTCCTCTCTCTTTTGTTCGTCAATTCCACCCCCCATCTCAATAGCTAATTGCTATTGATCCATAGTTTCTAATAAAACCTGTGCAAACGAATCAACAACATCAATAGCATAGCAAGGTTTTAAATCAGAAATCGGATACCTCATAGCTTCAAACACGTTGAAGCTAATAACTTCACCATCAAACTCCATGGTGAGGTTGCCTTCTGCAACGTCTATCTTTGTTCTTGCGGTTCTCATAAATGGTCGCCCCAAAAGTAATTGAGTTGAATTGTGGGGTGAATCTTCCATATGAAGCACATAAAAATCTGCAGGAAATATCAGATTATTAACCTGCATAAGAACATCCTCAACATATCCCTCAGGATATTTGTTAGATCTGTCAGCCAATTGAATAATCACATTGTCTCTCTTCAATTCTCCTAGACCTAGAGACTTGTAAACATTATAAGGTATCACATTAATTGACGCTCCTAAGTCTAGCAAAACATTAGAAAAACAACATTGACCAATTATACAAGGAATTGTAAAACTGCCAGGATCTTTCATTTTGGGTGGGAGCTTTCTTTGTATGACGGCTGAAACCGTCTCACTCATCTTCACAACTTGCTCCTCTCGTGTATGCCTCCTTGTTGTGCAAAGTTTTTTCAAAAATTTGGCATACTTCGGAATTTGCTTGATGCATTCAAGCAATGGTATATTCACCTCCACACATCTGAAGATATCTAGTACCTCCTCATCTGATTTCTCCTTCTTTGATTTAGCAAATCTAGAAGGAAAAGGTAAACACGAAGATTGGTTAGTAATAACTAAACCACTTGAGTTAGATTTATTTATCTTATGTGTCTCTGAGGTGGCGGGATCTTTTTCCATGTCCCTCTTCTTCATAGCATCGAGCTCATCCTTGCTCGGTTCACCATTCTTGCCCTTTCTGCCGTGTGCTCCTCCATTGCTGCCGTGTGCAGCCTTATGCTCGGTCTCATCACCGTCATCATGTTCCATAATCACCGCCTCACTAGCCTTCTCCACACTCGGCCCTTCCAAGACTTTACCACTCCTCGTGGTGATTGACTTTGCTTGCTCATTCTTGGGGTTAGGGATCACTCCTCCAGGTAACCTCCCTTGTTCTTGGATCTGCCCCATAAAATCCACAACTTTTCCCATCTGATTCTTCAGCTCAGAAATATCTTTTGTGTTTGAGGTTGTAGATTGCAACAAAGTATGAGTTGCATCATTCAAAGATTTCAGCATTGCATCATAGTTAGGATTCGATGATGCTTGAGCATTATTGTTGTAGAATTGTTGCTGAGGTCTTGCAAATCCTTGAAACTGTCCTTGAGGTCTAGGTTGATACGCCATGCCTCCTTGATTTGCTTGTGGTGGCGCCAACGGTTGAGGGTTCTGAACATTGCTGTTGTTGGCCCAACGAAAATTAGGGTGATCGTTAAACCTTGGGTTAAAATTCCCAAACCGCTGCCCTCCTTGTTGTTGAGGAAAGCTCAATGCATTAGCCTCCTCAAAATGCTCATCCGTTCCAAGTTGAGGACATAGATCAGTTACATGCCCTTCCATTCGGCAAACACCACAAACTTGAACTTGTTTCGGCTTCATCATTTGTGTCATCATCTGAGTGATTTTCCCCATGTCTTCACGAAGCTCCTTGATAGCACTAGACTCCTCAAATCCGCTAGTCTCACTAACACGCTTGGAGGAAGTAGACCCGAACTGTTGCTGGTTAGTGAAATGCATCTCCAACAAGTTCTTAACCTCCTCCTTGCTCTTCTCCATTAATGATCCTCCGGCAGCTGAATCAAGAAATCGTCTCTCCATAGGGCGCAACCCTTCATAAAAGTATTGGAGTAAAAGACCCTCACGTATCCCATGATTAGGACACGTTGCCACCAAATATTTGTACCTATCATAGTACACATCAAAGCTCTCGTCTGGCTCCTGTTTGATAGAAGTGATCTCCTTTCTAATCTGTGTCACCCTTGATGAAGGAAAATATTTGGTGAGAAATTCCTTCACCATTGTGTTCCAAGACGTCATCTTCCCTGGTGGCATTGCATAGAACCACTCGGCTGCCCTATCCTCAAGTGAAAATGGAAATGCCTTCATCCTCACATGCTGCAAATCTGCCCCAGTTGGGCACATTGACTCACATCGAAACTCAAACTTGTGGATATGGCGATTAGGATCCTCTTCACTAAGTCCATAAAACTTCGGCAACTGGTGAATAAATCCACCTTTCAACTCAAACTCTGCTGATTTGCCAGGTGCAACAACAGGATATGTCACATTACTCGGTCTTGCCGCTCCTCCTAGTGGCGCATCAACTTGCCCATTCTCTTCCCTCAATGAAGTCATATTAAATATGGGATCAGGTAAATCAAAGTTCAAATATTGAATTGGTATGGGACTCTGAAGAAGCTCAAACTCTGGTTCTTCGTGAAACAAAGGGTTTAGTTCACACGAAGACTCTGAAGGAAATGGTGATGGTGGTGCAACGAAATTTCTATCAAAAAGTGATGAGGTGGGAGATACAAACTGATGTTCTGGTGATGGTGAACGTGCTTGACCTAGAGTTGCTGGCAATTCTAGATCGTATATCTCTCCAATTCGATACAAACGGCCTTTAATGTCGCGTGACCAATTGGACATTCATGTACCTGAAATTATTCGAAAATCAAGTGTTTAGGCAAGGAATTCAAAAAAAAAGAAAAACAAAAGTATTTGTGTAAATGTTATAATAACCAACGAAATATACATATAGATAGCACACAAGAGTTTCAAAATTTCACAAATTTCACAAGTAACAAACAAGAATTCGGTCCTAGTTTTCCAAGAGTATCGAAAATTGTGTGAGATTGCCGAACCTAGAGTCTATTTCTTTTTATTCACACAACTTTAAACTTCGAGGTACGTGGAGCAGAGGAGATAACAGTGCAATGGACTGATGCAGCCCAAGGTAGTATCATGCTTATTCCGATATACCTCAAAAATTAAAGACGAATTTTGTTTTGAAGAAAAATAGATTCCCATATGTTCAAGTTATTTTCTAGCGTCTAAAGTGAGGTGATGCTTCGGCACAAGCTGTTGTCTAGGTCGAACATATTTTACTTTTCAAAGGCGGTGTCGTTAAAATTCACGGAGAGTAAACTCTCTTTAGGAACCAGGAAGGTCTCAAAGTGGGTAACCACGGAGGACAAGTCCCCTATCGACTCACTCACCGAGAATGATCATCAGTCTGTGGGTCTTGAGAACCAGTTTTACAAACCTCGAACCAATCAATGAAAATAACTTGCCCTATACTTTGTAAAATAAACTCGGGTCCTAGCGGTCTACAAGTGTTGATTAAAACCGCCCTCAACCTCATAGAAGTAATACTATTGCTAAAATGTCGCTTGTATGCGTGGGGGGGGGGGGGGGGGGGGGGAAGTATCCCGCGTTTCCCGATCTACATAAAACGGATTCAACAAACACTACCAGAAAAGGGGTTATAGCCGACGATATGGGAAACAACGGCCGACGAAATAGTACTTCGTCGGCTATAAGGGTCATAGCCGACGAATTACTATTTCGTCGGCCACATCGTCGGCTATAATATTATAGCCGATGAGTTGTCGGACGTCGTCGGCTATAACTATAGCCGACGAAAAGTTTTTGGTTATAGCCGACGAGGAGGGTATTCGTCGGCTATAAGAGTTATAGCCGACAAAAAGTTTTTGGTTATAGCCGACGAGGTGGGTATTCGTCGGCTATAACTCTTATATCAGATCCATTCCGCAGCAGCGAGCTCATTCGTCGAAAAGTTTTCCAAAACGCTCTGAAATCGTCCAAAATCTCGGCCATAAGCTTGAAAGGTACTTATATTGCTGTGTGTGTTGATTTAGTTGGTTATATGCAGAGATGTGTTAATTTAGAGTTTAATTAGAATAAATGTGTGATTAATTTGATATATAATTTGATATATATATATATATATATATGTGTGTGTGTGTGTGTGTGTTGAGATGAGATTATTAATGGGTTCATATAAATGTTGGTTAGATAGAATTGAAGTTTTGTTGAAGATTAGTGATTGATTGTTGATTTATAAGTGATTTTAGATGAATTTGATGAAAAAATGTATATATATATATTAATTAATTTAATTGTAATTAAAAATATATTGTTGGTATATATAAAAAATACATTGTGTTTAATTAATTAGAGAGATTGACGATGTTCTAATTAATTTAGGGATGCATGTGTGTGTATATATATATATATATATATATATATATATATATATATATATATATATATATGTGTGTGTGTGTGTGTGTGTGTAATGATGAATTTTTTAATTAATTAGTACGTACGTACGTACGTAGTACGTGCATATATACATATCTATATATAGCTATATTTATTTCTTGAATTTACAGGATGGACAAGAGTTGGATTACCCTCGGAAGATGGGATCAGGCGTACCATAATGGAGTTAGGAGTTTCCTGGATTTTGTGATGGCTAACTGTGGAGACACTACACTTTGTCCGTGTAAAAAGTGCAAGTGTGCCACCCCACGACACCGGTTTTCCATAGAGACAGTGGAGCAACACCTGGCTAGATATGGATTTTGCACTAATTGGATTTATCACGGTGAACCAGAGTTTGCGGGTCCTCATGATCATGGACAATTTGCCGAGAGAGGGAGTTCCTCCAATGATCCAACAACGAACTGGATCAACGATATGTTTCCTCGTGAGAGCGGTGTCTTTGATGAAGCACCAGATGTGCAACTCCCTCCTCCGGAGATGGAGTGTTTCCCTGATATTGAGCCACTCGAGCCATTACCCCGATCTCCGGTCAACACAAGTGGTATGGAAAAGTACAACAACCTGATCGCATTGCAACAGACTCCGTTGTACCCCGGATGCAGTAAGACTGTCCTTGAATCTGTCATGGGAGTGATGAAGATCAAAACGGAGAACAAAGGCACTGTCAAATCGGTTGATGATTGGCTGAAGTTATGGGGTGGGGCGATGCCCCCCGGACATTGGCTTCCTACCAGTCATCATAAGGTGCGACATATCCTTAAAGATCTCGGCCTTTCCTACATCAAGATTCATGCATGCAGATACGATTGCGTTCTGTTTTACGGGGAAGGACTTGCAGATCTTGAATATTGCCCAGTATGCAATACAGAGCGGTATAAGTTCACTCCTAAAGGGAACAAGAAAGTTGTGAAGATACTTCGGTACTTCCCGCTGATTGATAGGCTTGAGCGGTTGTTCATGTGTGCTTTCATGGCCAAAGCTATGAGATGGTAGGCTGAGAGGAATGTGCCTGACGATGACACCCTTAGACATCCCGCCGACGGAGAGGCTTGGAAGAAGAATGTGTTGGAGTTTCCTGAATTTGCATCAGAGGTTCGAAATGTTTGGCTAGGGCTATCATCCGACGGTTTCAACCCTTTTGGCAAGAAAGAGCTTCAGTACAGTGTGTGGCCAGTTATTTTGATTCCGTACAACTTTCCACCGTGGATGTGCATGAAGAAGGAATATAACATGCTCACATTGTTGATTCCAGGCCCAGGTTATCCGGGAAAGTGTCTCGATGTGTATTTGAGACCCGTAATTGAGGAGTTTCGGTACTTGAGTCTGAACGGCCACCTGGTCTACGACCGGTTCAAAAATGAGATGTTCCGGATGCATGCCATGCTTGTTGGCACGATCAGTGACTTTCCTGGGAGGGGTATGTTGTCGGGCAGCGTCACCAGGGGTTACAGGGCTTGTTCAGAGTGCATGACTATTGATTGCTCCAGTCCTCATTGCAGCAAGATTGTCCAGATGCGTCACCGTCGTTGGCTTCCGCATGACCATCCATTTAGGGACGATGCACAGGCTTTTGATGGGACTGAAGAAAGGGGCTGGGCACCCGAGCAATGGACAGGGGAGGAAATATTGGCAGTGTTGAATGAGTATGACTTTGGTCCGCTTAGCAATCATCCCGATGTGTTGCGTACGATTCCAGAATCCTCCACCATCCGCGATAATAATGTGACGCCGGGCAGAGTGGTTCGACTTCTTAGGGGTCAGGTGTCCATGTATGATGTTAATCCGAATCGTCTATATCAGGCAGACGATGACTCAGACGACGAGTACGAGCACCGGTTGCCAGATATTAACTACTATACTACGTCTGACTCAAGTGATGAGGATGATTCTGATTATCATCCTTAGTATACTGTTTATGTATGTATTTGTGTACGATGGTGCATGCATGTATGAATACATTTTTCGTCCTTAATTACCGTTTTCCGAGTTTATGGGAAATTGTATTGAATTGTTTGTGCGATGTTCAGGAATTTATCAGGTGAAATAGGCAATTTTCAGGCCCTAAATGACAAATTTTCAGAAAGATAAGCATTATAGCCGACGAAATAGACCATACTTCGTCGGCTATAATGCCCATTCTGGGTAATTTAATATGCAAGTCGTCGGCTAACGACAAAATGTTGAAGGTCGTCGGCTAAAGTATAGCCGACGACCTGTAATTCGTCGGCTATAACCCCTGGCCCGGATGTTGACCGAAACCATTGCTTGATCCTTCAAATGCAAAAGTGTCGTGAAATAAGATACGACCGAAATATTAAAATACGACTACGGTTGAAAAATGGGAAGAATCCGACAAAATCTGTGTGCCGAATGTTGCGGTTAGCTGTTTTTTACTTCCGTTTTCCTATGGGTAGCCTGACGGTCGGTAAAAATTTTGAGGAAAATTTTCATACGATTAGTTGCGTCTCATTGATCTGAAACTATTCTCTGTTGAAGGTCAGGCCAAAAAACGTCATCTAGACGGGCCAATTTCCGTTTTAAAGCGTTTAGAGGTTTGACTTTGCAGTTTGACCGTACCGATCGAGCCTTTAACGTTGTCAGATGTAGTTGGAATTTTTTTCATACATGTATTTACTCTTAACGGTGATATCTGACGGTTGGAATAGATTTTCCAAACTTTTAGATTCGAAATCGGAACATATGCACTAATGTTCCTTAACTTGTTTACTAAGTGTTTAAGTGAATGTATAGTTTCAAATAGTTGCTATACGTAGACCCTTCAAATGCAAAAGTGTCGTGAAATAAGATACGACCGAAATATTGAAATACGTCTACGGTTGAAAAATGGGAAGATTCCGACAAAATCTGTGTGCCGAATGTTGCGGTTAGCTGTTTTTTACTTCCGTTTTCCTATGGGTAGCCTGACGTTCGGTAAATATTTTGAGGAAAATTTTTATACGATTAGTTGCGTCTCATCGATCTGATACTATTCTCTGTTGAAGGGCAGGCCAAAAAACGTCATTTAGACGGGCCAATTGCCGTTTCAAATCGTCTAGATGTTTGACTTTGTAGTTTGACCAAAGAATAGCCGACGACATAGTTAACTTCGTCGGCTAAACTCTTGCGATCCGCGCCGTTTCATTGTCCGCCGTTGGATGGGCGAGATCTGACGGCTGCTGAGAGCGTGTAGTATAGCCGACGAGATTCAAATTATAGCCGACGAGATTCATATTATAGGCGACGACATAACGACTTCGTCGGCTATAACCGACCCTCAAAGCCCAACTTCGGCCTAGCCCGGATTTCGGGTCAGAGTATAGCCGACGAAATTCGTCGGCTATACTATAGCCGACGAATTAAAATTAAATCGTCGGGTATAGTCCACACTATAGGCGACGAAATCCAGACTTTGTCGGCTATAACCGGCCCGCAAAGCCCAACTTCGGCCCGGCCCGGATTTCGGGTCAGAGTATAGCCGACGAAGTTCGTCGGCTATACTATAGCCGACGAATTAAAATTAAATCGTCGGGTATAGTCCACACTATAGGCGACGAAATCCATACTTTGTCGGCTATAACCGGCCCGCAAAGCCCAACTTCGGCCCGGCCCGGATTTCGGGTCAGAGTATAGCCGACGAAGTTCGTCGGCTATGACTCTAGCCGACGAATTAAAATTAAATCGTCGGCTATAGTCCTTCGATTTAAACCGCAACAGAGGCGCCTCTCCCTCATTTTCTGCCTAATTCGGATTCCCTCCCCACCCGACGCCGATCGACCCAGCCCACCCGACGCCGATCGACCCAGCCCCACCCGACGCCGATCGACCGATCGACCCAGCCCCACCAGCCGCCGCCCTAGCCGCCGTCGCCGCCCGACGTCGATCCAGGAAACGCCGATCCACCCGCCGCCGCCCGACGCCACCCGACGCCGCCCCCAGGACCCTCCCCCAGGACCCTCCCCACCAGTCGCCGCCCGCCGCCGATCCAACAGACGCCGATCCGCCGTCGCCGCCCCTAGGACCCTCCCCACCCGACGCCGATCCACCCGCCGCCGCCCCTAGCCGCACCACCATGTCAGGTACAAAATGCTCTCCCTCATTTATGGTTTTTGGAAATTTTGTGGAATTTTGTGGTTTTGTGGAATTTAGGGATTTTGTGAAATTTTATGGTTTTTGTGAAATTATGTGGAATTTAGGGTTGATGTGCAATTTTTGTTAATTTTGTGGAATTTTGTGGAGGATATATATATATATATATATATATATATTTTTCAGAATATATATATATATATAATTAGTTATAAATATATTTATGTATATATATAATTAGGTATATATATATTTAATGAAGTTTTTTATTTTGTTGTGAAATTTATGGAATTTTGTGGAAATTTTTTTAATGTTGTGGAATTTTTGTTAATTTTGTGTAATTTTGTGGAATTTTTAGGAGGATATATATATATATATATATATATATATTTCGGAATATATATATATAATTAGGTATAAATATAGTTATGTATATATATAATTAGGTATATATATATTTAATGAAGTTTTTTATTTTTTTGTGAAATTTAAGGAATTTTGTGGAATTTTTTTTAGTTTTGTGGAATTAACAAGATTTTTTAGGAGGATATACATATATATGTATATATCTATATATATATATTTCGGAATATATATATATAATTAGGTATAAATATATTTAGGTATATATATAATTAGGTATATATACATTGAATGAAGTTTTTAATTTTTTTGTGGATTTTTTGTGCAATTTATGGAATTTATATACTAACTGTGCAGGAAACCGCCGCGCTGTAGACCGATGGCTTGGCAGACCGACCGAGAGCGACCCCGACGCTCAGGCAGGAGCCAGCCGTGGGGGGAGCGGATCCAGCGGTCGTCGGGGCCTAGGCCGGCCTATGAGTCGACGAGAGGAGACGTTGATGGGATTGACCCCGAGCGATCCACGTGGGGGCTCCTCGTATGAGTCGACGGGAGCGGGCCCTGAGTCGAGTGTCGGAGGAGGACGCAGAGCCACCAGACCCCAGTGCACTTCAGCACTGTTCCAGGATCGACAGCCGACCCCACCGCGCGCCGATCTGGACCCTCCAGAGATGCTCCCTGTCCCCCCACAGCGACAGCGTCTACAGCTACGGGGCCCACCGTCAGGGGGAGCAGGCCCCTCAGGGTCCACGCCCCGTATGTCTCCGCCATCGGGGATGTACATGGTCCAGTTCCTCCCTGCCATCCCTGAGTACGACGCCAGGGGGAGGCAGATTTGGAGGCACGACCGGCCCCACGAGATTCCCTGGGAGGAGACCTACGTCCACAGGCCTTTCGACTCAGAGGACTGCCGCGGCCTGTGGTGTGTTCGTGAGAAGGACAAGCAGTACAACGACGCAGGTAATTGGTTAGTTTAATTAATTATTTAGATTGTTTAATTAATTATTTAATTATTTAGTTTAAATAATTATTTAACTATGTATTCATTTTAATTATGAAACAGGCGTCCTCGTCAATAAACCCGCGGGGACGAGACGGACCAGAGGGCCAGCGAACATGTCGACCCTGGAGAGGGAGCTCGCCGGTGGGATCAGGGAGATCCTGCCCGGTCCCGGTGCGGATGGACGCCCGATTGAGAGGAGAGACACCACCACCAAGTATATCAACGCGACGGGCATGCTCGTGCGGGACAGGGTCCCACTGTTGTGGCCCGACTGGGGCTCTGTGCCCGATGACATCAAGGCGTGAGTGTACAATGCACTGTCGGTGAGTTAAATCCTATTTTTATTATAGAAAATAAACATTTATGAATTCAGTCCTTATAACTATATAAAAATATTTTCTAATTAATTTATAATATTGCAGTAATGGTTTAGAGTCCATCCTACCTTGGACTGGTGGAGAGACGAGCAGCTGAAGAACAGGTTATGTGTTTCGCTTTTTTTTGTATAAATATATTTATTGGCAGTGTACGAAAATAGCTAACAGTTGTGTTTTGTTAATATAGGTACTCCGAGTGGAAGAACGAGCTGTCGACGCACTACAGGACGTACCATGTGGAGCAGCGCTTGGGGCGAGGTGCAACCCCCCATGAGTTCCGGTACAGGGAGTATGAGTGGCTATGGCTGGTAGCCTACTTCGGGAGCGACAGGGTCTCGGTAAGAAAATTTAGCCTGCTAGTATATAACTTTTTAATGTTATTTAATAATTAAATTATGTAGTTACTGAATTAAATTAATTAGTTAGTTAGTTATTAGTTATTAAATTAAGTTAGTTAGTTAGTTACATAGTTAGTTAGTTCGTTACTAAATTAAATTAAATTAAATTAAATTAAATTAGGTAGTTAGTAAGTTAGTTAGTTACTAAATTAAATTAGTTAGTTAAGTAGTTACTAATTAAATTAAATTAGTTAGTAACTAAATTAGTTAATTTTATTTTGGTTAGTTCCTAATATTTTAATTTAGTTACTAATTTATATTTGCGTTTATATGTTCGTTCTTATAATACAGAAAATCTCGAAGACGAACAGCGACAACCGCAAGAGGAACGAGCACCCCCACCACGGCGGCGCCCGCTCCTGGAGGCAGTGGGCAGAGATTGCGAGGAGGGACCGACCGCTGAGGCCGTTGTCGTGGATTCATGCGCAGATGTATCCGGGGCGTCCCGACCAAGTGGTAAGTATTCGCCCATCTTCAATAAAAGTGTTTCATTAAATTAATTTATATATATTTTTTATTAATTCGTTTATTATATTTTCTTGTCAATTAGGCGGAAATAGATGCGGAGACCGACGCGATCACCTTCGGGATCGCGCGAGACACCCTGGGGGAAGGGGCGTCCGACGAGGCGATCGCGGAGTTTGCCTCCACGATCGACACCCTTGAGCCGCGCTTGGCCTCTCAGATCATGCACGCGGCGGTAGGGACGGGCAACAACTACTTCTACCAGAGAGGCCTAGTGGTAAGTATTCGCCCATCTTCAATAAAAGTGTTTCATTAAATTAATTTATATATTTTTTTTATTAATTCGTTTATTATATTTTCTTGTCAATTAGGCGGAAATAGATGCGGAGACCGACGCGATCACCTTCGGGATCGCGCGAGACACCCTGGGGAAGGGGCGTCCGACGAGGCGATCGCGGAGTTTGCCTCCACGATCGACACCCTTGAGCCGCGCTTGGCCTCTCAGATCATGCACGCGGCGGTAGGGACGGGCAACAACTACTTCTACCAGAGAGGCCTAGGCGCGGTGGGAGATGGGGTTCTCAAGTACACGCCGGCCAATCCCAGCACGCAGCGTGCGGCTTCGACGAGAGGAGATTTGCAGACGCAGCTGCAGAGGACTCAGGCGGAGTTGGCGAGGGCGGTGGAGGCGCTCCAGCAGGCGGAGTTGGCGAGGGCCGCGGAGGCTTCGGCGCAGCAGGCCAGAGACGCATCTGTGGCGGAGATGTACCGATGGATGCAGCTATCTTGGGAGGCCCAGCAGGCTGGACTTCAGCCCCCGCCTCCGCCACAGATGCCCCAGTTCGTCGTCCCCACTCCCCACCCGCATCGGAGTACGCCAGGCGATCAGGATAGCCATAGCCACCGGAACTCGAACGATCTGGTCGACGACGCTACGCGTTTAGGGGGTGATGATGAGTAGATGACTAGTTAGCTAGGGGGTTAATTTGTACAGTAGGTAGGATATTAGGGATGGATTGATGTGGATATTTGTTGGATATTTGGATGTTTGTTTGTGGATTTTCTGCAGCCAAACCGAAGACGAAGTGAAATTGGGCCCGAGTTAAATTTTTAAATTTTTTAAAATATTTAGGGGTTATAGCCGACGAAATGGGCCATATTTCGTCGGCTATACCCTCCCGGCTTCCGGCAAAAAAAAGCCGTTCCTGGTACCGGCGATTGTTATGGCCGACGATTAATTCGTCGGCTATGCCGGAAGTATAGCCGACGACACTATCGTCGGCTATACTTCCGGGTTAGGGGCAATTACGTAATTGTTGAAGCCGACGATCCTGTCGTCGGCAATGTTCGAAGTATAGCCGACGACACTTTATTCGTCGGCTATACCACGTGGTTTATAAGCCGACGACTTACCCTCAGTGTCGTCGGCTATACTATAGCCGACGGAGCATTCCCGACGAGATAATAGCCGACGAAGTATCGTCGGCTATGACTATAGCCGACGATTTAATGAAAACGGCCGACGAGATGGCGTCGTCGGCTATAGCCCCTTTTCTGGTAGTGAAAGCACCATTCGTATGAAGGGTTTTGGTTATGATCAACAAAAGAGGCTTCACCTACATGTTACACTTTAGAAACTACAATAAACTCAAAACATACACAAAACTATCAACTTCCTAGAAATTATTTAAGTGTTACAAACAATCACACACATAAATTATAGCACATAATCGGCAACTCATGCAAAACCAAAAACCAAAAACCGAAAATTTCCTACTTCCTATTACAAGTCCGAAAATCCTATTATACATATCCCAAAACTAAGGAAAAATTATACACATCCAAAAATTGATACAAAGTTACAAATTAACACTTCATGAAACAAAACATTTTAATTTCCCCGGCAACGGCGCCAAAAATTGATGGAGCTATTATCCAAGCACAAAGTACCTGCAAAACAACTTCATACACATAATACCCTATTTGTGTCAATTGTAGTTAGGACAAGTAGGGATCGTTCTATCCGGGGAAATCTAGGGCGTTCAATCACATAAAACATTACAAAATCATATGGGGGAGTTTGAGAATTTGATTCTATATTCTACACGAAATTAAATCCTAAATTATATATATACATATGATCGACATCTTTCACACAATACACATCACACAAAGACTCACATGCACATAACAAACCAATCAAACAACAATACGGCAGCAACTTTATTGAATCCGATTTCATGCAATTTAGTTCCAATTATAACTAGAGCCCTTCGTGGTTCATCTAATCATTCAAAACTCCTCAATTATTTAGAATTAGCTTCGTGCATAACCCTAAACATAGTGCTAATCAGTTTAAAGACACTTCGTGTAGAAATTAAACCAAGAAACACATAAGCACAATGAGTCGAATTGGAAACATGCAACAAGTATGGCGTCACCTCACCTTGCTTCAACATGCATATTTTCTGAATTACTCTATCCCTTAGAACCAATACAAGATAAATCAACTTCGTGTATAACTTACCTCATATTTGTGGTTCGGTAACATAAAGAATTAAACCCAAGATCAGCCTGATAGGAGCATAAAATGCGACGTTCTTAATGTGTTTTTACCCTCATTTACGCTTTGCTTAGCTCTTATTATTGTAGAATTGAGTCATTAGATCGAGTCTTGAGTATTCGGTAGAGAATTTGCGAAAATGTGCTTAAAAGGAGGAAAAAGTGAAATTTCGGCAAGTCCTTATTAAAGTAGGAATTCTTGTTGGATTATGATTGTTAAATATGTTTTATTTATGCCGAAACTAATATTCTTGTTCTCTTATTATCAGATTTAATCATAACATGTGCAAGACATGTGCTCAGCGTGGCATGCATAAGGAAAGCAAGGATTAAATAGGCTGACGAACCCAACAAGGAAGGAAATAAATGAAATTGAAAGAGAAAAATGTGCAGCTGAATTGAAAGAGAAAGAGGAGAAGACGGAGGAGAAAATAAGGAAAGAAAGCTGAGTTAAGAAGGAGCTTTATTCAGAAATTAATCTTTGATTAATTCAGCCAATATTCATGGGATTTCGGCAGAAATTAAAGAGAAAGACAAGGGCTGCATGTGGACTGAATTTGATGCTTGGTTCAAGATATTTTGCTGAATGAAGTTAATGATAATTGAAGAGATAATTGAAGCAAGTATTCAGCCTTTGACCAAAGTAATTGTCGGCAACAATTTTGAAGAAGAGAGGGAGGCTTTGCCGAACTCAAGAGAGAAAGATATTTCGGTTTCATTGGAAACCCTAATGCACCTAGCTTTGCCGAACCCTAGCAGCCCTTACCTCTATAAATAGCATGCCATATTTTCAGAAAAATCATCTTCTCTTCCTCACTTTAAACTGCCAAACCTCTGCCGAGATTCCACCACAAAATCCCCACAAAGAACTAAGCTAATTCCATCTCCACCACTCTTCCAAAAAAATCAGTCCGTTCATCACCACTAATCCTCTTTGCCGATTCTCTACTCAAGGTTTCTCAAAGTGTGATTTTATCTTTTTCTATGGCTTTTATTCTTTTGTATCAATACAATATTTTGTCTATGAAATTTGTATGGATTCGTGGTTGTAATTTCGGTTTTATGAATTATTCTTTGGATTTCCGGATTTCTGTTATGTGATTTGGTTTTCTCTTGGATTAATTTATGATCTATATATGTGATAACTTGAATTTAGGTTTTATGGGCAGTAGGTATTTGCATGAATTTTTGGTTAAGTTTGGTTTATTTTCTGAATTCATATGCATATAAATTGATGCATGAGGGCAGCCTTGATCATGTTGTTCCTTGTGTATTGGTTTCACTTGCCGAATGCAATATGAGGTGGATTATAAACATAAAGTTGATTCACCTTGTATTAGTTCTAAGGGCTAGAGTAATTCTGGAAATTTACATGTCGATGTGAGATGAGGTGACGCCATACTTGCTAACATGTCTCCAATATTTGACTCTTGTGCTTATGTGTTCTTCGTGTTTAATTTCTACGCAGAGTGTCTTTAAACCAATTAGCATAATTTAGGATTATACGCAGAGTTAATTCTAAATACTTGAGAAGTCTATAAACGATTAGAATAACCGCAGAGGCTCTAATTAGATTGGAACTAAATAGGATCTAAAATTCAGTTTGAACTTGCTGCCCCTATTCCTTAATTTTATTTTGTTACATGTTTAGAGAGTTTTGTGTTTTGTGCTCTTTGTGGAAGATGTTGATCAATTGTATATAAGAATTTAGGTTTTATTTTCGTAATTTTCAGTAGATATTAGATACCATTTCCAATCCCCCCATATTATTATGTGATGCTTTATGAAATTAAATGCCCTTGATTTCCCCGGATAGAACGATCCCTACTTGTCAATACTACAATCGACACAAGAAGGGTATTATTGGTATGAGATTATTTTGCAGGTACAAATTGTGCACGCATGCGATCCCATCACAGCCTAGCTAAAGCTTCACTTAACCCTAAAACTTGTTGTGCATACGAATTCAGAAAATAAACCAAATAAAATCATCAAATCATGCAACAAAGTTACTGCCCTATTACCATACAATCAATTCATCATATACATGTTCATCAATTAAACAAAAAGAAAACCAAAACACATAACAGAATTTCGGAAATCCAATGTAAAATTAATAAAACTGAATAACAAACCACAAATCCTTACAAACTTCATAGACAAAGTTAAGTAATTATACAGAAAATTACAAGCCATAAGAGATGAGTGAATCACACTTTAAAAGAAACCTTGGAGAGGAATCGGCAAAGAGGATTCGGTGGTGATGATATGCGATCGGTGGTGGTTATGAATGGTGGAATTCGGCTTGTAAAAGTGTATGAGATTTGTGGTGCTAGTTGGACAGAGTTTCGGCTAGTAAAAAGTGAGAGAGAAGAAGATGATTTTCTGAATAAAACCCTAGCTATATATAGAGGCACAGCAAGAAAGAGTTCGGCAGCAATGAGAGACCAAAGCTGAATTGGACTTGTACTCCTTCTCTTGCTCGGCAAGGCTATGCAATTTTAATCTTCAATTCTGAACTTGGACTTCAATCAGCCTCATTTGAATAGCATGGAAATGTCCAATAAGTCTTTAGGTCCATAATATCTGATCCATGCTTCCAAAAATCCAATGGAGAGTTATCCTGATGCAACCAGGAAAGTTATTGTTTTCCCGACAGAATGACCTTACTCTAGTAAATCCGGCATAACTTTCTCCACAGAGCTCCGATTGATGCGATTCCAAGTCCCAGAGAAACTAGACTCATAGAGCTTTCCAACGGCATATGGCACGTTCTCTGGTTCCAACCGATGTGTCCCACAGAAATTCCGGAAGTCAGGACACAGTCCCAGGAAAATCCTGGTAGTCCCTGGATTGGTTTGCTCAAACTGCCAAGTTGCAGCCTTCATTTGGGTGACTTCCCGAACTCCGATTGATCTGAAATTTTGACACAATACACTTTAGCTTGCCAATTATATGCATGCCAAATTTCATCAAATTTGGAAAAGGATAGATCAGTTTAGTACGAGCCTCAAAATCACGAAAAAGACATATTTTACTTTATTTCCAGATTTCTATACTTAGTCATTTTTCTGATTATTAAGCACACTTTCTCCAAAACTCTACCAACATGACACTAAACTAAATTATGACTCAATCTTACTCTAAATAGACATAACAAAGCATAAATAAGGGATAATACATATTAATAACGTCGCACATTGTGCTCTTATCACTCTTCGTGTTCTTCCAATTGCAGATATGACTTACAGTACGTCACCGACTCCCATGATATGTACCTTTCTGCAATACTCCCCTCCGGGTAACGTGTATTACTCATTGACTTTTTATAGTCACCTAATTGCCTGTAAAATGATGAATATGATTACTGCATATATAAGGTCGATACCAATTTAGTTTGAACATTAACAAACATATTTGATTAGTGCATATACCTTTCCGTCGGGTACATCCATGTAAAATGTACCGGGCCTGTAAGCATAACTTGTTCGGGAAGGTGAACCATGAGATGAACCATAGAGGTGAAAAAATGTGGAGGAAAAATCAACTCCAAATTACAGAGAATGATCACAATGTCATCTTTCATCTGTTAGACATCTGTCTTCTTCAACTCCCTAGCACATAATTTTCGAAACCAATTAGACAATGCTATCAATGGCTTCACGACGTTATTCGACAGAAATCCTCGGATAACCACTGAAAGAAGACGTTGAAGCAGGACATGGCAATCATGCGTCTTCAATCCATAGAACTTTTTCTCGGATAGTTTCACCTTATTTCTCAAACTTCCCGCATAGTCAAGTGGATACCTAACACCGCGAAACCATTCGAATACTTCTTCAAGACGATCCTGTTCAACTAAAAAGGGTGCATGAGGAACCTTTCCCGTCCTCTTTTGAGCTTCCGAATACCACTGACTTTTGCGTATTCTCCTCTTTTGCAAAGCTTCGCGAGCCCTTGAACCATCCTTGGTCTTCCCTTCAATTGAAATAATGGTGGCCAGAATATTGTCACCCACGTTCTTTTCAATGTGCGTGACATCTAAACAGTACCTGTGTAACAACGACGACCAATAGGGAAGCATCCAAAATACGCTCTCGTGGGTCTAACATTGTCTGTTGTGTGCTGAGTAAGGGACATGAAAATCCGGATGCTGGCTAAGAGTGGCATAATTGTGTGACCTAATTTCCTCCAAAATTTCATCTCCGTTCTTATGAGCTGGTCTTTTTCCCCACTCTGGCTTCCCGTTAAATGCCAAACTGGATCGCATTGGTGAATTCTCGTCGAGCCATTTCCGATGTCCTTCATAAACAATTCTCCCACAAATATGTTCCGCCGTGAGGTCATCTAGACAAATTGGACATGCCTTGTACCCTTTCACCGTTGAGCCCGCAAGCATCCCTAAACCAGGAAAGTCACTTATAGTACACATCACCACTGCCTTCATCGTGAATACATCATTGTCGACTCTGTCAAAAGTATAGACTCCATTTTCCCATAAATCTATGAGCTCGTCGATCAATGGATGAATGAGTACACTAAGGCACTTTCCTGGAGATTTAGGGCCAGGAATCAACACGGCCAGCATATTATATTCCTTCCTCATACACATATTAGGGGGTAGATTATATGACATCACAACCACGGGCCACGTACTATGCTGGGTTGTCATTGTTCCAAATGGACTGAAACCATCAGTTGCCACTCCGAGCCGCACATTTCTTCCTTTAATGTCGTCGAAACCTGGAAATGTCCTGTTAAAATGTTGCCATGATTCTCCATCAGATGGGTGCCGGAGGGTACTTTCATCTTGTCGCCTCTCCTTATGCCATCGCATATGCTTTGCTGTGTGTGGGGACATAAATAGGCGTTTCAACCTTGGAGTGATAGGGAAATACCATATTATCTTTTTTGGAAGGTCATCCGTATCTGGCTTATATCTTTGAGCACCACATATTGGACAAGTCCTACGAGTCTTATTTGCAGCCCCCCTGAATAGGTAACAGTTGAACTCACAAACATGAATTTTTTCATATCCAAGGGAAATATCCTTGATGATTTTTTTAATTCTCGAATAACTCACAGGAAAATTGTTGACTTTAAAAAACTTATGCACCCATTTACATAATTTATCAATACTCGTATCCGACCATCCGTTTTCAACTTTAATTTCCATTGCATGTAATGTGGCACTTAATACAGTTTCTTCACTCCCTTCATACAATGGGGTTTGAGACTCCTTTAGAAGCCTGTCGTACTTCGCATAATCATCATCTACCATGTCATTGAACTGAACTTCAGCTTTTTCTTGAGCGGCATTATAGTCTGCATCTGCATGGTATCCAGGATAGTATGGAAATACATCTTGTATAATCTCCACAGGCGGGATCACTGAAGGACCGGCAACACTGGAAGCCCGGACTCTGTCTTGAAGACACTGTCTCCGTGTACTGATCATTGCCGGTTCACCAGAAACTTCCCCGTGTAGGTGCCAAACTGTGTAAGTCGGGTCTAAACCATGGTGCAAGCAGTATGATAAATCTCTATGAGTTTCTTATAATAAGGACCATTTTTGCAAACTGCGCACGGACAAGGGAGAAATTCAATTCCAGCAGTGCGAGCGGAAACAAAATTGATGAAGCTAACTAAGCCTGTGCTGTAATCAGGGTGTGTAAAGTGAAGATTCATCCAAGATTTTTCGGGGACATCATCCATGTTTCCTGTCACAACATAAACAGACAATATGCATAAGGTTAGCAAAGAACATTTATAATACAATCAGAACCTGTCCCAACACTTCTTCTCCTTATTCCTCCAGGTTGGGTCCTATCCCCTTCAGGCGAACACTAGTTTGTTGATCCTTTTGCTATTCATGTGGTTTCAGTTACAGTTTTGGGAAATTTCGGTAGCATCTCCCTACTGTAGCTGAAACCACATGAATAACATAAGGATGAACAAACTCGTGTTCGCCTAAAGTGTCCAAAAATGGGATAATTCGAGAATCAACAACCCATCTCGATCAACTAGATGCGTTGTTGATTCTCAAACGGGAGTTCTAAGCTGATAAACACCACAATTATATATAATATGAAAACATAAATTTACACACGGCACCACACTCCCTCACTAAGTCACTCGCATGTTTCAGAAACCCTAACTACCACAATCTATACACAACACAAACCGATTACATCATTAATCAATAATTTCAACCTAATCCACCATAAAATTCTAATTTCACACAATTGCACTATTTGACAAAATTTCATTTTCACTAAATTTCTCAATTTCACTAAATTTGAAAATTTCACTAAATTACACTAACATTCAATTTCACTAAATTTAACAATTGCACAAACTAACCTAATCTTAATTTCACTAAATTTCACCAAAATTCTAACATTTTCAATGAACCCATTCCATGGTTTATCACAATTTTCATATTCTAACACTAAAACAACAACAAATCACAAAATTTAACACCCTAAATCCAACTTCCATTAAACAACATAAACAACCATTTCTCATGAATTAATCTCTAATATGCTCACAAAGAGGGATAAATATAAGTAAATTGCACTAACCTTACTTAAGAATCAAAAAATTAGCAACCCAAGTCCAATAAGGTACAATTTCTTCTAATTTCTCCCTCTTCTCCTTCTTCTCCTCCAAAACTAGATGCAGAAACCCGAGCACAGTTTTTACTCTAGATTTTTTCACCTATATATACAGCTTTCATTTAAGAGGAAGTACAATGATTGGTGGAAAAAAACAAAGCGACGAATATTGACCAAAAGTCGTCGCTTAAATTGTAAGACAGCGACGAATTGACAATATTGGTCGCTTTGGTATTTTTTGTGGCGACGAATATTGAATAAAATCAATATTGGTCGCTTCAGTAATTTTTGAGCGACAAAGTTTCATAAAAGGTAGTCGCCTTATAACAAGAAGCGACGGTACTTGCATAAAACCTATATTGGTCGCCTTTATGTGTTCCAGCGACGACTTTTGATTGTCCAACTTCAATATTCGTCGCTTCCATGACTTTCAAAGTAGTGGTGAATGAGTTAATTTCTACCTCCCCAGGTTTTTGGGGAGTTCATATACGCAATATAATGGAATCTCTGCATTAACATTAGTGATCGATGATGCATTACTTACTGGAAAAAGACACATGCCCTAGCACGTACATGATTGAGTTCTCGTCTTATTAATTGGCATGTTCGCATGTGTTGATCTTAAGACCTCAAAGATCAAAGAGTGATTGAATGTCGTAACTTGTACGTAGTTTGAGAAAGAAAAAGATATTTCATAGCGTTGCATAATTTGTTGAAGAAATTATGTAGCGGTTTCCATAACTCTAGCTATATGTGGTTCTAATATCTAATCAAAAGCAATATTACAATTTCTTTGAGAAGGAAAAAGAAATATTACACAGTACTGTACGTTGCATTATTATTCCTTATATATATAGATCCCTTCCACTAAGGGATCCCTTATTTTGTCCATTTTATGGAATCAATCATTTAACCTACTTGTTGATCACATTTTCATATCTCCACCGTTCAATTACTAGGTTTGTATGTGTAGATCATTTTTGTAAATTTTTAGCCAAAATGGTGATCGTTAAGGTATCTAACTAGATGAAATCAATAGACGTATGAAATCTGTCAAAGCTGAACCGTTCATGTTTTTATTTGTAAATTTCAATTTTAAATGCTCTAATGATTATCAAATAGAATGAAAACTTCCAGATATAATCTACTCATATAAACATGAAAGTTGAACGGTGGAGATGTTAATATGTGATCGAAAAGTAGGTTAAATGATCGATCCCTTAAAATGAACAAAATGAGGGATCCCTTAGTGGAAGAGGCATGTATATATATATATATATATATATATATATATATATATATATATATATATATATATATATAAGGCCTCAATGAGGCCTAAGATTTATGGTCTCAATCCTATGTGGCGTGCTATGTCATCCAGACACATCATCAATTGAAAAATTCATGTCATGTCATTCTTAAATAAAAAGACGATCTTATCCTCTTAAATAGGAAATACGTATATTAATTAATGTATTAATAATTATTTTAGTTAATAAACATACCAAATTAGGCAATAATCATATTAAAAAATTTACATTGAGATAATTTAGTTACCTTACATAAACTATATTAAATTTATTTATGGGTTACGATATTTAATAAACATTTCCATCTTTGCCAATCTTGATTTAATTCTTTACTTTTTTTTATATTTAAGGTTTTCTTACTTTAATGGGTTAAAATTATGACATATATATATATATATATATATATATCATATATCGAAATTCAAAAATAAGATTTTAAAAATAGAAAAATCTATATCGAATTTCTTTTGGACGGATTATATATACATATATATATATATATATATATTTCTTGGAAGTATTTTTTTTTTTTTTGAATAAAAGATGAAATTTTATTTCTTGGAATAATATATGTATATATATATATATTTATTCATATGGACTCACACTTTCGAAGAAGTATACTTTCAAAAATATTGAATTTTCATAGTAATTTTTGTGTTGCATTCTAAGAAAAAAAGTATATTTGAAATTTAAATCTAAGCATTATCGTGATAGAAAAAGAAAAATAAACAAAAACATACAAAAATATATGTTTTTTTATAGAAGAAAGACAAAATAATTTAGAGCCGTTAGATTAAAAAGGATAAGATTGTATTTTTAGTTAAGAATGAGATGGCATAATTTTTCTAGTAGGTGATGTGTTTATGTGACATAGTATGCCACATAGGATTGATGCCACAAATTTTAGGCCTCAATGAGGCCCCAAATCATTTCCCTATATATATATATATATATATATATATATATGTTGAAATGTAAGCTAGGGTTTGATTAGCTCAGAAATCTGACTACAATGCTTATTCAAAGACTGTTTTTTTCTCGATTGAGCTTATTCAAAGAATTTATATAGAGAAGGTTGTGGCTAATATGTTTCTCTCTAAGAAAGCTTAAAAACATTCTATCAAGGCCTAACTGATCTCTCTCACATCGATCAATTTCTAGCTAATTATCAGGTATTGTGTTACACTGTTGTTAATTGGTTAAAGCAGCTTCTGTTGACGCGACTTCGAGGTCAATTGACTTGCTAACTATTCTCATATATCCTAAGCATGAGGTTGCCATACAAATGTGATTTTCCAGTTCTCCAGACCCTTCGCTAGAATATCAGAGTTGCAGATATGAGACAAATTGAAGAGCCAATAATTCACCTGCTAGATACAATACAAAAATGATATAATTTCTCTAAGCAACTCCATATAAAAGGGTAGAACTGATCTTCACCGAATTTCGTTGCTAATGTAGTGGTGATGTGGCTAATGTAGTGGTGTAAGCGTCCGTGTAATGTAGTGCGATGCTTGTGTACGTAGCGTTATAACCGTTCTTGATAAATATATCGATATGGGACTCAAAATAATGAAACGCATGTAAATTCTTTGTATACATAACAGTGGAAAACACTACTGCAGGCAAGGTCTGAAGCGACGAAGAATCAAAAGGTAAAACACATTTCGTCGCTTCAACACTTCCAAGCGACGAATATTGGATTAGTCGCTTGGAATTTCACGAGCGACACATTTTGCTTAAGATTCGTCGCTCACAAATTATTGAAGCGACGAATATTAGTAGTTTGTCGCCTCCTTTTATCACAGAACCAGGTTTTGGAAAATTTACCGACAAACATTCAATATTCGTCGACGCTCTCTAATTATTGAAGCGACGAAGTGCATAAACTTCGTCGCTGTAGTATAAACGAAGCGACGAGATTTAGAAATGTTCGTCGCTTCATTTTTTTAAATTTGCCTTTGTACTTCCTCTTACATGGACACTGTATATATAGGTAAAAAAAATTGGTACTGTTTCATTTCGAGAAACTGGATCTGTTCTGGGAGAAATTAGAAGAAAGTGAGTTTGGAAGGCTTTTGTTGCCAATTCTTTGATTCTTGAGTAAGGTTTGTTGACAGTAGCCATAGAGAGGCTACCCAGGCCCCCAGACCCGCAGCCAGGACTCCTGGACCCAGCCTTAGGCCCGGGAAGGTAGCATGGGCACCTGGTCCTGCGTCCGGGCAGGTCTTACGTGTGGCCGGGGCCCGGGAATCGGAGATAGCAGCTCCCTAAACAGGAGCCAAAACAGTCCAGCAATATGTACAGAAGGGGGCCAGTCCCACATCGAAGGGTGAGGCCAGTCCTCATGCCCGACAACCTATATATGAGTCCCAACTACCCTCATTAATAGGTAATTAATACTCCAACTATTCATTCCCGCTTAAGTTATCAATTTATTCCAACTATACTGACTAGGCATCGGAGCGGAATAGACCGGCCTCGCCCGGTATTCCCTTAGTTAGCAAGATTTGCAGGAAGGAACTACATCAAGATCCACCGGTATTTGTGAGTCTACGGATTTAGGCAGAAACAATTGGCGCCGTCTGTGGGAAGAGTACAAAAGATTTGTGTTGTCATACTAGCGGGAAGAGTATCGATCAGCCTACGGATCGCCAAAAAAAAAAAGGAAGAGGGGATTACGTGGTGAGTATGTATGGAAGTACAGGAGAAAGGGGGGAAAGAAATCTAAAGGACCGGTGGGTTCTGGAGCCAATGCTAGTCCAAATCCCGGGGGCGGGGCGGGGCGGGAGCAGCCCGCTGGCGGCTGTAGTCAGAACGCCACCACCAACCGTGATCCGGGCGTAACGATGAGCGAATACTACAGAGCAGCGGGCGAGAAGGGCCCGGAGAAAGCCCACCAAGTCTTGGAACTAGAATCCGCACCAGCGTCCCCCGAGGCCCCAAGCAGAGAGAAAGATAGGCTGGCCGCCGGCAACAGCCAGGACGACGTTTCCAGTCTCGGCCAGTACGACATGGCGGGAGAGATAGAAGCTATGAGAGTGGAAGTTAACCGCTTACGAGCAGAGAGTGACCGGGACAGGGCAGAAGCCAATGCCCGGTACCAAGACATGGAAGAGGTTAATGTCGCGCTGGTGGCTGTCTTAGAAAGAGGATAGCAGCGCAGTGCCGCTTTAACAAACGCATTCGCACCGCCGCCAAAAGAGTCCCCACGCCTAAAGGTCGGACAGTCATCAGGGGCCGGGCGAGACACCGGCGTAGCGGGAGAGGCGTACGCGATAGACACGGTGCCACCAGGGATCGTCCCGGCCCCTCGGGGGGTAAGCGGTTCATTCGAGGATGATACCATAAGCCCGACCGCACGGGCACTCCGAATACTATCTGACTCGATGTCAGATATGAAGGCCCAGATAGAGGCCAACGAGAGGAAGGCGGTGAGACCGCCGCAGAGCGCACGGTTCAATGAGCGGGCCGAGCCCTTCTCACCCCGGGTTCTGGAATCCGGAAGATCAGGCACCCAAAAGTCACTAAAGCTGACATACTCTGGGGCCGGTTGTCCATACCAGCACCTGGACAGCTTCCGATCCCAAACATGTGCTAAGGGTTACTCCGACGCCGTCTGTTGTAACATTTTCCAAAAGACCCTGTCCGGGGAGCCACTCAGCTGATTCTACGAATTACCGGGCATTCGAGCAATTGGCCGACAGATTCGTGGCCCGGTTCATATTAAGGGTCGAAGGGGCCCGGACCTCGACAGTTCTGTTCAACTGCAGGAAGGCATACAGCGAAGAACTGAGAGCTTTCGTTAACTGCTGGCAAACGGCCACTGCCGGGATCAGGGACCTGGACAAGGGGATTGCCGAATCGGCATTCAAACAAGGTCTCAGACCCGGAAAGTTCTCGTACGCAGTGCGGGTGGAGGTCCCGCAGGATTACGATGAAGTGATGGCAATGGCTATCAGGCACGCCCAGGCGGACCACGAAACTTATGGGTCTCGCCACCATAAGAGAAGGTAGGAGGAGCCCGATTTCGCCCGGCAGGAAGTAAGAAACTGGCAGCAGGGCCAAGACCGAGGAGCCGCATCTGACAAAAAACCAAGGAGTTGGGCGAACCAGCAGCGCCGGAGGGACAATTTTGACACCCCCCAACGAGGTGGAAAGCCCCCGTCCTACCAACAAACCCGCCCCCTGGCAATCATGCCAGTAGGACGCCAAGAGGTATTCTCCACCTTAACCTCTTCTTACGAGGATATCATGTACGAGAACAGGAACAACATCCCTCTACCGCCAAAAAGAAAGCACCCAAAGGGGAACTTGACCAGGGCGCAGACCGGTAAATACTGCTCCTACCACGATGAAGCCACACACCAGACAAACGATCATCGAGGGCCTAGTCCGCCGCGGTGACTTGCAGCGGTATCAGGGTTAACCCGATATGTAGGAACTACGCGGGACTGGAGACTTCTATCTCGCGACACCAAGGCTAACCATGTGCCTCCCCCGGTTCAAACCTGTAGACAAGCTCAGCGGCCCAACCGCTTGGCCCGCCCAATAACAGTGCTAATTTTTTCCAACACAATTAGGTAGGCATTCTAACCGGTTCACCTAGTGTAATTTCAGGAGCTATCTATTCCAACTTTGTTTTCAAGTAAACACAAAGGGCAAATCATTGGTAGCCAAGCTAGCAATGATTAAAAATTGGAAAAAAAAAAAAAACATAACACAGGCTCAGGCAAAATGTCCCTTCATTAAAAATAGCAATGTTTATGTGGGATTATGCCACCGACAAGCAACCCGGTGGACATACAATTGTTTTTTACAGACAACAGAACGGGGTGAGGTTGAGTGTGTGAAGTATGGAATCTGCTAAGGCCCTTCCGCCGGCTCCGCTTCTTCAACAACTGCTTCTTCAACAACCGCTTCATCAGCAGCTGCGTCTTTAGCAACAGCTTCTTCAACAACCGCTTCTTCAGCAACCGCTTCATCCGATGCGTCCCCCTCTGCCCTGGTCGGCTCGGCGTCTCCCTCCAGACCCTCTTCCACGTCCCCTGGCGCCGGCGGTAGTTTTGAGACGTCGAGATGGCCCTTAGCCTTCCAGTCGTTATAGGCATCGGCTATCCCCTCCTCCCGGGCCAGTTCCAGCAGGTCAAGAAGCTCATCACTTTGCTGATACTTCTTAACCGCCCATTGGTACACCTCCGGGTCATTCTCGTCCACCAAGCCGCCAGTAGAAGCAGAAGCCGTCGCCACCTGCCGCTGCAGCTCCTCGACCTGGGCCTCCAGCTCGGTCCTCTCCTCATCTAGGCCCTTCTTCTCCTCTTCTAGGACCTCCACCTGGGCCTCTAGCTTGGCCATCTGCTTCCTGGCCCTCTCCTCCAGCCGGGCCTTCTCCCGTTGGAGCTTGGAGTTCTCCACCTCCAGGCGGTCCCGGGCGCTTGTCAACGCCGCCACCTGCTTCTTCAACTCAGGCAGCTCTTCACTTGCATCTGACTGATACAAGTGGTACAACAGCTACAGTTTGACAGGCACCGGTTAGAAAGAAGCAAATCACACTATGCTCAATGGATACCAGTGACAAACTATCCTTACATGGATGTCATCTCCTTGGTTTTCAGCCGGTTATCCTCCAGCTGCCCTCCCGGAGCCCCAGCCTTGTCCAGCTCCATGCCCCTCATATCCCTGAGCAGGCTCCGGACGAACGGCTCATCTGGGGAACCGTGGTCCAGTCTCAGCTCCGTAGGAGACTTCTCCACACCCGATGCCCCTGTGTCGGCAGCGAAAGAGCTAGCGACTGCAGGAACTCTGCCCTAGGCGGTAGTAGTCCCACCACTCGTCAGCCTTAGCCGCTTGGCCAAGCTCTCACCAGCCGACAGGCCGGTGAAAGTTACAGCAGTGGAGGGGGGCAACTCCCGAACCCTCTTCCTCTTCTCACCCAGATCAACCTGTAAGGAACAAGATCGGGCGGCAGACAGAGGAGACCTGGTGACAGTAGACACTGGCCCAAATCGGTGGGGAATCCTTGCAGCACCACCCGGGGGCTTAAACGACCCACCAACAGTGTTCCCTGATCCAGACGGCGTCTGGGGTCCCGCAGGATGAGTCTTTACGCGTTTTAAAACGTAATCCTCGTCCGCAACATCCATGGCCACCAGTTCACCGTGTATGGTCAACTTGCCGGTATCCCGGTTAACCGTGGCCCGCGCGGCCGTGTCTCCCTTCTCCTTCAACTTGGAGACAAGATCCTGACTATCCGTGGACATCGTTTCGTGGGGTTTAATGGTCGTCCGAAAAAATACACCTGCAGAACATAAAGCAAAGAAGTTAGACAAAACCCCAAATTGCTCAACCGGAACAGTCACACAATCTCCATCCCACCACCCACCGGGATTCCCTCCCAAGCTACACAGCTCCAGCACCTCACGCCGGATGAAATTGTAGGAACTCCGCTCCAGGTCGGACCAGCACCCGAATACCCGGGCGATCCTATCTCTCTCTAGGTCAGACAGCTGATATGACTGATTGTCAATCGGCTGAAAGGCCCCGGGAACCCCGTAAGTCCTACTCCTCTTCTGCCAGTTCCCCCCTCCCCCCCCCCCCCCCCCCCCCTTCTTCCTCTAATTATTGTTTAGCCAGGAGGGCAGGCGGGTTAACACCGACTTAAAGTCCCGGGCGGAATAACACCCACGGGCTTTCCTCTTCTTCGAGTACGTCAGCCGGTACAGGGCCCGAAACTCGTTTACCGTTGGGAAGCTCATATCACACAGCCAATAGAGATAGCCTAGGCTCAGCAGCTGCCTCCACTAGTTCGCGGGAAGCTGTGTCGGTGATTTCCTGATGGCACTCAGCAGGTACTGCACAAAGTTAGGCAGCGGGAGAGAGAACCCATGCCGGAACTGGTCCTCATGAATAGCAACCCAACCTTCCTCCGGGTTGCAGTCCGACTCCCCGGCGCGCAGAGGCCTAAGTTCTACCTCTCCGGGAATACTCCACTTTACCCGAAAAGCGACAATCTCCCCGGGCGTTAAAGAGCCCTCCGGCTCATCGCAGCTAATGGTTATATCTCCGTCCACAAGTGTGTGACGCGGGATGCCTGCTGGGTTGGAAGAGCCCAAGGACACTCCATAGGGAGCATCCTCCTGTCCTAGAGATCCGGACGTCGACGCTTCACCAGTCGAACGGCCGATGGCATCTTGCCCGGAGGACGAGAAGGTAAGCCAGTCCTCCATCCTCTCTTGGTCGTCCGTCACCGGTCGCCTGGAGGCCGATTCAGAGGTTTCACTAGAGCTCCTAGAATCCATTTAACCTAGGGGAAAGACAAAAAAAAAAAAAAAAAACCCTTCGGCCGATCAGCAATACAACCTAAACAACGGCCGCGGGCCAACACGAGGCATCTATTGCCTCAGCACAGCCCTCACAGGGACCACTGGGCTGGTCAGCAGTACGTTCCCAGATCTCGCTGAGTTTCGGTACCACCGGCGTCCCATCCAAAGGGCAGACCTAGACACAACCAGGTACCCATCGGATCAACCCACGAACAAGACAAAAAAAAAAAAAAAACAATTTCAGAGTCACAAATGGGCGGAACTCACCGATTAGTATGCACGACGACGGAAACGCAACAGTTGGAAAGCACCGAGCAATTGTGTTGAGCAAGCCTAAACAGAGGAACACTTCTCAGCCAAAAGAAAAAATGCACGACGCGGCATGGGTTTATATACAGATCCAGTATCTTGAGCACCCCTTGAGTTTCCCCCCCAAACTTTAGTAGGGCAAGTGAAACGCCCCCGGATCCGGGCCATCCATCGCTGACCGTCCCCTAGCGGCACGTGTCCCAGTATTGGTAACCCCCCACGCCATCATAACCGATGGGACTGATGGAATACCCCCCCTTCATTCAATGCATGTCAGACACTTGCCTCGCATGCAGAGGGTAGTTGAAACCTACAACCTATTCCTACCTAAGGCTGCAATATTCCAACGATGCGTGCATTCGAACTTCTTTTCCAACAGTTCGAAATATCACAACAGCTAACCCTACGATACAAGGCATTCTACCGGTTGAGCTTATTCCACCATTACAGCCAGCAACAACGTCTAAAAACAGGAGATTCGATCCTCTGGTACAGGACGAATCTTCCAGCAGGCTAAAAACCATGCGCATGATCTTCTCACCGCTAGGCGGTTGAATAAATCCAGGAACCAACGGCTAGGTATCCCACCGGGAGAACTCTACCTCTAACACAAGAGACTTCTTCCCGCAGGCTAAAAACCCTACAAGAATATTATGTACAGGCTACGATATTCCAACTGTAGTACATGCTCCAACTAAAGGCTATCCTATTAACCGATACATCCAGCTTGAACTATTGGCTGCGGAATTCCACCACGCAGGTCTCCACTTATCAATCACTCCTACGGAATAACCGGTTGAGCGACCGATACATTCCTACGGACAGCCTTGCACGACCTACAAGCTCCAGGTACCACCGAGCTTTATAAACCCGGGAGGTTCGATCCTCTCATACAGGACAAATTTTCCCGCAGGCTAGAAGCCCTGCACATACCTCACCCCTGTAAGCAGGAAGGGTGAGAAGCAATCGGGGATGTTGGCCGGTACCAGCATAGGACCGCTTCAGCCTGGGAGATGTGATCCTCTCTTACAAGACAATCTTTCCGCAGGCTAGAAACCCTGCACATGTACCTCCGGGCTTTATAAACCCGGGTGGTTCGATCCTCTCATCCAGGACGAATTTTCCCACAGGCTAGAAACCCTGCATATACCTCCTGCTTGCAAGAACAAAGGCTAGGAGACGATCGGGATGTTGGCCGGTACCAACATAGGACCGCTTCACCCCGGGAGACTTGATCCTCTTATACAGGACAACTCTTCCCGCAGGCTAAAAACCCTGCACATACTTCACGCATGCAAGAACAAAAGGCAGTGAAACACGTGGCACTACCAGATCGGAGAGAATAGCCGACGAAAAAAATTTCGTCGACTATGCCAAAATTTCGTCGGCTATACCCTCTGCCGACGAAATTTTTCTCGGCTATAATTCGTCGGAAAAACGCCGTCGGTAATACCAATGGTCGACGAAAATAACGAAATCGTCGGCTATATGCGAGTATGGCCAACGACTTTACCGATGAAACATCATTTCGTCGACCAAACCTTGGCAAAATATCCGACGAAATTCGTCGGGTATCTTCGAGTATGGCCGACGATATCGTAAACTATTTCGTCGGCTATTTGTTCTGAAATATAGCCGACGATTTCATCTATTTCGTTGGTTATTTCATCGAAATATATTAATATTTTAATAGGTATTAATTAGTTATAGCCGACGAAATAATGTCATTTTCGTCGGCTATAAGGCTTATAGCCGACGAATATTGGTAAAAATCGTCGGCTATAGTGCTTATAGCCGACGAAATAATGCCAAAATCGTCGGCTATTCTTACATTTGGTGAAAAAAAAAAATTATTTTCTAAATTACCATTCCAAGCAACCTGCAAATCACAAAGACAGTCCATGCATTTGCACCAACAAGAAACACGTCTAAATGACTTATTATTTAATTCGTTCCAATATACATAAAATATAACCCTAATCATCACCTAAACCACTAAAGTCCACCACGTCATCCCCAGCATCCTGCTCTCCATCATGCTCGTCATCCTGCTGAACGAACTCGGGAGGTTGAGCCATTGGAGGTTCAAGTAACGGCTGAAACGGGGGCGGGGGTTCAAGGTTTTGTTGTTGTGCGGCGAACATATCATACCACCAGTTTTGTTGGCTGGCGCAGTTGTGTCGCCGAATTCTCTCGCATTCAGCATGACAACTGGACAGATCTAAATAATACTGCTGTGTTCTGCGGTGTTGCTCCTGTGATCTGCGTTGTTCCTCCTGTGATCTTTGGAACTCGGCCGCCAACCTTGTATTTTTTTCTGCCAATCTCCGCACTTCCCCCCTCACCTGTTGGCTCTTCCCGCCTCCCTTCTTTTGACCTCCCTTAGTGGTCTTCAGGAGCCCTAGTCCAGAACTTCCCAAACCCAGGCAGTAGTAGTTGTTTGAGCAGTTTGGGAAGGCTACGTCGAACATCCTCGCTGCCGTTTGGACATTGGACCGGTCGACCTGGCGCAGGGCTTCTTCCAGATCTGCCTCTGAAATGTTCGGTTGTGTGTCCCGAACTACTTGCTGGAACACCTCTTCTTCTGCCCGATTCACCCTCTCCTAATTGAACGGGAAAAAAAAAATTAATATTCTAACAAATATATAATTAAGTAAAATTAATAATTAAAATTTTAAAATCGTAATGAACGACTTACGAGCTGTTCTGTCGCTTGTGCATAAGCGATCTTGAACGTCTCCACATACGGGTTGCTATCAGGATGATCTCTAAGCGCCTCCTCCTGATATTGTGCAAACGGCCTAGAACCACCATGATGGGGGGTTGTGTTATGGCGGCGGTTCGCAGAGTTTAACTGAGAACGATCCTTCAAACAAATAATAAAATATTAGAAAAATGCATAAAAAAATATTAGTGTAATAATTAAAATAATTAAACTAATAATTAAAATTTTAACAAAATAAACATTTGTAGTGAAGTTTAGTATTTACCTGCATAACTGGGTTGTTGAAGTGTACTTTCTTCAACCAACGCCACTCGTACTCCCTGAACATGAACTCTCTGGGAGTACTCATACGACCACGGTTGTCGTATTCGTTAAAGTGGGAACGGAGCTCGTTCTTCCACTCTTTGAACCTACGGAAAAAACAAAAGTGCATTAGAAATATTATTAATATCATAAAATATTTCAATTTATAAGATGAGGAATTCCCAACGTACCTCGAGTTCTGCACGGAGTCCGCCCAATCCCGCTTGCGTTCGGCAATCTCGAAGAATGTCTGAAAGATAATATTTTATTAGTTTTACAATTGTAACAATACCGAAAATTATTAAATATTACGATAAATAAATTAAATTTTTTAAATTACTCACCGACGCGGCGTTGTTCACCTCCCTCTTTATCTCTTCGGGCACATCAGCCCACCGTGTCCACAACATAGGGACTATGTCCCTAATCAGTGCCCCCACACAACCCGAGTAGTCCCGTTTTTTTTTTCCCCTGAACCTCTTGATTAGGAGGTTCGTTGATCTGGATCCTCCCCTTCAGATCAACAGTTCTCCTGAGTGTGTCAAAACATATGACACCTCTCGTATTCCTCGTTGAACTGCTAGCGGCTGTCCCTATCACATAAACGAAGATTGGTTAATAAAATTAAATATTAGTGCGTTAATTTTAATAAAACATTTAATTAATAAAATCGAATGTTACCTGAACTCGATGACCCGTCTGTCGACTTTCCTTTTCTCCTCGCCGAAATCAGGAGGTCAGGGTTCTCAAATGGCTGCGGCTGGTATGCCTCCGCAGCACTCACGTACTGAGGCATATCAGGCCATATGGGCACACCACGATAGTCGACCTCCGGTATCGCAGGAATGTTGTACGGGAGGTAGAGCTGATTTGGGAGAGTAGGACCCTCAGTCGAGTCAGCAGCAGACGTCGTCGGACTCGTCATCGGCTCCCGATGAACCTCAGGCATACAAACCTGAGGAACGTCTGCAGCTATCTCGACCTGAAATAGCTGCCGACTGAACCTCGGAGTATCTGGCCCGACAGGCGGAAGTGAACTGCTCGACGGCCGCCCCGCCTGGAGAATGGTCTGGTGCCGAGAACTCACACTCCTTAAAAAAGAATAGCCGACGATTCAAAAAGATTTCGTCGGCTATTCTTCACTATAGCCGACGAAAACTTTAACATCGTCGGCTATACTTTGAATGTCGTCGGCTATACTTTAGGCGCTCAGCAGCCGTCCGATTTCCCCCATCCAACGGCGGACAATGAAAAGGCACGGATCGCAAGAGTTTAGCCAACGAATTTAAATATTTCGTCGGCTATGCTTTGGACAATCAGCAGCCGTTGGATCTGAGCCATCCAACGGCGGACAATAAGCGGATCGCAAGAGTTTAGCCGACGAAATCAAATATTTCGTCGGCTAAACATTTGGTCAAACAACGAAGTCAAACCTCTAAACGCTTTAAATTAAAACAGAAATTGGCCTGTGTAAATGACGTTTTTTTGCCTGACCTTCAACAGATAATAGTTTCAAATCGATGAGACGCAACTAATCGTATAAAAATTTTCCTCAAAATATTTACCGACCGTGAGGCTACCCATAGGAAAACGGAAGTAAAAAACAGTTAACCGCAACATTCGGCACACAGATTTTGTTGGAATTGTGTCATTTTTCAACCGTAGACGTATTTTATTATTTCGGTCATATCTTATTTCACGACACATTTGCATTTGAAGAGTGTACGTATAGTAACTATTTGAAACTATACATTCACTTAAACACTTAGTAAACAAGTTAAGGAACATTAGTGCATATGTTCCGATTTTGAATCTAAAAGTTTGGAAAATCTATTCCAACCGTCAGATATCACCGTTAAGATTAAATACATGTATGAAAAAAAATCCAACTACATCTGACAACGTTAAAGGCTCGATCGGGACAGTCAACCGGGTGAGTCAACCCTTTAAACGCTTAGAAATGGTAATTGGCCTGTGTAAATGACGTTTTTTTGCCTGACCTTCAACATATAATAGTTTCAAATCGATGAGACGCAACTAATCGTATAAAAATTTTCTTCAAAATATTTACCGACCGTCAGGCTACCCATAGGAAAACGGAAGTAAAAAACAGTTAACCGCAACATTCGGCACACAGATTTTGTCGGAATCGTGTCATTTTTCAACCGTAGACGTATTTTATTATTTCGGTCATATCTTATTTCACGACACATTTGCATTTGAAGAGTGTACGTATAGTAACTATTTGAAACTATACATTCACTTAAACACTTAGTAAACAAGTTAAGGAACATTAGTGCATATGTTCCGATTTTGAATCTAAAAGTTTGGAAAATCTATTCCAACCGTCAGATATCACCGTTAAGATTAAATACATGTATGAAAAAAAATCCAACTACATCTGACAACGTTAAAAGCTCGATCGGGACGGTCAACCGGGTGTGTCAACCCTTTAAACGCTTAGAAATGGTAATTGGCCTGTGTAAATGACGTTTTTTGGCCTGACCTTCAACAGATAATAGTTTCAAATCGATGAGACGCAACTAATCTTATAAAAATTTTCCTCAAAATATTTACCGACCGTCAGGCTACCCATAGGAAAACGGAAGTAAAAAACAGTTAACCGCAACATTCGGCACACAGATTTTGTCGGAATCTTGTCATTTTTCAACAGTAGACGTATTTCATTATTTCGGTCATATCTTATTTCACGACACATTTGCATTTGAAGGACGAAGCATTGGTTTGTCGATAGTGATAGAAAATGGAAGCTGCTCTTTTTTTTTTTTTTTTAATCATAGCCGACGAAAATGCTATATTCGTCGGCCAAACTTTCAAAAGTTTTCGTCGGCTATACATTAAGAGAACAGGCGACGAAAATTTTAAATCGTCGGTCATTCTAGGGGTATAGCCGACGAAAAATATTTTTTAGGGACGAAAGAAAAAATCGTCGGCCATTCTTGTGGAATAGCCGACGATTTTTTATTTTTAGCGACGAAAGAAAAAATCGTTGGCCATTCTTGGGAATAGCCGACGAAAATAGTATGTCGTCGGCCGTTTTTTTTTTCGTCGGTAAAGGTCTTTTTTCTGGTAGTGTGGGGACGGCAGCCAAGGATTACTTCTGGCCACGCCACCCCACCGGGAACTCCTATAACACAGGGCACGTTTCCCGCTGGTACTGGGTAACCTCTTCAAACTGTTCAAGGCACCCGCTGACCTTCACGGCTACTGTTGTAAACTTGGGGGACTCGCTCATCCCATTCGCTATATTCACCGGGTTTTCCCGGAATATAGCATGGCGGATTTCAACGCCACATCATATCATTCGCTATATTCACCAGGTTTTTCCGGAACATAGCATGGCGGATTTCAACGCCACATTGTCATCTCATGAGCTACATCTTGTACCCGTATGCAACTGTCAGCATGAACATCATAACCATGCACTCATCACATTATGCATCATCATAACAGGTTTATTCGAACGCCCGGCCAAGCCCAATCTTAAACGCGGACTTGGGGGGCAAGTGCACCGGTGGGTAAGTATCCCAGCGGGTCTGCGGGACCATAAAGTAAGACAGCTTTAAGTCTCCATTCAATATGGCATTTGACCGGGAACTTGGGGAACTTGTTAACAGTAGCCATAAAGAGGCTACTCAGGCCCCTAGACCCGCAGCCAGGACTCCTGGACCCGGCCCAAGGCCCGGGAAGGTAGGATGGGCACCTGGTCCCACGCCCGGGCAGGTCTTACGTGTGGCCGGGGCCCTGGAACCGGGGATAGCAGCTCTCCAAACAGGGGCCGAAACAGTCCAGCAATATGTACAGAAGGGGGCCAGTCCCACATCGAAGGGTGAGGCCAGTCCTCATACCCGACAACCTATATATGAGTCTTAACTTCCCTCATTAATAGGTAATCAATACTCTAACTACTCATTCCCGCTTAAGTTATCAGTTTATTCCAACTATACTGACTTAGGCATTGGAGCGGAATAGACCGGCCCCGTCCGGTATTCCGTTGGTTAGCAGGATTTGCAGGAAGGAACTACATCCAGATCCACCGGTATCTGTGAGTTTACGGATGCAGACAGAAACAAGGTTAGTGCAATTTCCTTCTATTTATCCCTCTTTGTGAGCATATTATGTATTAATTCAGGAGAAATAGTTGTTTATGCTGGTTAATGGAAGTTGGATTTAGGGTGTTGAATTTTGTGTTTTGATGTTGTTTTAGTGTTAGAATATGGAAATTGTGATAAACCATGGAATGGGTTCATTGAAAATGTTAGAATTTTGGTGAAATTTAGTGAAATTGAGATTAGGTTAGTTTGTGAAATTGTGAAATTTAGTGAAATTGGGAAATTTAGTGAAAATGATATTTTGTGAAATAGTGAAATTAGAATTTTATGGTAGATTAGGTTGAAATTATTAATTAATGATGTAATTGGTTTGTGTTGTGTGTGGATTGTGGTAGTTAGGGTTTCTGAAACATGTAAGTGGCTTAGAGAGGGAATGTGGTGCCGTGTGTAAATTTATAGTTTCATATTATATATAATTGTGGCGTTTATCAGCTTAGAACTCCCGTTTGAGAATCAACAACTCATCTAATTGATCGAGATGAGTTGTTGATTCTCGAATTGTCCCATTTTTGGACACTTTAGGCCAACATGACTTTGTTGATCCTTTTGCGATTCATGTGGTTTCAGTTTTGGGATATAGTTTCGACAATGTCTCTCTACAATGTTCCTCGAGTGCAAATTAGGTTGTTTAGATTTTTGTGCACTTGAGGAATTGTAGGGAGATGCTGCCGAAATTTGCCAAAACAGTAGCAGAAACCACATGGGTGCAAGAGGGTTAACAAAAGTCGTGTTCTCCTGAAGGGGATAGGGCCCAACTGGAGGAATAAGGAGAAGAAGTGTTGGGACAAGTTTTGATTGTATCACAACTGTTGTGTGCTAACCTTATGCATATTGTCTATTTATGTTATGACAGGAAACATGGATGATGTTCCTGATAAATCTTTTATGAATCATCATTATACACACCCTGACTACATAACAGGCGTAGTTAACTTCATCAATTTTGTGAAGACTCACACTATTGGAACCCAGTATCTCCCTTGCCCTTGCGTAATTTGCAGAAATGGTCCTTATTATAAGGATATCGTAGAGATTTATCATTACTGTATGCACCATGGTTTGGATCCGACTTACACAGTTTGACACCTACACATGGAAGTTTCTGGTCAACCAGCAATGATCAGTCGATGGAGATAGTGGCTTCAAGATAGAGTCGAGGCTTCCAGTGTTGCCGGTCCTTCAGTGATCCCGCCTGTGGAGATTATAGAAGATGTATTTCTATACTATCCTGGATACCATGGAGATGCACCGCATAATATCGTTGAAGAAAATGTTGAAGTTCACTTCAATGACATGGTAGATGATGATTATGCCAAGTATGAAAGGCTTCTAAGGGAGTCTCAAACCCCATTGTATGAAGGGAGTGAAGAAACTGTATTAAATGTCATATTACATGCAATGGAAATTAAAGTTGAAAATGGATGGTCGGATACGAGTATTGATAAATTGTGTGGATGGTTGCATAAGTTTTTTAAAATGCATAATTTCCCTGTGAGTTATTCGAGAATTAAAAAAATCGTGAAGGATCTTTCCCTTGGATATGAAAAAATTCATGTTTGTGAGATTTTCAGGGGGGCTGCAAATAAAACTCGTAGGACTTGTCCAGTATGTGGTGCTCAAAGATATAAGCCAGATACGGATGACATTCCAAAAAAGATAATCTGGTATTTCCCTCTCACTCCAAGGTTGAAACGCCTATTTATGTCTTCACACACAACAAAGCATATGCGATGGCATAAGGAGAGGGGACTAGATGAAAGTACCCTCCGGCACCCATCTGATGGAGAATCATGGCAACATTTTAACGTGACATTTCCAGGTTTCGACGACATTAAGGGAAGAAATGTGGGGCTTGGAGTGGCAACTGATGGTTTCAGCCCATTTGGAACAATGACAACCCAGCATAGTACATGGCCCGTGGTTGTGATGCCATATAATCTACCCCCTAATATGTGTATGAGGAATGAATATAATATGCTGGCCGTGTTGATTCCTGGCTCTAAATCTCCAGGAAAGTGCCTTAGTGTCCTCATTCGTCCATTGATCGACAAGATCAAAGATTTGTGAAAAAATGGAGCCTCTACTTTTGACAGAGTCGACAATGATGTATTCACGATGAAGACAGCGGTGATGTGTACTATAAGTGACTTTCCTGGTTTAGGGATGCTTGCGGGCTCAACAATGAAAGGGTATAAGGCATGTCCAATTTGTCTAGATGAGCTTACGGCGGAGCATATTTGTGGGAGAATTGTTTATGAAGGGCATCGGAAATGGCTCGACGAGAATTCACAAATGCGATCCAGTTTGGCATTTAACGGGAAGCCAGAGTGGGGCCGGGAAAAAGACCAGCTCATAAGAACAGAGATGAAATTTTGGAGGAAATTAGGTCACACAGTTACGCCACTCTTAGCCAGCATCCGGATTTTCATGTCCCTTACTCAGCACACAACAGACAATGTTGGACCCACGAGAGCGTATTCTAGATGCTTCCCTATTGGTCATCGTTGTTGCACAGGTACTATTTAGATTCATGCACATTGAAAAGAACGTGGGTGACAATATCCTGGCCACCATTCTTACAATTGAAGGGAAGACCAAGGGTGGTCCAAGGGCTCGCGAAGCTTTGGAAAAGAGGGGAATATGCAAAAGTCAACATCAATCGGAAAATGAAAAGAGGACGGGAAAGGTTCCTCATGCACCCTTTTTAGTTCAAGAGAATCGTCATCAAGAAGTATTCGAATGGTTTCGCGGTGTTAGGTATCCACTTGGCTATGCGGGAATTTTGAGAAATAAGGTGAAACTAACCGAGAAAAAGTTCTATGTATTGAAAACGCATGATTGCCATGCCCTGCTTCAACGTCTTCTTCCAGTGGTTATCCGAGGAATTTTGTCAAATAACGTCGTGAAGCCATTGATAGCATTGTCAAATTGGTTTCGGAAATTATGTGTTAGGGAGTTGAAGAAGACAGATGTTCAACATATGGAAGTTGAGATAGTGATGATTCTCTGCAATTTGGAGTTGATTTTTCCTCCACATTTCTTCACCTCTATGGCTCATCTCATGGTTCACCTTCCCGAACAAGTTATGCTTACAGGCCCAGTACATTTTACATGGATGTATCCGACGGAAAGGTATATGCATTAACAAAATATGTTTATTTTTTTTTAAAACTAAGTTTACACTAATTTTATATATGCACTAATCATATTCATCATTTTATAGGCAATTAGGTGATTACAAACAGTCAATGAGTAATACACGTTAACCGGAGGGGAGTATTGCAGAAAGGTACATATCATGGGAGTTGGTGACGTACTGTAAGTCGTATCTGCAATTGGAAGAACATGAGAGCCCAATCCCCCAATATGGAATATTAGTTGTGTTTCTCAGTTAGTTCAGCCGTGTATTATGGATACCACCGGAAATATCAGGTTAACAGAGGAGGAAACGGCTGAGGCTCAATGGCAAATTTTGACGGATACAGAAGAACCTCAATATTACATGGACGCTCATTTGCAGATGTACATAACGAAACATGGTGACGATTACGACGAGCACCCCATGAGGAGGAGTTTCCATCGATGGTTTTTAAAATTTGTACGAAAATTGAATTTTTTTTTTCTTGTACAAAGATCCTGAACCCTAAATAGTATAAAACTAACACCATCTATTTTTCAGGCCAAGAGAAGAAATGATGCTGAAGACCCTAATTTTTACAGGGCAATATGGTCATTGGCTCGAGGTCCGCAATTCACCCGGATTTATAAGGCGTGCTATGTGAACGGTATCAAGTATGTCTCATTCGATAGAGATCAAAGGCTCGTGACTCAAAATAGCAGGGTGATGTTAAGCACGAAAGTTGGAAACCTATGCCAACACTTCTATGGCCATCTTGACTATGTAGTCGAGGTATGTTATCCAGACAATTTGTCGGTCGTATTGTTCAAAATTATATGACACAACACTACTGACGATCTGGATGCCGAAGAAATTGACACCGTCAAGGTAGATCATGGTCTGATATCAGTGGATACAAACACTAGTTACTATGAGAATTCACCATTTTGTCTTGCTATCAAGGAAAAACAAGTGTTCTACTTGGACAATCCTGCTACGGTTGGTACTTGGAAGGTGGTGCAAGAAATGTCGCACCGAAATGTATACAGTACCGAAGTACTAGCAACAGAAGATAACAGGCCTCTTTCAGGGAATCAAATCACAGAGCCTTACCAAGAGGACAGACTAAGTTCAATACAATTTTACCATATTGATACATCTAATCTCCAACTCGATTTAGAAGTACACGAACAGAATGAAGAATCAAACGGTGAGGAAGAGGAAGATGACAGTGGCGATGACTTTGATGATGAAGAGGAAGAGGAAGATGAAGACGATGATGGCGGAGACGACGAAGAGGAAGACTACTAGTTAATTATGGTACATGTTGTAATATAATGATGATAATATATATTTATTGTTGTAATTTACAATATTCTACTTTAATCAAAACATATAATTCTAAACATAACTAATCTGTAAAGTTTAATTTAAGCGACGAATATTGAACAATATTTGTCACACTAACATTTCAAGCCACGAGTTTTTCCACAGTTCGTCGCTTCAAGTGAACTAAAGCAACGAAGTTGGACCTCACTAGGTTACCCTGTGAGTTGTAACTTCGTCGCTTCAAATACTCTGAAGCGACGAAGTTGGACCTCACTTGGTTACCCTGTGAGTTTCAACTTCGTCGCTTCAGATTATATGAAGTGACGAAGTTTGAGTTATCGTCGCTAACTTAAATATGAAGCGACGAGGTTTGACAAAGTTCGTCGCTTCAGGTAAATCAAATATGGCTAAGCGATGATTTTTGTCAATGTTCGTCGCTTCGTATCTGATTATATAAACACAGACTCAGCTACTTCTTCCTCATTAGCGCGATTTCAATTCCCTCTCTCTTTAAACTCTCAAAATCTGCGATTTCCCTCTCTCTAACCCGAAACCCTAAACAAAACTCCAATCCCTTCGATTCAGCCGTAAACCCTAATCCATCTTCACCAAAAACCCCCAAAATCGAAACCCCTAATCTCTGTCCTTTGATTTGTGTCCCGAAACCCCTTAATTTCAAGCCCTAGAATTCATCAATGGCATCAGGTTCTAGTGCCCAGCAGAGGAAGAAGCAGCTTGAGGCGAGAAGGGAGAGGAAGGCGGCCGAAGTTGCAGCGAGATTGGCTGTCGCGGCGGCGGAGACGACGGCGAGAGCAGAGGCGGCGGAGACGACGGCGAGAGCAGAGGCGGCGGAGACGACGGCGAGACCAGAGGCGGGGACGCTGGTGGCAATCCCGTCTCTGGAAGAAACCACCCCTTCGGGTTTGAATTCTGCTGCTGGAGGTGGCGCTGACATCGGGAGGGGCGGTGGCGGTGGCAGAGACGACGGAGCTGCCGCTGTACGTGGAAGGCGAGGATGGTCCTCCAATAAGCATTAGGACCAAGAGGGGTCCTGAGGAGCCGGGTAATTTCTTGAAAATTTTAGTTTTTTCGATTCTTATTATGTCTACGATTTCAGACCTGTGCATGTTGTTTGTGGTTAGATGAATGGTTTGATAGGTTTGAGTAGCAGGAAAGCTTGTGTGCTATCTGTTTGTTGTATTCTTCAATTTGGCACTGAAATTATGCTCAAGGATAAAGATTATTCGTATTCTGGCAACTTTGCTTAATTTGGAGAATTCCTTGTTGTTTAGTAAAATTGCATAAGGAGAGGAACTTAGTGATTATATTAGGGTCTAATGTTTAAAAATGTACATCTGTCATGGAGCTGTCTCCATCATAACCATAAGGTAAGGCTTTTCAGCAAAACCTTTGGTGTTCCTTAGACTCTGTGCTTTTCTTTCTTTCATTTGAGGTCAATGTGTCGTACAGGGCATTGACAAGTTTGTAGTTCTTGACCAGCTGTTTGATTTCCTCTATTGTTGTTTGGTCAAGGCTTGAGCAAGGCATCTGCTAAACTTGACTTTGTTAGAGTAACATTTTCGGCAACTGATTCCATTATGTAAAGTTCTGTGAATTTCATTTACACTTTTTCCTAAAATAAGTGAAGATACAAGAAAATCTCAATGCAGCTAGATTTTAGAATAAAAGAATAAAAAAATAGAAGGGAATAAAAGATTTTACAGCTTGACAGCTTTTCTACTAGACTTTACTGGTGTAGGGAAAATTCCTGTTTTCCAAAATGGCCAAAGTGATTTCATGAGTCGAAGCCTTACACAGGCAGTGGCACTGACTTGAATGCCCTGTACTTGCCAACATTGTTCAAATGTTCATTCTCCAACCTGAAAAAACTCCATACCCCTCGACGAATTATCTCCAAGCTGGTCACAACTGCTAGCATTGTTTGTCTATGCATGAAAGGTTAAAATCTAAAACGGTCTGCAACCAAGCAAATCTCAGCAACACATCTAATATTTGATGGAGTTTGATACCAGGTGATTGAAACAAAAACAAAAGAAACCTTTTGACTTAGATCAGTGTAAAAAAAGCTTGAATCATTTCATAATTATCATTTGGTTATAATTATATTCTATATTTCCATCACATTACTATTATAAGTGTTACGATTTGGTAATGTGAATTTGGTTTTGGTTGACGCTGCAGAGGTGGTTGATATGGCAACGGGGAAGAATGTGAAAGGGCGGAACCCTGAGAATCTCGGCATTGTCACGGGAACAAAGACCCAGTATTTGAAGATGATGAACAACAACCAGCCTCTGAAGGTTAAGTACACCGAAGAGCACAAGGGTATGCTCCTCTTGAAGTGGAGGACTTTGATGTCCCGAGACATCGGGAGCACCGTCCGGAGCAAAGTGTCGATGCTTGCGCCATCCTTTGCTGAGCTGGATGAGGAGCACCAAGACAATTTGACCACTTATATGGAGGTAATAAATTATTTTACAATAATTTCGTAAAACCAATGGACATTACCACATTATCTACTAATATGTTATTTTTGATGATTTTTTTGAATTGTTTTTTACTAGACGCTCTATGACCTCCCTCCCACCGAGACAAGCATGTGGAAATACATCGACGAGACCACTGCAAAGATTTACGAGGATTGGAAGTACGACTGCCATACTCACTACGTTGAGGTATCAAAGGCGATGCCGACAGAGTTCATTCACCGACCTGAGCAGTGGGAGTACCTCAAAGTTCACTTTGTGAACGGCGATTATAAGGTAATGAAAATTAATTACAGGTTTTTGCATTTCATATAATTTCTTAATTCTCATATGAAATATTTTTATATATATTCGTACTATTCTTTGCAGAGGATGTGTACCCGGAACGCCGCTAACTTGAACAAGGTAAAGGAGAAGGGGTACGCAATTAACCATCACTCTGGCACCACTCCCTATAGCTACTGGGTCTCTGCGAATGAGGCGAAAGGGAATCTAGCCCCTATACTGCAGACAGTGTGCGATGTTTATCAACCATCGCAGAATGCGTAGGAGAAAGTGGTGAGTGACTTCCCTATTTGCTTGTGATTTCAGTTTTTTTGAATTAAAATGTGTAATAACCCTAATCTATTGGACTTGTTTTTATTTACAGGCAGCGGTGAAGAAGAAGATGGATGAGCTGTGTGCTAGCCGAGCGAGTGATGAAGCGGGCAACAGTCAGCTGACGGACCCCGTTCCCGTCGAGGAGCAGATGGCTATAGTCGAGAAGGAGTTGGGTGGGAAGCCGGGGACGAGGGTCCGAGGTAATTTTTTTTTGCATCTAAATCTTTTACAAGTTTTAGTTTTTAGATTTTAATTTGACTGATGTTTTTCTTTTACCATTTCTGCAGGGCTAGGGGGTGCATTAAGACGCCTGCCAAAACCAAGAGGCGGTGCACGCGTGTCCCGCAAAGATGACGATTTGAGGAGCAAGCTAGCAGCCGTACACGAAGAGAATGAAGAGCTGAAGCGGCGTATGGCATAGATAGAGGCTACCGTCCAAGCTTTCATGGCGGCCCAAGGCAATCCGGGTGACATTGCCGCCGCAACAGCTCCAGTCGCGGATAAATCCTCGTGTGCTTCATTAGGTATCCCCGATGATGACCTTGATTAGGGCCTTTTTTTTTTCTTTGTACATTATTGTAGCTTGTTGGATATTGTAGTACATTCCTGAGGATTATCGTACATTGTAATTATGTAACATATTGTAGCTTTGAATGAAATTTACGTATTTATAAAATGTAGTGTGTTTGTGTTATGTTGGATGTGTGTTATATGTGATTTGAATGCAGGTTTTGTGTTATTTGATCGATATTGAAATTGGTTCAAAACTGACCAGAAACCTGTTTTTCTAATCTGTAACTCTACACGAAGCGACGAACATTGCCCAATATTCATCGCATCAAAATCCTAGCGACGATCAAACTTCGTCGCTTCCATTTTTTCTTCCCATGTTTTCTTCTCTGTAACATGACATTAAGTGACCAATTTAGAATCAAAGTTTGTCGCTACAGATGGTAAGCGACGACCCAAACTTCGTCGCATAAAAATTCAAGGGACGACTCAAAATTCGTCGCTCTCTTTTGAGCGACGAACTTTGGTTTCGTCGCTTGGAATCGAAGCGACGAGACTGAAGCGACGACATCCAAGCGACGACTTGGCTACTGAGAACATAACTAACTTCCAATTATTCATCTAGCTTCCAATTATTCTATGATCAAGAACATAGTATGAGCATGATCAACAGCTTATTAGGAACCTAATTCTCCATCAAGACAAACCCATTGGCCTACGAAGAGTGCGGTGCAATTGAGATTGGGGTTGATGGAATTAAAGCACTTAAAAATCTCAAAACAGGTGATTCAACTTTTCACCCCGTACACTGAATGTCTGAATGAATCACATTTCAGGGTGGCAGGCTTGAAGGGTTCTTCGTCTTTATTATTTCAACATCAAACAAAAGATGTGTCAATGAAATTCTCCAAACATGCATATAACTAAGAAGGGAGACAGTCGCTACCAGAAAACAGAAACTGAACAGGCGCAAATGAAAAACATATTGATGCTCAGGCCAGAACCATGAAAGTACTGCAAGTCATAAAAGTACGTAGTGCAAGTCATTCCGCGTCCAAACTCCATTTCCTTCGAAATACAATGAATGTGAGAGGCAATGGGAGTATAAGAGCATATGTATCCACAAAGGCTAGAAGCTAAGGCTAAAACTAGAATTTAAGCCCGGAAAAAGTGTCCGGATCGGAGATTGTGATCTGAGCGGTGAAATAGGCGAATGAGCGGGTGGTGGTGAGATGGTGGGTACTTGACGAGATAGGGTTTGGGAGGGTGAGGGTGGCGGCGGTTGGGCGGCGGAGGAGCAGACGGTATAGCGACATGGCTTTTGGAGAGCGTGAACGAGACTAAGGGAGTGGTTCTGGTTTAACTGGTGCTGAAACCCTAGTAAGCAAGACCAATGGGAAATGATGGGTTTTGGTTCGACTTGAATATAAAGGGTTAAGGTTTATGATTTGAAGAGGGGTAAGTGGTTATTTGTACATAAAAACCAAGCTTGTTCCACTCATATAGAAACCCCCTCGGAGATGGAAATGATTGAAGATCACAGCTCTCAGAAGAATGAAAATGATAGAAGTTTTTGCCATTTTTGCCCATTATAATTCAAACTACTCTTAGTAGCTTGCTTTTCTATTTTTTTAATTTAAAAAAGTTGATTTGGCTATGCTTAGTCTTGCATTACAATCTGTATGAAAATTTTGGCCATTTTAATCAAGCCACTCTTAATTGATTTTCTCAAATTTTTGACACTTTTCTTCCTTGAAATGTTAATATAATCAAAGAGAATAATTTCATTGTAGAAGTCAAAGGATATCTCTCTCAATTGGTATCCCAATATCGTGAATTAAAGTAACCAAACAAAAAAACCCTAGAGCCTCCGCCATGCGCTCTCCAACTAGAAGATTTCTAGTCTATCTCGACCACCCGGTGGTTCTTGAGTATTTTCGTCTGATCTCCAATTTCATCATCCTTCAGATGGCAAATCTTGATGCTGTCACCCGTAACTTCGCACAATCCCTAGCCATTGCAGGCAATGAAGTAGTGGACCTGTCTATCTTTCACGATGAGGAAGGCAACGCTGTGGAGGAAGGAGGACAGTTCTTCCACCTTACACGCCCCCTAATCCGCATGCCTTTCACTGCATCTGACCTTAGATCCCACTTCAAGCGCATCTGGAAGCTTGAAGACTCGTTCCAGGTTCAAGATCGTATGAAGGCGAGGTTTCTGTTCGCGTTCAATATGTTAAGGGATGCCAAAAAAATTATGCTTGGTGGACCGTGGTACTATGGAAGAGCTCCGGTCGTATTTCGCGAATATGATGGTATTCAAGACATCCACAAAGTGCAAACTGATGAGCTTTTTTTTTCTGGGTTCATCTCTCCAACATGCCTCCAAAATTTGAGCGTCCAAAATGGATTAGAAACGTGGCTATGGTAGCAGGAAATTTCATTGGCATGGACGACAAAGCTTGGAAAGCAACTCGAAACATTAGGGTTAGGGTTTCTTATGCCCTGGACAGACCCTTCTTTCTCCAAAAGATAATTATGTTTTCTGCCTCTGTTGAACAAGAAGTTTCATTTTATTATGAAAATCTCAATGGACGCTGCAAAACTTGTAACCTCATATGGCATGAAGGGGAAGCTTGTCGCGCAGCTGCGGAGGTACCCCTTAACACTCGATGCCACCCAATAGTACTTAAACTACATGCTGATCTTCCTCCTATCTCAGATGGTTTATTCCGTTTTAAGGGATCTCTTTTTCGACCATCTATTGCCAAACCATTATTTGGGGAGGGTGGCAGTAAGCCTCGGAGGCCTATTCTGATAAACAAAACGATGTTATCGCAAGCTGTTGATAACAGTCTTGCTCTGGTTCCAGTGGAGGCATCTTCTTCTGATAAAGGATTCAATGAAGCAGCATCTTCGGAGGATACCTTAACCAAACGTGTTCGAGCTTTTACTCCTTCCCCAAAGAAACTTCAACGATCGCTTCAGGATCTCAAGGCAGGTACACAAACTGATGCTCCTACAAAGAGGCTAAAAATGCCAATGTTTTCTGCGCAATTTACTACTAAATCGCTTGGCCTGATAGAGTCACATGGTGGAACTCTAATCCGAAAGGAAGCTTCTACAGAGCTAAGCACTACTGAACCAATTAACAAAAAAAGAAAACCAGGTCTCCCGCAGGGTTCTCGAAACAAGAACCCTTCCCTATCGAAGAAAATCCCTGCTGCTGATGTTTTGTCTTACCTTTATGGTGGCACACCTCCTAGCCCTTCCTCTAAGGGCAAGGAACAAGTTTGATGTTTTTTCTCCTCTAGCTTTGCACCTCCACGCCCTGTGTATGGGTAAGGAGTTTTTTATTTTGCTTTATTTTGTTCTAGTTATGCTGAACTTTATACCTATTATCCATGATGATCATGGAGTTAGGTTTTTCTTTTCCTCCGATGTGCAAAAGTTTCCAAATAGGTGGTCTAGCCTATGTATCACGTTGGTGTCATGTATATCATGAAGTCTTGTACTATTCTGAAAACAGGTGATAGCGAGTGGATATGTAATGGCCATCTTGGCTTGCGCGATTAATTGAATGAATTATTTTCCTTAAAAAAAAATAAAAAATTGTAGAAGTCATAGACGTCACCCTCTCAGTGTGTGACGTCAAGCGATCTTCGACCGGGTCTCGGTTTAGGTTGGTGGTGGATCATGTGGTTTTCAGAAAGCCGATTGGGTGTTATAGCAGAGACAAGAGTGAGTCATGTACCACGAAGACTAGGTGGCGACGACGTCTGATCTTTAAGGCGGTTTTGAGACAAGCACATGTGTAGTTCAGGTTTCTCCCCAGCGGAGTCGTCATAAGGCTGGGATCAAGAAGAGCCCTGGATTTAGCCGGTGGTCGACTGCTCCTCCAATAGGATCACCATGATCTGGCCGGCGAGGTGACGAGAGAGAAAAGGGTCTATGGGTTTTAAGGCTTTTTGGGCTGCCGATATGGGGTTTGAAGGGCTGGGCCCATGGGTTCCCTTATTCTCTCTCCTCCCTCAAAGATTGGGCTAGTCGTGAAAGTTTTGGAGAAGCCCCTTCCAACCCTAGATGGAGTTCACTTTTTGATGAAACGTACACCAAATGAGGTCCATAGACCTAATTGGAGCGCAGAGCTCTCTAGCTTGATTTGGGAGGTTTTTGCTTATTTTGCATTTTATTCGGTTAGATTGTCCGCTTGTTTTGGACTCCTTTATGACCACCGGCTGGCTAGGCGTTTGTCTCCCGCTTGGCTAGGCGTATGAGATTGCATTGGAGTTTGTCTCCTGTATGACCACCAGTTGTGTAGGCTTCGGCCGGGATGGGCGATTTGCCCTATGGAATATATCCATTTCCCTAAAAAAAAAAAAAATTGTAGTTCTTGTGCGTTTATTAACACGTGTAAGTATGTGAATGATTCCAATGCATGAGATTCATGCGTTTACTAATATACGTACCCAGCAAGAATGAGTGCGGGTCTCATTTCATTATCAGTAATCGATTCCTGAATACTGTAATCCTTCATTTGATAACAAAGAGGAAATAGGGGTTTAGGATTATTTCCCACACCGATTATTTTTTTCTTCATTCTTGTATTCGATTCATGGCTTTTTCCATTCTAGTTGTCTCGTATTCATTATTTTTTCCATTGCAAGTTTGTAAACTTTTGTTCCCCGATGGGCTAATGGTGTAGCAAATACATTCATGAATGTCGTTCAAGTGATTTCAATTGCTATCTTTGTAATCATCATCATAAGCACAACAAAGTGTTTAATATCCCAAGACCTGCGACCTATTGGCTTTGACATGCAGTCATCTCTTGACACACTTATATTTGTTGCTTACCGGACATGTTCTCTCAAACTTTTACATTGCCACACTACCATTCTCGCCAAAACAAAACTGTGTATGGTAGATCATTACGCTATGGTGTTTCTTATGCTTGCAACTTTCTTGTTGTATAATGGAAATGAATCATCCACTTCACCAACAAAGGAGATGAAAGATCAGGATTCCACAAAATGTCAGCAGTAATGAGACCTCTTTGTAGAAAGGCCCTATTGCTAAAGCTACAAGATTAGAAAATCAAGTAATGTAACATATATACTTGGAATTTGTTGACAGTAGCCACAGAGGGGCTACCCAGACCCACAGACCCGCAGCCGCACCACCCGGGCCCGGTCCATGGCCCGGGGCAGGATTGTTAACACCAGGACCCGGGGTCCAGCAGCCTACTTTGTGGCCAGGGGCCCGGGAGCTGGGGGCTCCAGCCTGCTGAACAGACCACCAAAGCTGCCCCAATATATGAACAGAAGGGGATCAGTCCCACATCGAAGAGTGAGACCAGACCTCACGCTCGACAACCTATATAAGGGTCTCAACTACCCTCATTAATAGGTAACCAACTCTCCAACTATATATTGTTCCCGCTTAAGTTATCCATTTATCCCAACGGTACTAACTTAGGCATCGGAGAGGAGAAGACCGGCCCGCCCGGTATTCCCCTTAGTTAGCAGGACTTGCAGGGAGGAATCACACCAAGATTCACCAGTCTCTGTCAGGCCTACGGGTTACAACAGAAACAATTGGTGCCGTCTGTGGGAAGATTTTAAAAAAAGTTACGTTGCATTACCAGTGGGTAGAAGAGCAGGTTCAAAAAAAAAAAAAAACATGGCAGAAATTTCAGAAGCGGGGTGGGACAGAAATGTAGAAGAGGATCAGCGGATCCTACCAGAGCAAGTGCTCATCGCTACCCCGATCGCAATACGGGAGCAGCCCCCTGGCCTAGATGGCCAGACTGAAAGCAGCTATCAGGGACCGAGTGGCACACCAAGGGCATGCAAAGGTAGCACGCGCGGGAAAGGCCCGGCGGAAGGCAACCAACTAACGCACCGGGGCCCTTCGCTGACATTCTCGGACGACCCAAGCGACGAGGAAGATAGTCTAGCCGGCGACAGCGACCAGGACACCGCATATAGCCCCGACCAGTACGATATGGTGGGGGAGGTAGAGGTGATGAGAGCAGAAGTCGATCGCCTGCGGGCGGAGAGCGAATGGGATAGAGCAGAGTCAAACGCCCGGTATCAGGAAATGGAGACGGTGAATGCCACCTTGGTGGCTGCCCTGGAAAGAGGACAGCAGCACAACGCAGCTTTGGCAAGGACACATGTATCCACACCGAGGCAGCCCCTGCGCCCCGAAGCGGGACAATCATCGGGGGGAAGGTTCACCGACCCCAAGGAGGTGGAGTCCTCGGGCGACGTAACGCTACCGAAGAGCACGCTGGCCCCCCGGCAACTACACACTTCATTCAAGAATGAAGCCATGACCCCGACCGCACGGGCACTACAAGTACTGTCCGACTCCGTGTCAGATATGAAGGCCCAAATGGAGGCCAACGAGAGAAGGGCAGCGCGACCACTGGAAGGTGCGCGATTCAGCGAACGTACTGGACCCTTTTTGCACCGGGTTTTGGAATCCGGGAGATCCGTAACCAAAAGTCTCTGAAACTGACGTACTCAGGAGCCAGCTACCCATACCAACACTTGGATAGCTTCCGGTCCCAAACGTGCGCCAAGAGCTACTCTGATGCTGTGTGCTGCAACATCTTCCAGGAAACCTTGTCCGGAGAGGCACTCAGCTGGTTCTACGAGCTGCTGGCAAACTCCATTGAGGCATTTGAGCAGCTGGCCGATCGGTTTGTCAGCCGCTTCAACCTACGGTTCGAAGGAGCCCGAACATCGACGGTTCTCTTCAACTGCAGGCAGGCAGATGACGAGGAGCTAAGGACGTTCGTTAACCGCTGGCAAACGGCGACTGCCGGGGTTAGGAACCTAGACAAGGGGATCGCCGAGATGGCGTTCAAGCAGGGTCTCCGGCCAGGGAAATTTTCTTACGCCGTGCGGGTAGAGCTCCCGCAGGGGTACGATGAGCTGATGGCGATGGTCATCAGGCACGCTCACGCAGACCACGAAACCTATGGGCATCACCTGCACAAGAGGAAGCAGGAGGAGCCCCTTCCGGTCCACCAAGAAAACAAGACCAGACAGCGGGGCCAGGATCAAGGTGCCCAACCCAACAAACTGGCTAGAAACTGGGGCAACCAACAGCAGCAGAAAACCTTTCCTGACAAGCCCCAGGGCGGGCACAGGCCCGCGCATTACTGACAAGAACGCCCCCTGGCGATCATGCCAGTGGAACGTCAAGAAGTTTTTACCACTCTAACCTCTTCGTACGAGGACATTCTATACGAGAACGAGAACATCATTCTCCCACCGCTAAAGAGGAAGCACTCAAAGGGGAACCTCACACCGGCGCGAACAGACAAATACTGCTCCTACCACTAGTACAAAAATGTCAATACACAACGCATATCAGACAACAATTTAGAAGAAATTAGTTGTATGAATGACTGAACTGCTTCACACAACCTAAACTGATTAATTTGTGTTATATGAGGGTACACATTTTCTATACTCTGGAAAAAAAAATTTCCCAGATTTTGTCACACAACTCTGACACATATTTTCTGTAGGATGAAAATCTTGGCGGCAGAACTCCCTCTGACAATGAAACTCAAATTTGGGCAAGGTCTAGACGGACATACAACAAAGTTATTGTTTTGTGTTATGTGATAATGTCACATCTTGCATTAGGTGTCACTAGTGTAAGATGAAAAATACTTGTACAACATAATTTTGTAGTTCTGATGTATGACTTGTTTTGCCTGTCCTTGTGCCATGCACATTCATTTTGGCTCCAATGGCTTAAATGTTACCACCCTCAAAGTCGGATATTTACCTCTGATGGCTACAATGACTTAAATTTATTCCCTCAAATGTGCCAAAGCGGGAAATTTCCCTCCTTTTATTTTGGCTTTACACAAACAAACATACAACAATGCTTCTTTTTCTGTTGTATGAGAATATTGTAGTTTATACTAGATGAACCTAGTGCAAAATGCAAAGTCTTTTCGAAACAACTATATAAAAGAAGTCAAATTTTGAAAAATACTATTTATGATGAAATACAGTGATGGTAAAAAAATCACTTAAATCCTACAAAGTTAGAGCTCCGATCGATGTGGTTAACCTTATTTAAACTTATCTCTCTCTATGGGGAGCCATATCGGGAGGTAAAAGTTTTCAAATTTTTATATGGCTGATTACACCTCATTTATTTGAGAGTTTAATATTTGGAAGAGTCGACGAAACAAAGTCATCTAAAGGTACGTAATAGCGTTTTCGTGTGATAAGTTTTATGAAAATATGGTTGACCGTTTCGATCGAGCATCGAACGTTCATGAAACGAGTTGATTTTTCTACTCTACTCATATTTAACTATTACGATCACATCAGATGGTCAAAATTTTTATTTTGTGAATTTAACCATTATAATGACAACATGCTTACTTTTGCGGTATAACTTCATTAGTAGATTATACTCAAGTGTACAACTTTTCGAAACAACTATATAAAAGAAGTCAAATTTTGACAAATGCTATGAAATAGCATTTGATCGTTATGATGAAATACGGTGATGGTCAAAAAATCAGTTAAATCCGACAAAGTTAGAGCCCCGATCGATGCGGTCAACCTTATTTAAACTTATCTCTCTCTATGGGGAGCCATAGTATCGGGAAGTAAAAGTTCCCAAATTTTTAAATGACTGATTACGTCTCATTTATTTGAGAGTTTAATGTTTAGAAGAGTCGACGAAACAAAGTCATCTGAAGGTACGTAATAGCGTTTTCGTGTGATAATTTTTATGAAAATATGGTTGACCATTTCGATCGAGCATCGAACGTTCACGAAATGAGTTGATTTTTCTACTCTACTCATATTTAACTATAACGATCACATTAGATGGTCAAATTTTTTTTTTTTTTTGTGAATTTAGCCATTATAAAGACGTAAGTAAATTTTAACCCCATCAACTTTTATCATTCTTTGCATCTTTCTAAATGGGGCTTATCTGATATCTTTTATGATTAGTTTACAGTTTACTTGGGGCTGGAAGTTTACTGAAGCTTGTTGATTGCTAGCGGTTTATGTGCAAGCAAGGGTGCATCAAGATGCTATTACAGAACTTGCACAAAGTCAAAGCTTGACCTCAGCTAAAGAAATAGATACTAATGAAGTTTGATTCATGGCATGGATCTAGATAGCAGCTATGATTGTTTTTCAATAATGTGTGTGTAGCTGTTATGAATGCTAATGTATTTGAATGATATGGATTCAAGTGTGGTTTTATGTAGCAATATGAAGCATTATTTTTTGAAAAATATTTCAGGTTTGCATTACATAATGAACAGACAACAATTGACTACCAATTAAAGTTCAGACAACTTAAAATTGCTCACACAAATGGTTGATAAAAAGAATATGTTGTATGAAACTAAATGCTCAAGTATGTTTTCTGAATCAGACAATTCAATGGATAGGAAATAAACTCTGTTGTCTAAATCAGACAACTTAATAAATAGGAAGTTAAATCTGTTGTGTGAATCAGACAACTGAAAAAAAATGCAATATTCTATTGTATGTTTAAAAATCACACAACAGAAAATTATATATGTTTTGTTTTATAAACTAGACATGTCAGTGCCGCGCATGCCAAGCCAGCCATGGCATGACATATATGTTGTACAACAGAAACTAAAACTGACCTGTCTGACGTTTCATCACACAAGCTCGAGATATACAACGGAAAATCCGAACTCACACAACTCGTTTCCACAGTTGTATATTGACTTTTTTGTACTAGTGTACTACGATGAGGCTACCCATAGGACAAACAATTGCATCGCCCTCAAAACAGCGATGGAGGGATTAGTTAACAGCGGTCCGCTGCAGCGGTACCTAGGTGAAAGGCAGGCAGATGCTACCCAGGACCGGGACCAGGGCAGGTAAGCACGCCCGGGCCCGATAATAGGTCAAGCGGAACAAGAAATTTTGAGCCCAAGGCTACGTGCTAATTTTTCCAACACAATTAGCTTGACATACCAATGGTTCAGCCGATGTAACATTACAAGATATATATTCCAACTGTTTTGAACGAAATCCAAGGCAAACCACCGGTACTATAAAAATCCAAAGGCAGGCAACACAAAAGCCCGTGAGAAAAAAAAATTAATAAATTCATTCCAGCAATTTACCAGGCCGGTATAAAAAAACAAATCTGCCTAAGGAGCCGTGGCCTCCTCCTCAGCAGGCTCAGCCTGTCCACTGGCTTCCTTAGGTAGAACCGCCGCATCCTCCCCGGCGGGCTCGGATTGCTGAGGTCCGCCCTCCTCTTCCGGCTGCTCCTCCTCCCGCGGCTGCCCATCAATATCATCATCGGCCTGCGCCTGCGGCATTTGCGAGGTATTCAGGTACCCCTTCTTTTCCCACTCCACGTAGGCATCGGCGATACCCGCCTCCCTAGCCTTCTCCAGAAGGACAAGAAACTGCTCACTATCGTGATATTTCTCGATAACCTGCTGGAAAAGCTCCGCGTCCTCTTCTCCAGCCGCAACGACGATGTCGGCACGCGCAGCGGCATCTTCCAACTGGAGCTCATCCACCTTGGCCTCCAGCTCGGCCCTCTCCTCCTCAGCCCTCTCCTCCTCAGCCCGCTCCTTCTCCTCCTCGAGGCTCCAGACATGGCCCTCTAGCTTGGCCACCTGCCTCTTGGCCCTCTCCTCCAGTCTGGCCTTCTCCTACTCAAGCCTGGACTTCTCAGCCTCCAAGCGCTCCCGGGAGCCGGCCAGAACGGCCACCTGCTTCTTCAGCTCCGGCAGCTCCTCACTCGGGTCCGGCTGGTACAGATTGTACAACAGCTGCAGAATGACAGGCCACCGATTAGAAAAAAAACAAACAAACAAAAACAAACAAAAAAAAATAAAAAAAATGTTGTTCGACTGGTGCCGTAGCACCAAACTATTCTTACCCAGAGGACCAACTCATTGCTCTTCTGACGATTCTCCCCCGACAGGGCTCCAGCGGCCCCAGGCCTATCCAGACCCAGGCTGTCACGTCCTCCAGCAGGTTCCGGACGAAAGGGTTTTCCAGACCTCCCCTCCTCGGTTCTTCCGCCGGAGTGGGACTACTCTGCGGGGCGGCAGAACTTGAAGCCGCAACGACTCTATCCCTAGCGGGACTCCTCCCACCACTGGTCAACTTAAGCCGTTTCGCCAAGTTCTCACCAGACGACCGACCAGTCAGCGTCACCAGCGCGGAAGGCGGGACGTCCATGATCCTCCTCATCTTCTCACCCAGGTCGACCGGCGAAGAAGATTGTGGGCCAGGCAAGGAGACCCTGGTGACAAGTGGGACCGATCCCACTCGATGTGGAATCCTATCCGTTCCACCAGGAACCCTTGGTGGCCCGCCATCGGTTTTTCCCTTCCCGGGCCCCGCTGAGGATCCCGCGGCATGAGTCTTCACACTCCTTAAAACGTAGTCCTCATCCGCAACATCCACGGCCACCGGCTCGGCGTGGATGCTAAGCCGGCCAGTCTCCCTATCCACCGTGGTCCGTGAAACGACCTCCCCTTTCTCCTTCAGCCTCGAGACAAGATCCTCACCATCCATGGATAGCGTGTTAGCGGGTTTGATGACCGTCCGGGAAGATGCACCTGCAGAACACCAAACAAAGAGTTAGACGTAGTATAAACTCGGTCAGCGGGAACTTCACTGCTAAAATCCCCACTACGCACCGGGATCCCGCCCCAGGCCGCAGTACTCCAACACTTCCTGCCGTATGAAGTTGTAGGAGCTTCGCTCAAGTCCGGACTAGCATCCGAATATCGTGGCAATCCTATCCCGCTCCAACTCAGCCAGTACGTGTGATTGGTCACCAAGGGGCTGGAAAGCACCAGGAACCCGATACGTCCTCCTCCTCTTCTGCCACCTCCCCCCTGCCATCACCACCTTCTTCCTCCATCTATTGTCTAGCCATGAAGGCAGGTGGGTGATAAAAGGCTTAAAGTGCCGGGCGCCAAAGGTGATGCAACCACGACACCCTTTCTTTTTTGAGAAGGACAGTCTGTACAATGCCCGGAACTCGTTCACCGTTGGCATGCTCGTCCCGTACAGCTCGTATAGACAACCAAGGCTCAGCAGCTGCCTCCACTGGTTTCCGGGAAGCTGCGCGGGAGACACGTGCAGAGCGCTGAGCATGTTCTGCACGAAGTCTGGCAGCAGGAGGGAGAACCCGTGACAGAACTGGCCTCCATGAACAGCAACCCAACCCTTCTCCGGATTACAAGCCGATTCTCCGGGATTCAGCGGCCATAATTTCACTTCATCCTGGATACTCCACGTTTTCCGGAAGGCAGCAACCTCTGCGGGACTCATGGTACCCTCCGGTTCGTCACACACCACAGCCCCTTCCCCATCCCCAATCGTGTAAACTGCGGGCGAGGTACCAGGAAAGGGTACCCCATGGGGGATGTCCTCGTGCCCCAGAGACCCGGAAGGCGAGGCCTCGCCCCGGGAGCGGGCGACGACTTCTGACTCCGAGGAAACCGAAGCAAGCCAATCCTTCAACCTTTCCTCATCGTCCGTCACAAGTCGTCTGGCGGCCGATTCAGAAGTTCCATCCCAGAATCCATGTAACCTAGGGGGAGGAAAACAAAACCACTGCCGGTCAGCGACAACCTAAAACAGCGCCCTCTACGGCTGCTCCCCAAATCTGCCGCAGATTCCCCGCTCCAAACAACTCATCCGTTGCGATAGGGATCCCCCGGCAAAAGAAAACCCCCGTAAAATAAGAACCAACAAAGAAAAAACGGAAACAAAGGAGGCGGAACTTATCGATTACTAGGCACAACCGAGGAAAGTCAGTCCTGGGAAAACATCGAGCAATCGTATGTAAGAGCAAGCACGCCTGAAGCACGGATAGCGCGAGAATACCTTCACAAAACTTTCTCCGGATTCCGCTCCAGCGTTTTCTTCTTCTCTCTCAAACAAGAGCAAAAAAAAAAAGAGTAAACAATGAAGACAAGGAAGGCCTTTATATAGACAGGTCTGGCACCCTAGGCACCCCTGGAATCCCCCTAAAATACTCAATCGGGACAAGTCAAACGCCTGCGAATCCGAGCCTTCCATCTCAGACCGCTCCCTACTGACACGTGTCCCAGTATCGGTAAAATCCCCACCCCATCATAACTGATGGGACTGATGGGCTTTCTCCTTCAATGCATGTCAGCCACTTGCCTCGCCTACAAACTGCAGTTGAAGGAGATGGGGGTGAGAACCGAGGCGTCCAGCCCCCCACCACTTCCCCAAGCACCAAACTCAATTCAAGGAAAGTCATCCCATCGGGTCACTGCCGTTGCCATCGGCATCCCATCGGGTAATATACATTCCATCAGTTATGTGACATTCCACCGGTTCACAGGCATTCCAACGGGTAATATACATTCCACCAGTTCACAGGCATTCCAACGGGTAATATACATTCCACCGGTTCCACCTGGCATTACATCGGTTCCGTGACATTCCATCGGTTTAGTCACTTTTGTTGGCGCCTACGGGCATGGACAAGCCAGCAACAACTCAAGGCTTCAAAACATCGGGTTTTATAAACCTGGGAGAATTGTTTCTCTAACACAGGATAAATCTTCCCGCAGGATAGAAACCCTGCACAGACATCACGCCTGTACGAACAAGGGCTGTGACAAGATCAGTGGTACACCCAACATCAACGGAGTCACTGGCCGGGAGAATTGTTCCTCTAACACAGGCCAAATCTTCCCGCAGGCTAGAAACCCTACATCACACAAAGCTGTAAAAAATATGGGGGACAAATGGCCGGGCCACCCCACCGGGAGAATTGTTTCTCTAACACAGGACAAATCTCCCTGCAGGCTAGAAACCCTGCACATAACCTCACGCCTATAACGTTCAGGCTGAGAAGAACTAGCGGATGTTGACCGGTGCTTTAACACGACCGCAACATCCCACCGGTAGATTTGTTGGCTCGCACCCAACAGGTCTCTCCGCAGGCTCGCAACCCTGCATATTACCCCACGCTTATTCCAACACAAGCTGGGATGAATCAGAGGGTGCTGACCAGTGCTATAACATGGCCGCAACCCCCCACCGGGAATTAACCTCTAACACAGGACATATTCTCCGGTTTGTACCACCGTGGCTAACGATTTTCACTGGGGGACTCGTTCCGACATGGCAGTTCACCGGCCGGGTCCTCCCGAAGCATTTCATACCTGACTCGTTCCGACATGGCAGTTCACCGGCCGGGTCCTCCCGGAGCATTTCATACCTGACTCGTTCCGACATGACAGTTCACCGGTCGAGTCCTTGCGGAACATGGCATGACAGATTTCAACGCCACATTATCATCCCATGCACTCATCTGGGTTCACCCCGCCCCATATGCATGGCATGGTGGATTTCAACGCCACATTATCATCCCATGCACTCATCCGGGTTCACCCCATCCCATATGCATGGCATGGCGGATTTCAACGCCACATTATCATCCAATGCACTCATCCGGGATCACCCCGCCCCATATGCATGGCATGGCGGATTTCAACGCCACATTATCATCCCATGCACTCGTCCGGGTTCACCCCGTTCCACATGCAGGGCACGACGGAACTCAACACCACATTATCATCCCATGCACTCGTCCGGGTTCACCCCGTTCCACATGCAGGGCACGACGGAACTCAAGCACCACACCACCATCATCACAACTCATACTCATAACTGTTGCACATCATCATGAACAGGCACTCGCATCACCACGCACCATCATAACAGGCTTTCTGCTCGAACGCCCGGTCAAGCCCAATGTTCAACATGGACTTGGGGGACTAGGGCACCGTTGGGTCGGTAACCCTGCGGGTCTGTGCGTCTGCTGAGCAAGACATATTTAAGTCCCCATTCAAGATTGCACTTGACTGGGAACTTGGGGGACTTGTTGACAGTAGCCACAGAGGGGCTACCCAGACCCACAGACCCGCAGCCGCACCACCCGGGCCCGGTCCATGGCCCGGGACAGGATCGTTAACACCCGGACCCGGGAGTCGGGGGCGCCAGCCTGCTGAACAGACCACCAAAGCTGCCCCAATATATGAACAGAAGGGGATCAGTCCTACATCGAAGAGTGAGACCAGACCTCACGTTCGACAACCTATATAAGGGCCTCAACTACCCTCATTAATAGGTAACCAACTCTCCAACTACTTATTGTTCCCGCTTAAGTTATCCATTTATCCCAATGGTACTAACTTAGGCATCAGAGAGGAGAAGACCGGCCCGCCTGATATTCCCCTTAGTTAGCAGGACTTGCAGGGAGGAATCACACCAAGATCCACCAGTCTCTGTCAGGCCTACGGGTTACAACAGAAACAGAATTAAATATATATCAATACAACATGTGTAGAATGTGATCCACCTTCTCTGCTTGGATTCTCCCTGCTTGGATCTGCTTGGAGTTCAAAGAGAGTATGCCACATCAATTTAATGAAATCTAATGGCTGAAACATAAAACTTTGCAACAACCCCTCTTTCACAAACTAACATTAGATCAATCTCTCTTCTTCATCCTCTCTCCTTATCTTCATCTCTCTCTTCTTCTATGAACACATCTTTTGTCATTATTATTCAAATATTTCAGTTTACTATTAGTCCACTTCATACATTCATACATTACTTAGAACAGTAACAAAATTACTGCAAGACTAAAATGATATATAGAATAATCACCCGGAATAAAGGTTGAAGTGAAAATGATTAATGAGATCTTCCTTGGAGTAAAACTGATCCACCAATAAACCTCTTGGTCTTCAAAGTCTCAAGACAAGGAGAAATTTTTTAGGGTATGTTTGTTTTATGGGATTCTCATAGCCCAGCTTAATTTCTACTAGAAACCATGGAGTATTGTAGCTTGGCTTATTCTACAGCAAGCCTGATCCATGTTTGGTATTGATAGGAGTGGACTAGGGAGCATAATTTTTTCTAGAAAAGTTATGCTTTTTTTCTTCAAAAATAGAACACAGCAGCAATAGCTACATGAACAGCAACAATTTTTTTTTCCTTCCAGAAATTAGCACTACACCAATTCATCTTCGTCTAGATGAAAACCCAAATCATTCTTCAGCAAATCGTCTAGATCGTTTGGTTTTTCTATCCACAAAAACCCATTAAATCAACCCCCAAACCCATTTTCAAACATATTACCAACACCAAGCTGAAAACCTCGTTCTAAATTTGCATATGCTCCCAAGGATATTGTTCGTGGCGGATTCAGCACCCAGCGAACAGTCAGCACGTGGCGTGGCGGACGTGAGGTCCTTCGTGTGTCTTCTGTGTGCTTTAGGCGTGCCAGCACCCTTGGAGCGGTGCAACTCGATCGCGTGCGACCCCTGGCGAGTCTTCTCGTCTGCTCCCAAATGACTCTGACTTCCTGGTCAAGTGACTGTTACGCGGGCGCTGACTAAGCCGGCGTACAGGACTCGAACAAGACCTGAATAGAACTCTCTAACAGGATTTTCTTCTCAACCCCCTAAGGATTGAGGATCTTACTCTGATCCGGAGAAGCAAAGCAGAGCTAATACCAAGACCACGGGTGTGCTACCGGAGTAGCGGACTGACTCGATTGCTACCTGAGTAGCGACAGACTCGATTGCTACCTGAGTAGCGAACTGACTCGATAGGCTCAGCAATCGCTCGGCACAAGTACGAGATAAGATCGATCGTAGGGCGGAGGCGAGTTGCGTGAGTTGCTCCGGAGAGGCTTTGGCAAGTTAGCGGTGCGCTAGAACTTGGGGTTGTTTGTATTTGGTTGAGAACCTTTTCCTAGTTGCAGGAAGAGTTATATTTATATCGCTCTCAAAACCCTAGGGCTGTGAGATCCAGCCTGGCGGATTCCGAGTTTCATTAGGACTGTCCTTCCTTATTCTGCCTCCAATCTCATTAATTAAGAATCAATCGAGATCAGACTTCTTCTTTGTTTTGGCAACTTCATCTCCGTTAAATATGTCCAGATCACCACTCATTAAAGTCGAGATCAGCCAAATCGAGTCCACTGCCGATCAATCACTGATTCGGCGAAGATATCCTTTTCGGACGGATTGCTACCAAAACAATCCCTAATTAACCCCATCAGTATTTACACCTCATTATCCCTTAAAGAGAATCGTATATTGTATAGTTGGATTACTATAAAATAACCCTGAACTGATTAGGCAATAAATCCACGTTCCCCTCCGAATAATCTTTCCTGAAAGAAGCGGGTTAACATGAATACCGGGTCTGATTTAAACCTAAACCCCTCTGGGCCTTAGGGTAAAAGCCCAATTGGAGTGAATTCCAATTGTGGCCCAAACATTGCCCCCCAGTCTCCGATATTGAGAGTTTTATCGAAATAGAAGAGACACTGAGCCCCAATCTCCGGCCCATCCGCAGCATTTAAATATTGGATTGTTGCACCATTTCCTCACCAATCACGACTTCCCAATTCGAAACGGTAACACTGTTCACCTAAACCCTTGATTGCTGCAAAAACCCAGCGTTTCGCAACTTAAGAACCCCTTTCGGATTCCTATAAATCAAATTGAGACCCTTGGTTTCTTCTTCAGACCACCTTTTCTTCTTCTTTCCTAGCCCGAAATCAGAAGAAAACCCAGATTCAAACCAAATGGCCCCTTCAAAGAACTTTGTTATTCAGTACCCCGTGGCGGAGCAAGCCAAGGCTCAACTTCTCCCTCTTATCCAATGCTCCGGGGCAGATGACCGGACCAACCTTAGCCTTCCTCAAGAGGACCGTGCCACCCTGGGTCCCTTCGTGGTGGCCTATCATCCTGAGGATAACAACGGAGCCCATCAGATCCTTGATAGCCCGGCACGCCCGCTGCCGGCGCTCTTCCGCTCTGACGAACCGGCGGAGTGCCCAAATTTTCAAACCAATCCACCGTAAACCATGCCGCCTGGCCACTGGTGAAGCCCTACATGACAGCCTGGTACGCGGAACGGCGCCCTCTCGACGGAGAAATCTGGAGGAAAGCTGGGGTTGCTGACGCGATTAAACTTTGCTTCAGCCTCAGCCCAAAAGGAGGCAACAGGTGCGCTCTTGTCCCGCTGATGAGCCTCTGGAATCCCACAGTTAATGCCTTCGAGTTCAAATTCGGTCACGCCTCCGTGACCCTACTTGATCTCTATGCCGGCTTTGGGTTCCCCCTTGGCGCCCAAGCCTTTGAAGAGCGCTACTACCCCGAGAGGCTAGCCCCCAAAAGCGCTATTGGTGGGATTGAGCCCGCAGGCTTCGAGAAGTGGAAGAACGATACCTCCCAGCTGGGTGGTGACATCAGCAGAGTAGCCTTCCTATCTTTCTGGCTCAACAAATTCGTGTTCTGCTCCCAAACCAACAAGATGACCAAGCTCTACCACCGAATGGCGGAGGTAATCTATGCTGGCCACGAAATTGGCCTCGCCCAACACGTTTTGGCCCAACTCTACCGCTGCCTGCACCAGATATCCGCCGTGCCCATGAAGTGTGCACAATCCGGTCCCCTCTGGATTCTGGATATTTGGTGCCAAATGCACTTTCCTCAACTCAGCCCAACCATGAAGAGGGATTCAAGGCCCGATCGAGTGGTGGGGCAAGAGTATGCCGGATGCGCTGCTAGTCCTGACCTCAGCTACGCTGTCTGCCTAGACATCTTTTTCAGTACATCTGCTAAGGAATTTTTTACCGAGGCACAGCGGCTGATCCATTTGAAGTATCCACGCGGACTAGCCCGGGGCTTCCTCCCCTCCAGCAGACAAGAAACCAAAGGTCAAAGGATTTTTATTCAATGCGTCTCCATGGTGGACTTGCCATTCATCCATAGTGACAAGAAATCCTTGGGCCATGAGGTTTACGCACCTCACTTCTTTGCTCGGCAGTTCGGCTTGACTCAAATCCTGCCGTATCCGCCGCTGAAAAGTGCGAATCTGTTCTCGGCGTGGCGGAATACCAGAAAATATCCGCGGTCGCCTGATGCCAGCGACGGATCAGAACTAGAGCTACTCGTCCTGCGAAACCCGGACTGCTACTCAGACCTCAGGGCCTCTTTGGACTCTACGGGTTCATATCAGGTATGGTGGTCACGCATGCGAGGTCCGTTCTTCCAACAACCATCTGTCTTCTATTTCCAGAGGTTCTTTCTGAATCGGGGTGGGCAACTTACCCCAGCCGATCAAGAAGTGCTACACGGCGGTCCGCTATATGTTGACCTGCCCTTAAGAAAGGTAATATGCCCCCATTTGAAACTACTGTTTTGGTTTGCCCGAAAAACTCTCGCGTAATCTTGATTGTTTAATGAACTAGGCAATTGAGCAAACCCCAATGGACAAAGGAAAACGGAAAGCCGAATGTAGAGCTCATCCGCCCCCCAAGAAGAGCAAAACCATCAGTGAAACGGATGAGAGAACTGACGAGGACGAAGAGGCACCTGTAAGTACTCTTAAAAGCTCCATTTTTCCCCATGCGTCTCTAAATATGAGTTCAAATAGATACCTGCTACATAACGTAGATATCCCATCTTTATCCCTCCCTGCAGACACCTCGGAGGAAGCGCTCCTCGCCTGCTGCAGCAACCAGCCTAGGCCCCATTCCGATTGAGATCTCTTCCGGTGAGTCCTCTGGCCCTTCTGAGGAGGCAAATTCTTCCAACTCTGATGAGGAATTTCTGAACTGCTACCAAATTGCTCTTGAAATTTGCGGCGATAGTCTCCCTCAACCTGTTCCTTTGCGCTGTCTTGATGCAGGTACTTCCTCCAACCTAGCTCTAGCAGTTGGTCAGAGTTCCATCCAACCACTCCTGACACTTCCTGCCACTGCAGAAACTGGACCGGAGGCGGAGAGGAACCCAAATGACACCATGGCGGAGGCCTCGGCAGACGGGCCTCTACTATTGACCGCTGGTGCCCCCGGCAGTTCTTTCACTCCAAATCCGTCGGCCTCAAGCTCAACTCATGAGATGGAGCAAGAAGAAGAAGAAGAAGAAGAAGAAGAAGAAGAAGGCGCCAACCAAAGCGCCGAGCAGCCAGAAGCTGGAGAGCCTTCCCCCTCTACACTTGATGTCTCACGAGCAGAAGAGGAAGCGATTGCTGGTGTGGAATCCCTGGCTGAAACTGCCCCCCGGGTTGAACAACCTTCAACTCCCGCGGACGAACCTACTGACCCTGATCAGCAAGGGCAGCAAGAGGTCCTCCCGGACCAGCCAGAAACAAACCTTCACCGAGGGACTATTGAGGTATACACTGCCTATGCTTTGAATTGGCACCTTCCTTGTTCAGAATTATTAACAATTCTCCTTCAAAATGAACAGGTGGAAGATGAAAGGGTGGAAACCACGTGTGCCACCCGACTGGTGGCGGATCCCGGCCCAGCGGATTCAGCTATAGAGCCAATCCCCCTGCCTCAGAACGAAGCCATCTCGGGCCCGATCACTGCCCCATCTGCTCAGTCCTCTGCAACCCCTGGCGGATCTGATTCTGGAATTCCGGATGAGGACGCTTCCTTCTCCATTATGGCTGAAAAACTCTTCCCCCTGCCAGACAGCCCTGCAGAAGAACCTATAGAGGTGCAGGAGGCATGGGGATTCCTAGAGCATCTGGGAGAGAAGGATCCCGCAGATACTCAGGTGGCGGACGCGCTCATCTCCGCCCTCGACATTCTTAAAGGCCAACTCCAGCAGCTGCCCCCCGAGCAACAAACTGAAGCCAACGCTGCCCTTCTCAGCCTTCCAACAGAACTGTCAAGTCTGCAAGAACGTCTAGCTGCCCGGTCACCTCAGCATGCCCAAATCCAGGAAGCTGGCGTAGCCTTCGTCAACGCCGCCCATGCCTATCAAGATTTACTCATTGCGGCTGGCAATGACACGGAAGCAGCTGAAATAGCCAGACTTGAGGAAATGGAGGCGAGGATAAGGCAGAAAATCTCCCTCCTCCGCCAGAAACAAGCCGACCGCGCGGAGCAATTAAACCAGCAAAAGCTTCTGGCGACCAATCTTCAGGAGAGGGAGCGTCAGGCCAAGAAAGTCAACGCAGAACTGGACCGCTCGATCAGTAAGTCCAAGGTAAAAATCAAGAGATTGGGCCTGCTGTTATTTGAATTTAAGCCCAACCCATAATGAACATTGGCTTGATAAACGTATGTATTCTGTTTTATATAATTAACCACCAAGCCCAATTTGGTTCGGTTCAGAAACCAATCCCTGCGCAACTGTCTCGTCATTACTGTCGGAATTGTAGAACCGTTTCTCAAAAATTTGAAATTCAAACGCCAAAGCGGTTCCAACATCCAACTGCCTAATAACTGCACAAGTTAATCTCAGCCCTTGGATTGCTTTTGCATACGACTATAAAACAACCCCTCCATGGCCGGAAATGAGAACCCTAAATCAACTTAGAATGTTTTTCCTTACTTCTCCACCTAGGTTCTCTTATCAGCCGCTATGGCTTCCTCAATCCTTTCCACCAGATCTAGTTCGGATGTTCTCTTTGAGCACCCCGAATCATAACACCCCATGCTAAACAAATCCCGAACCATAACATCCCATGTTATGTCCCGGGCGGATGTGATCATAGATTGGTGGCTGCTGATTTAGCACCCCACTATTTGCATCGGCCGGAGGCCTAGCATGGATGCCAGTTCGGGTACCCTCCTCACGCCTCATGGGACCATCAGTCTTCGTTCGAATCGAAGATCCGCCCGCGTGAGGAAGGTTAAGCCCCAATAGACCAGTTGTCTCCTTCGTTATGAAAGGAATTCTATCTCCGGGGTCTTCTTCCGGACCTGATATATGCATTTCCTCTGCGGAGATAGAATTCGCTCGTCTATGGGGCTCCTGGAGCAACGAGGGATTGTAGGCAGCGGACGCCTATCAGCCACTCTGCTTCGGCGGCAAGACAGTCTCTGCCAAAAAATTTTCATGCTCCATCCACCAAGCTCTCAAGATCTCCGTCTTCGACCCCTACTCGGCAAGAGTCCAGATCGAAGGACTGGCGGAAATCCCCTACATACAGAGATGGTATCAGAGCTAGCTCGCGGATACATAATTAGTTCATTTGTATGTATTTAACTCCTGCCTTTGTAATAGCCATGGCCGCAAAGCCCCCTTAATTTATCGAAATAAAATAAAAAATTTGGACACAAGACAGGCGAAATAAATTGGGCACCCGCCAAGCGGCTGTCCCTGAAAATCTTGATTCACGGAGCAACAGGGCTTAACCCTAAGGGGAATTCAGGAAAATGTCAAAAAAATTTCAAAAATCCGCCACCAAAGATGATAAGATGATCGCGGTTCAAAAATCCGCCACCAAAGATGATAAGATGATCGCGGGTACTGCCCTCATGTTGCCCCCCTAGTTTACTGGGCTGCGCGGATATGCAATGATAAAGCAAAGCTGAGTAAACTAGATAACATAACAAACGGCCTCTCCTGAAAACGGGTAGGAGCCCATCCGCAAGAAATAAATCTGGCCTCCTAGCGCCAAAGAAAAAGCCCAGCGTCAGGCGGCCCAATGGGTGCATGAGAAACGTAAACTGTGATTAATGTAGGATTTGACGATCACCGAACCGTTGTGGAAACCCGAGAAGTCGTAAGTCAAATCCCCACTTTAATACGCACCGGTTCCCAATTGAACAGGCGCCTGGAACGGATGATTTCATAAATACAGGCAGACCAGAGCATTAAAGCCCCGGTAACCCCTAACCGTTGGGTTTCCCCCGAAATGCAGTATAAAAGGAAACCCCCGGCATTAGCGAAATCTCAATAGACTTGCCAACTTAGAGCCGATATGGCAACCCTAGTACGGTTCACATATAGCGCAACCCTCTGGTTGCCACAGGCCCTTCCACCAAAGACACTGAAATTCCGGCTAGACACCCTAGTAACCTCAGTCACCCAGCGTTAAACAAATCCTAACCCCGGTCACCTAGCGTTAGGCGCCCTGAACCTGCGCTTCGAGGTATGTAGCCCATACCCGGCTAGTCATGGCTGTTCCCCATGCGGACTAGCGCTAGGGATCTGGTTAGGGATCTAGTTCCGTCAGCGGAAAGTGGTGTTTTGGCTGAAGTGCGGCAGGCTCACTCTTTACCTCCGCTAGTTTTGCAAACTCCTCCCTCTGCCTTGCATAAATCTATCCCTTCCTGGAATTAGCAGAGGTCCGTTTTGCTGGTGATGGTGAAGATACAACTCTCGCAGTCTCCGCGGGCGGCTAACGAATGACTATGAGGAATCCGCCAGGCTCAAGACTTAGAGAGAAGTAGGCATGGTTTCAGAGCTAGTTAGTAGCTCTTGTTATGTATCTTTTTTCCTTGTAATGCCCTTGGCCGCAAAGCCTTTGTATATAGAAAGTAAGCTGCAATTGCAATACCATTCCCAAAGATACGAACTTTATTGATGAGGAAAAGTATAAGGACACAGACACCCCAAGCGGATGTCGAAATAAACAAGGAAAAACGCAAAACCCTAATGATTTTGCAATGAAAAACTTGGAAAACTCAAAATACGGCGGAAACACCCCTAGCGGATGTGCCGTTCTAACTTGTTGTCCCCCGAGCGCGCTAAATGAAGAAAGGTTCTGACTAGAATCTTCATCCGCCGGAGGAACCTCGAATTCCCAGACACTTGGAAAGTACTTCTTAAGATATCTCCCGTTGATGGGGTTTCTGTGTACTTCCCCGTCCAAGTCGCGGAGCTGGTAAGCTCCCTTGCCCACGATACGGTCAATGACAAATGGACCCTCCCAACGAGCACTCCATTTACCACGACCCGGTTCGTCGAGGGGCAGAGCGACCTTCCAGACCAAGTCTCCTTCGCCATAAGACTTACCCTTGGTCCGCTTGTCATATGCCTTGGCGATCCGCTGCTTCTCAAGGATGATGCTTTCCAAGGCTTCGAGCCGCTTCTCGTCAAGGTCTTCATGTTCCTGGAACATGGCCTGCACATAGTCGTCGCCAAGCAGCTGGTGTTGCTCACGAACCCTTAAAGAAGTTACATTGATCTCCAATGGCAGAACAGCATCATGGCCGTACATCAATGCATAAGGAGTAGTGCCCGTAGGAGTCCGTTTAGAAGTCCTATAGGCCCAAAGTGTGTTATCCAGCTGAGTGTGCCATGATCTTGGGTTATCCGCGAGCATCTTCTTCATGATGGATAGGATAACCTTGTTAGTAGCCTCTGCTTGACCGTTGGATTGAGCATAATAAGGAGAGGAATGTAGGAACTGGATACCGTAATCCGCTAGCCAGGCTTGGGTCTTCTCAGCCATAAAGGCTGCCCCCCGGTCCGCCACTATGCATTCTGGAATGCCATACCGGCAGATAATATTCTGAAACACAAAGCGGATGACGGTGTCTGCATCACAGTTCCTGGTCGGTATAGCCTCCACCCACTTCGTAAAGAAATCAGTCCCGAGCAACAGAAACTTGTGCTGCGCAGACGAATGTGGGTGAATTTCTCCGACAAAATCCAATGCCCAACCCCTGGCGGGCCAAGGCTTGATGATAGGTTGTAAATGGATATTTGGAATCCGCTGGACCGGCCCATGCTTTTGGCAATCCTGACAACCCTGGGCAAAACTATGGCAGTCTTTCAACACAGATGGCCAATGATATCCGTATCTACGAATAAGCCACCTCATTTTGGGTCCGGACTGGTGTGAACCGCAGACCCCTAAGTGTACCTCTCTCATAATTCGCTTGGCCTCCACGCCGAAGATGCACCTTAAAAGAACTCCATCCTCCCCCCTCCGGAATAAGTCTTCTCCTTTGAGAAGGTAATTAGTCGCGAGGTGCCTGATCTTTCTCTCAGACGGTGCAGATGGGTCCTTTAGATATGCTATGATTGGTATCCGCCAGTCAGCATCAATGGGCTCGACTGTAGCGACCAACCACTCTCTACGGTCCTCCCGGCGGATAGCAAAAGATGGTAGAGTTCTGCGCTCTACCCGAAGGATTCTTTCCTTCACTCCTTGGGCTAAACTGATTCCTGTGGCCAATTGTGCCAACTCATTAGCTGCAGAGTTCAATTCCCTAGGAACATAGTCCAAGGAAACATCGATGAAACGATCCAGCAGCTCAATAGCCCGCTCGTAGTAGTGCACCAAATGGAAAGATAAACAATTGTAGACCCCCAGCAGTTGATTGATAACTAGCATTGAGTCTCCAAGTACTTCGATTTCTTGTGCCCCCAGGTCGAGCAACAACTCCAACCCAATGAGTAGAGCCTCATACTCTGCCTGGTTGTTGGTGCACGTCCACTCTAGCTGAAACGAATAAAGATATTTAGTGCCAGCTGGGTTCTGAATGCAAATCCCGGCGCCAGCCAGCTTACTGGTACTGCTACCATCAAAGTATAAAATCCAAGGCTGGTAGCGAATCATATAAACAAACTCCGGCGGCTCTGTAAATTCCTCCTCAATAGGATGGTGTAACAAGAAATCCGCGATGGCCTGACCCGTCATAGCCTTGAGTGGCGCGTATTGCAAAGAAAACTCTGAGAGGGCCAACACCCACTTGCCAATCCTACCCCTTAGGATAGGTCTCGTCAGCATATACTTCACCAAGTCCGTTTGTGCCACCACTATCGTTGTAAATGAAAGCATGTAATGGCGGAGCTTAATACCAGCGAAGTACAGGGCTAAACACAGCCTCTCGATTGGTGACTACCTGGTTTCTACATCCAAAAGTGTCCGACTAATGTAGGATACTGCGTATTCGATTTTCTTTCCATCCGCCAGGGTTTCATCCTGGGCCAGCAGTCCTGCGATAAAAATATCAGATGCAGAAATATATAACTTAAGAGGAATACCGGGCGTAGGCGGCCGAAGGACGGGCAGACTAGCCAGATACTCCTTGATCCTGTCAAAAGCAGCCTGGTGCTCAGGACCCCACTTAAAGACTTCTCCTGGTTTGAGCTTGAGTAGAGGAGAGAAAGGCGCAACTTTGCCTGCTGAGTTGGATATAAATCTTCTGAGGAAATTAATCTTTCCCAACAAGCTTTGTAATTCCTTCTTGTTCCGCGGTGCTGGTGCGTCTAACACAGCCTGGACTTTATCACCAGACACCTCGATGCCTCTCTCATGCACCACAAACCCTAGAAAGTCACTAGCACAAACCCCAAAGACACATTTGGCCGGATTCATTTTAAGCTGATGCTTTCGCATGATAGTGAACACCCCTCTGAGATGGTCGATGTGGTCTTCCTTTCTCTTCGATTTTACCACCACATCGTCGATGTAGACCTCAAGGATGTCCCCCAATATCTTGCTGAAAATTATGTTCATCGCACGTTGATATGTAGCCCCTGCGTTGGTTAAGCCAAACGGCATACTGAGATATTCAAACGCTCCGGTAAACCCAGGGCAGCGGAAGGCAGTTTTGGAGATGTCTGGCTCGTATATGGGAATCTGGTGATAACCTGCCGTTCCATCCATAAACGATAGTAACTCGTGCCCCGCTACTGCATCTACCAACATATCCGCTATGGGCATAGGATAGACATCCTTAGGCGATGCAGCATTCAAATCCCTGTAGTCCACACAGACTCGAATCTTGCCATTCTTCTTCCTGACAGGAACTATGTTGGATAACCATTCCGGATATAAAGTCGGTCTGATTATCCCAGCATCAACCATGCTTTGAACCTCTTGTTTGACCGCCATTGCAGTTTCCGCGTTCATCCGCCGTTGTTCTTGTTTTACTGGCCTGCATCCCTCCTTGATGGGGATTCGATGACAGGCCAACTCCTTCGACAACCCCGGCATATCTTGGTATTTTTCTGCAAAGCAGTCCTTAAACTCCCGCAGCAACCCTATCAGTTGCCGCCTCAAATCCGCTTCAAGGTATCGACTAATCCCGACCTCCATGGGCTCAGCTTCTGTCCCCAGGTTGACTCTTTCTACAGGATCGCGTACCTTGGGTGGAGTATCATCCAACGCTGCAGGAGCAGGCTGAATTACCTCCACCCCTATCGAAGCTTCAAAATCTTCCTCCTCAACGCACTCAACCAGTGCTACTTCCTCCCAGGCCATTTGCTCGATTCGATAAATAGCTAATCGTTGCATAAAAAGAGCAAAGGCCTCTGACGCCTCATGTGAGAGGACGTCACTCATTAGAAACATTTGGAAGAAGCTCAATGGAAACTGGCCTGCTATAATCTATCATGGCCTGGGCAATTCCCCATTGAGACAATTCGTTCTGGGTCACCCCGATTGGATGCCCTTTATGATCAACCCCCTCGATTCTGAGGGGTCTCATGTTCCGGTTGTAATAGCTGGCCTCCAACTGGACGGCCGCTATAGAATAAGGACGCTCATCCGCCTTGATGAGCACTGGCAGATCCGCGACTGGATCCCACATGATCATCTCTTGATGAAGAGACGAGGGAACGGCCAATGCCTTGTAGATCCAGTCCCTCCCTAAGATCATATGATAGGGAGCGTTTGCCTCAGCAACGAAGAAAGCCTGATAAGCGTCGGATGGTCCTATCTTTACTCTGAGCATGACCACCTGATGGGATCACATGCGTGCACAATTTGTACCTGCAAAACAATCTCATACAAATAATACCCTTCTTGTGTCGAGTGTAGTATTGACAAGTAGGGATCGTTCTATCCGGGGAAATCAAGGGCTTTTAATCACACAAAGTATTGTATTAAAGGGGGTTACGATTTTTATCTAATAACCTACTGAATTTTTACGATTTTTACAAAACCTAAGCTATTATATACAATTGATCATCACCTTTCACACAATCACCAAACACAAATCACATTATACATGCAATACAATTAAAACAAGTAATAGGGCAGCAGCAAATATCGAATTCAAGATCAATTAAGTTCCAATTTAATTAGAGCCAATGCGGTTATTCTAATTATTCAAAACATCACAAGTATTTAGAATCCAACATGCGTGTAATCCTAAACATGGTACTAATCAGTTTAATAACACAATGCGTAGAAATTAAACACAATTAGCACATAAGCACAATATGTCGAATTGGAACATGTTAGCAAGTATGGCGTCACCCATCTCACATCGACATGTAAATTTCCAGAATTACTCTTACCCTTAGATTAATACATGTCAAATCCAACATGCGTGTAATTCAACATGTATTAAATCGGAATATGAATTTAATACCTAGATAACACTCATGGCCATCGAATGCATCTAGATATCTCCTTCGGTTCCACACGAATTAAGGAAATAAACCTAATTAAAATCAAGAAAACATGCTAAAAACTACTGCCCATACAACATATTTAATTGTATCACATACATAAATCGGCAATCATATATAAAAATCCCAAACATTTGTAACAAAGATCCAAAGATCCCATATATGATTATCAATACTGAAATTAAATCCATAAACCAAAACATACTTCATAGACAAAGTTATGTTTAAATACAAAGTAACAAAAACCAAAATAATACAATCCATACTACAACCTTTGTTAGAGATTCGGCAAGGATTGGTGATGATGGATTTTTGTGAGAGATGGAAGGTGGATTCGGCTTTGCTCCTTGGTATGTAATTTGTGGAATTAATTTGGCAGGGATTCGGCAAGGTAAAAGTGAGGAAAGGGAGATCATTTTCTGAATACCAAAGTGTGGTATTTATAGAGGCAAAGGGGAAGCTAGGGTTCGGCAAGGGTGGAGCACAAGCAAACCGAAATCATAAGGTGATGGAATTCGGCAAACATTATCTTCCAAAGAAACCGAAATCACCTTTTCTTCTTTTGATTCGGCCAAGTCTTCTTTTCCATGCAATTTCCACCGAATTATCTCTTCATTCTTCTCTTTTAATTCGGCAACAAGTATTGTACGAGGCTTCAATTAAGTCCAAGTTCATCCCAAGCTTTTCTCTTTTAATTCTGCCGAAAATCCCATGGATAATTGCTGAATAAATCTTCTATTTATCTCTTGAATTAATCACCAAGTAATTCAGAAATTAACCATGAATCATGCTTGAAATATTGTCCACATTCGACCAAAGAATTCTTCATTAATTCCAAAAGCTGCCGGCCTTGAAGTCTCCTCCTCAAGTTCTTCCTCTTTTCTCTCAAGTAATTTCCGAAAATCCCATAAAATTATAGGATTATCTCTTCACAAATTCTTTCTTGGCCGGCCTTGAAGAGTTTCAATTCATTACTTCATTCTTGGAGATGCACGGCACAAGTTGTTATCTACCGAAAATTACTTCACAATTACCATGGTAATTCGGCAAAGACTCCATCAAGATATTATCTCCTTCTTTATCTCCAAATAAAATCTGAAAATAAAGAAAAGAAACACAATTAATTCATGTATTAAACTTGTCCTAATCTAGACAAATGATGTCTTAAAAAGACATATATGTAATAGGTAAGGTTAGGAGATTAGGAAAGTTTCCAAATCCATTTTGGATTTCTAGTTCTTGTTCCACACGCCAAGCATCATATTATTGCCGAAAATTCTCTCCTTGTCTTCTCATGATTTCCTGAAAATATGATCATGAAATAAATCAAAAAGAAGACAAAAATATGTAGCACAATTATCATGAGTAAGAGTCCAAGATAGATAAGGAATCCTAGTCCAACAAGGAGTTGTATTTTCAATGAAATTCTTTCGACGATTCAAAAACGTCGAGCGTTTGTAGACTCCTTATTCGACTAAAATTCTTCACTCGTAGACTTCAATTAGTACTCAAACTCGTAGAATCCTTGTTCAACTGGGATTCCTACTTTGGTAAGGATTCCTTTTCCAAATAGAGTTCTACTTGAAAAAGGAGTCCTAGTCACATTAAAACTCTTATTAGGAATCCTAGTTCAATAAGGACTCCACCATAATTATGCAATTTAACATTTTATAGCACAAAACCGATCCACACAAATATTAGAAACGACAAATACTGAAAATTCCATTTCGACAAGTTTCCTAGTCAAAACAGGTTTCCTAGTCCAAACAGGATTCCTAGTACAACAAGGAGTCCTACTCAAACTAAAACTCTTCAAAAATCGACATTTCTGCATTTTTAGCTCAGTTTATTCACCAACACTTGCCAACGACTCTAACATGACTCAATGACTCTATATTACAACAATAAGGGAAAAGAAATGCATAAATGGGGGTAAAACATATTAAGAACGTCGCATTTTATGCTCCTATCAACTACCCCACACTTAGCCTTTGCTAGTCCCTTAGCAAAACAAATAAAAAGACTCAACACTACAGCCCCTAAAATGATTGTCTCAGGATCTTTAAACACATAGCTTTCAAGTTAAACATTCGATGTAAGCATAATAATCCCAAGCGTCATAGACATGTATCATGGCATGAATAAGTAAGAAACGAAAATCACAAGCAATAACATGTTATGTTGATTTCATCCTCCTCACTAGGCATACTCTCTTCTTTTCACTCATGATATGGCAATTCACTCAAAGTATATGCAAGAGAACAGATTGTAAGGCAACAAATAGCTCGCATATTTCATCACATAAAAGCACTTTGTGAATTAATCTTTCAGGAAAAACTTCATATAACAACTATGTGCACAAATGAACCAAAGCCATATGCTCATTCTTGACAAAAATCTCCACTTAATCAAAGTTCACCTATTTTAAGAATCATGAAAAGATCAACATAATGGTGATAATGGGGATTGGCATAAGGCATTCGTATTTAGGAAGTGGTGATAGAATGTCACCAAGACTTGGCAAAATTCAATCCTCCTTATGACTTCTCTTCAAAAGGGCCAAATTTTATCATGTTGGGCCCAAAATTCATTCTTTTCTTCCCCATAATAAAGTGAAAATGAACAAAGGTCAAGTATAACAACAATAGACCTTCAATTATCATACAAACTCCTAAATTCACCATAAAATTCATCCAAAATTTTCCATTGCCGAATCTTTTTCTTTTTATTTCGGATCTCTTATTTTTTTCTTTCTTTTTCTATCCGATTTTTCTTTTCTTTCTTCTTTTATTCGGCAACACCTTTTCTTTTCTCAACAATTGGACAAGATCACCCCACACTTACTTCTCATCAACACATCAATTCACAAATTCCATTAAATTTTACCAAGTCTTGACAACAATGGCAAGGATAAACTATTCTAAGATCAAGGAAAGTGTATCAAGGTGATGAAATAAATGGCTCAATGTTGGCTCAAGGGGGTTAAAACTAAGGAGTCCCACGACCGGCACAAATTAGGCATAAGCTTTGTTTGGCATTGGTGGTAATCCTAACATGATCTTTTCAATCCTTTTCAAAATCAAGGCATTTCATGAATAATAGTCTCAAAAATTGTCAAGAGCAAGTTCTAGCATTCTAGAGTTCATTAAAATCTATGGCACATAGTCATTGAATGTTCAAAGAATGATGAAGTTTTGAAAAATTCTGCCCATTTTTATCACTCAAGAAGGAAAGTATATGGCATCAAAGCTCACAAAGGTTATTATGGAACAAAATCAACACAACAAACATGCTTTTTACACAATTAAGTTCAAGTCTCAAATGTTCATACCAATCACAAAGTCCATGAAACTCACAATTAATTCTTATGATTATGCAAAACCATCATCTATGTATTAAAGATATAATCATCATAGACTATTTAGGGGCACCTAAGACTCAATAATTAAAAACAAAATAACAACCAACGAAAATAAAGACAAAAAGCAACGAATTTTTTTTAATTTTTCTGATTTTCTGATTTTTTATTTTCTTTTCTTTTTATGACTCAAAACAAATACAAACATGTGAAACATGTATCCCTACCCCACACTTAGAAAATTACATTGTCCTCAATGTACACATATTATGTAGTAATTTCTAAGCATTTGATAATTCACAAGTCCCACATTTACACAATTCAACCAAAAAGAGTTTAGGGATTTAGAAAATTCAAACTCTCGTAGACGGCTCCTTCACACTTTTGGTTGAAATGGGTTGCCTCCCATGCAGCGCTTAATGTTTATAGTCTACTCAGCCTAGACTCTTCTCCATATCATCAGGATCTTGGTGCGTCTCTGAATTGAATCTCCTCAATGGTGTGCTCCTCAAAAGGTTCGTAGTAAGGCTTAAGTCGATGACCATTCACCTTGAACGCTTTTCCTGATTCCGTACTTTGAATTTCAATAGCACCATGAGAAAACACATTAGTAACAATATATGGTCCTACCCAACGAGAACGCAATTTGCCAGGAAATAATTTAAGACGAGAATGAAATAACAAGACTTTCTGGCCAATATGAAACGTTTTGCCTCTTATCATCTTGTCATGATACAATTTCGTCTTCTCCTTGTAAATCCATGCAGCATCATATGCTTCATTTCTGATTTCCTCAAGCTCGCTCAGCTGCAATTTCCTGTGAAGTCCAGCCTTGTCAAGTTCCATGTTGAATTGCTTGACCGCCCACCATGCTCTATGCTCCAACTCTACTGGAAGATGGCACGCCTTGCCATATGTAAGCCGAAAATGGAGACATCCCAATGGGTGTCTTGTATGCCGTTCTGTAAGCCCAAAGTGCATCATCAAGTCTGTCACTCCAATCTTTCCTTGATGGGCCCACAGTTTTCTCCAATATGCTCTTGATCTCTCTGTTGGACACTTCCGCCATTCCGCTAGTCTGAGGATGATAAGGTGTGGATACCTTATGGGTGACTCCATATCGTCTGAGTAAAGCCTCTATTGTTCTGTTGCAGAAATGAGAACCTCCATCGCTTATAAGCACACGAGGTACTCCAAACCTGGAAAATATGTTAGTTCTCAAGAAACCTGCAACAACTTTAGAATCATTAGTCCTTGTGGCTTTCGCCTCCACCCATTTTGACACATAATCAACAGCCAACAAGATATAAAGAAAGCCCTTAGATGAAGGAAAAGGTCCCATAAAATCTATACCCCAAACATCAAAAATTTCAACAAATATTATAGGATTTAGGGGCATTTGGTCTCTCTTACCAATGTTACCTGTCCTTTGGCACCTATCACATGTCATACAAAAAGTGTATGCATCCTTGAAAATTGTTGGCCAATAAAACCCGCTTTCTAATACCTTGAGCGCTGTCCTCTTAGCTCCAAAGTGTCCTCCACATGCCTCATTGTGGCAAAATACAAGGATCGGCCTATGCTCCTCTTGTGGCACACAACGTCTAATCACTTGATCATTACAAGTCCTCCACAAATATGGGTCGTCCCATATGTAGTGTCTTGCATTCTTTTTAATCCTTGTCTTGGCTGCCTGCAAACATGTACTTGGAAAAGTTTTAGTAACTAAATAATTGACAATGTCTGCATACCAAGGTTCTTTTGTGTCCACTCGAAAAAGCTGCTCATCTGGGAAAGTTTCCTGAAGTGGTAACGTTTCCTCCTCTCTCACAATTCTGCTCAAGTGATCTGCCACAACATTTTCGCTCCCCTTCTTGTCCTTGATTTCGATGTCAAACTCTTGGAGTAAGAGAATCCATCGAATCAAGCGTGGCTTAGCATCTTTCTTCTTCATCAAATATCTTAAGGCTGCATGATCAGAATACACAATCACTTTAGAATTCAATAGATATGAACGAAATTTTTCTAAAGCAAATATAACAGCCAACAGTTCTTTCTCAGTTGTAGAGTAATTTAATTGAGCATCATTCAAAGTTCTAGAGGCATAATATATAGCAATCGGCCTCTTCTCTTTTCTCTGTCCAAGCACTGCTCCAACTGCATAGTCTGAAGCATCACACATGATCTCAAATGGTAGCGTCCAATCTGGTGGCGCCATAATTGGTGCTGATGTCAACAATTCCTTCAACATGACAAATGCATCTTCACACCCTTTGTCCCATATGAATGGAACCTCCTTCTGCAAAAGGGCACAAATAGGCTTTGCCACCAACGAAAAATCCTTGATGAACCTCCTATAAAATCCTGCATGGCCAAGAAACGAACGTACCTCCCTTACAGTTGTAGGGGAGGGTAAGTGAAGCATAATATCAATCTTGGCCCTATCTACCTCAATACCCTTTGCAGATATAATGTGTCCTAGAACTATCCCTTGTTTTACCATGAAATGACATTTTTCCCAATTAAGTACAAGGTTAGTCTCTACACATCTCTTCAGGATTAATTCCAAATTCTCTAAGCATACATCAAAGTCTTTTCCATAAACACTAAAATCATCCATAAAGACTTCAATGATATTTTCAATATAATCACTAAAAATGGAATACATACAACGTTGAAATGTACCTGGTGCGTTGCATAAACCAAATGGCATGCGTCGATAGGCAAACGTACCAAAGGGACATGTGAACGTTGTCTTTTCCTGATCATCTGGGTGAATGCATATCTGATTGTAACCGCTATACCCATCCAAGAAGCAATAGAATTCGTGCCCAGCTAATCTCTCCAACATCTGGTCCATGAAAGGCAATGGCATGTGATCCTTGCGTGTAGTGGCATTCAACTTTCTGTAGTCGATACACATCCTATGACCTGTCACCAATCGTTGGGGCACGAGTTCATCCTTGTCATTCTTCACAACTGTGACTCCACTTTTCTTAGGTACAACTTGGACAGGTGCAATCCACTGGCTATCTGAAATGGGATATATGACTCCACAATCCAGTAATTTGATCACCTCGTCCTTCACAATCTTCATCATAGGGGGGTGTAAACGTCTCTGACCCTCCCTAGTAGGCTTGGCTCCTTCTTCAAGTAAGATCCTATGGACACAAGTTGTAGGGCTGATTCCCTTGATATCCGCCAACGTCCATCCAATGGCGGTTTTGTTCCTTTTCAACATGCTAGTCAAGCGTGCTTCCTGCTGCTCACTCAACTGTGATGACACAATAACTGGTAGTGTGTCATCGTCTCCCAAGTACACATACTTCAAATGATCTGGAAGCACCTTGAGTTCTAAAATAGGGGCCTGTTCCACAGATGGTAAAATTTTATTAGTGGAAATGGGAATTGACATATACTTACATTGCTTTTTCACATGGGATGCTGCCTCTAGCTCGGCAACAATATGCATTAGGCTCGGCTCAAGTTTGAGCCGTTCCTCCTTGGTAATTCTCTCCCCATTTGTGTCAATTCCGGCCCCTTGCTCAATAGCTAGTTGCTATTGATCCAAAGTTTCTGACAAAACCTGCGCAATAGAGTCAACTACATCAACATTATAGCAAGGTTTTAAATCAGAAATTGGATACCTCATGGCCTCAAAGATGTTGAAGCCAATCACTTCACCATCGAACTCCATGGTGAGGTTGCCTTCAGCCACATCAATTTTCGTTCTTGCTGTCCTCATAAATGGTCGCCCCAACAATAGTTGAGTGGAATTAATGGGCGACTCCTCCATTTGAAGCACATAGAAATCTGCAGGAAATATCAGATTATTCACCTGCACAAGAACATCTTCAACATATCCCTCAGGATATTTGTTAGACCTATCGGCGAGTTGAATTATTACATTGTCCTTTTTCAACTCGCCTAAACCTAGGGACTTATACACATTATAAGACATTACATTAATCGAAGCCCCTAAGTCTATAGCAAAACTTTATCAAAATCTTGTTGTCCGATTTTACATGGCACAGAAAAGCTGCCAGGGTCTTTCATTTTAGGTGGGAGCTTTCTTTGGAGAACGGCTGAAACCGTTTCACTCATCTTCACCACCTGCTCCTCACGAGTATGCCTCCTCGTTGTGCACAGCTCCTTTAAAAATTTGGCATACTTGGGAATTTGCTTGATACACTCAAGCAATGGTATGTTCACCTCCACACGTCTGAAAATGTCAAGTACCTCCTCATCTGCTTTCTCCTTCTTCGATTTAGCAAACCTGGAAGGAAAAGGCAAACAAGAAGATTGGTTAGCATTAACTAATCCACTTGAGTTAGAATTATTCACCTTGTGTGTCTCTGAGGTAGCGGGATCTTTCTCCAAGTCCCTTTTCTTCATAGCCTCGAGCTCAGCCTTGCTCGGTTTGCTCCTCTCGGCCTCATTGCCGTTTGAATCATCATCATTGCCGTGCACCTCATTATTGCCGAGTGTCTCCCTCTCTTGCTCGGCATCAACATGCTCTAGCACGTCATCACCATCATCATGATGATCCACAAACACGTCCTCAACCTCCTTGAGTGCCGGCCCCTTCAAAACTTTACCACTCCTTGTGGTAATTGCATTTGCTTGCTCATTCTTGGGGTTCTTTATTACTCCTCCAGGTAATCTTCCTTGCTCCTGAATCTGCCCCATGAAATCCACAACCTTCCCCATCTGATTCTTCAACTCAGAAATATCCTTAGTGTTTGAAGTTGTGGATTGCAACAATGTATGAGTTGCATCATTCAAAGATTTCAGCATTGCATCATAATTAGGGTTTGATGATGCTTGAGCATTGTTGCTGTAGAATTGTTGCTGCTGGGGTCTTACATATCCCTGAAATTGCCCTTGAGGTCTTGGTTGAAACACCATTCCTCCTTGGTTTGCTTGTGGTGGCGCCACATGTGTAGGGTTCTGCACATTGTTGTTGTTAGCCCACCTAAAATTAGGGTGATCATTAAATCTGGGGTTGAAGTTCTGGAAAGTGGAACGTTGCTGCCCTTGGAAACCAACTGAATTGGCTTCCTCAAAATTATCTCCTCCAACAACTTGTGGACACACATCTGCCGAATGTCCCTCCATGCTACATACCCCACAGACTTGGGCATGTTTTTGCTTCATAAACTGAGACATCATTTGAGTGAGTTTCCCCACATCTTCCTTAAGCTCCTTGACAACACTTGATTCCTCATAACCACTGGCCTCACTGACTCGCCTAGAGGAAGTAGACCCGAATTGTTGTTGATTGGTGAAATGCATCTCCAACAGATTCTTAACTTCCTCTCTGCTTTTCTCCATTAAAGATCCACCAGCTGCTGAATCTAGAAATCTCCGCTCCAAGGGACGCAACCCTTCATAAAAGTATTGTAGAAGAAGACCCTCTCGTATCCCATGATTAGGACATGTTGCCACCAAAGCCTTGTACCTGTCATAGTACACATCGAAGCTCTCATCTGGCTCTTGTCTGATTGAGGTGATCTCCTTCCTGATCTGCGTCACCCTTGATGAAGGAAAATACTTGGTGAGAAATTCCCTCACCATTGTAGTCCAAGAAACCATCTTCCCTGGTGGTATAGCATAAAACCACTCTTGCGCCCTATCCTCCAGTGAAAAAGGAAATGCCTTCATTCTCACATGTTGTAAGTCTGCCCCAGTTGGGCACATTGACTCACATCTGAATTCAAACTTCTGAATATGGCGGTTGGGATCCTCTCCACTGAGTCCATAAAACTTAGGCAATTGGTGGATAAATCCACCTTTCAACTCAAATTCTCCTGACTTGCCAGGTGCAACTGCAGGATATGTCACATTACTCGGTCTTACTACTCCTCCTTGTGGCGCATCTACCTGACCATTCTCCTCTCTCAATGAAGTCATATTAAATATGGGATCAGGTAAATCAAAATTCAAGAACTGAATTGGTATAGAATTTTGAAGTAGCTCAAACTCTGGTTCTTCGTGAAACAAAGGGTTAAGTTCACACGAAGCTTCTGAAGGAAATGGTGATGATGGTGCAACAAAATTTCTGTTAAAAGGTGATGAGGAGGGAGATACAAACTGATGTTCTGGTGATGGTGAACGTGCTTGACCTAGAGTTGCTAGCAATTCTAGATCGTATATCTCTCCAATTCGATACAAACGGCCTCTAATGTCACGTGACCAATTGGACATTCATGTACCTGAAATTATCATAAGATCAAGTATATCAATCAATGAATTAAAAAGAAAAATAAACGTGCATTGTAAACTTAGAATGTATAAGTTAGTGTTAGGGTAAGAATATCACACAAAAGAATGTTAGTATGTATAATGTCACCGAAAATTTCAATAAAAGATCGTGTAAAAGTATGTATAAGTATAAGTATCACAATAAATCAAACATGTAAATGTAAAGGAACAAACGAAAATTATACAAGTATATCACACGAAAATTCACAAGTATGGTTCACACACAATTTTCACAAGTATCAAGAAATACATATCCTATAACTATAAGAGTATTAACGTCACAAAAATATGTATAAGTCACACACGAAAAATTCAAAAGTATATATGGTATCACACGAAAATTTCAAGATTATATATGTATAAGAATGTGTTTTATGTATCCCTAGTTAAATTGCTAAATGATTTGTTCGAATTTTCAAAGTACGTGGAGCAGAGGAGATAACGGTGCAATGGACTGATACAGCCCCCGGTAGTATCATGCTTGATCCGATATACCTCGAAAATTCAAACCAAGAAATGTTTTCTTTTGAGATCAAAAATCTACTCATATCAAACTTATTTAAGGTTTTGAAGCTCGGTGGACGTGCGGCCTAGGTCTATCGACTAGACACAAGGTTCCGTGGTTTCAGAAGGCTAGAACAAAAGTACTAATAATGGAGTGAGGCAAGACTCGTTGTTGGTTACCACGGAGAGCGAACTCCCAATCGACTCACTCACAGGGAATGAACATCAGTCTGTGGGCCTTGAGATCTAGTTAAACAAACCAAAATTAGAACAAACGAACTATGATTGCCCCTTACTCAATTGAGAACCTTATGTTGTCAGTACCACTAAAGTGCATAAAAGCCGCCCTCAACCTCATAAAAACGCAAGCGCTAGTATGAAGGGTTAAGGCTAAAAGCAACATTAGTGACCTTACCTATTCCTCTTCCCCTCAAAATCAAAAACAAACTCAACATAAATAGACTTCTAAAACTCCTTAACCATTTAACTAATTTTACACATCACACGAAATTTTTTTTTTTTGTATTTATACATTGGTTCGGTTTTTTAGTTAATCGATTATGTGAGTATTGTAAATGCCGAAACTTAGGGTTTCTAGATGTCTTTCACACAACTTTAAAATTCGAGGTACGTGGAGCAGAGGAGATAACAGTGCAATGGGCTGAAACAGTCCAAGGTAGTATCATGCTTATTCCGATATACCTCAAAAATTAAAGACGAATTTTACCTCTTTTAAGAAAAATAGTTTCCACATATGCTTAAGTTATTTTCTAGCGTCTAAAGTGAGGTGATGCTTCGGCACAAGCTGTCGTCTAGGTCGAACGTATTTTACTTTTCTAAGGCGATGTCGTTAAAATTCACGGAGAGTAAACTCTCTTTAGGAACAAGGCAGGTCTCAAAGTTTTTAACCACGGAGGACAAGTCCCCTATCGACTCACTCACAGAGAATGAACATCAGTCTGTGGGTCTTGAAAACCAGTTTTACAAACCTCGAACCCATCAATGAAAATAACTTGCCCTATACTTGGTAAAATAAACTCGGATCCCTAGCGGTCTCAAGTGTTGATTAAAACCGCCCTCAACCTCATAAAAATAATACCAAGTTAGCGTCTTTATGCGTGGGGGGCCAACGATGGACTAATTCCAACATTGCAGGGCCCGTTTCCCAATCTACACAAAAACATACCTAACATGGCATCACTCGTATGAAGGGTTATGGTTATGATCAACAAAAGAGGCTTCACCTACATGTTACACTTTAGAAACTACAATAAACTACAAGCATACACAAAAACTATCAACTTACTAGAAATTATCTAAGTGTACAAACAATCACAATATAGCATACAAATCGGCAATTAAGAGCAAAAACCAAAAATAAAAATAAATACAAAAATCGGAAAATTAACCTATTTACTATTACACTTCCGAAAATCCTATTAATACAATTCCCAAAACTATTGCAGAAATTAAATAATTTACAATTATACAAAGTTACAAACAACACTTTATGAATCAAAATATTATAATTTCCCCGGCAACGGCGCCAAAAACTGATGGGATCACATGCGTGCACAATTTGTACCTGCAAAACAATCTCATACAAATAATACCCTTCTTGTGTCGAGTGTAGTATTGACAAGTAGGGATCGTTCTATCCGGGGAAATCAAGGGCTTTTAATCACACAAAGTATTGTATTAAAGGGGGTTACGATTTTTATCTAATAACCTACTGAATTTTTACGATTTTTACAAAACCTAAGCTATTATATACAATTGATCATCACCTTTCACACAATCACCAAACACAAATCACATTATACATGCAATACAATTAAAACAAGTAATAGGGCAGCAGCAAATATCGAATTCAAGATCAATTAAGTTCCAATTTAATTAGAGCCAATGCGGTTATTCTAATTATTCAAAACATCACAAGTATTTAGAATCCAACATGCGTGTAATCCTAAACATGGTACTAATCAGTTTAATAACACAATGCGTAGAAATTAAACACAATTAGCACATAAGCACAATATGTCGAATTGGAACATGTTAGCAAGTATGGCGTCACCCATCTCACATCGACATGTAAATTTCCAGAATTACTCTTACCCTTAGATTAATACATGTCAAATCCAACATGCGTGTAATTCAACATGTATTAAATCGGAATATGAATTTAATACCTAGATAACACTCATGGCCATCGAATGCATCTAGATATCTCCTTCGGTTCCACACGAATTAAGGAAATAAACCTAATTAAAATCAAGAAAACATGCTAAAAACTACTGCCCATACAACATATTTAATTGTATCACATACATAAATCGGCAATCATATATAAAAATCCCAAACATTTGTAACAAAGATCCAAAGATCCCATATATGATTATCAATACTGAAATTAAATCCATAAACCAAAACATACTTCATAGACAAAGTTATGTTTAAATACAAAGTAACAAAAACCAAAATAATACAATCCATACTACAACCTTTGTTAGAGATTCGGCAAGGATTGGTGATGATGGATTTTTGTGAGAGATGGAAGGTGGATTCGGCTTTGCTCCTTGGTATGTAATTTGTGGAATTAATTTGGCAGGGATTCGGCAAGGTAAAAGTGAGGAAAGGGAGATCATTTTCTGAATACCAAAGTGTGGTATTTATAGAGGCAAAGGGGAAGCTAGGGTTCGGCAAGGGTGGAGCACAAGCAAACCGAAATCATAAGGTGATGGAATTCGGCAAACATTATCTTCCAAAGAAACCGAAATCACCTTTTCTTCTTTTGATTCGGCCAAGTCTTCTTTTCCATGCAATTTCCACCGAATTATCTCTTCATTCTTCTCTTTTAATTCGGCAACAAGTATTGTACGAGGCTTCAATTAAGTCCAAGTTCATCCCAAGCTTTTCTCTTTTAATTCTGCCGAAAATCCCATGGATAATTGCTGAATAAATCTTCTATTTATCTCTTGAATTAATCACCAAGTAATTCAGAAATTAACCATGAATCATGCTTGAAATATTGTCCACATTCGACCAAAGAATTCTTCATTAATTCCAAAAGCTGCCGGCCTTGAAGTCTCCTCCTCAAGTTCTTCCTCTTTTCTCTCAAGTAATTTCCGAAAATCCCATAAAATTATAGGATTATCTCTTCACAAATTCTTTCTTGGCCGGCCTTGAAGAGTTTCAATTCATTACTTCATTCTTGGAGATGCACGGCACAAGTTGTTATCTACCGAAAATTACTTCACAATTACCATGGTAATTCGGCAAAGACTCCATCAAGATATTATCTCCTTCTTTATCTCCAAATAAAATCTGAAAATAAAGAAAAGAAACACAATTAATTCATGTATTAAACTTGTCCTAATCTAGACAAATGATGTCTTAAAAAGACATATATGTAATAGGTAAGGTTAGGAGATTAGGAAAGTTTCCAAATCCATTTTGGATTTCTAGTTCTTGTTCCACACGCCAAGCATCATATTATTGCCGAAAATTCTCTCCTTGTCTTCTCATGATTTCCTGAAAATATGATCATGAAATAAATCAAAAAGAAGACAAAAATATGTAGCACAATTATCATGAGTAAGAGTCCAAGATAGATAAGGAATCCTAGTCCAACAAGGAGTTGTATTTTCAATGAAATTCTTTCGACGATTCAAAAACGTCGAGCGTTTGTAGACTCCTTATTCGACTAAAATTCTTCACTCGTAGACTTCAATTAGTACTCAAACTCGTAGAATCCTTGTTCAACTGGGATTCCTACTTTGGTAAGGATTCCTTTTCCAAATAGAGTTCTACTTGAAAAAGGAGTCCTAGTCACATTAAAACTCTTATTAGGAATCCTAGTTCAATAAGGACTCCACCATAATTATGCAATTTAACATTTTATAGCACAAAACCGATCCACACAAATATTAGAAACGACAAATACTGAAAATTCCATTTCGACAAGTTTCCTAGTCAAAACAGGTTTCCTAGTCCAAACAGGATTCCTAGTACAACAAGGAGTCCTACTCAAACTAAAACTCTTCAAAAATCGACATTTCTGCATTTTTAGCTCAGTTTATTCACCAACACTTGCCAACGACTCTAACATGACTCAATGACTCTATATTACAACAATAAGGGAAAAGAAATGCATAAATGGGGGTAAAACATATTAAGAACGTCGCATTTTATGCTCCTATCACCACCCCAGCCGTAGGAGCAATAGTCCCCGAAAATCCCTTTACCTTGGAAACAGACTGAATAAGCTTCTGCTTCGGAACCTTGAGCTGCTCCACAGTAGTGGTGGTGATGACGTTCACTACGGCCCCTGTGTCTATTAAGACTTTGCGGACCTTGACCCCCTCTACCTCGGCCGTAACATACAACGACTTCATATGCTGGGACATGTCGAATGTGGGCTTGGCGAACATCACGCATTGCTTTAAAAGGTCCCCAGCCCCCTCAGGATATTCGTGGCTGGAACGAAAAACCCCAGGCTCGGGCTCCACCTCACTCTCATCCTCAGGCTCCTGTACTGAGTAGATAGGCTTAGGCGATTCTTCAACATCGATGAAGTGAGCAGTAGGCACAGGCTCTAGCAGAGCATAAGCCGAAGAAAGTATAAAAACCATGTTACAGTTATGAACCATAGCATCGTCCTCAGGCTGCTCCTCGTCCATCGGTACCTCTTCCTCATCCGCCGCCTCTGGCTCCTCCTCATAGTCGACCATTTCATCCTCCTTGTCGAGGTCTGCGTCCCCTGCCTCGGAGTCAGCCTTCGCGCTGGAGGCGACTGAGGATGGCCTAGCTGGCACATTCATCTGCAGCTTCTTAGCCGCGTACTCTAGAAAGTTAGAAGGCGCTTTCGGCTCCTTTGGCCTGGCCTGAGATGTGGTAGCGGGCGGCCCGCCTGCATCCGCCATAGCTACATTGGATTCCTTGAGAGCATTCTCCCTCACAGAAACCCCCACGTTACTCGTGCTTGCAGCCAATGTTGCGCTGCTCTCTTTAGGTACCCACCTCATAACGGTGGAACCCCTACTGGTGTCAATTACCATCATATCTTCTTGATCCTCCGACTCTTTCTGCTTTCCGGTAGCCTCTGGTTGTGTCCTCCTTGGGGGCGACTGCCTAGCGTTTGACCGCTCAGGAGAAAACTCCAGCTTGCGCCTTGGCCTGGACTGAGGTGCCCCAGTAGATCTTGGCAGATCCGCCACCCGGTCGTGTGCGCTCCTTCGAGGCGCCGGTGGAACCTCAGTGGACCGCTGTCGTCTAGAGTCCACGTAGGACTTAGTTCTTACTCTGTAGCGCCTATGGATCTGCTCCACTTGCTCCACAGGTACTGACAACTCATCCTCGGTTACCTTCCCCGAAGCCAGATCCGCCAAGGTCCTCTTTGCTTTTCCAAAGCGTCTCCTCTCGTTCCGGGTGGTTACTGCAGCAAGCTCAATGGCCTTGCCGTCTCGCTGGGTATACCACCTGTCCGCCTTCAGATCATTCCTGGAAGCTGGCGGAATGTAAACCTCCGCAGATGGCTCTGGATTCGCAGCCCTGTGCGAACTCCCAGCCGTAGCTGACTTAACTCCGGATGTCCCTGGATCCTGCCTGGACCTTGTCCTACCGGCATAACTGTCTTCGGACCCATGATGATACTTCATCCGTTTGGAGCTCTCCCGGCCTGACTTCTCGGGTGGCGGATGCTCTAGCTTAGCCTTTTCAAGGGCTCTCTTCTCGGCCTTCTCCTCTGCCTCCTTCAAAGCTGCCTGGAACTCATCATAAGTAATGGGTTGTCCTGTAGTCAACCTACAGGTGAGGCAGAGCTTGGAACGCGGGACCAACACCATATCTTCTTCTTCAATAGCCCCAACCCAAAACTCTGGGCAGGGACCAGACTAGCCGCCGTCAAACTCCAGCTTGCCATCGTTTAGCCACTCCTGCAACTGATCCTTAAGACCTACACATTCAGAAGTATAGTGGTCAAAAGTGCGATGGAAAAAACATGTAAATCTGCCATCCCCAATGTTGGGATGGCATCGGTAAAACTCTTGGATCTCTGGTGCCTCCTGATGCACCATTGCTCCCCAGATCTCCTCCGCCTTGCTTGCGTCATAAGTATACTCTTGAAACCTGGAAACCTGCTTCCCGCTCTGCTGTGTTGGATCTGGACCAACGCTGATCTCAATCGCATTCACCCGCGGAGCGCCCTTCGCAGCTGTCCACTGAGGCACCTTAGGATTCTCCAACTGCAGGGTGTTGTCATTGATCCATATTTGCAGCTGGTCCTTTAGCTTCACACAATCCTTGGTGTTATGATTGTTCATATTGTGGAAGCTGCAGTACGTCTTTCCCGCCATGTAATCAGGCTTGGGGATGAATCCGTCGTGGTGCAGACGCCCCAAGTTGAATAGCTCTTGCAAAATCTCAGGAGCCCTGTGGGCATTGTAGGTATACTCCTGAAAAGCTGATTTAGTTGGGAGCGGTGCTATTAACTTCACGGTCTCCCTAACCGGCTTCGCTATATGGGACTGCAAAGGCTTCTTATCTGTCCGCTCAATAACCGCCACCTCGTGCTCCAAATCTTCATCAACCCAAGTTAGGATTGGCCTAGGAATAGCATCCGCCTGGATAGTTGCTACGGTTTTAGCCGCAGTCGGCAGTGGAGTTTTGGGCTTCAAAGTTCCCGGATAATAGGACGTAGGAGTACCCTTCCGCCTCTCGTTTCTGTCCCTGGACCGATCAACGTAGTGCTGCTCCTGACCCAGGCGATTAGTCAAATCCGCCATCGTGGTCACGTGCACCTGCCTGAACCCCTGGCGGATCTCATCTACCAGGCCATCAATCGCCATTCTTACTGCATGCTCCTCTGGGATTTCCATCTCGCAGCGGGTCAGTTCCAGCTTGAACCTTCGTAAATAATCAGTAGCCGACTCATCGGGCCGCTGTTCAGTTTCTGCCAGGTCCTTGACCCCGATCTTCGCTTCCACAATGCCAAACATGGTTCTGAACAGAACCTCCATGGTCTTCCAGTCTGGAATGGACTCGGGTTTCAAACGCTTATACAAGATTGCTGCTTCCCCCGCCAAGGATGTAGGAAAGAGCTTCATCTTCATGATTGGGTCCTCCCCGTACTGACCCGATTCATTGGTGAAACGCATGATGTGCGTCTCAGCATCCTCTGACGTCTGGCCAGTGAATGGAGTAAACCGGATTGGCTTAAACCCAGCAGGGAATGGGATCGCATTCACCTCTTGAGTCAATGGATTCTCATATGTCCTGTCGACGTTGGGCAACCCCTGTAGTTCCCTGAGCCTATCAGAGAAAATCCTGCTAATGTCATCCAAAGTTATTTGGGCCACGACGTTCGCAGGCTGCTCCAGCGCATTGTTATTAACCGGCCTCACAGGCGGACCCTGGTCTCCTATCTGATGGTTAGTGCCCTCAGTGTTAGGTCCGCCAGTTCCACCACGACCATTTGTGCGTCTCCGCTGGTCCCTCTGTGGATTTGTAACTGCACGGTTGGGACCCTCAGACTGGTCAACCCGATCAAAAAGCTGTCCCATCAAGACATTCAAGTTTGCAAGCGTGGCGTTAGTAGCTGCCGCCTGCTCCTGTTGCTGCTGCCAGTAGATATCAGAATTCTTGACGTGAGTAGCCAAGTCTTCTCCTAGCCGACCTTGCTGTCCGGCGAGGTACTTGAAGTTAGCAGTGAACCCCCTCTGCTCAGTTTCCATCCGCCTAACAGATTCACTTAGATTGACGACCACACTATTGGCCTTCTTCAGAGTTGTATCTGTCTCACAAGACTTTTCAATCAGCATTCTCAGAGTATCCGTCACCTCTGTGGGAGTTGCAGTTTCTCCCATGAATGGTGCTACAGGTGACATCGGCGGATCTACGGACTCATCCGCGAACCCCTCTTCCAAGAAACCAGATGCAGCTGCCCGGTTGACAAAACCCAGAGCGGTGTTGTCAACCCGCGGAGCAACCGTCACCTCTATTTCTTCAGCCTCAATTTCCGTAACTGGTGTCGCGGAAACCGGGCCCAGATTCTTCCTGCTTCGCACGGCCTTGAGGGCTGCAGCAATAGCCGCTTCATCCCTCAAGGTCCCTCCAAACACATCAATAACTTCAGCTTCAGTTAATCTCCTACACTCAGCTGTACCATGCTTGATCAGCTCTTTGTGGGAATTCTTCAAACAAGGCATGGTTACCCTTTTGTAAGGATGACCCGTTGTAGATCCCGCAATCTTGACACAGTAGGTCCCACTGGGCGTGCCAAAATGTTCGTGGCGGATTCAGCACCCGGCGAACAGTCAGCACGTGGCGTGGCGGACGTGAGGTCCTTCGTGTGTCTTCTGTGTGCTTTAGGCGTGCCAGCACCCTTGGAGCGGTGCAACTCGATCGCGTGCGACCCCTGGCGAGTCTTCTCGTCTGCTCCCAAATGACTCTGACTTCCTGGTCAAGTGACTGTTACGCGGGCGCTGACTAAGCCGGCGTACAGGACTCGAACAAGACCTGAATAGAACTCTCTAACAGGATTTTCTTCTCAACCCCCTAAGGATTGAGGATCTTACTCTGATCCGGAGAAGCAAAGCAGAGCTAATACCAAGACCACGGGTGTGCTACCGGAGTAGCGGACTGACTCGATTGCTACCTGAGTAGCGACAGACTCGATTGCTACCTGAGTAGCGAACTGACTCGATAGGCTCAGCAATCGCTCGGCACAAGTACGAGATAAGATCGATCGTAGGGCGGAGGCGAGTTGCGTGAGTTGCTCCAGAGAGGCTTTGGCAAGTTAGCGGTGCGCTAGAACTTGGGGTTGTTTGTATTTGGTTGAGAACCTTTTCCTAGTTGCAGGAAGAGTTATATTTATATCGCTCTCAAAACCCTAGGGCTGTGAGATCCAACCTGGCGGATTCCGAGTTTCATTAGGACTGTCCTTCCTTATTCTGCCTCCAATCTCATTAATTAAGAATCAATCGAGATCAGACTTCTTCTTTGTTTTGGCAACTTCATCTCCGTTAAATATGTCCAGATCACCACTCATTAAAGTCGAGATCAGCCAAATCGAGTCCACTGCCGATCAATCACTGATTCGGCGAAGATATCCTTTTCGGACGGATTGCTACCAAAACAATCCCTAATTAACCCCATCAGTATTTACACCTCATTATCCCTTAAAGAGAATCGTATATTGTATAGTTGGATTACTATAAAATAACCCCGAACTGATTAGGCAATAAATCCACGTTCCCCTCCGAATAATCTTTCCTGAAAGAAGCGGGAAAACATGAATACCGGGTCTGATTTAAACCTAAACCCCTCTGGGCCTTAGGGTAAAAGCCCAATTGGAGTGAATTCCAATTGTGGCCCAAACAGATATTACCAGCGAAATCAATGAACACTGGCCCATATGGCAACTACTCCTCAATCAAATCAAACAAAACCCAGAAGATCACAAAAAGTTTTAAGAGAAAGAAACCCAATCATGAAATTGAACGATTATTTTTACAAAATTCATTGTTGAAATGAGGAAAATCCAATAAAAAAACCCATAAACTTAACATGAATTGAATTGCTCTTGGAACTGAAAAGAAAAAATGGAGGGAGAGAGCCGAGGAGATGCATGGTGAAGGGCTTGGACAATCCCACCAATTTTGGTGTCTCTCCCCAAGACCGTGCAGAGGTGGGTCAGTGGACTGAGTAACGCCATCTCAATTAGTCCCTCCCTCCCCCAAACACGGGATAATCCTATTTTCTTCTGTAAGACAGTCCAATCCCTGGTAATCGCAAGAAACAAACGTATCCTTAGGGTGCTTCTGCATCCTAAACTTATAAGGGCTGAGGTTTATGATTTGAGGAGGTAAATCAAAAAGTTGTTATTTGAGAGAAGCTCTCGCCATTTTCGCCCATCATAAATAAATCAAACCATTCTTAATTCTTATACTCGCAATCTGTATGACTATGGATGTGGTGATATCAATCAAACCACTTCTGATTGATTTTCTCAAATTTATGGCACCCTTATGAGATTTTTTTACGTTTACTAGCATAGAAACTCAGATTAATCGAAATGAGAATAATTTTAATGTAGTGTAGATGTCTAGCATTTACTAATATTTGTAGGTACATATGTCCGTATGTATATGATTCCAACGTGGCAATGTATGAGATTGTGTGTTTACTAGCATATATAATTGGAATATATGGGTGTGAGTCTCGACTCATTATAAGAAATTGATTCGTGAATAACCCTTAACTCGATAACTAAGGGGGATATTTCTCACACCGATTTCCTTTCCTATTCTAAATTGTCTCTGATTGATAAGTTTTTTATTCTAAGTTGCTCATGATTAATTATTTTTTTCATTTCAAGTAAGTAAACGTTAATGAAGTTTTGATACAACAAACAAAAATGATTTTATTTTTTGATTCGATGACCAGGTATCCCTCACCCTTTTTTAGGGTAAAGACTAAAAAGTCTGCTCTCCCAGCACAAATTGTTCCATTCACAAGACTCGAACTTGAGACCTTACTTAAGGGACTCAGACTCCTTACCAACTGAGCCAACCTATGCTGGTTACTAAATTCTAAACTTTGTTCCATATTATGACCTGCGTAGCACGGAAGCGCCAGTTGAATCACGTTTCGCGCTTCCGAAGCAGAAGGGTGATGGAAGCAGCCGGAATCGCGTTCCGAGCGATTCCGGGAAAAGAGACTTTTGGGAGCGCAACGGAAACGCCGATTTCGTTTTTAGAAGCGCCTAGGAAGCGTGGGCAAATTCCTAATCCGATCGACGAACGCCTTTGTCTCTTCATACTTTTCTTCTTGGAGCTAGCTCCTGCCTCCTGGACGATGACATAGTCTCGCTTTCAATGTTCCTCCGCCGAAAAATATCTCGTAACTTCCATTGTAGGCAGATCAGTCCCCAGTCGGCTAGTCGGCAATAACCCGAACCCAGAAAGATATCGACGTCGGTGACCACCGCATCTCATCCAACTTCCAAATCAGACGACCAAACTCAACCGCACTTCAGACTTATCAAAACCCCAATTCTAATTCCAATCCTAAGTCCCTCTTACTTCGCCTCTCCAATCTCAAAGATTCAACTCACTCAAGGTTCTCGCTCTGTTGTGTCGAGAGTCGAGGCCATCCTGATTGGCTCCTCCAGAAGATGATTCGAATGCATTTTCGATTCGCTACTGAATCACAGAGAAGACTGGTACACAGATGAAGAGAGCTTTTGAGTTTCGCGTGGAGAAGAAGAAGAGGAGAAGAAGAAAGAGGTGTATAAACTTGACCTCTCTCTCAAAATATGCTCTGAGACATCACTTGGTTTGATGTGGTTAGAGCATCAGCAGTGGGGATCTATATTTGGGTCTTTATTTGAAATTTGGGTCAAAAAAAGTGGATTAGGCCTTGTAGTGGGTCAGAAAAAAAAAGGACCCAAATTAGTCGGAGAGTCAAATATTGGATCAAATTTGACCCAAAGTGTGAGCAAATTTACTTTGGACTCAAAACTGGGACCCACCAAATGAGACTGTTTTGTTAAACCCTATTGAGACAACGGCTATATTTCTGACTATGCCTAATAATGTTTTGCATGTTCAATTGGTTATTATTGAAGTTGGATAATATCATTATATATTCAAATTATATATTGAGTTGATATTCAAGTTTACTAACACATGTAATTCACGTTGATATTTGTTATATTGTAATGAATAAAAATTCTTGATTTTATGTTTCATGTCTTGTGAATAAATTCTATTATCTTAAACTATGTTTATTAAACATAAATAAAAGACTAAAGTATGAATATGAGTAAAAAAAAATTGTGTTCTGAACCTACATATGAGTCTAAAAAATTGAATTAAAAATATAGGTCCAAAAATAAGTCACGTACCACTACAGCACCCAAAAAAATAAGTCTTGTTATACACTATTCAGATGGACTCAAATCACTATTCAAGCTTATTTGGACCCAAATTTGAGTTTAAAAAATAAGTCCCCACTGCTTATGCTTTTAGAGACCTCAACAGAGCAGACTGGTACTTTATTTGATGTGCACGTGGTTAGAGACATCACCACAGCACCTGGTTAGAGACATCAACACAGCTGTGTTGATAAACTTAGGTTTATATTCAAATTCAATTTAGGTTTAGTTCTCCGTAAGAGATGAGATCACAACAGTTTCTAGGCTTTAGGTTTATTGATAAACTTAGGGGATACTAGAAATAAAGGAGATGAAGGAAATAACTAGTAAACATATTCAATTTTAGCCGTCTTCATTATTGCATAGTTATTTAGTTACTTATTTTTATTTCGTTGATCCTAAATTTAAGATAAAATGATTTTTTAATTTTTAATTTTTTTTTCTTTTGTGTTATCATATTATCAAATTTGAATATCTGCTTTCATTTCTTTGGCTTTATCTAGTTCAGTATTATCCCATCTACAAAATTTGACAAGTTCAAAAACATACACTGTGAATTTGAATTTGTAATAGTATTTTTCTATATAATATATATATATATATATATATATATATATATATATATATATACAGTTTTTATCCAGAGCGGGGTTCCGCTATGAAATTAAAGAGCGGGGCTCCTTATTAGACACACTTTCCGGTCAAATTTCTACATCTCCACCGTTCAATATTTAGGCATATGCGTGTAGATTATTTCTACAAATTTTCAGCTCATTTGGTTTCCACGTACCCGTACCCGTACCCGATTCCATGCAACCTAGATTATGACATTTAAGGTTACCTTCTTTTTTTGTACGAAACCTTAATTGCGAAGGAAAATTTTTCCATTTTCCTTTTATTCTTGGATAAAAATGAAAAAAAAAAAAAAAAAACAGATAATCCACCTCATCATCATCATCATCATCAGAAGCACACCAAAGTGTAAATAAATGCCCCTCCTTCCATTATTTGCGCCTTTTTCACTCTTACCGTCTCTCTTCAATAGCAAGCAAAACAAAACACTTGCAGAGCCCACGGCGGAGGACGAAGAGAGGAGAGAGAGAGAGTTAACGGCGATGGCATCATCATCATCAAGACCCACCGCCAACGGGCCCACCACAAACGGCGTCCACCACCACAGGCCCACAGCCAACGGCGACCACCACCACAGGCCGCCATCAAACCCCAGCAGCAACCGCCACCAGCACTACTACCCAACGGCGTCGTACCACTCCTCCACCTCCTCCTCCGCGGCCTCCTTTAAAGGCTGCTGCTGCTGCCTCTTCCTCCTCTTCTCCTTCATCGCACTCCTCGCCCTCGCCGTCGTCCTCGTCATCTTCCTCGCCGTCAAGCCCAAGAAGCCCCAGTTCGATCTCCAGCAAGTCGGGGTCCAGTACATGGGCATCAACTCCCCCGACCCGGACCCGAACCCGACTTCCGCCTCGCTCTCGCTCAGCATCCGCATGCTCTTCTCGGCAGAGAATCCGAACAAGGTGGGAATCAAGTACGGCGAGTCCAGGTTCACTGTCATGTACCGCGGGATCCCATTGGGCAAGGCCTCTGTCCCTGGATTCTTCCAGCAGGCCCACAGCGTCAGACAGGTCATTGCCACCATCGCCGTCGATCGCGCCAATCTCATTCAGGCCGACGCCGCTGATTTAATCCGAGATGCTTCTCTCAACGACCGGGTCGAGCTGAGGGTCTTGGGTGACGTCGGCGCTAAGATCCGCGTCTTGAACATCGACACTCCTGGCGTTCAGGTCAGTTGTCATTTCCTTTTGTATTTTGTTTCAATTCTGTTGGGGTTTTTAGGTTATTAGAATTGAGGAGGTTGCCGCCGGAAAAGGGAAGCCCACCGCCACTACCTTCTGTCACTCACTCCGCTTTTACTTTTTTTTCTCCTCTTTAAAAATTAAATTAATCGATTAATACAACTAATTTTTTCCTTTTTTTTTTTGGCTACATCTGCAATGCGGCATTTCCATATTTTCATAATTTTGGGGTGGTAAATTGGTAATATTTTTGTTTGGTAAATTGGTGATAATGATATGTAACCCAGAAGTGTTTTTGGGTGTTGGGAAGTGAATATTCGTTCCATTTTTGCTATTGCGTCAAATGGGCACATTTCTCTGTATTCTATTTGCTTCATTTTTCCATTTTTTTGCTTGTTAATTTTTATTTTCTCCCAGAATTTCTCTGCATTGTGGTTTAGTTTCTGGGTCCATGGCGATTTCTAGTGTGGAAAATGGAAAAGCATCTTTGAAAACGGCATTAAAGCTTTGTCTTTTGTTTTCTATGATGATGATGATGATAATGATGATGATGAGAGGAAGGGTGTGGTAATTGGCGTTGTTTTTACGCCCTCTTTTGGAGACGCACCAATAACCTCATAGCTACATGCCATTATGCTAAAATGCCCATGACCCTTTTCTTCTCTAGGCTCGCTCATCTCACACACGCACATCACATGGTTATCTTTGAAACAGATGATTACTTATCATCGTGCAGTTTCAACCTGGTGGAGTTACCAGTTTGCCCATGTTGGTGCTAGATTGCCAGATTTAGGCGTGCGGTTTGGGTTTAGATTTGAGTGAAGGCATGTTTCTGGATATTTGGGTCCGTCTCCATATTTTGTGACATTTTTTTTGTTGATTAAATATTTGTGTTTCAATTTGTTACTGGGTTTCTGAGATTTTTCTGTGAGCATAAATAAGAAAAGAAAAATGTGTAATATAAGGAATGTAGTATTTAATGAATGTAGGTCCCACCGGGAATCAAACCCACTTCACCGTGTAACTATATTGTTGTTTATGGCTTTATGCGCATTTTTTTTTTTAAAAAATATATATTTAGTGTGGGAATATCAGTAGTATTATTTTTTCTGTTGGGGCTTGAAAAATTCTTCTTCCATGGCATTTATGTCTGTTCTGCTTCAATATTCCAGTTTGTTTATATTATGATGATGATATTGTTTTCTGATATTTTTTGCAGTTCCCAAACATTCATAGATTTTCTAACATTTTTGGGTTTATACCCTTGTTTACCTATTTTCCTTAACACTAGGCAAGAACCGAGTAATTATTCATTAAACTGAGTGATCTTTGGTGTCTATATTCTTTCCAGCCAAAAAAAAAATGCACAATTTGAAGTTTTAAACACCCAAATCTGCTTTGAGCCTAAATGTTGTATATTTATCGTTTTTGAGGCCAATATGATATTTATATATATTTTTAGAATGAAGGATTATATGAAATTTGAATACCAGCAATATTTAGTGATAATGAGGGGGAGCAGAATAGATTAGAGAAGGGGATTGAAGTGGGAATAACAAGAAAAGAAGGAGAACAATATGGAAGGGAACAAAGTGTGGCAGTAAGACGGATGTGACTGTGACTAATTGGCCTTTCTGGGGTGGTAAAAAAGCTTTCTGGCCCCGCCATGTGACTACTACTTCTGTTGTGGCCCTCATGTGGCCCCAATATGGCTGGTCCCTGGTTTAGCGGTGATGACTATAAGCTCCATATATAAAATTATGAAATACTCCCACTTTCCCATTTCCTTTTATTATTAGCTTTGCTCTAAGTTTGCTTTGCTTTGCTTTGATCTGGTATCACATGGCGTTGCAGATTTGCAGTGGCATTGCATTGCTAACTTGTGCTTGAAGAAATCTTGGTAGCTTTCTCCCTCCTCCAATTCCGAGTTCATATAATTAGGGGCTTAGGGCTGTAGATAAGTCTGGTTAGCGGGTTTAGGTCGTCGCGTTAGGGTAAGGTTATCGGATTGTCGACCCGTTTGAAGTTAGTCGGAGAGGAAGGTACCTTTTAGAGTTTTAGTTGGATTCCACTAGTGGATTTGGTGGTACATGTTGTGAACATTCATGTTGATATTGGCTTGTACCCTTTTCCTTTATGATTGTTTTCTTCACTTTTCTATGTTTGTGATATGCTTTTGTAATTTTGTTTGCCTAATCAGTAGCTAAAAGTCTTTGTATTGATGCGCAGGTTTCTGTGGATTGTACAATCGTCATAAGTCCAAGGAAGCAGGCTCTTACTTACAAGCAGTGTGGATTTGATGGATTGAGTGTTTAGCACTCATTCGCCTAACAGTAACAAATCCTGGGTTTTTTTTTCTTTTTTTTTCTTTTAATTTTAGCTCTTCAAATTGGGAAGAGAAATGAAAAGGTAAAGAGCAGGGGGTAAAACACAAAGATATCCCCCAAGTGAATGGAGACGGAGTAGTTTTAACAGCAGAGAGGAAAAGGAAGGAGAGGAAGGAGGAAAAATCACAAATTTTGGAATTCCAAATTCCTTACTCCCAACATTTTGCCCAACTCTTTCTTTTAGGTTTGATATTTGTTTTGTTTCCGTCCCTGCTTTCTTCAATTGTTCATCTTGGAGGGTACTAAAGCTGCTAAGTCCTAACTGCGTGTAAAGTGTATAAACTCGAGCATTTGTGCATTCCCGTGCCCCATCAGCCACTTCTCTCTCCCTTGGTGTTTTTTTTTATTTTTTTTATTGGGGTCAATAATGAAGTTTCAATAGGCCTCCAGCGCAAGCAAAGCTGAAACAATAAGAGGACTACAAACATAGTAATTGATTAAAAGAAAAAAGAAGGGAAAAAAAAAAAAAAAAAACCAGGAAGATACAAGAGAAGGGCTAAGCCTAGAGCTGATTAGTAGGAGGCATCATTCCTTAAAGAGTGAAAATCTAAAACGGTACCTGAATTATTGCGAAATGTACTTTTTGGTATTTACGAATTTTTTCTATCTGAAATGGTACCTCAACCAAGGTTCTAAAAGGCGCTAGGCGCTAGGCGGGCGGCGACCCATAGCCTAGCGCCTGGACGGACTAGGCGGGGACTAGGCGGGGACTAGGCGATTTACATTTTTCATATTTATTTAATAAATATTAAATTTAAAAATAGTTTAATATGAATAATTTGGAAAAATTTAGCATAACATTTCTCTAAAAACAAACAACCCAACCTATAAATTTACAAACATTGCAAATAGTCTCAACTCTCAAGTCTCATTGTCTCAACAATCAACATAGCAATAGTCTAAAGTCTCAACATAGCAATTAAACACAACAATCAACATAGCAATTCAACATAGCAATTAAACATAACAATCAACATAGCAATTCAACATAGCGAAGGAGAAACTGAGAGTGATAGTAGAAGAAAATCAAGACATTGGTTTGGTTTTGAGGTTTTTTTTTTCGGGTTCAGACTGACCCGACCCGGCCCAGAGTCTAGCCCAGCGCCTCGGCCCGACCCGCCCGCCTTGCCGCCTTGACCCGCCTTGACCCGCCTTGACCCGCCTGGGCCCGACCCGCCCGCCTTGCCGCCTTGACCCGCCTTGGGCGCCTTGACCCGCCTGGGTGGCGCCTGGGCGGCTTGCCGCCTGGTGAACGCCTGCAGCATGAAATCCGGGCGGCCGAGCTCCGCCTACAGCCTAGGCGGAGCTAGGCGGGGATTTTTAGAACCTTGACCTCAACTATTGCACTGTTACCTAATATGGTACTTCCGTTAGTTTTTCCGTTAAAGTTGCCTACGTGGCATGAATTTAGATTTGGTAAATACCCAAAATAGTACCTGAACTATTTCAAAAAAATATTTTGGTACCTATATTTTTTTAAACTCAAAATTTAGTTTATTTTTTTAAACTCAAAAATTTATTTTATGATAAATGGTTAGAGATATATAATTTAAACACATACACAAATATTATTTTATTATAACTCTTAAATATACTTTCTTTTATAAACATAATAATATATAATTATATGATGTACTGTATCTTTTTTTTTTTTTTTTTGAAAGAGATCATTCATTCAATCATTCAAATAAGAGTCGCGCAGACCAAGGTGGTCATTACATATCCACCCGCTATCACCTATTTTTAGGATAGTACAACGCTTCATGGTACACCAGGATACCAAAGTGATACATAGGCTAGACCATCTATTCAGAAGCTTTAGCACATCAGAGGAAAGAAAGCCTAACTCCAAAAACATTGTGGATAATAGGCATAAAGTTAAGCAAAATTAGAAACAAAAACAAATTAAATTCCCCATGTCCAAAGTCAGGCATGGAGGTGCAATGCTAGAGACGTAAAAAAAACATTTAAACTGTTTCCTTTCCCTTAGAGGAAGGGCTAGGAGGTGCTCCACTATAGAGGTAGGACAAGACATCAACAACATGAATTTTCTTTGACAGAAAAGGGTTCTTGTTTCGAGATCCCTGAGGTTGACCAGATTTTCTTTTTTTGATGACATGCTCAGCTGTGCTTAGCGCTGTAGTATTTTCCTTGTGAATTAGGGTTCCACTCTGTGACTCTATCAGGCCAAGTGATTTAGCAGTAAATTGCTCAGAAAACATTGGCATTTTTTGCCTTTTAGTAGGAGCATCAGTTTGTGTACCTGCCTTTAGATCCTGGAGCGATCGTTGAAGTTTCTTTGGGGACGGGTTGAAAGCTCGAACACGTTTGGTTGCTGTGACATCAGTAGATGCTGCTTTATTGAAACTTGTATCAGCAACAGAGGCCTCCACTGGAACTAGAGCAAGGCTGTTATCAACAATTTGCGATAACATTGTTTTGTTTATTAGAATAGGCTTCCTAGGCTTGCTTCTTCCCTCCCCGAAAAAGTGGTTTGGCAATAGAGGGTCGAAAGAGAGATCCCCTAAAACGGAACACTCTTTCAGATGTTGGAGGAAGCTCAGCATGAATTTTCTGGACCATTGGGTGACTTCGAGTGACAGAGGGTATCACCACAGATGCGTGACAAACTTCCCCTTCATGCCAAATGAGGTTATAGGTCTTGCAACGTCCATTGTGATTTTCATAATAGAATGAAACTTCTTGTTCAACAGTTGCAGAAAACCTGATTATCTTTTGAAGAAAGAAGGGTCTGTCCAGGGCATGAGAAAACCTAACCCTAATGGTTCGGGTTGCTTTCCAAGCCTTTTCATCTATGGCCACAAAATTACCTGCTACCATAGCCACGGTTTTGATCCACTTCGGTCGCTCAAACCTTGGAGGCATGTTGGAGAGATGAACCCAGAAAAATAGTTCATCCATTTGGACTTTGTGAATGTCCTGAACCCCGTCATAATCGCGAAAGACAATCGGAGCTTTGCCATAGTACCACGGTCCACCAAGTAGGATTTTCTTGGCATCGCGTAACATATTAAAAGCAAAAAGGAACTTCACCTTCGTGCGTTCTTGAACTTGGAAGGAATCTTCAAGTCTCCAGATACGCTTGAAGTGGGATCTGAGATCAGTTGCAGTGATAGGCTTGCAGGTTAGGAGACGTGCAAGGAGGAAAAAATGGCTTCCTTCCTCCACAGCGTTGTCTTCTTCATCATGGAAGACAGACAAGTCCACTACATCCTTGCCCGCAATGGCTAGGGGCTGAGCAAAACTACGGGTAACATCATCAAGATTTGGCATCTGAGAGGTGATGGGATTGGGGATTTGGCGAGAATACGCAAGAAATCACAGGGTGGTGGGATAGACTAGAAGGCTTCTAGTTGGGAGCACATGGCGGAGGCTCTAGGGTTTGGGGATTTTTTATTACTGTGAAGGCTTTGTTGTACTGTATCCTTATGATAGTGATGTCTATAAATACTATTATTATAAACGTGTTCTAGGAAAAAAAGATAGATGCAAAGCGATATTTTATTCATTGATAAGGAGGCCTTTATATAGGCATTACATCAAGTATACCGAAGAATCTGCGATTCCCTATCAACTAAGGATTCTACTAATCTAGTCTAATTAGGTCAAGACACACATCAGAAGTTACGAAATTAACCTTCTTTGAACACTCCCCCTTGTGTCGCGTACCTAATGTGATACGGTGCATAACATGTTGCCTCGCTAAAACCTTGCCAAGCAAAACAAAAACCACTTGGGTAAAATAAAAAGCTTGGTCGAAGGAAAAAGAGCACAACGCACCAACTACAATTGAAGATTACATGTGAGGTAGACTCTCCTGGATGTCTACAAGACAACTCCCCCCGATTGGTAACTCAATCTCGGAGTTTAGATTAGTGGCGTATACAAATGCTCCTCACAAGTTTCAAAAGTAGGCGTGGCCAATGATTAAGTCATTGAATACGGCCACATTATCCTTGTATTAGACCAGCTATACTTAGCTTTACTTGCGTTGAAAATCAGTTTCACGCGCAGCATGACCTTCGTGTACTTAAATAGTCATAACGTCTTTGATACAATGGCTATGAACAAACCGTAAATATTTCTAGAAACTAGACACCGATATCTTTCCAGTGATATAAAATACACAACGTGGTTCGTCCTGAGATGATCCCAAAGCTCTGTCGAAGGTGACTGATTTGCAAATTACCAGACAGATTCGTCCTACTTCGCCAAAACAGCCATAACTCACTCAATATGATAGCTATGATCAAATGTTTGGTGTCCTTGGAAAGTAGACACATAGACCTTTCCAACGGTACCAGTTTCACCATTTTACAAGAAGTGGGCTCTCCTGTAGGTCTCATGGAAGTCTACTTACGAAATCAAGCAGATCTTGGAATTGCCTATTGATGTGCCTTTCATGATGGGATCGAATGAGTCTAAACCTTTCACACTTAAAAGAAAGTACCACCATATTTCATGGCATTGCGTGGGCGCATCTAGCCATTACCTTGGCTTTATAAGTTATAACGAATGAGATGTCGAGTCGAGCATATTATGACAAGTACATGATTGCGCACATGGTACTTAGATGGAGAGTTTCATCTCCCTAGACTTCTCGTCATATAGACATAATGAGTCTTCTCAAGTGATGTGAGCCGCGAGGCTCACACAAATAATAACCCTACAATCGTTAGTAGTATAGAATAAGTAGGGATCGTTCTAGCCGGGGATTAAGGGTACCTGAAACATGAGAATGTTAACACAAATATTCACAAACACATATGCACACAATTGTCACACTTATATACATATATACGATTTTATCATGGGGAATGAAGATGAGGTTCGGCAGCCATAGGGCTGCCCTAAACAACTAGACATGAAAATAAAATCCTAAAACTAATATATACAAGTGATCATCATCTCTCACACAAAGCATTTAGCACAAAAGATTCTTTAACATGTAGACACATATGAAAGAAAGTAAGGGACAAGTATCGACATATTTAGATTCAATTTTAGTTCCGACTACAACCTAATTGTAAGACTTCTCAAGTTCTTAAGATCGACCTTTTGAGTATGGATCCTAGAATATATGTTAATCCTTTTGAGACTTAACAATTAATCGCAATAGTCTAAATCTGAGACATGCAAAACAAGCAAGGTTGTCAATCATCTTATTTTAACATGCAAGTTATCTAAAGTATTATACCCTAGGTGAGCAAAACAAATCAAAGCAACCTTTTGAGTATTTAGCCATCTTTGTTATTACTCCGGTTTGATGAAACCTAACATCTAGATTTACACGTTTTAAACAACAAATGTTTTAAACAAAACTAATGCTTCGGTATTTAAGGTCCATCTCTAGAGAACTCTAACCAGTTTCGAACCTACAACGTGCATCTAATACCACTGCCCTAATTATCTAACATACGAAAATCCACAAGTTACATATTACAATTTAGCATGTAAAATTCATTGAAACCTAAACTTAAATCTAAGCATCGATTCAAACAGGACTTTAACATACCAATTATAAAACCAAAATCGGTTCATACATAGACATATAAACCAACACAAAAATACATGAGAGTTTCATAGACAAAACTAAGCATAACTACATAAAAATTACAAAACCGAAAGAGGGGAGTGGATCACACTTTTGCTGACACCTTTGAAGACTTCTGCTCGTGTTGATCCTGCGGATGTTGGGAGAATGGCTGCTCGGCAGTAGGTACAAGTTTCGGCAGAAACTTGGTGAGATGATGTGTTTCGGCTAGGGTTTTTATGTAGGATCTTTGGGGAATTTTGGTAGAGTTTTAGTTTTGTGTTTTGGCTTAAGATGAGATGATTTTCTTTATGGTGCCGGCCTCTATTTATATGAGAAGGGAAAGGCTGATTTGGGAGAGTTTTCCTTGCTCAAAATGGGATAGAAATCCTCTTGTAATAATGTTTCCCAATCTGACATGGTTTAGGTTATTCTATCCCTTTTCAAATAAGGAATTCCATGCTTGGTCAGCCTAGGGTTTACTCCTCACATGCTTAACACTTTTTCTTCTTCTTTGAATCCCTAAGACATGGCTGAGGCACATGCAACCCACTCGGGTGCAGTCCTTGCCAGTATTGGATACTGGCGAGGCTAATCTGGGTGGCGAGTCTGGTGCTGGCGAGGCTATCTGGGTGGCTAGCAGTGGCGAGGCTGATCTTCTGGCAAGTATATTGGCGAGGCGAGTTTAGGCTTCTGGCGAGCATAGGCTTCTGGCGAGCATATGGGCTAAGCTGATTTTCTTCCTTCTTCACGGCAAATCTGATCTTTGCGTCTTCAATTTAGCATAACTTCCTCCTCATTGCTCCAATTTATGTGATTCTATATCTCAGAGTGAGAGGACCCGTCCCGAAAATTCCCTCGGAAAATTCGAGACAGGTCCTAAAATACCCCAAAAACCAAATAAAATGTTTCTTTGCTCCCAAACCGCCAACACCCACCCACTGGGAACAAAGTTCGACCGAATCGCCGCAGTTCTGAAATCGGTCAAATCCGGGCGCCGGTCAACGCCGATCAAAGTCAACGCAGTCAACGGTCAACGTTGACTGGTCAACGGTCAACGTCAACGGTACTATTCATTTTACTTTTTACTTTTTTTACTATTACTACTTACCTTTTTACCGTTTACTAATTACTAAATTACTGAATTACCGTTTTACCAATTTACCTTTTTACCTTTCTAATTTACTAATTTACCCTCGCCGCCGGCAGCAGCAGCGTCGCCGCCACCGCCGCCGGAGACCAAACCACCTCCGATCAACGCTAAATTTTCACCCCGGCATCGTCATGGCCTCGGGAACTCATCCCCGGCCTCTCCGCCGCCAAAAACCCACACAGCCGCCGCGTACGGCGGCCGATACGGCGGCCCGTAACTCCCAATTTCGAATCTAACCGAAAATCATCCAATCGAACACCAAACAACATCAAATCAACTCCTCTCATCATCCTAGACCCGAAATTAACATCCAAACCAACCAAAAACACAGAGCCCCAAATCGGGTTTAAAAACCCTAGAAATTTCAAACCGAAATTTCTACTTACCTTGGCCGAACCGGATCAAATCCTCTTGAGGAGAGGTTGCACGGGTCGAGATGCTCCTTTCCCCCCCAAGAATCAGCCCGATCGGTGGCCGGAAGTGGGAGTTCCGGCCTCACCATCTCCCTCGGTTCTTGGGCCGAAACGGGCCAACGGCGGCACTACGCGCCACGCCGTCACCGCAGCGAGGGAGAGACGGAGGAGCCGAACCGATCGGCACCGGTGGCGCGCCGATCGGTGGCCGGACGGCGAGGAGCCGAGAGCAATGCCACTGTGCTCGGGCTCGGGCCGATCGGGGAGAGAGAAAGGGGAGGAGAGAGAGTCAGAAAAAGAAAAGAAAAGAAAAATAAAAAGGAAAGGAATATTCCTCCAAGATTCCCGAATATTCCTTTCTGGAAAATTCCGCTCGTTTCCGGAATTTCCTCTCCCAATTTCACGTCATAACTTTTTCCTACGACGTCCGTTTCACGCGTGCCGTGTGACTACGAACTCGTACCATCGTGCTCTACAACTTTTGAACGTGAGCCTAAGCTCGCATGCAATGATAACCCTACAAAATATCGTTAGTAGTATGAGCAAGTAGGGATCGTTCTAGGCCGGGGATTAAGGGTACCTGAGATATGAAATTGTTAGACAAACATATATACATATATACAAAATCGTCACACATATGGGGGAATAGGGTACGGCAGCAAGCTGCCCTAAACTAGGCTCGGTATGAACTTTAAAACAAAAATTCCTAGGTTCGGCAGCAAACATGGCTGCCTCTAAATCATGCTTAAAAACAGAAATTAAAAATCCTAAATTACTATATACAAGGTTGGTCGACATTCTTCCACAAATTACTAACACAAAAGCACTCAAAACACATAGCAAAGTTATAAGATAAGACATGGCAAGAGCACACAATATCCTAGATCCGACTTAGTTCCAACCTAATTAGCTCCTTATCGGTTTACTAATCGATTAAGACTCTCAAGTACTTCAAGATTAACTTATCGTCTAACCCTAAAGTTATACTAAACACATTTGAGAACACTTATCGTCGAAATCAAACATGCAGAGTAATTAAGCACAAGGTCTTTTTAGTCGGAAACATATCAATCAAGCAAGGCGTCACCACTTCTTGTTAACATGCATAGTCGTTTAAACCACTCTAGTCCTATTATTGACGGATACAAGACCAATACTCAAAACACACCGCGAATATGCTAAGTACCAATCTTTGAGGCACACGGATTTAAGGACTAAACCAAGAACGAATTACTAGAATCAGAGTGAACATGCTTGCCTATCTAATCCTATCTCTTTACTTCATATTTTTATTACAATTTAGCATGCAATTCTAAACTTATCTTTGAAATTCCTTATTAATACTATAAGAATTAAATTAACATGCATCATCATAAAACCAAATTCACAATTGTTTTTCACATAGACATGAAAACACAATAACCAAACATACACATGAGTTTCATAGACAAAACTACACATAACTACATAAAAACTATTACAAACCAAGAGTAGGGAGTAGATCACACTTTTGCAGACACCTTTGAGGGCTTCAAGTCGTGTGGATCCAATGGAAAGTGGATCGGTGGTGGCTGGATGAAAGGTGAGGATAATCGGCAGGAATTTATGATGGTGGTGGTGGCTTTTGGTTTGTGTTTTTATGTAGGATCTTTGGCTGAAAATTGGTAGAGCTTTGGCTAGGGTTTTTGCTTTAGAATGTGTCACCTTTTCTGTAGGAAAAGTTGGTATTTATAGGGGATAGAAAGAGAGGCTGCCGGCCACAACCCTAGATGCAAAAAGGATTCACAAAACCTAATGGGATTAGGTTTTGTAACCTTCCTTTCATAGTACAATTAGGTTTTGTTTTTCTGAATTTTTCTTCAAGGCTTGGGCTTCACATCTTCATGGACTTCTTGTATGGTCTTGGACTTCAATTGATAGGTTTTGATCCATCGAAAATGCCCCAAATGCCGGCAACACACAAAGGCAGCAAATCTGCCAGAATTCGGCAGCTTCTCCTAGTGTGACTAGGAGAACGTCTTTCTTCAAGTTTTTCTTCAATGCCTTGGCCTAGTGTCATCCTCTTCCCTTAATAAGGCTTGAACCATCTTCACATATGCATTTGTACACCATTTGGTCCATCAAAAACAGAAAACACGAAAAGGGGGCAGTAGGTTCCTGGAATCGGCAGCTTTGACCTTGTCGCAGTAATTCCGGCATATCTCCCTCCGTGGAGCTCCGATTGATGCGATTCCAAGTCTCACGTAAACTAGACACATATGGCCATCTCCCCATAAAATATCTCGATCAAACTCCTTGTGAATCGTCGGGAATGATTTTTCGAAGTTGGGACACAGTCCCAGGAAAATCTTGGAAGTCCCTGGATTGAAACGCTCGGACTACGGTTTTGCAGCCATCTTTTGGGTGACTTCCCGAACTCCGATTGATCTGAAATTTTAATACAACATTCCTCAGTATATGAATATTAAGCACGCCAAATTTCATAGAATTCGGACAAGGATAGATCACATTTTCACTCATCTCAAAATCGCGAAAAAGACATATTTTACACTATTTTCCAGATTCCTCAAACTTAGTCATTTTTCGGATCATTAAGCTCATTTCACCAAAACTCTACCAAAATTGACACTAACTACATTATGACTCTATCTTAGACAAATAAGGGTTAAACAAAGCATAAACGAGGGCATAAGCATATAAAATCGTCGCACATTGTGCTCCTATCAACTACCCCACACTTATCCTTTGCTAGTCCCTTAGCAAACTAAATTAAACTAGACTCTAAACAAACTATTGCCCCTAACAATTTGTCTCAGGCTCGTATGTACACATAGCTTTCAAGTTAATGCATGAGAATGCTTAGCACGAAAATTCCAAGTTTCATGAACATGTGACATCAATATGAACATATAAGAACAAAAGTAAGCATGTAGACATGTATAGCTAGTCCAATCCTCCTCACTAGGCATACTCTCTTCTTTTCTCTCAAAGCATGGTTATTCACACATAAGTATATGCAAGCGAAAGATCATGAAATACAAAGAATGACTTGCATATGTCAACGAAACGAAAGCACTTTGTGAAATTTTGATGGAGAAACCTCATATGATAACTATATGCACCAATGAACCAAAACCATAAGCTTACTCTTGAGATAATCTCCACAAATCAAATTTAACCATCTTAAGAATCATGAAAAAGATCAATAAAAGGGTTGTAATGGGGCTAGGCTAAGAGGTATTCGATATTTGGATAAGGAGGCTCAAAACGTCACCGTGCGCTTTAGCAAAGCTCGAATCTCCTTATGTCTTCTCGCCGAAAGGGTCAAATTTCATTTTGTTGGACCCATACTTCATTCTTTTCTTCCCATACAACATTACAACAATAATCTAGACAATAGCCATGCACAAAATTTTTCTTTTCCATTGCCTATGCCGTACCCTTCTTTTTCTTCTTTTTTTTTTTCTCTCGGCTCTCTTTATTTTCTTTTTAATCCGAGCCAAAATTTTTTTCTTTTTCTAGGTACGGCATGCATACATTTTTCATATAATTTTATGGCTAAGTCTACCCCACACTTGTTCTTCTTCATCACACACGCGAAAACGCTTTCAAAAATTCAAGCTTTGCCGGAACACACAGTAAAGGCACCACTATACTAAGTTCATGGAAAGTGTTTAAGGGTGATGAAAGAAAAGGCTCAACGTAGGCTCAAAGGGGGTTTACTAAGGTGTCCCACGACGGGCTCCAATAGGGCACATGCTTTATTTGGCCATGGTGGTAAACCTAAATGATCTTTATTCAATCATATTCAAAATCAAAGTATTTTATGATATAAACGTTTCGAAAATCAACAAGAGTAAGTTCTAGCATACTAGAGTTCATTAAAAAGCTATGGCACATAGTCATCGAATATGCAAAGAATTATGAGGTTTCATGCTTCCTACGAATCTATCGAATTTTATCTTTTTATCGCTCAAGAAGAAGGCAATTTGGCACTAAAGCTCACATAGGTTATTTAGGACATAAACTAGCTAAAAACATGCATGCTTAATTAATCAACAAGTCCTACATGCTCCTACCAATGCACATAATCCATGAAACTCACAATTTTAATTGTATGCATAACCATCATCTATGTATGCAAAGAGGAGAAAAACATCATTGACATATTAGGGGCATCCTAAGACTCGAAACAACAATTTAAACACTCTATTTTTGTGTTACAATTTTCTGAATTTTTCTTTTCTAAACTAAGCACACAAAAAACATTAAACATTAAACAAAAACGGAATACGTTATCCCACCCCACACTTAGAAAATTACATTGCCCTCAATGTAAGCACAAAACAATATCAACGAATTTCCTAAGCATGCAATTGGCTAACATATTCCAACATATCATCACAAATCAAAGAAAAAGAGAAGGGTTAAGAAAATTCAAACTCTCGGTGATGGCTCCTTCACTTTTCTTTGATCGACATGGGTTGCCTCCCAAGTAGCGCTTTGTGTTTATAGTCCATAGCCTAGACTTTTCACCGTGTTTGCATGTGTTCATCGGGTTCCAAAACATTCCAAATCGGCAAGAAGAAGATCGATAAGAAGATCGTTGCATGAGGTGTCCGATTCGGCATTGTGTAATAGCAGCCTATCCGGTTGTAGTACACTCTGCGTGTCCAGTGAAGTTGGCGTGTCCGGCTGTTCTGCTTGCGTATCCGGCGTATCTGGCTGCAAGGCTGTATTGTGTCTGGCCTCCTGTCTCATATTTTCAAGCCTGCCGGCAATGGCTGGTCCGGCAGTATAGTCGGCTGTAACAAAGAGGAGGTCCGGCTGCTGCTCGGCATCAAGGTGGAACGTGTCCGGCAGGGTGGTATCGGATGCTTCTTGTGTGTCCGTGTCTGTCCTCATGGTGATGCTGCCGGCAATTGCAGGTCCGGCAGCCTCTTGGTTTGGTGGTGGCGTGGGGTTGGATGAAGGGTGCAGCTCGGCAGGGACTTGTGGTGGGGGAGGCTGCAGCTCGGCATGGACAATAGCAATGGTAGCCCCTTGGCTTGGAAGATCATGCACATCAGTTTCATCATGTATGGGTTCAAATGGCTCGTAGTACGGCTTGAGTCTATGTCCATTTACCTTGAATATGTTTCCCGTAGCTTCATTCCGAATCTCTATGGCTCCATGTGGAAACACTTGAAGAACAATGAATGGTCCAATCCAACGTGAGCGCAACTTTCCCGGAAAAAGTTTGAGTCGTGAATGATACAAGAGAACTTTTTGACCAACTTCAAACTCCTTCCGTCGAAGCATCTTATCATGTGCAACCTTAGTCTTTTGCTTGTAAATCCATGCGGCCTCATAAGCTTCATTCCGTATTTCTTCAAGTTCGTTGAGTTGAAGCTTCCTATGAAGACCGGCCTCATCAATGCTCATGTTGAAGGCCTTAACCGCCCACCATGCTCTATGCTCAAGTTCTACCGGTAAGTGACATGCTTTGCCATATGTTAACCGAAAAGGTGACATGCCTATCGGTGTCTTGTATGCGGTCCTATAAGCCCACAAAGCATCATCGAGACGATCACTCCAATCCTTCCTTGAAGGTCCAACGGTCTTCTCAAGTATTTGCTTGATCTCTCGATTACTTACTTCGGCCATGCCACTAGTTTGGGGATGATACGGTGTAGAAACTTTATGTGTGACTCCATACTTCTTCAATAAAGCTTCAATGGTGCGGTTACAAAAATGGGATCCTCCATCGCTAATCAAGACTCTTGGAACTCCAAAACGTGAAAAGATGTTGGTCTTGAGAAACTCGGCTACCACCTTAGCATCATTGGTGCGTGTAGCCTTGGCTTCAATCCACTTTGACACATAATCTACCGCAAGCAATATGTAGAGAAAGCCCTTACTTGAAGGAAACGGTCCCATGAAGTCAATCCCCCAAAGATCATGAATCTCAATAGAAGTGATGGGGTGTAACGGCATTTGATCTCTTGGTCCAATATTCCCCATTCTTTGGCATCGATCACATGACTTACAAAACATGAATGCATCTTTGAAAATTGTAGGCCAAAAGAAACCACAATTAAGTACCTTCAATGCCGTTTTCTTTGCCCCAAAGTGTCCTCCACACGCCTCACTATGACAAAAAGTAAGGATGGAACGATGCTCATTCTCCGGCACACATCTTCTAAGCACTTGATCACCACATTGCTTCCATAAGTACGGATCATCCCACAAGAAGTGTCGAGCTTGCTTCCTTATTCTTTGTTGATGGTGGTTCGGCAACTCCTTGGGGAATCGGCGTGTGGCTAGAAAATTTGCAATGTCGGCATACCAAGGCTCAAGTACTTCAAGTCGAAAAAGTTGTTCATCCGGAAAGGTTTCACATAGGGGTAGCCGATCCACATCTTGCACAAGTCTACTCAAATGATCGGCTACGACATTCTCAACACCTTTCTTATCCTTAATCTCAATATCGAACTCTTGAAGCAAAAGAATCCATCGAATAAGCCTCGGCTTAGCATCCTTCTTTGTCATAAGATATCTCAAAGCGGCATGATCACTATAAACAATGACTTTGGAATTCAAAAGATATGATCGAAACTTTTCCAAAGCAAAAATTACCGCTAAGAGTTCCTTCTCCGTTGTTGTGTAGTTGAGTTGTGCATCGTTGAGAGTCCTTGAAGCATAGTAAATGGCGCATGGCTTCTTCTCAATTCGTTGTCCAAGTACCGCTCCAAGTGCATAATCACTAGCATCACACATCAACTCAAACGGCTCATCCCAATTAGGTGACACAAGTATGGGTGCCGTGCATAGTAACTCCTTCAATCGGCAAAATGCTTGCTCACATGCTTCCGACCACTCAAACGTCACCTCCTTTTGTAACAAGTTGCTCAATGGCTTGGCAATTGAAGAGAAGTCCTTGATAAATCGTCGATAGAACCCCGCATGGCCAAGAAAACTTCTCACATCTTTCACACACCTAGGGCTCGGCAATGCTTGTATTAGCTCCACCTTGGCTTTGTCAACCTCTAAGCCTCTTGCCGAAATTATGTGCCCTAGAACAATGCCTTGCGTAACCATGAAGTGACACTTCTCCCAATTGAGCACAAGATTTGTCTCTACACACCTCTCAAGTATCTTCTCCAAATTCCCCAAACATGCATCGAAGGTGCCTCCATACACACTAAAATCATCCATAAACACTTCGATAATGTCTTCAATAAAATCCGAGAAGATAGCATACATACATCTTTGAAAAGTGCCGGGTGCGTTGCAAAGTCCGAATGGCATCCGCCGATATGCAAAAGTGCCAAATGGACAAGTAAAAGTGGTCTTCTCTTGATCATCCGGGTGTATCATGATTTGATTGTAGCCACTATATCCATCAAGAAAGCAATAGTAAGAATGACCGGCCAACCTCTCTAGCATTTGATCCATAAACGGCAAAGGCATGTGATCCTTCCTTGTTGTAGCGTTGAGCTTCCTATAATCGATGCACATCCTATGACCGGTTACAAGTCTTTGTGGCACAAGCTCATTCTTCTCATTCTTGACAACCGTTACACCACTCTTCTTCGGCACTACTTGCACGGGAGATATCCACTTACTATCCGAAATTGGGTAGATCACCCCACAATCAAGCAACTTAATAATTTCTTCCTTTACAACCTTCATCATGGGAGGGTGAAGTCGACGTTGAGCTTCCTTCGTTGGCTTAGCTCCTTCTTCCAATAAGATACGATGAACACAAGTAGTAGGGCTTATTCCCTTGATATCCGCTAAGGTCCAACCTATGGCGGTCTTATACTTCTTAAGCACACAAATCAAATCCTCCTCTTGCTTCTTACTAAGCATTGAAGACACAATAACCGGTAGTGTATCTTCTTCTCCAAGATAAACATATTTCAAATGACTAGGGAGTTCTTTAAGTTCTAACTTTGGGGCCTCTTCCACACTTGGTCGAAATTTTGTTGTGGCACTTGGAATTGACAAGAACGAATTAAAGGTTTGGGCATAGGGCCGAGCCTCTAGCTCGGCACAAACTTTCATCAAACTCGGCTCTAGCATAAATGGCTCGGCAATGGTGCCTTTCTCGGCACTTCTTGGCTTGGCCGGCTCTTCTTCCTCATTCTTATGCACGATTCGTTCTCCCCTCTTGTCAAATCCGACCCCTTGCTCAATCGCTAATTGCTATGCGTCGAGCGAGGTCGACATAACTTGCTCGACCTCCTCCAAAACATCAATGGCACAACCCTCCTTCAAATCAACATTGGGAAATTTCATGGCATCAAACACATTGAACTTTATCACCTCACCATCAAACTCCATAGTTAGGTTGCCCTCGGCCACATCTATCTTTGTACGCGCGGTCCTCATGAATGGTCGCCCTAAAAGCAATTGAGTGTTGTTGACCGGCGAATCCTCCATCTCAACCACATAGAAATCGGCGGGAAATATCAATTGGTTGACTTGCACCAACACGTCCTCTACATAACCCTCCGGATATTTGCTTGAGCGATCCGCAAGTTGAATGATGACATTATCCTTCTTGAGAGGCCCTATACTCAACGTTTGATACACATTGAGTGGCATGACATTGATCGATGCTCCCAAATCCAACATAACATCCTCAAACCGTGTATTGCCTATGACACAAGGCACATTGAAGCTTCCCGGATCCTTCATCTTTGGTGGCAGCTTTCTTTGAATAACGGCCGACACCGTCTCGCTCATAGTTACCACACGAGTCTCCCTAGTATGCCTCCTTGCCGTACAAAGCTCTTTCAAAAACTTAGCATACTTTGGCACTTGCTTAATGCATTCCAACAAAGGGATGTTGACTTGCACTTTCCGGAAAATCTCCAACACCTCTTCATCGGATTTGTCCTTCTTCGTTCTAGCAAAGCGAGAAGGGAATGGAATGCTTGATGATGACACACCTCCCTTGCTTGCTTGGCTCGGCAATACCTCATTCTTTGATGTAGCGGGATCGTGCTCAAGCTCGTTACGCAGCCCCTTGTTTTGTATTCCATGGCCGGCATCATTCCCTTTCTCGGTGGCATTCCCCTTCTCGGCAGCAACTTTGCCCCTCTCGGTAACCACACTGCCGGCATCATCATCATGCTCGGCATCATGGCCCTCCTCGCCATCTCCATCATGGCTGCCGGCAATGACAGGTCCGGCAGCCATCTCATCCTCATTTATTCCCTTGAAAGTCACTCGCTTCTTCTTTGGACTTGTTGGAGGAACCAACTCTCTTCCGCTTCGAGTTTGAATCACTTTGGCTTGCTCGTTCCTCGGATTGGGAATAGTATTGCTTGGCAACTTCCCTTGCTCATTGAATCTTCCCATGAAATCCACAACTTGCCCCATTTGAGTCTTGAGCTCACCAATGTCCTTTTGATGATTTTGTTGCCCCGCGAGTAATGCTTGAGTAGCACTTGACAATGATTGAAGCAAAGCATCGTAATTCGGATTGCTCGGCGCGGCTTGGCCTTGGATAGGCACGGCTTGAGCTTGGTTTTGGTTCGGCACTGCCCCATATACTCCTTGGTTCGGCATGTATGGCTGCCGAGGCACAAATGGTGGCCTCGGTGCAAACGGCGCTCCTCCTTCTCTTGGTTGCATAGGTGCCCTTAGCACGTTGTCATTGTTTGCCCATCGAAAGTTCGGATGATCATTGAACCTTGGATTGAAATTTCCAAATCGTTGGCCTCCTTGAAAACCAATTGCATTGCACTCCTGAACTCCCTCATTAATTCCAAATTGAGGGCATTGGTCGGTTTCATGGCCTTCGGTGCAAATACCACAAACACTAGCACGCTTCTTCATCAAATTACTCACCAAGTCGGTGAGCTTGTCCACTTTATCTTCTAATTTTGAGCTTGAAGACGTCTCATGCACTTTCTCATTCCTTTGCACATTGCCTCGTGCCATGCCAAATTGTTGGTTGTTCAATGCACGAACTTCCAACAAACTTCTTGCCGCTCCGGCATTTAACTCCAAAAAGCTACCTCCCGCGGCCGAGTCAAGAAACTCTCTCTCCATGACGCGCAATCCCTCATAGAAATATTGTAGCAAGAGTCCATCGCTAATGCCATGCGATGGACACAAAGAAACTAGGGACTTGAACCTCTTGTAGTAGTCGAAGAAAGTCTCATCTCCGGCTTGCTTCACACTTGTAATTTGCTTCCTCAGATCAGTGATACGTGAAGCGGGAAAGTACTTGAGCAAAAACTCATCCATCATAGTACTCCACGAAACAATGCGACCACTAGGCACCTCAAACAACCACTCCTTTGCTTGATCTTCTAGAGAAAACGGAAATGCCTTCATTTTGAAGTGTTGCAAATCGGTCCCTCTTGGACACATAGACTCCGTGGTGAAGTTAAACCACTGTAGATGCTTATTAGGGTCCTCACTCGGCATTCCATAAAACGATTTCAGCTTATGGAGGAATCCACTCCTCAATTCAATCTCTCCAGTCTTGTCAGCTTCCAAGGGAGGATAAGTGATATTCGAAGGAGCAACTCCAGCTCCAGCAACATGACCATTCTGTGATCTGATTGATGCCATGATCTCTTCTTCTTCTTCTAATTCGGCAAAGGCCTCAAACTCTGGATTCTGAAGATCACACGATGATGACACAACTGATGGTGAACTCGGCACTGACTCTGAAATGGACGGCACTATAGGGGAGGATGGTACGGATGATGATACTGATGAACTGGTTGGTGAAGATGGTGGTAATGGCACAAAACGAGCAATAGCGAGTTCTTGATCTAAACGTTGCAAACGGCCTTGAAGATCTCTTGTCCAAATACTAGATTCGGACATGCATTATTTTCTGAAATTTGCAACATTTAAACAAGTTAGAACCTCGTAAAGAAATAGGAGACAAGAATATACATCATTACAAGCCACGGCATTGGCGATTACACAACAAATTTCAACAATGATACACATATATACACAATCGGCAACACATAAGTATACACGGCATCACAAGCATTTCGGCAATAGTAGAAATATGGTTCGGCAAGGTTAATCTCTAAGTCTAATTTCTTTTAAATTTGTTCTAACTCTCGAAGTACGTGGAGCAGAGGAGATAACGGTGCAATGGACTGATACAGCCCCCGGTAGTATCATGCTTAATCCGATATACCTCAAGAGTTTGAACCACACAACATGTTTTATCTTTGAAGAAAATAGGCCACATATGTCAAGTTATGTTCTAGCGTCTAAAGTGAGGTGATGCTTCGGCACAAGCTGTCGACTAGGTCGTGCGGATTTTACGTTTCAAAGGTCATTACAATCACGGAGGGCGAACCCCCTACAGGAACCAGGCAGGACTCGTTGTTGGACACCACGGAGGGCGAACCCCCTATCGACTCACTCACCGAGAATGAACATCAGTCTATGGGCCTTGAGATCCAGTTAAACAAACCTGAGAACCATATCTATGATAATAACTTCCCCATACTTTGTAAAACAAACACGGATCCCTAGCGGTCTCAAGTGTTGATTAAAACCGCCCTCAACCTCACAAAAATAATACCAAGTTAGCGTCTTTATGCGTGGGGGGCCAACGATGGACTAATTCCAACATTGCAGGGCCCGTTTCCCAATCTACACAAAAACATACCTAACATGGCATCACTCGTATGAAGGGTTTTGGTTATGATCAACAAAAGAGGCTTCACCTACATGTTACACTTTAGAAACTACAATAAACTCAAACATACACAACACTATCAACTTCCTAGAAATTAAACTAAGTGATTACCAACATACATCAATATACATCATGCAACTTTCGAAATTTAAACTCTACATGCCGAAGCATATTTCTACTTTACAAAATCCCAAAATAAACTTAAAATTTACAACTTTACAACTTCACAACAAAAATTTCCAGCAACATATATACACAACAATAACATAAAACAAGCTTTTATAATCCCCGGCAACGGCGCCAAAAATTGAACGTGAGCCTAAGCTCGCATGCAATGATAACCCTACAAAATATCGTTAGTAGTATGAGCAAGTAGGGATCGTTCTAGGCCGGGGATTAAGGGTACCTGAGATATGAAATTGTTAGACAAACATATATACATATATACAAAATCGTCACACATATGGGGGAATAGGGTACGGCAGCAAGCTGCCCTAAACTAGGCTCGGTATGAACTTTAAAACAAAAATTCCTAGGTTCGGCAGCAAACATGGCTGCCTCTAAATCATGCTTAAAAACAGAAATTAAAAATCCTAAATTACTATATACAAGGTTGGTCGACATTCTTCCACAAATTACTAACACAAAAGCACTCAAAACACATAGCAAAGTTATAAGATAAGACATGGCAAGAGCACACAATATCCTAGATCCGACTTAGTTCCAACCTAATTAGCTCCTTATCGGTTTACTAATCGATTAAGACTCTCAAGTACTTCAAGATTAACTTATCGTCTAACCCTAAAGTTATACTAAACACATTTGAGAACACTTATCGTCGAAATCAAACATGCAGAGTAATTAAGCACAAGGTCTTTTTAGTCGGAAACATATCAATCAAGCAAGGCGTCACCACTTCTTGTTAACATGCATAGTCGTTTAAACCACTCTAGTCCTATTATTGACGGATACAAGACCAATACTCAAAACACACCGCGAATATGCTAAGTACCAATCTTTGAGGCACACGGATTTAAGGACTAAACCAAGAACGAATTACTAGAATCAGAGTGAACATGCTTGCCTATCTAATCCTATCTCTTTACTTCATATTTTTATTACAATTTAGCATGCAATTCTAAACTTATCTTTGAAATTCCTTATTAATACTATAAGAATTAAATTAACATGCATCATCATAAAACCAAATTCACAATTGTTTTTCACATAGACATGAAAACACAATAACCAAACATACACATGAGTTTCATAGACAAAACTACACATAACTACATAAAAACTATTACAAACCAAGAGTAGGGAGTAGATCACACTTTTGCAGACACCTTTGAGGGCTTCAAGTCGTGTGGATCCAATGGAAAGTGGATCGGTGGTGGCTGGATGAAAGGTGAGGATAATCGGCAGGAATTTATGATGGTGGTGGTGGCTTTTGGTTTGTGTTTTTATGTAGGATCTTTGGCTGAAAATTGGTAGAGCTTTGGCTAGGGTTTTTGCTTTAGAATGTGTCACCTTTTCTGTAGGAAAAGTTGGTATTTATAGGGGATAGAAAGAGAGGCTGCCGGCCACAACCCTAGATGCAAAAAGGATTCACAAAACCTAATGGGATTAGGTTTTGTAACCTTCCTTTCATAGTACAATTAGGTTTTGTTTTTCTGAATTTTTCTTCAAGGCTTGGGCTTCACATCTTCATGGACTTCTTGTATGGTCTTGGACTTCAATTGATAGGTTTTGATCCATCGAAAATGCCCCAAATGCCGGCAACACACAAAGGCAGCAAATCTGCCAGAATTCGGCAGCTTCTCCTAGTGTGACTAGGAGAACGTCTTTCTTCAAGTTTTTCTTCAATGCCTTGGCCTAGTGTCATCCTCTTCCCTTAATAAGGCTTGAACCATCTTCACATATGCATTTGTACACCATTTGGTCCATCAAAAACAGAAAACACGAAAAGGGGGCAGTAGGTTCCTGGAATCGGCAGCTTTGACCTTGTCGCAGTAATTCCGGCATATCTCCCTCCGTGGAGCTCCGATTGATGCGATTCCAAGTCTCACGTAAACTAGACACATATGGCCATCTCCCCATAAAATATCTCGATCAAACTCCTTGTGAATCGTCGGGAATGATTTTTCGAAGTTGGGACACAGTCCCAGGAAAATCTTGGAAGTCCCTGGATTGAAACGCTCGGACTACGGTTTTGCAGCCATCTTTTGGGTGACTTCCCGAACTCCGATTGATCTGAAATTTTAATACAACATTCCTCAGTATATGAATATTAAGCACGCCAAATTTCATAGAATTCGGACAAGGATAGATCACATTTTCACTCATCTCAAAATCGCGAAAAAGACATATTTTACACTATTTTCCAGATTCCTCAAACTTAGTCATTTTTCGGATCATTAAGCTCATTTCACCAAAACTCTACCAAAATTGACACTAACTACATTATGACTCTATCTTAGACAAATAAGGGTTAAACAAAGTATAAACGAGGGCATAAGCATATAAAATCGTCGCACATTGTGCTCCTATCAACTTTCATGAAGAAAACTTTTCAAAAATAACAACGGATCGCCAAGCCAACTTTTTAAAGGGTATTTAAGGTTCGGGTCGTTTCACAGAGAAACTAGACTCATAGGGTTTTCCAACGGTGGATGGCACAGTTTCTGGTTCCAAGTGATGTGTCATACATAAATTCTGGAAGTCAGGACACAGTCCCAGGAAAATCCTGGTAGTCCCTGGTGATCTTTGTTCAAACTGCCAAGTTGCAGCCATCTTTTGGGTGACTTCTCGAACTCCGATTGATCTGAAATTGTGACACAATACACTTTAGCTTACCAACTATATGCATACCAAATTTCATCAAATTTGGAAAAGGATATGTCAGTTTAGCACAAGTCTCAAAATCACGAAAAAGATATATTTTGCATTGTTTCCTCAGATTTCTATACTTGGTCATTTTTCTGACAATTAAGCACATTTTTCCAAAACTCTTCCAAAATGACACTAAACTATATTATGACTCTATCTTACTCTAAATAGACTAACAAAGCACAAATATGGGATAATAACACATTAATATCGTCGCACATTGTGCTCCTATCATCAAGACATCGACTTGATCATGGGATACATATAGGCTTTGGTTTAACGTCCTTTAGATTGCCATAAGCCGATAGGTGAATAAGTTCATCACTAACGGTTCTCACTCTCGAGACCAAGTATTCCCAAGATCCTTTCATTCTTAACGTCAGATAAGTGATACCTCAATCACAATTCATCCGGAGTTCACACGCAAATAGGCATGATTCTTTATATCCCATCCCCAATCAAGTAGTCACTCAACCATGTGTACCATATCCTACCAGACTGTCCGAACGCACAAGGAGAACATCTCAATTTGATAACATAAGCACTTCATGGTTTTTGCTCACTTGACTTGGGTGAAAACTAATCCGTTCAGGATGTTTATGTACATCTCTTTACTTAGTCCCAATAGAGATGATACAAGCTGCATGTTCAGTTTTTCAGAACTACCTAACTGACAAGGTAGTGGAGTACAATATGACTCCATTACGAGAGCATATGTCATCATAGTCGATTTCAGGCGTTTGTGAGAGACCTTGCGCCATAAGGTAAGCCTAAACTCATTTTCTCACTACGCTTTCCATCAAAGATTATCGATACGGTTTACACTTGTGGTGTCGGCATCACCTGACCAAAGACCTATCTCTTTGTTTAAACTAGATCGCATATCTTTCCGTGTAGGCCAATTCACAACGTTGGTATTTGCTTCAACAAAGTGTGTGTGTGTGTGTGTGTTCGATATCAAACTCATAAATCACGTCCTCATGTACACTAGTGTAATTCGCATTTGTAGAGATCTCTATATGGATTGGCACTTTTCATTAAGACGTCCCCCAATGATGACCATAATCCAAAAAATCCATGAGACGAATGAGTGTCATTGATCGATGGATCAAGTTGTGCCATACTCGCATTCGGCGAATGTATATCGAACTAAGTGCCCTCTCTACACTTTTATGAGAGTCACGGCCTAGTGACACCATCTACCACTTTTGTGGAGTCACCATGCCACCATCTATGGCTGAAAACATGTCCATTGGACATCATTCCTTACAGGCATGTTTGAAACAAGAGTACTATTCCGATCTTTTCCTTGAAAGACCAATAGCTTGCTCTTTGCAGCATGTATATCAAATCTCGTCACTTTGATTTATGGGACATTTGGGAACATGATGAGGCATAGTGGGGACAAACCACGGAAATGTCAAGTCGTTCTACATGAACATACTTGTTCTTATCTCCCCCTAACGACGGGAAGACTGGCTCATCAAAAAGTGACATAAACGAGATCGCCTGTTAGAGTTTCTATATAGAGGATTATAGGAGGAAGCTTATGTCTTATTCAAAGACTTTATTCATAATCAAATAACCCATTATTAGGCACTTGTGGTGGCGCAATTTGGCACATAAAGAATGTGGATGATAAAGGCTATTAATCGTTAACACTTATACGTTAACAAGATGCATTCCGTTACAAAATGTAACATGCATATGCGCTTCCTGAAACGTTTCACTAAATTTCGGGACACCAAATGCTTTTAACAGTAAGTAGATACGTGTGTTAGGATTCCAACGCCACCGGCCTCATTGCCGGAACCGGCCGGAAATATAGCGAATTGGTCGGAACAGTCGCCAGAGGTCAATGAACATTTGTGTTGAGCGGTTCAGCACCTTCCAGGTGTCCAATGGCCCTCAAATTTTCATGTCGCATTTTGCGGTCAATTTTTCTTTTTCTCAAAAGAACAAGAGGGAAGGTATTGAATTTAGGTCGAGACCAAGATTATGGTAACTCAATTCAATATTTATTGTGACAATTTCCGTCACATGTCGATTTTACAGCGACAATTTTCGTCGCATATCATGAGTTTGTCCCTTTTTATATAATGTGACTCCCTTAGGATCGTCACAAGCATTGACAATATTCTATCGAAAAATAGTCACGAAGAGTTGTGGTTCACAGTGACATCACAGCCACAAGTACAACTTTAGACGGTAACATCATAGTTACCCCTTAGTGATACGCTTGGGTGGGTGGGGCCCTTTTGTATCGTCCCGAGAAGCAGAAGAATCGGGATGATGTAGCAGGGAGTTTGAAAGTCCCGGAAAAAAAAATTAAATAAATAAATATCACAACAATTTAAATTGCAAAAAGTAGGAACTTTAATAAAAGCTTACTTGCTAATTCACTAAGTGAGTTGCGTTGTAAATTGCGCTTGAGCACTCGGTTCTGATCCTTGTGCATATTGCAATAATCGCTTCGATTCTTGAACGAAATGCGGAAAATTGTTTCTCTTCATCGCGTATATATTGTCATAATCGGCTGACGAATGACGATTTTTCGCCCAAAAGGGCTGCTAGCACTACTACAAAAAACTCAATACACAACGGTGTATCCCCGTTGTGTAAGTTCGGAAAAACCGTTGTATATCTCGAGCTTGTGTGATGAAACGTCCAACAACTCACTTTTAATTTCTGTTGTACAACTTATATGCCATGCCATGGCTGGCTTGGCATTCGCTGCACTGGCATGTCTAGTTCATACAACAAAATATACATACTTTTATGTTGTGTAAGTTTTAAACATACAACAGAATATTGCAATTTTATTCAATTGTCTCATTCGCACAATAAATTTCATTTCCTACTTATTTAGTTGTCTGATTCAGACCACTGATTTCGCTTCATATTTATTGAGTTGTATGATTCACACAACTGATTTGATCATCTAGCTAGCTTGTTGTAATGTTGTATCACACAATAGACTTAAGCTTTTGGTCATATGAAAATTTGTTGTCTGAACTTCAAACATACAACATATTTAACACAAAAGCATGTACACTGTTGTACAAAACCTCCACCATTACCGCAAAAAAAATTAATCGAAACCATTGCATATAAATTAAGCTTCAATACATTTCATTCAAGTGATCATTGTACCACATACATGTAAATAGCCTAAGCTGCTGATAGGAGCACAATGTGCGACGATATTATATGCTTATGCCCTCGTTTATGCTTTGTTTAACCCTTATTTGTCTAAGATTGAGTCGTAATGTAGTTAGTGTCAATTTGGTAGAGTTTTGGTGAAAAATGGTTAAGAATCCGAAAAATGACTAAGTTTGAGAAATCTGGAAAATATTGCAAAATATGTCTTTTTCGTGATTTTGAGATGAATGAAACTGTGACCTATCCTTGTCCAAATTCTATGAAATTTGGCGTGCTTAATATTCATATGCTGAGGAATGTTGTGTTAAAATTTCAGATCAATCGGAGTTCGGGAAGTCACCCAAAAGTTGGCTGCAAAACGGCAGTCCGAGCATTTCAATCCAGGGACTTCCAGGATTTTCCTGGAACTTTGATCCAACTTCGAAAAATCATTCCCGTCGACTCACAAGGAATTTGATCGAACTGTTTCATGGGGAGATGGCCATATGTGTCTAGTTTATCTGAGACTTGGAATCGCATCAATCGGAGCTCCACGGAGGGAGATATGCCGGAATTACTGCAACAAGGTCAAATCTGCCGATTCCAGGAACCTACTGCCCCCTTTTTGTGTTTTCTGTTTTTGATGGACCAAATGGTGTACAAATGCATATGTGAAGATGGTCCAAGCTTTATGAAGGGAAGAGGAAGACACTTGGCCATGGCATTGAAGAAAAACATGAAGAAATCAAGTCTCCTAGTCACACTAGGAGAAGCTGCCGATTTGAGGCAGATCGGATGCAACTTCAAGCTGCCGGCATTGTGGGGCATTTTCGATGGACCAATACTTATCAATTGAAGTCCAAGACCATATAAGAAGTCCATGAAGATGTGAAGCCCAAGCCTTAAAGAAAAATTCAGAAAAGAAAACCTAATTGGACTAAGAAAGGAAGGTTGCAAAACCTTATTGCACTAGGTTTTCTGAACTCCTCTTTGCTTAAGGGACTGCCGGCAGCCTCTCTCCCTATCCTCTATATATACCCTCACTTTTTCCTTCAGAAAAATCATCTCATCTCAAGCATATTACACTAGCCTAACAAATACCAATACCTAAATACCCTAGCCGAATCACCATCACCACCACCATTTTGCCGAACCTCACCACCTTGGTTTTCTGCCGATTTCTGTTCTAGCCGAGCACCAAGGAGCAGCAGCCGATCCATCTAGTCACCTTTGAGGAGTCTCCAAGGTTCTTAAAGTGTGATCCATTCCCCTATGGCTTTTGTATTTATTTATGTTTGGTTGTTTTGTACGAACTTGTTTCGATTCTTGGTTTTTCTTGAAACTTTGTATGAACCGAATATGATGTGTTATGCATGGTTTTGCTGAATTTTAACTTGTGTTTTGTATGCATCGATAATTAGGGCAGTGGTATTTCGCATGTTTAAACTTAAATTGGTTAGAACTAAGGTTAGGGCAAATAAACCGACACACTAGTTATGATTAGCATGTAATTCTAAGTGCTAGGTTTCATGTGATAGAGTAACACGGATAAGTCATACGTTGGAGTAGTTTGTTTTGTGTTGCTCACCTAGGTCTAATAAACCTTAGAACTTGCAAGTTAAATAAGAAGAATGACAACCTTACTTGTTTGCTTGTCTTCGATTAAGACTCATATGCTTAAATGTTAAAACGTGTAAAACCGGATTATCATCACCTTAGAAGTCATACGTTGGAGTAGTTTCTAAGAATTTAAGAAGTCTAACAATTGGAAAAACCGTTGGAGGCTCTAGTTGTGTCGAAACTAATTTTGGTCTTGAACATGTTAAATACTTGTCTCTTACTTTCTTGCATGCAATTTGCCTTGTTAAAGAGTCTTTTATGTGAACTGTTTTGTGTGAGAGATGATGATCACTTGTATATAGTAGTCTAGGATTTATTTTCTGTTTTTATTGCCGAACCTAGCTTAGGGGCAGCATTGCTGCCGAACTCTTATACCCCCATATTTGTGATGTTTTTGTATATTTGTAATATGTTTGTGTCTAACAATTTCATATCTCAGGTACCCTTAATCCCCGGCCTAGAACGATCCCTACTTGCTTATACTACTAACGATCTTTTGTAGGGTTTATTATTGCATGTGAGCTTCGGCTCCCATCAGAACCCGCCTCAAACAAATGTATTTTCCCCCATTCTTCTGCAGAAATCAAGGACGAAATTGAAAGGGAAGGAGTTTATCCAACAGCTTGGAGGTATTTCAATTCACCCAAAACTCTAATCTGAGCCTATAAAAAGGGGTCCCTGAGAGCAGAAAACTCAATCCAACAACTACCCAGCAACATAGGAAGCTCTTCTCTTCAAGCCTTCATGCATCCACGCTATTCAAGCAGAAACTCAAATCTGCCATCCCTGAAATAGCCCAATTCTCCTTCACTGCGGTGTTTTTCCAGCTCCCACGCTAAGCTAACTATGCACAGTTCCATCTCTGTCTGAATCACGCTCAAGGCTAGCTTAATCCTTCAAGCTGCAGGCTAATCTTGGGTTTAGTTATCTCCAAAATCAAAAGAACCTCTCACATTTTAGCGACTTCACTGGGGAGATAACTAAGGAGTGATTCAGATGGCCCCTAGCAGGAGAACCAGAAATGCGCGCTCTCAAGAAGCGGTCAGTGAGTCGGCTGCTAACACTCGGTCCCAGCACCAACAAGAGGAAGAACAAATGGAACATCAAGAGGATGCAGCAATAGAGCTGACCATGACCGACCTTATCCAAGTCCTCAACAGGTTCGGAGACACCCAGAAAGAACTCTTACAGGTTGTAAAAGAGTTGAGGAATCCCACCCTTGTGCCAAAGCAAAATACCGAGCAGAACGAGAAAGTGTCGCAAGAAGAATCCGCAGCAGCTAAGGAGTCCGAGTAGAACGGACCTTCCTTTGTCACTCAAGAGGACGTGGTTGCAATGCTGGAAAGGGAGCTGCATCGTGCTAATGAGGATTGGAAATACATTCCCCAACCTCCTTATCCATCAAGCCTGATCTCTTTGCCTTACCTTAAAGGGTATGAAACACCGATTTTTGTTCTCTTTGATGGAAGGAAGGGAAGTCCCAAAGAGCACATTAGTCGCTTCATCGACGCACTCAGACCTCATGCAGGTAACCACAACCTCAGGCTTCGTGAGTTCTAAAAAACACTTACTGACCGCGCCTATACGTGGTACACCACTCTGGCACCAGGTTCTGTCCCACTTGGGAAGACTTGGCGAGCAAATTCTGCAAGAAGTACTTTGAGCATGAGGAAAGAGTGACTATCACCCAACTCAATTACACTCGTCAAAGAGCAAGCGAGAATCTTGTTGATTTTGTTAGAAAATTCTGCGACCTTGCTCTTGACTGTTATGATGAAAAGGGAGAAAAATACTTGGTGGAGATCTGCATCAGCAACATACTGCCAGAATACAGGGTCTATTTGGAAAATGCTGGCATTGATCAATTCTCCGGGCTTATGGATGCAGCCAAAAGAACAAGCTTGTCTGTGAAGGCACAAAAAAGTTGGCGTTTTGAGAAGAAGGATACACACCAAACTCTTGCAATAGAAGACAAGTCTTCATACAAGAGGAAGCGGGAAACTTACCCAGCTATCCCCTGCGGTAACGAGGAGTTCCATGCTATACTGGACTCTTTGTTTGCTGATGGCGTCATCAAGCCACCACGGCCACAAAAGCCGAAAAAAGTGGCCCCCGTTACTGCCGCTACCATCAGTTCATTAGAGTAGGTACTGCAATGCTCAAGGTTATGATACTCCATGGCCTAGCCTGAACGAATGGGGAAGAGATGTGAGCATCCCTGCATATGAAAAAACAACACTTGGGGGCTGCGGAGGTGAGTCAAAAATGACCCAGCCTTGGAGCAAGCAACACCTGGAGCCGCGGGGAAACAAGCCAGGCTTATTATGTCACTGAAGTGGATGATGAGTTGGAGCAACACAGTAGCAGAAACCGCAAGCTTACTGCTGCGCAAGTGCTCCAACAAAACCCGAAGTTTAAGTCTTTGTTTGATCAATTAGAGTATGCTCTGCAGGCCAGGCAAGCTACTGCGGAGGCACTCATGCGTGTATCTGAGGAACGTGGCCCTCAGTGCTTTGCTGCAGAAACATTGAGGACCATGTCCATACTGGAAAATGACAATGTCATAGTCTTTACTGATTCGGACATGGAAGTGCCATTCCCAGATCACAGGAGACCTCTTTATTTAGAAGCTCAGATTAATGATGTATTTGTGAGAAGAGCACTGGTAGACACTGGGTCGTCACTCAATATCATACCGCTCTATGTCATTAAGGCTACGGGGATCCCATTGTCAAGAATTGTGAAGACTGAGATGAAGATATCTGGCTTTGCCGAAGCAGATGAAACGTCCATAAGCTACATATAGCTAGACCTCAAAGTGGGGCCAGTCCGATCTTGGACAAAATTCCAAGTGCTAGATGTTAACACAAGCTACCATGCTTTCCTAGGGCGACCATGGTTCAATAAGCACAAGATGATTCCATCGACTTACCACGAATGTGTCAAAGGGCGAATCGGTCTCAAGGCTATCAGGATACCAGGAAATCAACTCCCATTCCACCAGAGTGAAGCTCACTTCGTTGAGGCAGAATACTACAATGAATTCACTGCTGATGGGGGGTCAGCCCCTTCTAAGGTTTCTAGTGTGCCCCTGTCGGCATGGCAAGACATTAGAGATGTCAGTGATGGTGACCTTTCAGCAGCAATGAGGCAAGGAGTGAGGCTACTGTTTATGTGCAGGCGCCGCCGCGGTGTTCAAAGGTTGTGTTGCTGACGTGAACCGCGAGGCTCACACAAATAATAACCCTACAAGAAACGTTAGTAGTATATGATAAGTAGGGATCGTTCTAAGCCGGGGATTAAGGGTACCTGAAACATGAGAATGTTAGACAACATATTCACAAGTATATACATAATTACACGAATTCAATGGGGGATTTGAGATTGAGTTTCGGCAGCAAGGCCTTCCCCTAAATTACTAGACATGAAAATAAAATCATAATAAGCTACTATTTACAAGTGATCATCATCTCTCACACCAAGCAATTTACACAAAAGACTCTTTAATATGTAGATTCGCATGCAAGAAAGTAAGAAACAAGTATTTTTACACACTACTACAAAAAACTCAATACACAACACAAATCAGACAACACTTTGAAAGTTACATGTTGTGTGAATCACTGAACTGTTTCACACAACCTAAAGTGAATAATTTGTGTTGTATGATGGTACACATTTTTTATATTCTGAAAAACATTTTTCCAGATTTTGTCACACAACTCTCAGACACATTTTCTGTTGTATGATTAATTAAAATCTTGGCGGCAGAATTCCCTCCGATATTGAAACTCAAATTTGGGCAAGGTCTAGATGGACAGACAACAAAGTTATTGTTTTGTGTTGTGTGATAATGTCACATCCTGCATTAGGTGTCACCAAGTGCAAAGTGACAAATACTTGTACAACAGAATTTCGTAGTTTTGTTGTATGAGTTAGTTTGCTTGTCATTCCCCCATTTTCATTCTGGCTCCAATGGCAGAGGTAGCATTTCTGAAAGCGGGAAAGTTGCCTCCATGGTTTTTTGGTTTTGAAAAACATACATGTGCTACAATTCTCACAACAATGTATTTTTATTCTGTTGTGCAATTGTTTTGTTGCTTCTACAAGAACACTCTTATGGAATACCTAGTGTAAAGAAAAGTAAATTGGTACAACAGTTTAAAAGTTTTTAGTTGTATGAAGGTTAAACCTAATAAGGTCATGCCAAACTTGCTAAATTTTAGAGAAGCGGCAAATTTCCCTCTTCTGCCAAAACATGCCAAATGAGCCATTAATATTTTTTTTCTGTTGTGTCTGAAAATTGGGTAAATTTGTAAGACGCATTCAATTCAACTACTTATTATTCTCGGGTTCTCTGTCCACAATTATTCTCTCCTTACAAACTCTTTTCTCACACTCTCTTCTTTTCTCACACTCTTTTCTCACTCTCTCTTCTCTTTTCGTTGAACCCAAACACAAGCCGCACTCCGACGTCCTCGACGTCGTCCGATCCATCGCCGATCCCGACACCGTGCAGCGCAAGCTCTTCATCCGTGGCCTCGGCTGGGACACCACCACCGAGGGCCTCCGTAGCCTCTTCTCCGCCTACGGCGAACTCGAAGAAGCCATCGTCATCCTCGACAAGAACACCGGCAAGTCCAAAGGCTACGGTTTCGTCACCTTCAAGCACGTCGACGCCGCCTACCTCGCCCTCAAGGAGCCCAGCAAGAAGATCGACGGCCGCATGACCGTCACGCAGCTCGCCGCCGCGGGAAACCAGGCCGGTGGTGGTGGGGAATCAGGGGCCGGGTGGTGGTGGGTATGGGTCTGGATTGGGTGGCCCGTATAATTACGGTGGACCTGGTTCGGGTGGGTATGGTTTGGGTGGTGGTGGTGGTGGGTTGGGTGGAGTTGGTGGTGGATTAGGTGGTGGAGGTCCTGGTAGTGGAGCTGGGACTGGGTCGTCTTTATATACGATTTCTTCTATAAATAAAACATGAACATATAAAACTCACTTCCCCAGTTTCCCTCATTTTTGTCTTTCCTTTTTCTATTTGCTTTGTGTTTGGTTTTGTTCGCCTCAGAAATCGACATGTAAATGCAGCTATCGACTTGTATCATACAAACTGTCAATCATCTTCTTCTCCGTCAACTTCTCTCGTAATAAACTCTGGTCCCCATTTGGTCGTTTCCATTTTCCTCTGCCTCGGTTTCGTCGATTTTCCCGTATATATAAGCATCAAGGTAATTTACTCGTACTAACCTTCTCTAATATCATCAAGACAGATTCTTGATTCTAGGCCCTTTTGTTTCTGGGTTCCTCTCTGATTTTGCTAAGGAGGTTTGTTCTGTTTCATTACTGACTTTGATTTGAATGTGATTGAACATTGAAAACGGGAGACATCTTTTATTTTTGTTGAAGAAAATAATGTTTGGGGTTATTAAATCATAGATCTGTTATTACTAGTATTCCTTTTGGATTATGATTCTGATGCATGTAGTTGATGAACATGTTTATATGATATGCTTGTTGTTTCCCCTAGATATGCTTAAGTTTTTGGATTGTTAGGAAATTGATTGTTTATCATTCATCTAACGTGGGTTTTGATTTAGACATTTGAAGGGCGAAGAATCCTCAGTGGAGGTCATTATTCCCCGTAGCTATGATCATTTTTTTATGAATATAGTTTCTTTGGTCCCATTTGTGTAAGTTGTTGTACTTTTGTCATTTATCTGGGCAATTTATGATTTTTCAGAATGGCTACTGCTGTGTTTCACCAATCCATTGGAACTCACCAATTTATAATGTTCCTCGGGATCTCTGTGTTTATTTTCTGTTAAGGTTTTCTTGTTTGGCTGTTGACTAGAATGGGTTGAGGTTTCGTTAGTTCACATCCACCCAATCCCTTTATATTCTGTCCTTATCAGATCTGTTGAATTTTTCTAAACCGTAATCCACATTTTCCAGCCGTGCATCTGATTATGGATTGGTGAAGATAGACAGCAGAGGTAAAGTCATCCAGTTTGCTGAAAAACCAAGGGGAGCTAACTTAAAAGCAATGGTGAGCAAGAACCAGTGATTTTATGCTAACCCCCATTTATTTTTCTCATTCGCAGTGAAGTACACTAATACTGTTTTTCACTCCCTTTGATTTTTTTTCTTTCTATCGTGCTATTGAAGTACATAATTATGCATTATTGCTTGCATAACGAACTGATGATTTGGAAGTACTAAACTCTGATTACAGAGATGAGATGGCAGCATGAAGTTATAGATATGAAATTCTTTTTTTTCCGATTCATCTTGTTTGATGTTCCCATGTTCAAGCATTTACTTATGCATTTAGACTTGTAAGATTACATGAATTTATGAACATTTACATTACTAACTACTTACAAGTTTTACCCTTGGTTGATGTTATACAGCAATCAGATACAACACTTCTTGGATTCTCCCCACAAGATGCTCTAGAATCCCCATATGTTGCATCGATGGGAGTGTATGTATTTAAGAAGCGGGTTTTACTAGACCTTCTGAAAAAGAAATATCCAAGATCGAACGACTTTGGATCTGAAATCATTCCTGCAGCAGTGAAAGAGCACAATGTCCAAGTAAGAAAAATAGAACAGTTTAATCGTCTTCATTTACTTATTTTCAGTTTCCCTGTTTTGGTAGGAGTTGGTCGTTTTTACCATTAGAGCTTGACTGACCCAATATTTGGGATAAAAAGAAAAAGAAAAGAAAAGTGAAGGCTAAACTAATTGACACTTGCATCTGCATGAATAGTTCATTATCATTCATGTTTTCAACTGGTGTTCTCATCTTTTATAGTTAAAGATCATAGTGAAGACCTTAAAAAAAAAGATTTTAGTGAAAAAATTAAATTATGTGCTTACTTTTGCTCCTACAGGCATATATATTCAGAGACTACTGGGAGGATATCGGAACTATAAAGTCATTTTATGATGCTAACTTGGCCCTCACTAAAGAGGTAGGTTTCATTGATTCCTTGAGTTTGATATGCATATACTATTAATTCAAAGCAGAATGCTGTAGACCAAGAAAGAGTAAATTGGATATTACTTATGCTTGCTATGGTGATAGCATGCTTTTATATTCCTTATGCTTGCTATGGCGATAGCATGCCTTTCCATTCAATTTTCCGGGGCATCCAGTCTATTCCGACCGCACACAGGAGAAATGAATCCTTGTAAATTTAGAAACTCAAGGATTATCTTACAAACAATTTGTGGAAACAGACTATAAGTCCTTTTGTTACCTTGATATGTGATTAATGCTTGCAAAATTGCAGTTCCCGAAGTTTCAGTTTTATGACCCAAAGACTCCTTTCTTCACCTCTCCTCAGTTCTTACCACCAGCCAAGATTGAAAAGTCCCGGGTATGCTATTGTACATGGGTGTATTGCCAGCTTCATCAAGCATCTTGGTTCTCATGCTTTGTGTTTATTTTGCAGGTTGTGGATGCAATAATCTCACATGGATGTTTCTTGCAAGAATGTTCAGTCCAAAGTTCAATAGTAGGTGAACGCTCACGGTTAGATTATGGTGTTGAGCTCAAGGTGAATATCATCATTTTCCAAATGAATACTTCAAAGACTGAAATTTTTTTTGTACTTTCCTCTAGCATACAAATACAATATTGTTTTGTTCCTGAACCACTGAAAATGTGTGATTTGAAGGCCAATTATGACAGTGATCATCTCTTTGTCCTAATGACTTTGGTGCATGCAGGGTAGAGGCAGGGCTGCGAACAGCTATAAGCATCACTGGCTAGTGGAGCAAAAACTTCTCCATTTTATTGATGCATTTCACCAGTATGTGATGGACAGAGTAAGTGTTTTTTTTTTTCCCCTGTTCTTTTCATTTCTCCTTTATTAATAAAAGTTATTTTTGTAGTGAATTGGTTGTACCCTAATGAGTATAGTCATTTTCGGGCATCCTCATACGTTTTGGCCCCCGTCATCTGTGTTTTAGTACTTTTCAAATTTGGGAACACGCTGTTAATCGGTCTATAGACTCTAAAGTAGTCTCTTTCCAGAACTCAAGCTTATTTGGGCTCTCGAAATTAGTGTCTTAGTATTTTGACTGTCTGTGACTCATAATCTTTACTGCTTATAATTTGAATTTTGTTTTATCACTCGAGGATCATACTCCTTTCTACTATCTTCATCCTTTCTATTATCTTTTTAACTTTGTGTGCTGGACCTGCATTTTCTTCTCATAAGAGTATGGAGTTGTTAGATCAATAACAAATGCGTTGTAAGCAGGTGTATCACAATGCATGGCGTGAACTTTGTGAAGGTATGGCAGCCGCTCGTCCTGGGCTTGTTGACATCACTGCCAAAGAAGACAGTTTCATATTCACAGTGGAATCTACTGGTGCTATTAAAGCTTCGCAGCTGCTACTCAATGCCATAGAAATCCTGAAACAGAAACTTGATGCTGTGCGCCTTTCTGAGGATACTGTTGAAGCCGATGATCAGTTTGGTGAGTTAGGTGCATATATGCGAGGAGGATGATCTAATTGGTAAGAGAAGCTCGAAAATTGATCTTTCTGTGATGTCTATGGGATCAGTTGACTGCTATTTTGTATGTCGGAAATGTTCATAACTGCATGTAGTAATTTCGTTAGATTGGATGCTAAACTATTATCCCCTGATAGGACCTGATAGTAAATACTAGCATCTCAGAAAACCTGTCTTATTCCTTGAACTAGCCTTCACTTCTACTTTCTTTATTGGCTTCATGGCTGGAGCTGCTGTAATAGTTTCTCTGCAACAGCTTAAAAGCCTCCTTGGGATCAAAGATTTTACTAAGAAAATGGCTTCTAATTTAAAGAAAGGAAGGAGGTGATTAATTAAACACTCAAAAGGAAAATGGCTTCTAGTTTAAAGAAAGGAAGGAGGTGATTAATTAAACACTGCTTAAAAGCTTAAAAGCCTGTCTTGACCTCTGTCTTTAAAGAAAGGAAGGAGGTGATTAATTAAACACTCAAAATTATCACTCAAAGTTCTTGAGAGAAAATAGACTAGAGAAATAGACTAGAGAAATTTTCCATTTCCGCGTCCTCCAATCATATATTCCCTCATTGATTTCTATATTTGCAGAGTTGTTAACTTTGTGGTGTGATCATTCACCTTTAGGTACTTGCTTCCAGAGCATGTCGGTTCATGTCACTTGCGCATCTCATATTCTGCGCACACTGATCTGAACATCAAGTTCCAGTCGCACAGAAGCAGGTAATAGAAAAGCAAAGACTTCTATAATCTGTTTTGGTATGGTTTTTTTGTCTTCGTGCTTCCTTTCTTGGTTGTGATTATCTCTCAACTCTTTTGCTACTGTTATTGCATGTTATATGAACTGCTAATTGGTGTGTGTATTTTTTGACATCTAGGGGTTAACTAAATATGCATGTCAGAAAATCTGTCTACTAGGTATTTGAATGACTTATGTTCTACACTTATTCTTGTGTTATGCTGCTGTTCTACATTTCGATTATGCTGCTTATTCTTGGTCATTTTCAGCTGCTTTCTGCTGCTGTGTTTGAATGACATGCTGCTGTGTTTGAATGACTTTTTGGGATAATGTTGACGTCTAATATTGTATACATTCGATTTCTTTTTCAGTGAGGCAGGAGAGACAATGGCCTACAGTACACACAAGATGAAATAGATGTGGTAAGGAATGAGTGGGCGAAGTTCATTGTCAGCAATTTGGTGTAGGAATGTTCATAGGGCTTCTGAAATGGGTTTGGCAGTGATGTTTATATGTGCTTATGTTTTATAAACTTATCGGTTTAAGCTAGCTACGTATGTATGTATATATAGGACTAATGCTGGCAGATTTTGAACAATATCAGCTTGTGCCTTCATGGTTTCAGCTGAAATGCTAGCTAGGTACGTAGGATTATTGCTAGCAAATTTTGAACAATATCAGCTTGTGCCTTCATGGTTTCAGCTGAATGCTAGCTAGGTACGTCGGATTATTGCTAGCAAATTTTGAACAATATCAGTTTGTGCCTTTCATGGTTTCAGCTGAAATGCTAGTTAAGTTTTAGTTTGCTTTTGCTCTATGCATCTATGTGGTACATTAGTGTGCTCCGGCCACTTGAATGATATGTAGAATGGTTCAATTTATGTATAATTATTGTATCTGCAAAAACTGCTCTTCTGGAAATGGTAATGGTTCAATGTACAACAGTTTACATGCTTTTTGAGATCTCATTTCTTGTGTATTTGAGGCTCAGACAACAAAGTGGTCATATGACCAAATGCTTAAATCTATTGTGTGATAGAAACTTATACAACACTATAACAGCATTATGTGTTGTACAATATGACCAAAAGCCGAATCAAACGAGTGTCACAAACTGCTCAATTCTGTTGTCTGGTTGTCGAATAATACAACTGTAAAAATACCATATGTTGTACAATATGACTAAAAGCCACATCAAACCTGTGTCACAAAATCCTCAAATCTGTTGTTTGATTTGTAGAATCATACAACTCAATAAATATGAAACGAAATCAGTTGTCTGAATCAGACAACTAAATAAGTGGGAGATGAAATCTGTTGTGCGAATGAGACAACAGAATAAAATTGTAATATTCTGTTGTATGTTTAAAACTTACACAACATAAAAGTATGTATATTCTGTTGTATGAACTAGACATGTCAGTGCAGCGAATGCCAAGCCAGCCATGGCATGGCATATAAGTTGTACAACAGAAATTATAAGTTGGTTGTTGGACGTTTCATCACACAAGCTCGAGATATACGACGGTTTTTTCGAACTTACACAACGGTGCAGCACCGTTGTGTATTGAGTTTTTTGTAGTAGTGACACATTCAAGAACTAAATTGGTTTTGACACAACTAGAGCCTCCAGCAGTTTTCCAATTGTTAGACTTCTTTAAATTCTTGGAATCAACTCCAGCGTATAATCCTAAGGTGATGCTAATTCATTTTTACACGTTTTAACATTTAAGCATATGAGTCTAAATCGAAGACATGTAAACAAGTAAGGTTGTCAATCATCTTATTTAACATGTAAATAATCTAAGGTTTTTACCCTAGGTGAGTAACACAAATCAAGACTACTCTAGCATATGTATTACTCGGTTATGTGAAACCTAACATTTAGATTTATATGCTTCAAGCCAATACTAATGTTTCGGTTTTTAAGGTTCATCCTTAGATTACTAACCAATTTAAATCCTAAATATGCATTTAATACCACTGCTCTAATTATCTAACATACGAAATCAACAAGTTAAAGTTGTAAAACTACTTCACATAAACTTCAATAAAATCGGTTCATACAAAAAAGTTTAACATGCAAAAACCAAGAATTGAAATAAGCTCTTACAAACCCCACAAACATGAATAAATACAAAAGCCATAGAGGGAGTGGATCACACTTTTAGAACCTTGGAAGACTCTTCAAGATGTGGTGGAGAATGAAAGGCTGCTCGGCAGAAACTAGAATAATGGATGGAATTTGGATGGTGGTGGAATTGGGTTTATGGCTAAGTATTTGATGTTTGGTGTTTGTGAGACTTGGTAGAGTTTTTGGCTAGTACTTGTGCTTGTGATGAGATGATGATCTGAATGGAATTCGTTGGCTATATATATGGAGCAGGCCGGCAAAACCCTAGGAGGAAGCCTATATGCAATCGGCAAACAAAACCTTGTAGAATAAGGTTTTGATTCATTCCTTTCTTGTTTCTTCTAGGACTTCTTTTTCGAAATTTTCTTCATGGCTTGGGCTGCATATCTTTATGGACTTCTTATGTGGACTTGACAATTCCTTGTGATGAACTTGATCCATAGAAAAATGCCCCAATTGGCAATACTGCAAAACCGGCAGCCTTTTCCTAGTTCGACTAGGATTGCTTCTTTCTTCATGATTTTCACTTTGCATGATCTTGATGCCTTCCTCTATCCTCTATTAAGCTTGGACAATCTTCAAGTGTACATTTGAATGTCAAAATGTCCATCAAAAACAGAAAAGAAGGAAGAGAGGCAGAAACTTGGTGGAATCGGCTGGAAGTGACCTTGTTTCATTGCAACTGGTATAACGTTTTCCTCAATGCTCTGATTGCTGCGATTCCAAGTCCCAGAGAAATTAGACTCATAGGGATTTCCAACGGTGTATGGTACAGTTTCTGGTTCCAAGTGATGCGTCATACAGAAATTCCGGAAGTCAGGACACAGTCCCAGGAAAATCCTGGTAGTCCCTGGTGATCTTTGTTCAAACTGCCAAGTTGCAGCCATCTTTTAGGTGACTTCCCGAACTCCGATTGATCTGAAATTTTGAGACAATATACTTTAGCTTCCCAAATATATGCATACCAAATTTCATCAAATTTGCAAAAGGCTAGGTCAGTTTAGCACAAGTCTCAAAATCACGAAAAAGACATATTTTGCATTATTTCCTCAGATTTCTATACTTAGTCATTTTTCTGACAATTAAGCACATTTTTCCAAAACTCTTCCAAAACAACACAAAACTATAATACGACTATATCTTACTCTAAATAGACTAACAAAGCACAAATAAGGGATAATAACACATTAATATGGTCGCATATTGTGCTCCTATCAGTTGCCCAATGGGCGCACCATCTATCGCTTATGACGGGTTGCGGGGTCGGACTGCAATTTGCAGAAAGGCCCCGTACGTGAAGGTGTCATGGAGGAAATGTGTGCTAGTGCAGAAGGGACGTCCATGACACCTAATTCTTGTCCCCTTCAAGAAGCCTTACAGGCTCCAAAGTGTATGCAAGATGGATCAACTGTAGTAGCAGAAGAGATGGAATCTGTGAATCTAAGCGAAGGCCCTACAGTAGAAAAAGCTGTTCTTATCAGTAAGAACTTATCACCCCTAGAAAGGGAGGAATTAGTAGCATTACTCAAAGAATTCAAGGATGTTTTGGCATGGAGCTATGAGGAGATGTCTGGCTTAGATCCGAACCTTGTGTGCCATACGCTAAATGTGAAGCCCGGAACCAAGCCAGTCATACAAGCAAGGAGGGTCTATCACCCTGAAGTCGAAGCGCAAATCAAGCAAGAAATTGAGAAGCTTCTGGCTTACGGCTTTATCAAACCTGTTAAGCATCCTACATGGCTAGCAAACATCGTTTCTGTAAGAAAGAAAAATGGCCAAGTCAGGATCTGTGTTGATTACAGAGATTTGAACAAGGCATGCCCGAAGGATGAGTTCCCATTGCCAAATATGGACATGCTTATCGACTCAACTTCAGGCCAAGGCATGCTTTCCTTCATGGATGGTTTCAGCGGCTTCAACCAGATAAAGATGGCTGCAAGAGATGCTGAAAAGACTGCGTTTCGCACCCCTTATGGGAATTTTTATTATACAGTAATGTCATTCGGTCTGAAAAACGCTGGTGCAACCTATCAACGAGCAATGACTGCTGCCCTCCATGACATGATGGGAAACGAAGTTGAAGGCACAAAGTTCGTGTGGAATGAAGATTGCAAAAAAGCCTATAAGAAAGTACAAGAGCTTGTTACCAAGCTACCAACCATGAAAGAACCAATCCCTGGCATACCCCTCAAGCTGTATCTTGCTGCAACCGATGCCGCGGTAGGAGCTTTTCTCGTGCAAGAGGATAAAAATGGTGAAGAATGCCCTATATATTATGTGAGCCGCTTGTTAGGGGAAGCAGAAGCACGCTATCCTAAGTCTGAAAGGCTCTGCCTGGCACTCATATACGCAGCCCAGAGGTTGCGCCACTACTTCCTAGCTCATAAAATTCATCTCATGGTGAAAACAGATCCTGTCAGGTATCTGCTCACAAAACCAGTATTATCTGAGCGACTCGCCAGGTGGTTGTTGCAGTTGGCAGAATTCGGCATTTAATGTGTAACGCCCCATGCCATTAAAGGACAAGTTGTGGTTGATATACTTGCTCTATTTTCTGGTGATGAAGAAGTCTCTCTCATGCAAGATATTCCTGGAGAGCGGCCTGATATGGTGGGGATGGTTACTGGTGCAAGGTCAGAAGACCAAGAGTTTTGGACCCTTCACTTCGATGGATCGGCCACAACCAATGAAGGTGGAGCTGAGGTTGTGTTAGTGGACCCTGAAGGCAACACCAAAGCTTTGTCATTCAAGCTAAATTTCCCTTGCACCAACAATGATGCAGAGTATAAAGCTTTCATCACAGGCATGTCTACTGCAGTGAAAATAGGAGTTAAGAAGATCAAAATCATCGGAGACTCAAACTTGGTCATCAGCCAAGTGAAGGGTGATTTTGCAGTTAAAGAAGCAGGCCTTGCACCATACAGGACCCTGGCAGAAAAGCTAATAAAGATGTTTGATGAAGTAACTCTGGATCACATACCTGGGTCCACCAACAGATATGCAGATGCCTTGGCTGCTCTTGGGTCTAAGCTGTCATTTACAAGGGAGCAGCCAGATATTACAGTCATTCAAAAGCATGAACCATCCACAGAGACATTAAGGATTGCAAAATCACCTGAAGAGCATGACTGGCGAAAACCAATTAAAGGTGCCTTGATGGGTCAGGGCACTGAGTATGATTTGAAGGAGATAAAAGACTATGTGCTCCTCAAGGGTGAATTATACAAGCATCTTCCAGGAAATATGCTAGCTAGATGCATATGTGAGAATGAAGCCAAGCAAAAATTAAGCGAAGTGCATGAAGTTACTTGTGGGCTGGAACAAGTGATTAGCTTATATAGACGGTTGCTGCGGAGAGGGTATTACTGGCCAAAGATGAAGACGCAAGCTTTTGAAGTGCAGGCCACATGCTCCAAATGTTCCAGGTTGCCCTCAGAAAGTGAAGTCTTGGCGATCGCAGCAGCAAATGATTGGAGGACCCCGTACATGGAGTTTCTAATTGACAAAGTGCTCCCAGCAGATGCAAATTGCAGGTACAAGTTGAAGAAAATAGCTGGGAGGTACTTTGTTGATGGGGATGTCCTGTACAGGAAAGGTTTCAATGGGAAACCACTGCGGTGCCTAGGGAGTGCCGAGTCATAGCAGGTACTAGAGGAAGTACACACAGGAGAATGTGGTGAGCATCAAGGCAAGAGGAAGCTTCACCAACAATTGCTGAACCTTGGCTATTATTGGCCGACGATGCTAAAGGATTCTCACATGAGAGTGAAGACATGCCATACATGCCAAGCACATGCCAAGCACATGCCAATCAAATTCGCAAGCCATCAACCATTCTTCAAGACATGCTTACACCATGGCCCTTTCACAATTGGGGGCTGGACTTTGTTGGAAAAATTAATTCACCCTCTGAGGGTTGTGTATGGATCATCACAGCAACATAATTCTCAACAAAATGGGTGGAAGCCATTCCCCTTCGCAAGGCAACAGGAGCTGCAGTATGCAATTTCATCAGGGAATACATTGTGTGTAGGCATGGAATTCCTTACAAGATTGTCATGGACAATGGAACCCCTTTTGTGAACAAAGAAGTCAACGATATGCTCAAGCGATATGGGATCAAGCACCGGAAGTCTACACCATACTATCCTCAGGGAAATGGTCAAGCAGAAGCTACAAATAAGATTTTGCTGAAAATTCTAAGCAAAATAGTGTTCGAGTCTGAGAAAGGTTGGAGCACTCACCTCCCGGATGCACTGTGGGCCTATCGCACTTCGTAAAGGACAGCCACGGGTTTTTCCCCCTACTCATTAGTGTACGGCTCAGAAGCAATATCTCCGGTGGAACTGGCAGTCCCAACGACTAGGGTGCTGACTATAAACGACTTGGAATGGGATGCAGGGTCCTGCTTTGATTGGCGACTCATTGACCTGGAAGCTGCAGATGAACAAAGGCAACAAGCTGCAGAGAACACTATAGCATATCATAGGCGTGTTACTGAAGCATACAACAGGACAGTCAAAGAGAGAAGTTTCAAGGAAGGAGACCTTGTGCTTAGAGCTGCTGATTGGGTGAGGAAGCAAGTTTCAGGACCCTCAAAGTTTGCACCGCAATGGGAATGGCCATTTATCATCAAAGTATCCCATAGCAGTCGCTATTATAAGCTTGCCTCCATCACAAGTGGAATCATCACAAGCCCCATCAATGGAAAATGGCTCAAGCATTATTACTGTTAGTTATGCAATTTCATCTTTTATTTCCAAGAACACGCTTCTTCAAGTACTTCAATTCGCAAAAATTTTGTATGAACACACCATCATGGTGATGTTGTAGGCATGTAATTTTTCTAGCGAAGAAATGAAGAAGCACATTTCCAGTATATGATTCATATTCCCTGTACCTTCCTCTTCAAAAAAAAAAATGCAGAAGCTAAAAGAAAAAAAGAGAAGGAAGGTGGTCTAAGTCAATTATCCCTCTATAAAAAAAAAAACGGAGACAATTTTAAAAATCCAAGCCAGCAATTAGCTGTGAAGTTCAAAAAAAAAAATGATGCAAGTTGCTACACTGAGAAACCAAAAGCACATGCTAAAACAAAACTAATACAAGTTGCGGGTTGCACGACTCTGGGGTGTCCAAGAGGATTCTTGAAAGGAAGCCACGCCATCAGGACTAGTAGTGTCACCAAACTTGGTCTGGAAATTCCCTCGTACCCTCTCTAGTTGTCCCTCAAGGTTTGAAAGCTCATTCCTCAGTTAGGTCACATATTCCTCCAAGCGGCGGATCTCCCTGCAACATTCATCTAGACCGGCTGACTTGAATATGTATCCAAAGAAGTCCCTCGCAGCTACCTTCAGATGGTGAAGCACAAAATCGACTCTGAGTCCCCACTCTATAACGGCCCAACATGCATCTCTCCAAACCAAAAAGATCTCTTCACTTTTTACCTCCTCCACTTCCATGCTATACAACACAGAGCCAAACTCCCTAACCAATACATGTCTCTGATAAGCACTCTTTCCTTCTGCAAACAAGCTGGAAAAACTCCCCCCACCATACTTTTGAGCAAATTTGGTAAGAGGTTTCACATACTCTACAGGGATTTTCTCACCTTCAAAGAGAGATTACTTGCCGCTGAGGGGCTGTGAAAAACTTGCGATAGTGATACTCAAGCGCTCCTCAGAGTCAAAACGAGTAGTGAAATTCTTGAACCTCCAGCTTCCAACAAGGGCAGCCCATCCTAAATATATATATAAAGGGGGATCGCATTTGTGAGTACAACAAGCAAAGAATCCCAAAACACTTATGTACGTTTGGTCAAGTGCATCATTAATCCAAGAGCTTACCTGCTCATTATCATGGCCAGCATCCACGGTAAAGTCCTTCGCCGGAGAGTTAATGTCAGCATCTTGATGAACTTCATGCAAAGAGGAATGCTAAACAGAATAGAAGAAACGCAATAAGTCACAGTAACCCAACTTTGATTATGTAAATCACTCTTCTCTAGTAACCCTGGGGGCTTAACATGCTTCACATAATCTTGGGGGCTAAATGAGCAGTGCATCTAAAGAAAGAAAACATGTTGTATACCTACTTTTCATCACTATCCTCACAGGAATTAGCACTCGCAGCAGGTCCCTCCATCACACTATCAGTCTGCAAAGCAATAAATCACCATGCAAAAACCAAAACACATGCTAAGACCCACGCATTCATAGGTAACAAAAGAAAATGCTCAAGTAAAAAAAAACATGCTTCAATACATGCCAAAGCTCACCTGATCATCATCGCTTGCGTGACCCTCGCCTTCGACAAACCCCGACTGCAAATAATGGAATACGAAATGGAATCACGCACTAAGAAAAGAAAACTAGCAACAATGAGCAAGGAGAAGGAAGAAATACAATTACACATATATCTGGCTGTCATCATCACAAGTATCGTCCTTATCACCGCCTTCATGCGAATCACTAAGGCTACCGCTCTCACTGCTATCACTTGATGTTTCCTTAATATCAACATAAACAGGAGGCTTACGGACAGATGGAGTCGCGTTTGCAACCCGTCTGCTCCGCCTAAGACCGACTTTTGAGCTGCTCAGTATCATTCTCTTCTTAACAACACACTCGGATTTCAAGCTGGAGGTGACTTTCCTCTTCATCCCCTTCCCAGTGCCTGAATTCGAGGGTAATATAAACTTGACATTGTAAGCATTCATCACCTGTCGAGGAGGACTGTGGTCCCTTGCCACCCTGGGTTTCAAACGGCGAGCCGCAGTGAGTTTCTTCTTTTTCCCTGTGGAGTTTTCCCTATTTGTTGCCTGCCTAATTCCACCAACAGCTGCTACCTCCGATCCATGATAAACCTCATCCATGCGACTATCAAGATGGCCAACTTCACACTGTACACCATGCGGGTACACCTCAATATAAGGAGTGTTGAGCCTGGACATGATGCCCCTGACGGTGTTGCTGCGGATCAACCTCTTATTCTCAATATTCGCCTTCGGACACGGCCTAGTGCCACCAACCTTTATGAACTCCCTGAATTCGCATCGCTGTAACTCCCAAAATCTAGAGAAAGTTGATGTGGGAAAACTGACATGGTTCTTCCTGCCAAGATTGCCAGAGAGCATGCCCTCAAAGTTATTCCTCTCAGCAGGACAGGAGTTCATAACACAATCTATGAGGTTCTCGTCACAAGGTAGACGCGATGGCAGGTCTTGATCAATACCGAACTGCCTTTTAACTCTGTGAGGAGAGTATAGCTCTATTGCAGGGTCGAAGGAATCACTGAATGCGGGGATAGCTCGCACAGTAGTGGCCAGGAGCAATTCAGTGGACCCTACAAATGGTGATACACCAGTCTCAGTAAGGAAATAAGGAAGCACGTGAAACGGGTGATTGTTGGAGTAGGGCCTAAAATTGAACTGCTCAATGTTATCCAGGATGGACGGCTTGAATGATCTCTTCTCAGTGTTCCTCCTCCTAAACCATCTGAAGGGCAATGGGAGACCGGCAAAGTTGAAAACACTTTGACCTTTGCCGAAATGTGGGAGCTTATCTAGAGGCTTCACCGCTAAATCTCTAAACCTCTCCCAAATGAACACTTGAAGGAAGAAGACAGGCACCAGGGAATTAATGTCATACTGCCCTGCACCTTCTTTGTCGTCCCCCGCGATGTGATCTAGCTTTCTGTGCAGGTGACTGAGGAAAAGAGGAGCCAGTGGAAAGCAAACGCCAGCAGCTAGTTTAATGCCCAATGGAAAGAGCCGCTCCTGCACCTGTTCATAAGGAAAATCTGCAAAGATGAATCTACTCAACCAGTAAGTGAGCATAGCCTCTGATGAGTCGCCGAAGCGAGCATCAAGCAATAATAACCCTACAATCATTAGTAGTATATAATAAGTAGGGATCGTTCTAGCCGGGGATTAAGGGTACCTGAAATATGAGAATGTTAACAAAAAAATATTCACAAACATATATGCACACAATTGTCACACTTATATACATATATACATATTCACACGAAATCAAGGGGGATTGAGGTGAGGTTCGGCAGCAAGGGCTGCCTATATATCTAAGAACACGAAAATAAACCTAAACTACTATATACAAGTGATCATCATCTCTCACATAAAACAGTTCACACAAAAGACTCTTTAACACATAGATTCGCATGCAAGAAAGTAAGAGACAAGTATTTAGCATGTTCAAGGTTCAACTTAGTTTCGACCACAATTAGAGCGATTAGCCTTTTAACCAATTGTTAGACATCTAATGTTTTAAGATCATGCTATTCGCCTTCGATCCTAAAGTTTATGCTAATCCGGTTTTACACGTTTTAACATTTAAGCACAAGAGTCTAAAATCGAAAACATGCAAATAAGCAAGGTTGTCAATCATCTTATTTAACATGCAAGTTTTAACTAAGGTTATACCCTAAGTGAGCACCACAAATCAAAACAACCGTCAGGCCTATAGTTTTATTCGTTATAACTCGGGTTAGATGAAACCTAACATCTAGATTTACATGCTTCCAGCCAATACTAATGCTTCGGTTTTTAAGTCACACCCTTAGATTACTAACCAATTAAAATCCTGTTTCTGCCTAAACCCGGGGGTCTGGTAGATACTTGATGAATCCAACTCGATCTCCTGCAATCCTGCTTACTAAGGGGAACACCGGGCGGGCCGGCCTTCACCTCTCCGATGCCTAAGTTAGTATAGTTGGAATATATATAACCAGGGCACGTATGTAAGCAGGGAGAGAGACAAGTTACCTATTTATGGTGGTAGTTGAGGCCCATATATAGGTGGTTGAGGGTGAGGGCTGGCCTTACCCTTCGATGTGGGACTGGTTCCCTTCTGTTTGGATATTCTGGTGCCCTCTTTGGCAGGCAGGCGCCCCCGGTCCCAGGACCCTTGGAGGCAGGATAGACCGCTAGGCCCCGAGGCCTGGTGCTGGTGATCCGATCCTGGGTCCTGGGCCGGGCCCTGGTGCACTTGCCGCGGGTCTGTGGGCTTGCTGTAGCCCCTCTGCGGCTACTGTCAACAAGTCCCCCAAGTTCCCGGTCAAGTGCAATCTTGAATGGGGACTTATCTGTCTTGCTCTTGTCCCGCAGACCCGCGGGGTTACCAACCTACAGGTCCCCAGTCCCCCAAGTCTGTATTAAAGATTGGGCGTGACCGAGGTGAGTACCTGTTACCGATGGCAAGAAATAATTTATAAGCATGGAGCGGAGTGAAAATCCGAAGAGTGCATGAGATGATGCCATGCGATAGATGGTGCATGGAATGATGATGAGGCGTTGAAATCCGCCATGCAAGAGATGGTGCATGGAATGATAATGAGGCGTTGAAATCCGCCATGCAAGAGATGGTGCATGGAATGATAATGAGGCGTTGAAATCCGCCATGCAAGAGGTTAATGCACGGAATTCTGATTGGGCCTACTGTCCTTCGGAATAAGGCGGAGCTCACTGATCCCGAACTGGGCATCCTGCCAAATCAGAACGGAGCGGTGCCAACTGGGCCAGAACGGAGCGGTGCAAACTGTGCCAGAACCGGTTGTTCTGCCAAATCAGAACGGAGCGGTGCCAACTGGGCCAGAACCGGGCGTTCTGCCAAATCAGAACGGAGCGGTGCAAACTGGGCCAGAACCGGTTGTTCTGCCAAATCAGAACGGAGCGGTGCAAACTGGGCCAGAACCGGTTGTTCTGCCAAATCAGAACGGAGCGGTGCAAACATTTGCTAGTTCTTCTCAGCTTGTGTTTGAATAAGCGATGAGGTACATGTGCAGGTTTGTTAGCCTGCGGGGAGATTTGTTCTGTGTTAGAGATACAATCTGCCTAGTGGGATGGTGTAGAGATAACGAGTCTCCCCCATGTGTTCCCAAAGGTATCGCAGTTCAGTGCGATGCAGGGTTTTTATCCTGCTGGACAGTATCGCGGTTCAATGCGACGCAAGGTTTTTATCCTGCTGGACAAGAGTACATGTGTTAGATGTAAACTCGCCCGGTTTGTAAAGCCCATGCGTTTGCCATGGAGGCGGGCGGACTCGACGGGCGACATGCCTATCGAAACGAGTCCCCCTGCAAAAAAGCCATGGGTCCGGGTGATTATGTTTCCGGAAAGTACTCTCGAGCTGGTTGGACATGACGGAACCGATGGGGTGGACCTCGCCCGGGCGTTCTGCCATATCGGTGCGAGGTGGAGTTCATGGGGGCTCGACGGGCGTTCTGCCAAAACGAGTCCCGGATGAACTTGCAGACCGGACCTCGATCGGGCGTCCTGCCATATCGAAACGAGGTCCTGCTCAAACCCGGATAGATGCTCTTGAAGCGGTTGGATCAGCATAACCGGTGAGAGGTCTTCAAGCTTTGCAGCGAAGAAGCCATGCAGCCGGTTGGAAGATCACAACCGCGAACTGCCATGGAACCGGGCGGGACTCGCTCGGGCGACATGCCATATCGAAACGAGGTCCTGCTCAAACCCGGATAGATGCTCTCGAAGCGGTTGGATCAGCATAACCGGTGAGAGGTCTTCCAGGCGGTTGAATTGCAATGATGATGGCGTGCAACCGTGGAATCTGAGGAAGCGTAGGGGAGCCTGACTCCCTGGTTCCTGCTCCTACCTTCCTGTCGCCAGCGTGTGGGACAGGTGGCTGACATGCATTTAAGGAGGGAGTCCATCAGTCCCGTCAGTTATGATGGCGTGGGCAGTTTACCAATGCTGGGACACGTGCCATCAGGGAACGGTTTTGTGAAGGAGGGCCTGGATTCACAGGCGTTTGAGTTGCTCTGATTGCGTTTTTTGGAGGGATTTCTAAATGCCTAGGGCACCGGTCCCCTCTATAAATAGGTCTCTTCTGCTCTTCTTTCCACTTTTGCTTCTTGCACTTTTAAGAGAGACTGAGAGAAAAAGGAGGTGGTCCGGCGAAAAAACCCTAAGTTCCTTGCCCCAAGAGATCCGTTGTTTGAAGCGCTCCCAAGCCTCCTTTTACCATTGCTCGTTGCTTTCGCAGGGCGGATTGTCCTCGGCTGAGCATACTAATCGGTAAGTTGTGTTCTTTGCCCCGGTGTTTCTTGCTTTTTGATTTGTTGTTTTGCGGCGGGGGGGGAGCGATCTGTGTCGCTGACTGGGTTGCTCAGCGGCAAACTTTTGGGGAGAGGCCGTTGAAGGTGGTGTTGTAGTCTGTTGCTGACGAGCGTTAGGGTTTTGCTTTTCTGCCCCTAGATTAAGATGTACACTTCGAGCTCGGAGGAGGCTTCTGAATCTGCCGCAAGAGGTCCTGTGGTGGATGATGTGGAGAGGATGCAGGACTGGCTCGATTCTGAAGCCCCGGAGCAAGAAGCCGCGGACCGCTCCGGGAGCGGTGCCTCGTCCACGTCCTCAGATTCCGGGTCAGATTCCTCGGAAGCTGAGATACCGCACGGGGTGCGCATGGCCGGTGCGCGCGCTGAAAGCTACACGCTTGGTAGGGGAAGAACTGCCGTGGTGTGTGACGAACCGGAGGAGAGCATGACTCCAGCGGAGATTGCCGCGTTCCGGGAAACGTGGGGTATCCCGGACGATATCTTTCTGCGTCCATTAAACCCTGGAGAGTCGGCCTGTAACCCGGAGGAGGGTTGGGTTGCCGTGCATCCGGACCAGTTCCGGCACGGGATGTCGCTACCGCTGCCTGACTTTGTGCAGTATATACTGAGTGCCCTGCCAGCGTCGCCCGCGCAGCTGCCCGGTCTCCAATGGAGGCGGCTACTAAGCCTAGGCTGCCTATACGACTTATCCGGAATGAGTATGCCTACGATCAATGAATTCCGGGCGCTGTATAGGTTGTCCTACTCCAGGAAGGCGGGGTCCAAAGGCTGCTTATCCTTCAACTCCCGCAACAATCAAGCGGTTATCACCACTATGCCTTCATGGGTAGACAACAGCTGGAGAAAGAAGGTGGTGATGGCTGGCGGGGCTTGGCAGGTGAAGAGGAGGATGTACCGGGTGCCTGGCGCCTTCCAGCCCATAAGCGACCAGTCGTTCCAGCTGTCCGAGTTGGACCAGGAGAGGGTCTTGACTATTCTCGGCTGTTGGGACCACCTGGAGCGAAGTTCGTACAATTTCATCCGGCGAGAGGTGCTGGAACACTGTGGGCTTGGGCGGGATCCCGGTGGGTAACAAACCCTAGCGGTGGGACTTGTGCTAGGTTTTGCTTAACAATTTAACGTTTTCCTTGTCCTGCAGGTGCGTCAACCCGGGCGGTGATCAAGCCCGAAAACACTCTTTCGATGGACGGGGAAGACCTCCTGAGGCAGCTTACGGAGAAGGGTGCGAGCGTCGCCCGGTCCTCGGTGGAAGCGGACGGGCGGGTTACGTTGCATGCGGAGCCCCAGGCCCGGGATATGGACGAATCGTCCTACCTGCCGGAGCGGGTGAAGACCCATCACTCTGCGGCAGCAGCGGTGCCTGGGAAGGGCAAGAGCACCGGGGGACCGGTGCGGGTTCCTGGGGGAGAAAACAGGGTCCCCAACCGTGCGGCGAGCCTGAGTATCGCTGCTTTTGTTCCTCGTGCAAACGCACGTGCCGCTGCTCCCGAAGGGCGGGGAGAGAAGCGGAAAGGGCCGGACAGTCCGTCCCCTTTGCTGGTGACGCTAACCGGCGGGTCATCCCGGGAAGTCCTGGCGAAGCGGGTCAGGACAACCAGCAGCGTAACATCCAATGCTGGGGAGGGAGCCGGAGCTGACCGGCAGAGCAGTCCTGCGCCTGCGGAGGCGGCGAGGGGAAGCCCGGACAATGCTCTCGTTCGGCAGATGATGGCGGACCTGGCCAGCTTCGGCTTGGACAAGCCCGGGGTTGATGGCGTGCTGGCGGGTGGCAACCGGCCAAAATGCAAGGAATCCATCTTCCGGGTAAGTACCGCATGGTACCGCCGTACTGCTTATATCCTGCCTTCTTTCTTTGCCACTTGACTGCCTTTGTTGCCCTGCAGCTGCTCTACCACCTGTACCAGCCGGATGCGAGCGAGGAGCTCCCGGAGCTGAAGAGGCAGATAACTGCGTTATCCAAGTCTCAGAAGCTTCTGGAGGTGGAGAAGTCCCGCTCGGATCGGGAGAAGGCCAGGGCGGAGGAGAGGGCCAAGAAGATGGAGGAAAAGGCCAGGAAGATGGAGGAGAAGGCCCGGGAGCTGGAGGAGCAGAACCGGAGCATGGAGAGGGAGCGGGAGCGGGCTGACGCTGAGAGGGCCGAGCTGGAAGCCAAGATAGACGAGCTCCAGGCACGTGCCACCGCTGCTGCTGCTGGTGGAGATGACCCGGGACAGTTCGACCGGTTCGTTCTTCAATACGAGGAGAGCGATCGGTTCCTGGACTGCCTGGAAAAGGCCCGGGAAGAAGGCATCTCGGATGCGTACACGGAATGGGCGGCGAAGGGGTGGTTAAATACTTCCCTGATGCCGGGTACCTCTGCCGAAGGAAATGCTCCTATGGAGCCGGTCGTCCAGCAGCTGGCGGTGGAGGAACAACCAGGAGCAGAGCGTCGCCCGCACTTGGATTCTTTTACCAAGGGTGCCGAGCCTGCCGGAGCTGAGGTCGACGACGAAGCTATCGCTGGAGATGCGGCTCCTTAGGATGTTTTTCTTGCTCTTGCTTGTAAAAAAACTCTCCGGAGCGCTTACTGCTTGAATACTTCAATTAATTATGAATATATATCTGAGCTTGCGGGGCCAGAGTTTTCAAAAGTAGTTTGCATATATTTGATCTTTACAATCGGTTGAACCGGCGATATGCCAAACTAACCGCCTGGACCCAGCGGGTTTACCAAGCCGGGTTACTCTCCCGGTCGGGGTCTGCTCTTCTCTCCCCTACATATCTCTGGAGCTGGCCGCTATCAATCAAGCCCTGCACTGCAGTCTTGAGGGCGAAGCACTGGTTCGTCCGATCAGTTGCCTCGTCGTGGTATGAGCAGTACTTGCCTGTCTGCGCCGTCGTAAGCTTCCCCTTGGGGTACCTTCTCTGGGGCGGTGGGGCAATGACGTTCGCATTCTCCAGCAGGATGTCCTCATAGGATGCGGTGAGGGTGGAGAAGACTTCTTGATTAGCCGGGGGTGCTGGCATAATTGCCAGGGGGCGCTCTTGGTGGTACGGTGCAGGTTTGTTCTCGGCCCGAGACTGGGGCCTGTCAGAGAAGGGCCTCTGCTGCCGCTGCGGCCAGGTCTTGCCGTTGTTGTTGTTGTTCCGGCTGGGTCGGCGGCTCCCGTGCTCGGCTCGCTGGCCGGGTTTGCTTTCTTGACTGCGCGGGGGATCCTCCCCCCGGGGATGGTCCAAAGACTGCTCATCCCGCTTCCTCTTCAGCAGGTGGTTCCCGTAGGTCTCATGATCAGCCTGGGCATGCCGGATGGCCATAGCCATCAACTCGTCGTAGCCCTGAGGGAGTTCTACCCTGACGGCGTAGGAAAACTTCCCTGCCCGAAGCCCCTGCTTGAATGCCATCTCGACGATGCCCTTGTCCAAGTTCCGAACCCCGGCCGTGGCCGTCTGCCACCGGTTGACAAAGGTTCTCAACTCTTCCCCGGGGGCTTGGATGCAGTTGAAGAGGACGGTGGACGTCCGTGCTCCCTCAACTCGGAGGATGAAGCGGCCTACGAACCGGTCAGCCAGCTGTTCGAATGCCTCGATTGAATTCGCAGGAAGCTCGTAGAACCAACTGAGCGCTTCTCCGGATAGGGTCTCCTGGAAGATGTTGCAGCAGATTGCATCGGAGTAACCCTTGGCGCAGGTCTGGGACCGGAAGCTGTCTAGATGCTGATACGGGCAACCGGACCCGGAATAGGTGAGCTTGAGGGACTTCTGGTTGCCAGATCTCCCCGACTCTATGACTCGGTGTGAAAAGGGGCCCATGCGCTCGTTGAACCAGGCGCCTTCCAATGGCCGGGCTGCTCTCCTCTCGTTTGCCTCCATCTGGGCCTTCAGATCCGACACGGTGTTGGCTAGCAGTTGCAGCGCCCGGGCGGTTGGAGTATCCACTTCACCCATGGACGAAGCGTGCGGCTGGTGGGAGGCGGGCGTGCTCTTCGGCAGGTCCTCGCCGGCTCGTAACTTCTCTCGCACAGGCTCGCTGGGCCGGGCGCCCGAAGATTGCCCTGCCTCTAGCTGCCGGGGTTGAACTAGCAGGGGTGCGGCTTGTGCCTCGGCCATGGCGGCACTGCGCTGCTGCCCCCTCTCTAGGGCGGCTACCAGGGCGGCGTTTACTGCCTCTATTTCTTCGTATCGGGCCTGGGACTTGGCTCGGTCCCGGTCGTTCTCCTCTCTGAGACGACTAACTTCTGCGGCCATTGCCCGTACCTTTCCCGCCATGCCGTCATGGTCGGGGCTGTACGTGGGGTCTTGATCCTGGCTCTCCAACTGATCACTCGGATCATCCGAGAACGTCAGGGATAGGCCACGAAGCACCGGGCTGCCTTCGTCCTCTGTCGGGTCTTTCCCGTGCGAGCTCTCGTGGCGGGGCTCCGGATCACCGGAGGGTCCTCCATGGCTCCTTCCCAAATTGCTGCCCTGCTCGCCACGCAGCTCCCGCGTGACGACAGGGGTGGAGGCGAGCGTTTGCACAGTTGCAACACGCCCCTCCTCAGTGGTTCCTCTCTCTCGACTCATTCCCACCATCTCAGCCAGCGGTGTTGCTTGCACGGCTTCTTGTTCAGTCTTCCCACAGACGGCGCCAATTGTTTCTGCCTAAACCCGGGGGTCTGGTAGATACTTGATGAATCCAACTCGATCTCCTGCAATCCTGCTTACTAAGGGGAACACCGGGCGGGCCGGCCTTCACCTCTCCGATGCCTAAGTTAGTATAGTTGGAATATATATAACCAGGGCACGTATGTAAGCAGGGAGAGAGACAAGTTACCTATTTATGGTGGTAGTTGAGGCCCATATATAGGTGGTTGAGGGTGAGGGCTGGCCTTACCCTTCGATGTGGGACTGGTTCCCTTCTGTTTGGATATTCTGGTGCCCTCTTTGGCAGGCAGGCGCCCCCGGTCCCAGGACCCTTGGAGGCAGGATAGACCGCTGGGCCCCGAGGCCTGGTGCTGGTGATCCGATCCTGGGTCCTGGGCCGGGCCCTGGTGCACTTGCCGCGGGTCTGTGGGCTTGCTGTAGCCCCTCTGCGGCTACTGTCAACAAATCCTAAACATGCTTCTAATACCACTGCCCTAATTATCCATACATACGAAATCCACAAGTTACATATTACAAATTAGCATGCAAAATCATTGTTCTTGTCGAAACCTAAACTTAAATCTAAGCATCGATTCAAACAAATCTTTAACATACAATTCATAAAACCAAAATTGATTCATACATAGACATATAAACCAACACCAAACATACATGAGTGTTTCATAGACAAAACTAAACATAACTAAACAAAAAAATACTAAACCGAAGAAGGGAGTGGATCACACTTTGAGACACCTTGTGAGCTTCACGTCGTGTGGATCCGGTGAAGTATGGAGGCAGGGGTGAGGCTGCACGGCAGTGAGTCACGTCGGCAGTAGGTTATGGAGGAGAAGTTCCAAGATTCAGCAAAGCAGAAACTTGGTTGAGGTGAGGTGAAGGTGATTTTCGGTTTAGGTTTTTGTCTAGGATCTTTGGGGAATTTTGGTAGAGTTTAGGCCTTGTGTTTAAGCTTGAGATGAGATGATTTTTCTGTAGGAAAACATGGCTATATATAGAGGCAAATTCGGCAGAAACCCTAGGTAGAAAACCTAGTCCAAATCGGCAAAGGCAATCCTTGTGCAACAAGGTTTTGGTTCCTTCCTTTCTTGGTTCTTCTAGGAAACTTTTTTTTCTGATTTTCTTCCTTGGATTGGGCTGCATATCTTCATGAACTTCTTGTGTAGGCTTGAAAACTCCATTTGGTGAGCTTGGTCCATGGAAAAATGCCCCAAATCCGCAAGAACACAAGACCGGCAGCAACTCGGCTGGAATGACCTTGCTCGAGTAAATCCGACATATCTCCCTTCTCGGAGCTCCAATTGATGCGATTCCAAGTCTCAGATAAACTAGACACATATAAACATCTCCCCATAAAATATCTCGATCAAATTCCTTGTGAATCGTCGGGAAAACATGGCTATATATAGAGGCAAATTCGGCAGAAACCCTAGGTAGAAAACCTAGTCCAAATCGGCAAAGGCAATCCTTGTGCAACAAGGTTTTGGTTCCTTCCTTTCTTGGTTCTTCTAGGAAACTTTTTTTTCTGATTTTCTTCCTTGGATTGGGCTGCATATCTTCATGAACTTCTTGTGTAGGCTTGAAAACTCCATTTGGTGAGCTTGGTCCATGGAAAAATGCCCCAAATCCGCAAGAACACAAGACCGGCAGCAACTCGGCTGGAATGACCTTGCTCGAGTAAATCTGACATATCTCCCTTCTCGGAGCTCCAATTGATGCGATTCCAAGTCTCAGATAAACTAGACACATATAAACATCTCCCCATAAAATATCTCGATCAAATTCCTTGTGAATCGTCGGGAATGATTTTTCGAAGTTGGATCAAAGTCCCAGGAAAATCCTGGAAGCCCCTGGATTGGTTTGCTCGGACTGCCGTTTTGCAGCCATCTTTTGGGTGACTTCCCGAACTCCGATTGATCTGAAATTTTAACACAACATTCCTCAGTATATGAATAATAAGCACACCAAAGTTCATTAAATTCGGACAAGGATAGATCGCACTTTTGCTCATCTCAAAATCACGAAAAAGACACATTTTTCACTATTTTCCAGATTTCTCATACTTAGTCATTTTTCGGATTCTTAACCATTTTTCGCCAAACTCTACCAAATTAACACTAAACTAAATTATGACTCTATCTTAGACAAATAAGGGTTAAACAAAGCATAAACGAGGGCATACGCATGTAATATCGTCGCACATTGTGCTCCTATCAACTACCCCACACTTAACCTTTGCTAGTCCCTTAGCAAACTAAATAAAACTAAGATTCAAAACAAACTATTGCCCCTAACAATTTGTCTCAGGCTCGTATGTACACATAGCTTTCAAGTTAATGCATGAGAATGCTAAGCATGAAAATTCCAAGCTTCATGAACATGTAACATCAATAAGAACATATAAGAACAAAAGTAAGCATGTAGACATGTTAAGCTAATTCAATCCTCCTCACTAGGCATACTCTCTTCTTTTCTCTCGAAGCATGGTAATTCACTCATAAGTATATGCAAGCGAAAGATAATGAATTACAAAGAGTGACTTGCATATATCAAAGAAATGAAAGCACTTTGTGAATTTTTATGGAAAAACCTCATATGATAACTATATGCACCAATGAACCAAAGCCATATGCTTACTCTTGAGATAATCTCCACAAATCATGTTTAACCATCTTAAGAATCATGAAAAAGATCAATAAAAGGGTTGTAATGGGGCTAGGCTAAGAGGTATTCGATATTTGGATAAGGAGGCTTAAAAACGTCACCGTGGCCTTTGGCAAAGCTCAAATCTCCTTATGTCTTCTCGCCAAGGGTCAAATTTCATCTTGTTGGACCCATACTTCATTCTTTTCCTCCCATAACATTACAACAATAATCAAGACAATAGCCATGCGCAAAATTTTTTCTTTTCTTTTTCAAGCCGTGCCTTACATCTTTCTTTTCTTTCTCTCGGCATCTTTCTTTTACTTTTGGTCCGAGTAATTTTCTTTTCTTTTCTTTACTAAGGCACGGCATGCATATACATTTTTCATATAAATTCATGGCTAAGTCTACCCCACACTTGTTCTTCTTCATCACTTCACGCAAAAACTCCTTCAAAAATCAAGCTTTGCCGACACACAATGGTCAAGACATCACTATACTAAGTTCATGGAAAGTGTTTAAGGGTGATGAAAGAAAAGGCTAATCGTAGGCTCAAAGGGGGTTTACTAAGGTGTCCCACGACGGGCTCCAATAGGGCTCATGCTTTATTTGGCAATGGTGGTAAACCTAAATGATCTTTATTCAATCATATTCAAAATCAAGGTATTTTATGATTAAAACCGTTTTGAAAATCAACAAGAGTAAGTTCTAGCATACTAGAGTTCATTAAAAAGCTATGGCACATAGTCATCGAATAATCAAAGAATTATGAGGTTTCATGCTTCCTACGAATCTATTGAATTTTATCTTTTTATCGCTCAAGAAGAAAGCAAATTGGCTCTAAAGCTCACATAGGTTATTATGGAAATAAACTAGCTAAAACATGCATGCTTAATTAATCATCAAGTCCTACATGCTCCTACCAGTGCACATAATCCATGAAACTCATAATTTTAATTGTATGCACAACCATCATCTATGTATGCAAAGAGGAGAAAAACACCATTGACATATTAGGGGCATCCTAAGACTCGAAACAAACAATTTAAACACTCTATTTTTGCATTATAATTTTCTGGATTTTCTACTTATAAATTAAGCACACGAAAACATAAACGGAATACGTTATCCCACCCCACACTTAGAAAATTACATTGTCCTCAATGTAAGCACAAATCTATATCAACGAATTTCCTAAGCATGCAATAGTCTAACACATTCCAACATATCATCACAAACCAAAGACAAAGAGAAGGGTTAAGAAATTGCAAACTCTCGGTGATGGCTCCTTCACTTTTCTTTGGTTGACTTGGGTTGCCTCCCAAGTAGCGCTTTGTGTTTATAGTCCATTGCTTAGACTTCTCACCATGTGTGTTGTGTGTTCATCATGCCATGTGCAGCTCCGCAGTTGGGGCAGCAGCCCCTCTCGGCAGTAGGATTTTCTTGGCAGGCAAGCTTCTCTCGGCAGACGTGTCTGCTTCTCTTGAGGCCTGATTTGGGTGTGTTCCACTATCCTAATACAAAAGTGTTCTGAATAAATGTTGTAGTGGACACACAGAGCTTTCCATCGGTATAAAATTCACCGCAATCGAACCAGTGGAAGTACTCCTTGTTGGGTCTTTAATCGGACCTATTGTGCTGCCCAGTTCTCTGTTCCACCAGATTGACCTTGCTGCCTTCAAATTGAAACTGGGAACGGCTCGAAACTCCAAATCTACTTCTGTAAAATTCTACGGAAAGTAGACTTATAGATCTTTCCAACGGTGTATGGCTCAGCATCCCAGGTTTTGTGAGCTGAAAACGGTAGACTTATAGCCGGAATTCTGCTTTGGGCAGAACTTGGTATTTCCTGCATTTTTTTCTTTTCAATTCAATCTGCACACGCACAAGACACATCAAAACGAACTAAACCAAAAATAAATATAAGAAGAAAAAGTTGAGTTAGAAAAGAATGAGTTAGAAAATCAGAGTTAATATGTTAAAGTTAGTAAAGGTTAGCAACAATTACAAGTTAGAGTCAAGTTACAAGTTAAAGTTAGCATCGAAAATTTTCTACAATACATACATGAATTAGCAAAGTTAGAGAAGATTTATACAAAACCGAAAATAAAGCTATAAGGAATCTACACAAATATACAAAGTTAACATTCAAATATAACAAGCTTTTATAATCCCCGGCAACGGCGCCAAAAATTGATGAGTCGCCGAAGCGAGCATCAAGCAATAATAACCCTACAATCGTTAGTAGTATATAATAAGTAGGGATCGTTCTAGCCGGGGATTAAGGGTACCTGAAATATGAGAATGTTAACAAAAAAATATTCACAAACATATATGCACACAATTGTCACACTTATATACATATATACATATTCACACGAAATCAAGGGGGATTGAGGTGAGGTTCGGCAGCAAGGGCTGCCTATATATCTAAGAACACGAAAATAAACCTAAACTACTATATACAAGTGATCATCATCTCTCACATAAAACAGTTCACACAAAAGACTCTTTAACACATAGATTCGCATGCAAGAAAGTAAGAGACAAGTATTTAGCATGTTCAAGGTTCAACTTAGTTTCGACCACAATTAGAGCGATTAGCCTTTTAACCAATTGTTAGACATCTAATGTTTTAAGATCATGCTATTCGCCTTCGATCCTAAAGTTTATGCTAATCCGGTTTTACACGTTTTAACATTTAAGCACAAGAGTCTAAAATCTAAAACATGCAAATAAGCAAGGTTGTCAATCATCTTATTTAACATGCAAGTTTTAGCTAAGGTTATACCCTAAGTGAGCACAACAAATCAAAACAACCGTCAGGCCTATAGTTTTATTCGTTATAACTCGGGTTAGATGAAACCTAACATCGGAAGGAGTTTATCCAATAGCTTGGAGGTATTTCAATTCCCCCAAAACTCTATCCTGAGCCTATAAAAAGGGGTCCCTGAGATCAGAAAACTCAATCCAACAACTACCCAGCAACATAAGAAGCTCTTCACTTCAAGCCTTCATGCATCCACGCTATTCAAGCATAAACCCAAATCTGACATCCCTGAAATAGCCCAATTCTCCTTCACTGCGGTGTTTTTCCAACTCCCACGCCAGGCTCACTATGTACAGTTCCATCTTTGTCTGAATCACGCTCAAGGCTAGCTTAATCCTTCAAGCTTCAGGCTAATCTTGGGTTTAGTTATCTCCAAAATCAAAAGAAGCCCTCACAACAATTAAAAACAATAAATAAACAACACAAACAGTCCAAAACATATAATAACAATGCATGCATGTAATACTCCTCCTCACACTTTCCACCGCCCTCAAATATATATTTTTCTTCTTTCGTTAGTCTTCTTGTTATACTCATGGTCCCCAGTCTCGAAACCCAAAATAGATCATTTTATCGACTTCTGGCGTCGAAGGGGCATACTTTCCCCAAACTCGTGCACATGTGGGCTGATCATAGCTACTGGATGTCCCCATGAGTTAACTCAACTACACGAAAAGTTTTATCTCCAATAATAGTTCCCAAACACTTATCTTCCCTTCAACTTCCAATCTCACCATTTTTCCATCATGAAATGCATGATCAGGTAATATAATTCAAAACAAAAACACATGCTTTTCAACATTGTAGATACGTAACAACCAATCAAGAATATAAATATCACCAATAATCATAACAAACAATGCCAACAATGGATCCAACATCATAATATATATAAACACTGCATATTTCATAAATATATCAAAAATATTCTTTTCGATTATTTTAAAGTATATAAGAATATTCGAAACACATTACATAAACCACTCACCACGACGAACCGAATCGACACCCAGATTGTAAAACGAGCAACCTAGAACGAGCTTTCTAGAAATAACCGTTGGATCTAACTCCAACCACTATGGATAGAAAGATCGTGTCGATACGAATTTGTAGCCACTCGCGGATTCAGAATCGGAGTTACGGATCAAAAGTTATGATATGCGGAAATTTCGTCGCAAATCTAATAAAATAATAATATTTAGAAAGAGAAAGATAAGAGAGTGAATCCGCAGAAAAATAGGTTGATCCTCTATTTATAGACTCCAAGTGACACGTGTCAGTCAAAGATTGGCTCCCTTATTGACATGTGTCGCCACATTACAATCTCACACAACACATGTCACAAAATGACACATGTCAGCTGACTAAGGCTGATGATGACATCATCAGCCCACATGGATGACGTCAGCATTAGTTTGTGTCTCTTCTCAGTGCCACGTGTCATCTCCTCCTCAAATCTGAGCTCCCCACGTCATCACGTAATTATCTTTCGATTAAACTTCCAAATATCGTTAAAAATAGTTCGGAAACTCAAATAATTCACCGAAAAATGTGACGAACTCGTGACGATCTCTACTTTCTATTTTTAAAAAGAAAAATAAAATTTAACCAACTTCAAAAATCGCGATATTACAGGCATCTAAGGATGGGCAGATGGGGGCGGGAGCGGGGAACCCACGGGTTTTCCTCATATTTTTTAGGCGGGGTCGGGGGTGGGTTCCCCATCAAGGATGCGGGTGCGGGTTTCCCCATTACCCAGACGGGGACCCCGTTTTGGATATTTTTTTTTGTATTTTTTTATTATTTTTTTTCAAACAAAAACTAACATACAAAAATTGTGAGACTTTAGAGCCGTCATATTCATTTTTTCTCTTCGTCGATTGATAGCTCACAATTCTTTCTTTTTCCATGATCAAACTTCTACCTCCTCTAATTCCCAAATCATTATCCAACCACAAAGATATATCATTTTGCCAACCATTCTTTGTTGCTTTCCTGTGTATTTTTAGATTCCTTCAAGATAATAATGAAAATAGCGGTGAAATTGAATATTTTTGATATTCTTTTAATTTTCAGAATGAATTTATGGTTTTATTTATTATATTATTCTTAATTTTTACTAACCAATATTAATTTGATTACGTGGTATATCAATTTGCTAAAAATTTCTAGTGGAAAATTGAAGAATCCATGGAAATAAGAAACGATGTCCAAGTCGAATTCAACTTAAAAAATATTTACTTTAAAATAAAATTATATTTTGTCAAAAAATAGAAAAGAAAAGAGAAAAAATAATTTGCAACAAAAAAATTAAAAGTTTCAGACTATTAATAATATTTACTGAAAATAGACAAAATGTAGAAATTGCAGGGGTGGAGGTGGGGCGGGTAGGAATTCTCCCGCATGGGAAATGAGGGCGCGGGGGCCGGGGTGAGGGCGTGGTGGCGGGGAAATTCCCCATATGTCCATTGTTAGTGGCATCATACGGACATTCCGGCGAGGGCCACCGGGTGGAAAACCAGCTCCGGCTGAAAGGGGGCAGAATAGGAAATTCGATAAAGAAAAGTAATTACGAAAAGAAGGGTGTGGATTTCTCTTTTAAATATGAATATTGCTCAAGTTCATTGGAGTGGGGTAGTAAGAAGAACAAAGTGAGAAAGACTGAGAAGAATAGCAGCGATGGATTTCTCTCCCCTCTCCGAGGCCTTGGCCTCCAAATCGTATGATAGGATCGCCGATATCTGTGACCAAATCATGCTTCAGGTTCCTATTCCCCTCTCAAACCCTAATTCATCCCCCCATTTTTCTTTTTTTGCTTGGATTCTCATTCGAAGCTCTCTCTCTCTCTCTGTTCGTACAGGTCGCAACGGAGGGCGTCTCTTTCCAGGAAGACTGGCCCTACGCCATTCATCTTCTCGGTCACATTTACGCCGGCGATATGTATGTACTTCGATTCTCTTTCGAGTTTAGAATTGTAATCGCTCTTTGCAATTTTTGAAATTTACAGCATCGGCTCTTAAACCCTAGACTTGTGTTATTTTCGATGTTTGAAGAAACCTTTTGATTATTAGGAGGATTTGTACCTTTTGATGTATATTTCCTTTAATATTAGTTTGCTATTTTGAATTTTATGATACATGTTGCTTTGCAATGTTTCGTGTTATTTAGAGTTTCGATCATGGGTGGTGATATTGCAGTAACAGTATGAGGTTTCTCTGGAAGTTGATGCCGTCTGCTGTCAAAGAGAACCATCCGGAAGTGCAGGCTGCTTGGAAAATCGGGCAGAAGCTCTGGGTGAGGGACTATGGGGGCGTGTATGAAGCTATTCGTGGATTTGATTGGAGTCAGGAAGCTCAAGGTCTTGTTGCTGCCTTCTCAGGCAAGTTTCTCGAGATCACAACTTTTGCATTAGTGTTGTTTGTTTTGAATATGGGTCATCAAGCGTATTTTTAACATTTCTGATTCATAAGAGTATCATGATAATAACTAATGCTCAAAGGATTACTGAACAATTGACTCTTTTATTGATGATTTCTGAACTCCACTTGACATTGGACATAAGCGTTTTTTTAGGGCATTTTGATGAAGTTTGTAAAGGTTTGAATTAGTTTACGATTTTTTTTCGTTGCGGGAGTTGAGAAAGTTTGTTATGATCAATGATAACTTTAACTTTTAAAAAATTGGAGTTGTCAGCTCTTCTCACTTCTTTGTCAGCTCAACCTCTGCTACTGATGAAGTAATAAGGGTTTTCCTCTTTCGTTTTTCTTTCCTTCGCCTGCCCTTTTCAGCTGCCTGCTATTTTGTGATGTAGGAAGCACTAATTTATGTGATTATGATTTTTAAAATATGGTTTGAGTAGGCAGCACCTCAATGTCATTTGTCTTATAATTTATCTGGAACTTACAAGCCCTCGAGAAAATCTGGGAATAAATTGGGTTTAAGAAGGCACCAATTAACGTTCTTTTAGTTGTAACCTTATGTATGGTGTGCGTATAGTTTTTAAGCAATAAGGCCTGACCTGTGTTGATAAATGTCAAACATTTTAAACCTCTATGTATTCTTGGGTCTATTTCTTCAACTATTTTGAAATATGTACCAATTTTTTTGTATATTAAAGCAAGCTTGATGAAAAAAGGTAAATATTTTAAATTTCACATGTAGAGGTTTGATTAGGACTTGGGAGGCCATTAGACAGGAATAACTTCTAAAGACTCGTTACAACTGCCATGTCAAGGTAGGGAACTTTTATACCAAAGTAAAGTTGATTCAATTTCACTGGAATTTGGGTGTTTCTTTTTTAACTTATATGGATAGATGATGAATTTCTTCCCTATCTCGAAGTTGACACAAAGAGGTGACTTATTCTCTTTTGTTGGTGAAGAATCTATTTTAACTCATTACCATAAAATCTCTTCTGTTTGTTAAGTCTATCTCTAGCTAGTAAAGAAGTATTTCAATTGTAGCTATGATTGTCATATTAGACATGTTACTTTACAATTTTTTTTTGCAATATAACAAGAGTTGGTGATGAGCTGGTCATAAATGCGTCTTTTCAATTCTACTCTTTTTTTTAATATACAATTATTGGAAGTGTGGTTTTATATTTGTTTCTGTAATTTTTCCTTTATAGAATAATGTGTAGAACTCATGGGTACACTTGATTGGAATGTTATTTCACATACGCCGTTTTTCTTTTTCTTTGTTTCCTTCTACATTGGAATCTTTTCTTCCCAGAGGTTACGTCTTCTTTAACGAGGTCATTATGGGTTATATCGCTGCACAAGAAATTGAGAATATTTGAAGATTCGCTTAAAAAGTAAAAGTACAATCAGCATTGCACCTCTTTATAATTGTCGCTAGAGAGGAATTTCCTCATTTCTTCAGCATATTTAGCTATATATTGATTATGCTTTAGTTGATACAATTATCAGAGTCAGGATTCCTTTTAAATGATAAATGGCACACACTTAGTGACAAGAACTTTTCATTCTGGATAATAATGTTAGACTATTATATCATGCTTATAAGTTCTATACGATCAGCTTGCATAATGCAGTCCTGAATCTGTGGTTAAGTTTTATGGGGTTGATTTGCTTTATGCAATCTTGAATCTCAGGTTACATTTGGAACAAATAACATAATCTGTATAGTCTTCTAAATATTGCTGTAATTCCGGCATATCAATTTCTAAAGTGTGTTGATGATAACTTGGACTCCGCTAGTTCTCAAGTTTTATGCTTGAAATCTGATCATTATTTATATTCTGAACTTCTTCAGATCTTTACACCAAGAAGATGTTTCAGCTGCTGCTGTCTGCTTATTCTACAATAAGCATCCAAGACACAGCTCTCTATCTGGGCATGAATGAGGCTGATGCCACAAATTGTAAGCTTCATTTATTGTATGTTTCAGTTATATATCTGTTATCAAATAGTTCTGGGTTAAGCTTGAAAGAAGAAAAGCATATAAAAAGAGTTAGGTTATCTATGGGATTCGATTCATTTCAGTTGTTTGAAGCTATGTGACTTTTTAATATTTAGAATTTATTTGCCCTAAAGTCCTAAGCAAGCTATTCATAGAGTTGGGTCTGCTATAGTATTAAAATTCAGTTGTGTAAATATATCTCGAGTGTGGATTGCTCCGTTTGTCATTTAAACAAGTTTGCTGCATACAGATAGGAAATCTACTTCAAGAAACCCGAGAAATATAGGAACCTAGATTGACACTAGTTTTTTTGTTCTTGGTCTTATTGTCCACTTCAAAACAGTTAATTTAGCTAGAAAGGTTGCTAGTGTTTGATGGCTGATTATGATCACGAAAGTCTTGTCATGATTAATGACTTGTTTCTTCTGCAAAACCAAAAATCATGTTCGATGACTTTCCAGTTAAGTGTATAATTACTGTTTAGGCCTGTTATCTAAATGAAAAGTCTATGGATGTTCTACAGAAAAAAAAAGAAAAAAATGAATTTTTTTTTTTTTTTTCAAAAGAGTATGGCTCATTTTTTGGATAAGTTATTGAGATCTCATTTTCGTATGCAGACGTCCAACAGCAAGGATGGATTGTGGACCCTACCTCTCAAATGATTACTGTGATGAAGCAGCCTATTGTTACTGAACAGAAACTGAATCCCAGTAAATTGCAGAGCTTGACGGAATATGTATTCCATCTAGAGCATTAGTGCAATTTTTAGGCAACTGAAGCTGTGAACTTCTCCTTGTTAAGCCAGTGCGTACTTAGATTCTGAGTTGGTAGGGTAAAAGCTTCAAGGATTTCGGATTGTGTAGCTATGGAAGCTTTTTTGTTAGGCTAGTTTCAAATCTTATTGCAGTTGAGAGGGGGTTATGAAAACAGGTGCTACTGTTACCTAATCATCTTGTCATCTGAAATATCTTTGCTTAAACTCAGTTATACGACTCTTTTGATCAACATATCTTTACTTTGAGTTCATTGATTACAGCATGTCTTTTATCTATTCGGCTAGTACTAACGTTCAAGAAATGGAGTAATTCATTTCATAGTTGCTGAACTTGCATGCTTACCCAATGTTGGTATGCCTCCCCGTATTGTAAGTTTGTAACAAAGCTCAACCCTTTATTGTAACAAGCTCAAACCTCCAAAGAGAATAATAGACTCCGTTCGAGACCAAGATAGATTGGTACCGTATGCATGAAGATAGTCTAGCTCTAAATCATAATAGTGGACATAATACCGTAAACGAACCCGGTAAGAGAATGGTAAACTATTGCTATATGAACAGCTTCGTGGGTAACGTTTTGATGTTTTATTATGGGTTTTGACGTGTTTGGTTTGAGTCATTGGCTGATTGGCCTGCGTTTTTTTTTTTTCCAATTACTTTGATTGCTTCCCAAGAAAGACATGGTTCCTCAACATCCTCTTCCTTTTTCATTTCATTTCTGGATAATTAGATTTCCACAAATTGAAATTTTAAAATTGGGAGATCGGGTCACCTGAAACATCCGACCAAAACTAGAAGAAAAATCATGAAATTGTCAGTAATTACTTGCTTGGAGATGCTTAACGAAGAAGTTATAACACCTAGATGTGATGATCATACAAGGCAAAATCGAACACCCGGAGTTTATAATTTATAAGCACAACACTGTTTCAATCGATCTTTCTGTGTGAGCCCATGAATTACATGACGCTGGGGATTGAATACCTGAAAGTGAAGCCGAAATTCGAAACCCAGATACAAATTAACCAGAAAACGAGTCTTCATATTTACAGAAACACGTACATCAAAAATCAAGCCGCATCCATTACAATTCAAGGAAGCTAGCTAGCTAGTCTAACAACAACAACACTACACCATCATCTTCCTCTTCCTTCTATTTACAACACCACCATTTGTGACAGGCTTCGTCTTCTCGTACAGATCCGAAACCAAGCGATATCGTTTCTTCCCAATTCGCTTATTACCAAACCCAACTTCATCTTCATCTTCAAACACCATATATTTCAAGGGAGAAGAAGAAGACACCTGATCATGATCATCACGATGAACATCAGTTGGAGTTGTTTTACCAACGCTTTCTTCTTCTTCTTCGTCGTAGTAAACCGTATCGGAGCTTCCGCTGAGTTGTATGAGCAGATTTGCTGCCTCTATTACTTCCGAATCCGAAGCACTTTCACTCTTCCTCTTCCTCCCTGCTGCTGCTGATTTCGTCATTTCTATAACTTAGAGTTTGAGAAAACCGTGTGATCTCGATAAAAGAAAAATAGATGAGAATTAAGGGAGGAGTCTGAGGCTCTCGAACTTTCCTTTTTCTCGTTTTGGTTTTGTGTTTTTGGAGTTGTGGTTTGTGGCTTCAACAAGTTTCCCATTTTCCTTGCTTTATATACAAGGCGTAAGTCGGTTGCCACATGATTCTTTATTGTTTTTTATTATTATTTTAATATCAAGACCTAGTCCTTGTAGGATACGGAAAAGTTTTTTTTATTTTGTTGGGTCAATACATTATCATTATTCTAGGTTTACCTTCTCTCTCACTCATGACTCATGCATTTCCATGGACTGGGCCGGGTCTCTAACGCATAGTTGTGGCCCAGGTTAAGTCCGAAACCCGGAACGAACCAACTGGATTATTCGAACTCCCGGTCAGGTCCTATTTCGAACTGGGGGACTTATTAAATGCTATATATATACCACATTATAGTGGTAGCACGATCATATTCGTTGTATGCATCACATTTCAGTGCACACATATCAGTATGCATCGCATGTCAGTGTGTACGCATGTCAGTACACATCATATTTCAGTGCACGCTATCAGTATGCATCGCATTTCAGTGCACGTGTGTCAGTGTGCGTCGGTCACATTAGTATGCATCGCATTAAAGGCATTCCAACGGTAAAAAGGTACTCCAATGGTATTCCAAAGGCATTCCAACAGTAAAAAGGTATTCCAACAGTAAAAAGGCATTCCAAGGACATTCAAAAGGTATTCCAACGGTATTCCATCGATCGAGCCAGTACCAGCTTACCGTTCACACTCCTACGGGTTAACTGGTTACACCAATCGAGTTACCCCAACGGACCGGCCAATACCAACTCATGGCCACACAGTGCCACCGGGAACTCCTTTAACACATGCCACGTTTCCCGCTGGAACCAAGTCCAAATCTCCCCGGGCGGAGAGGCGGGATTATTCGAATGCCTGGTAATGAGTCCATCTTACTTGAGGAGTTGGGGGACTGGTGGGGGTGACGTTACTCGGTCGTCACCTACGCTTGGCAGTACATGATTTTAACTCCCCAAGTAAGATTGCACTCTTACTCGGGAACTTGGGAGACTTGTTGACAGTATATATGGTGCACCGCCAAGCATATCCAACGACCTCGTAGACCGTCCAACCGGCGCGATAGGTCCTGCTTCCGGCATGCATCGGGTAAACCGACACCTCGGCTACATCTCCATTGCGGAAGATCACCGGTGCCGCATCCGGAAGGCATGCCACCGGGCTCCGCAAGAAGCTTCGTGAATAGGAAAAGTGTATATCTGTCCCACATCGGAAACATTGTAAAGAAGGGAGCCTTCCTTACTTATTAATAGAAGACTTCCTCCTTAGATATCTGGATCCTGGACCCTTTGGCATTCCACACTTGTAACACCACCAGGCTTATTGGCCGATCATAGCATATTCTAAGTGGACGTAGTCATGCCCTCCGGCGGCATGACGAACCACTATAAACTCTTGTGTTATTATATTTTTATTGTGCTTCTGTTAGGCTCTACGGATTTTGACAGAAACAATAGTTTTGAATTTTTTAATAAATTTTAATTTGACTGATAACTTTCAGAAATAATATATTCAAATCGGAAATTTTGTGTCTTGGCAGATCGAATGAAAATTTAAATAATATAATTAAAATGTTTTCATGGTTGAGTCTACCTACCCATATCTCGGTCTCAATCTCCAGTTTCTAAATGTGAATAGCATGCAAGGGAGGACGGTGCATATATATGCCTTCCATTAGAAATGAGCGTCCAACTGGAACACTGTCTTCCATTAGTAACTCTACTGTTAACTGATTGAGCGCAATTTATGCATATGCCTTGATCGACCTTATAGCATCTTGATTCTTGAAACAAGCATCCTCCTCAAGCCTTACTAATCAAGTAATCTAAGTTTTTATATCGTGTTAATTTCTACGGTCAAGGCATACATGATTGTCAAAGTATTTATCATCCCAACTAAGTGCCATTAGGATGATGAAAATTAAGTACGCACTTTGCAAACCAACTGTTTGCACAGCTATACATACCTACACTGGTAAATTCAGTTTGCTCTCTACTTGCATCAAGATTCAGATGGACTTTAGAGTATCTCAATCAAAAGACCTCATTTTTCTATATACTATATATGTGGAACTTTGGTCGAAATTATGTGACTCCAATACGTACTCTCTTCAGATTTTACCACCTCAAACTTGAATACAACAGTCCATATTATTGACCTTTTAACTTTAATTACAAGAATTATTTCACATCAATTTCCTTGGCATTTGTATAACATATATGGCTTGATCAAACTGGGTGTACATGACAACTTTGAGGTACTAAAACAAAGCTGCAGGTGAAAAAAAAAGACTCTTCAGTCTTGTAAATCTGAAAGTAAAATGAATCAATCATAGCATGTATTCCTTTGCTTCACATCATCTACATCTCAATTCTCAACCCATCAATCCTTCCAAAATTTACACCAGACATAGAACAACAAGCAAGAAACGTAATCACAAACTAGCTAGCTATGAAATCCCAATATCAATCTGCACAATTTCTCAGCATGCATGGTAGTGATGGTACGTTCTTGAACCTTGACACACAGACTCTATTCTAAACATCCCAGTCTTGAGGCTACAGTACCATACAGTAAGCAGAATCATAGTGTCGATCCAAGACGAACAAACATGAAAGGTAAAATTCAGATTTGGAAAAACTGGACAGAAACTAGAATTCACAAGTCTTCAGATTTTACCAAGAAGTTGATAAAACGCAGCGTTTTAGGCCATAGCTCGAAGCAGACGCTGAACGCTGAGCTGGTGTAGTCCATCCCCGTCTTCATCAGACACAAAGCAGTCAACGGTCATCTCCTCCAACCATCCACATTTCTTCACCTTCACCGCTTCCGCTTCCATCACCAGCTCTGATTTCTCCGGAATTTCATCACCGTCGGAGTCCTCATCGTCGTCGGTGATCTCCAACAACAAAGCCCTAGCTCTGTTAGGTACCGAATCGGCCGACGGCGGAGATGCCGAGGGAAAAAGATCGGAAGCCGGCGAGATGATGTTTCTTGCAGTCGGAGATGGCGGTCCAGCTGTCATCGGCGACGCGGCTCCAGCAGGAGAAAGATCGGCGCTGGCCGTAAGGTTGGAGTCAGTAGCCGTCGGAGCCGCGGCTTCGGACGGTGGTGTGGCCGCCGGAGAGAGATCGGTGCGGTTGGACACGGTTTTCAAGGGCGCGACCTCATTGGCGCCGTCGCTTGCGACGGGAGCAGTGGCCGGAAGGTGAGGACCGTAGGAGACGGCGGAGCTGAGACTGACGATGCCGTCGAGGCCGTGGACGGCGACGCGGCGGGAGTAGAAAAGGCCGGGGAGAGTGACGTCGACTCCGGCGACGGCGAGGGGGTCGGTGGAGAGGCGGAGAGCGGTGGAGGGGAGGAGAGTGGGGAGGATGGAGCCGGAGGAGATGGAGCGGAGGTCGGAGAGGGAGAGGCGGAGAGGGACGAAGTGGAGGCGGAGCGTTTCGGTGTAGGACGACGCCGTTTGGATCATGTCGAGAGCAAAGAGAGAGGCGTCGGTGGGAGCGAAGATGGTGAAGGTGGCGTTGGGAGGGAGCGTGAGGATCTCGTACTGGAGGTCGGAGGTGGCCATGGCGTTGCAGACGAGATTGTAGCCGCGGTTGCGGAGCACGCGCTGCATCGCGTCATACTCGCGGGATGAGATCGCCGCCACGCGCGTCGGGAAAGTGAGGAGGATGACGATTGCGAGGAGGAGGAGGAGGAGTAGGGTAGCGAACGACGGTGATCGGAAGACGGTGACGGCCGCCATGGAAGGAGCTTAGGAGCTTCTAGAGAAGCTTCTAGCTATGTGTATCAAGAATGGAGAGGTTTTGGCGCGCTTTTGATTCTTGGGGATGTGGGAGTTGCAACAAACCCGACGCGTGGGCTCTTGATAGTTATACTACGAGAGTGTGAGAATGAGTGGACGGTAGTACCCTTTCTTGATAGTCTATTCGACTTTTGGATGAGGGTAGTAATGTCAATTCGTTTATTTGGGTCTGTTACGGGTTTACCGATTTATTACCAAATTGCCACTGGACTCAACCGATACGGATCATCACGCAGAACCCGTTTTACATTTCGCTTCTTTCAAAGAGTAGTAAATCTATTCCTTCTCCAAAAAAACAAAAAGAGTAGTAAATCTATTTGATTTTAATTTTTTTTTTCGGGTGAAGCTAGGGGCCTATGGAGACACGTTATCACTAGAATTTAGTGAAGAATAAAATGAAAAATAATGCCAAAAAAGAATAAAAATACCTCTCATATGAGTGTAAAACATGCATGCATGGTAAGAATACGAAGTAGTGAAAAAGAAACTTTGGGAACTCAAGCAGTCACTCTTTCTTACTTGGTGCTTCCCCTATGGCAATGCAATTGAACCTATTTTTTTGCTTTAAAATGGCAGTGAAACCCTTCTAGATGTCGATGCGAATTCACAAAAAGAAAGAGAGTTTTACAATTTTATGATTCGAACACGTTTTTGTTGACTTAATTTGAATACATATATACATATATATATATATATATATATATTTTCAGAATGAAATAAGAATACATCTAATACAATTATAAGCAAAACAAAATAAACAACAAAGAAAATATAACACTAAGAGCACACCGACATGTCCAATATCATTTTGTCAAGTGCATAGTCTCTCCTTTATAAGTGAGAGTGTGAGTTTGACTTACGATAGACTTGTTGTAGCCTACATTGCACGGACACGTGAAAAGTGTGTCGTATTCTGTATCGGACACCGATATGGATACGATACGGTGAAATACGGGGTAATACGGCAGGACACGCGTGTCTGACTTGGACACGCGCGTATTTGTGTTAGACACACGCGTATTGTGTTGGACACGAAAATAAGAACGATATGAGGGGTAGATTGGACATTTAGCAAAAAAAATCAGAAATTCCCAATTAAGGGTCAGTCGCCTGTTCTTCCTTCGCGTTCCAGAGTCGCGCCTGTTCTTCCTTCGCTCTAGGACAGAGAAATCTCCATCGCATCGCCGTTGCGCCACCGCCGTCGCACAATCGCCGTCCCGCCATCGTCGTCGCGCCATCGCCGTCCCGCCATCGTCGTCGCGCCATCGCATCGGGCGTTCTTCCCTCGCTTCCAGGTCAGAGAAATCAGAAAGGGGATATCGCATCGGGCCATCGCATCGCGTCATCGCATCGCGTCATCGCATCACTCCATCGCCGTCGCCGTCGTGCCATCGCCGTCTCATCTGGTATGTTCCCTTACTAGAGTTATTTGATGATGAATTCAGTCCATCAAATAAGACTGACTTTGGAACTGATGGACTGGTTTTATTTGATGAACCTGGTTGCGTTTTCGATTCTATTTTGACCCAGATGTACACCCAATCATAGACCGATTCAGATTAGAGTCTACACTCTACAACAACTAATTTAATTTTGATAAAATTTCTTCCTGAAGCACATTTCTGTAATGAGTGTAATCTGTATAGTGGTAGGATACCAATCCAGAACAGCATATGAAATTACAGAGGAGATTTTGTTACTGCTTAGTTTGATCATATCATGTTATTTGTTTTTTTATTTTAGGAACCATGAGTGCTTGGTGAAGTTAGTTGCATTGTGGTATGAATAGTTCTGTTGTACTTGTTACCTAAACTATTGAATTTCGAAGTTGAAACTACATCTTGGAGTGATGAACAGTTTTGCTGAATTTCTGTAAACTGCTGACATGCTCACTTTGTGCTTTCCCTTACTCTATTTCCGGAACTTCAAATTTTCTGAATTTTTGAAAGGTCCTTCATTTATTAGCTATGTATGGGCCTGGAAAGTTTCAATAGATTTCAGTGAAAAATGAATGCTCAGTGTTTTTTTAAAAATCAGTCTGCCTTTGAGACAGTTTCCAGAATTTTCAGTGTACCTCTTTGGTTTCTGCTCAGTTTTGAGTTCTCACTTGATCCATTTAACCTCTGTTCTTTTTATTTAAGTAATTAGACTCCCTAAAGGACATTCTAGAACTGATTTCAAGTCATTTGGATTTAAATTGAATATTTGGTGGATTTTCTAAGTTGTCCTTTCTGATACGACCCGAATCTAGAATTAACTTTTTACGGTGTTACGAGTACTTTTACTCCTCGGAGATTGTTACGATTCGGAAAAATTCACAAGGTTGACTTCTAAATAAGTTGACCTGACCGAGGATTTTATTTGACGATGAAATAGAAGTCGTCGAAACGAGTTCGTGGACACGCGGCACGATTTATTTGGAGTTGGTATGAAAAAGTTGTGATCTAAAATCGGAAATTGTCCGATTTTGGACGAGTATAAATAGCCGCGGGGAATCTTCCCGAAACGGCATATTCCCTTTTTCTTCTTTTTTTTCTTTTTCTTTTCTTTTCCCCTTCTCTTTCTCTCTCCTCTTCCCCGATCCGAATCGACCTCCGGCCGATCTCCGCCGTCCGGCCGAACTGGGCGACCGCACCGGTCGCGTTCGGACCGTCTCGGTTCCCTCGTCACGTCGGTGGTGGTGATTCACGACGAATCGCCGCCGTTTGGCCGTGCACAGCCCGAGAAGCTCCGATCCCGATCGGGTGGTTCTCCCTCCTCCGGCCACGGTTTGGCCCGATTCCGGTCGGGAATCGAAGGCCTTGACCCGCACGTCAAGCCCATGGGAGGAATCAAACCAATTTGCACGAGGTAAGGAGGAATTGGAATTTGAAATTTTTAGGGTTTTTGGATTTCGATTTAGAGTTTGTGATTTAGATGTTTTTGGTGGATTTGGAGGTTAGATTAGTGTTTAGAACATTGATTAGAGTCAATTGGGGGTAATTTGGTGTGGAATTGGTGGATTTTTGGAGAAATTGGACGTAGGGGGGTTCGGTCGCCGTGCCGGCCGCCGTATGCGGCGGCTGGGGCTGTTTTTGGCGGCGGGAACGAGCTCCCGAGGTGGTGGCGATGGTGTTGGACGAATTTGGCCTCGATCGGAGGTGTTTTTGACCTCCGGTGGCGGAGCTGCCTGCGGCGATGGCGGCGCTCCGGCGGCGCCGGCAGCGGCGGCGCTGTTCCGGCGGCCAGAGGTAGATGACGATGAACAGTAACAGTAAAAGGTAAAAGTAAAACAGTAAAAAGTGAAAAGTAAATGGTAAAACAATAAAAGTAAACAGTAAACAGTAATTAGTAAAAGTAAAAAGGTAAACAATAAAAGTAAATAGTAAACAGTAAATGGTAAATAGTAATTGGATTTTAACCATTTACTGTTTGACTTTCAGAATTACTGGTTGACCTGGAATAATTACTGTTTGACCAGTAATTTTACTGTTGACTTACCGTAAAAAGGGTAAAAGCTAATTAAAAGGATTTTACGACGGAATAATTATGAAAAGAATTAATCGGACACGGAGTGGGTGTCCTGAGTAAATTCGGACGTAGATTATCGGTATTAAAGCGTAACTCCTATACCGATAACTGAAAAGGAAAAATTAGGAGTTTTCGGACGAGCGAGGACGTCCGTGGTTTGGGTTTTATATTTGTTTTCCGAGGTTTAGAAAATTTACGATTTCGCCCATGTGACAGGTCGAGAGGGTACTCGACGGGACGAGAGCCGAAACGGCTACCAGCTCAGAAAGACTGTGAGTGGATTTTTATTTTTAAAACAAATGCATGCATGATTATTTTATTGGAATGAAAATTTCTTCTAAAAATGAGATTTATTTTGATTAAATGATTTTAAAGTATGAAAGATTATATGAGGAAAGGAAAAATTTATGGTTATGTTTAGTGATAAAAATGATATTTACATTGGATTTTTGCTATTTCCTTGGGAAATAAGATTTCCATGCGGTTTTATATTTTCGAAAAATTTTGAGTATGTTATTCCGTAGACCGGAATGAAATTCCGGGGATTTTGTTAATTTTATTATTTATGATTTTTCTGACATGCGAGGCATGTCGATGGATTTACGTATATTTGATTTGATTTTTACGGCATGGTGATTTGCCGGCTATTTTGATTTTACGGCATGTTGAGTTGCCGGGGATTCATTGCTATATTCTTTGAGGCTACGAGTTTATGTGATTATATATATATATGAGCCTCGGACGTACGGTCGGGGATCGTACGGATTGTTATATATAAGGGGAAAGGGGTTTATGATTTGTTTTCGGATTTACACCATACGAGGGTCCACGGTATTATTACATTTATGCTAGCTAGCGAGGCCTCATCCCACGCGAGGTGACGACTTGACCATATATGTCAGATTCACGCTCGGTGGTCGACGTAGGGTGGTATATATTGAGGCGGTGACGTGTCTAGGTAGTAGACTTGGACACGGGGGGAGTCAGTAGGACTCTCGGACCCGGAGCCTGACGAGGTTCCAGTTATTTATGGTGGGAAGACTTTCCCTTGTTGCATGGCCAATGGGATTTGGTCATGAGGATGTTTTTCACTGTGATGGCGGGAATATTTCCTCTGTGAGACTTTCAGCTTTTAATAAATTCCCGCATCATTCGATTGAGATTTTTATATTATTATATGACGTGATTGAGGTATTTATACGATTATACGATGTGGCTTCGGGAATATTTCACTTATGAGACTTTCAGCTTTTGATAGATTCCCGAAGCAGTGAATTAAGATTTCTATATTTTTATATTATCTAGTTTCGGGAATATTTCCTCTATGAGGCTTTCGGTATTTTATAGATTCCCGAACCAGTGGAATGGAGATTTCATATGACCAAAGAGATTGGTCGAGATGTTTTATAAGTTGATTTTCAAATGGTTATGATTTTATATGTATTATATATAAACAAATGAGTTTTGTTTATTTGAATTGTCAGCGAGGCCGAACTGCTTTAATAGAATTTTTCATATAACGTGATAAGTTTATTTATACATATGCATGCATTGTGATTTCCGATTAATATGAAAAGGTGGGAAAGTGATAAAATGTCTTTAACTAAAAGCATTAGTTTTTAAATTATTTTATTTTTATCCACTCACTCTAACGTTTTTAAATTACTTTCCCCTGGGCCCTTCGTTTTAAAATGCCCAGTGTGCAGTACTCAGGTCGAGGCATAGTCAGCGTCAGTTTTGCTTCCACTCGGTAGGATCTTTTGATCCTTTATCTTTTGATTTTGTATCCTTAGTTACTTTCTGTAGAATGCTATGATAAATTGTAGATGTTTTAAAAGTGATTTTTTACTTTTGTGTTTATTTGCGGCGTGTTTCTGCCTAAACCCGGGGGTCTAGTAGATACTTGATGAATCCAACTCGATCTCCTGCAATCCTGCTTACTAAGGGGAATACCGGGCGGGCCGGCCTTCACCTCTCCGATGCCTAAGTTAGTATAGTTGGAATATATATAACCAGGGCACGTATGTAAGCAGGGAGAGAGACAAGTTACCTATTTATGGTGGTAGTTGAGGCCCATATATAGGTGGTTGAGGGTGAGGGCTGGCCTTACCCTTCGATGTGGGACTGGTTCCCTTCTGTTTGGATATTCTGGTGCCCTCTTTGGCAGGCAGGCGCCCCCGGTCCCAGGACCCTTGGAGGCAGGATAGACCGCTGGGCCCCGAGGCCTGGTGCTGGTGATCCGATCCTGGGTCCTGGGCCGGGCCCTGGTGCACTTGCCGCGGGTCTGTGGGCTTGCTGTAGCCCCTCTGCGGCTACTGTCAACAAGTCCCCCAAGTTCCCGGTCAAGTGCAATCTTGAATGGGGACTTATCTGTCTTGCTCTTGTCCCGCAGACCCGCGGGGTTACCAACCTACAGGTCCCCAGTCCCCCAAGTCCGCGTTAAAGATTGGGCGTGACCGAGGTGAGTACCTGTTACCGATGGCAAGAAATAATTTATAAGCATGTTGGGTAATGTAAAACAGGATTGTGCTCGAGTGTTAGAGCATGGAACGGGGTGAAAACCCGAAGAGTGCATGAGATGATGCCATGCGATAGATGGTGCATGGAATGATGATGAGGCGTTGAAATCCGCCATGCAAGAGATGGTGCATGGAATGATGATGAGGCGTTGAAATCCGCCATGCAAGAGATTAATGCACGGAATTCTGATTGGGCCTGCTGCCCTTCGGAATAAGGCGGAGCTCACTGATCCCGAACTGGGCATCCTGCCAAATCAGAACGGAGCGGTGCCAACTGGGCCAGAACCGGGCGTTCTGCCAAATCAGAACGGAGCGGTGCAAACTGGGCCAGAACCGGTTGTTCTGCCAAATCAGAACGGAGCGGTGCAAACATTTGCTAGTTCTTCTTAGCTTGTGTTTGAATAAGCGATGAGGTAAATGTGCAGGTTTGTTAGCCTGCGGGGAGATTTGTTCTGTGTTAGAGATACAATCTGCCCGGTGGGATGGTGTAGAGATAACGAGTCTCCCCCATATGTTCCCAAAGGTATCGCAGTTCAGTGCGATGCAGGGTTTTTATCCTGCTGGACAGTATCGCGGTTCGATGCGACGCAGGGTTTTTATCCTGCTGGACAAGAGTACATGTGTTAGATGTAAACTCGCCCGGTTTGTAAAGCCCATGCGTTTGCCATGGAGGCGGGCGGACTCGACGGGCGACATGCCTATCGAAACGAGTCCCCCTGTGAAAAAGCCATGGGTCTGGGTGATTATGTTTCCGGAAAGTACTCTCGAGCTAGTTGGACATGACGGAACCGATGGGGTGGACCTCGCCCGGGCGTTCTGCCATATCGGTGCGAGGTGGAGTTCATGGGGGCTCGACGGGCGTTCTGCCAAATCGAAACGAGTCCTGCTCAAACCCGGATAGATGCTCTTGAAGCGGTTGGATCAGCATAACCGGTGAGAGGTCTTCAAGCTTTGCAGCGAAGAAGCCATGCAGCCGGTTGGAAGATCACAACCGCGAACTGCCATGGAACCGGGCGGGACTCGTACGGGCGACATGCCATATCGAAACGAGGTCCTGCTCAAACCCGGATAGATGCTCTCGAAGCGGTTGGATCAGCATAACCGGTGAGAGGTCTTCAAGCGGTTGAATTGCAATGATGATGACGTGCAACCGTGGAATCTGGGGAAGCGTAGGGGAGCCTGATTCCTTGGTTCCTGCTCCTACCTTCCTGTCGCCAGCGTGTGGGACAAGTGGCTGACATGCATTTAAGGAGGGAGTCCATCAGTCCCGTCAGTTATGATGGCGTGGGCAGTTTACCAATGCTGGGACACGTGCCATTAGGGAACGGTTTTTGTGATAGAGGGCCTGGATTCACAGGCGTTTGAGTTGCTCTGATTGCGTTTTTTGGAGGGATTTCTAAATGCCTAGGGCACCGGTCCCCTCTATAAATAGGTCTCTTCTGCTCTTCTTTCCACTTTCGCTTCTTGCACTTTTAAGAGAGACTGAGAGAAAAAGGAGGTGGTCCGGCGAAAAAAACCCTAAGTTCCTTGCCCCAAGAGATCCGTTGTTTGAAGCGCTCCCAAGCCTCCTTTTACCATTGCTCGTTGCTTTCGCAGGGCGGATTGTCCTCGGCTGAGCATACTAATCGGTAAGTTGTGTTCTTTACCCCGGTGTTTCTTGCTTTTTGATTTGTTGTTTTGCGGCGGGGGGGGGGGGGGGGGAGGGATCTGTGTCGCTGACTGGGTTGCTCAGCGGCAAACTTTTGGGGAGAGGCCGTTGAAGGTGGTGTTGTAGTCTGTTGCTGACGAGCGCTAGGGTTTTGCTTTTCTGCCCCTAGATTAAGATGTACACTTCGAGCTCGGAGGAGGCTTCTGAATCTGCCGCAAGAGGTCCTGTGGTGGATGATTTGGAGAGGATGCAGGACTGGCTCGATTCTGAAGCCCCGGAGCAAGAAGCCGCGGACCGCTCCGGGAGCGGTGCCTCGTCCACGTCCTCAGATTCCGGGTCAGATTCCTCGGAAGCTGAGATACCGCACGGGGTGCGCATGGCCGGTGCGCCCGCTGAAAGCTACACGCTTGGTAGGGGAAGAACTGCCGTGGTGTGTGACGAACCGGAGGAGAGCATGACTCCCGCGGAGATTGCCGCGTTCCGGGAAACGTGGGGTATCCAAGACGATATCTTTTTGCGTCCATTGAACCCTGGAGAGTCGGCCTGTAACCCGGAGGAGGGTTGGGTTGCCGTGCATCCGGACCAGTTCCGGCACGGGATGTCGCTACCGCTGCCTGACTTTGTGCAGTATATACTGAGTGCCCTGCCAGCGTCGCCCGCGCAGCTGCCCGGTCTCCAATGGAGGCGGCTACTAAGCCTAGGCTGCTTATACGGCTTGTCCGGAATGAGTATGCCTACGATCAATGAATTCCGGACGCTGTATAGGTTGTCCTACTCGAGGAAGGCGGGGTCCAAGGGCTGCTTATCCTTCAACTCCCGCAACAATCAAGCGGTTATCACCACTATGCCTTCTTGGGTAGACAACAGCTGGAGAAAGAAGGTGGTGATGGCTGGCGGGGCTTGGCAGGTGAAGAGGAGGATGTACCGGGTGCCTGGCGCCTTCCAGCCCATAAGCGACCAGTCGTTCCAGCTGTCCGAGTTGGAGCAGGAGAGGGTCTTGACTATTCTCGGCTGCTGGGACCACCTGGAGCGAAGTTCGTACAATTTCATCCGGCGAGAAGTGCTGGAACACTGTGGGCTTGGGCGGGATCCCGGTGGGTAACAAACCCTAGCGGTGGGACTTGTGCTAGGTTTTGCTCAACAATTTAACGTTTTGCTTGTCCTGCAGGTGCGTCAACCCGGGCGGTGATCAAGCCCGAAAACACTCTTTCGATGGACGGGGAAGACCTCCTGAGGCAGCTTACGGAGAAGGGTGCGAGTGTCGCCCGGTCCTCGGTGGAAGCGGACGGGCGGGTTACGTTGCATGCGGAGCCCCAGGCCCGGGATATGGACGAATCGTCCTACCTGCCGGAGCGGGTGAAGACCCATCACTCTGCGGCAGCAGCGGTGCCTGGGAAGGGCAAGAGCACCGGGGGACCGGTGCGGGTTCCTGGGGGAGCAAACAGGATCCCCAACCGTGCGGCGAGCCTGAGTATCGCTGCTTTTGTTCCTCGTGCAAACGCACGTGCCGCTTCTCCCGAAGGGCGGGGAGAGAAGCGGAAAGGGCCGGACGGGCCGTCCCCCTTGCTGGTGACGCTAACCGGCGGGTCATCCCGGGAGGTCCTTGCGAAGCGGGTCAGGACAACCAGCAGCGTAACATCCAATGCTGGGGAGGGAGCCGGAGCTGACCGGCAGAGCAGTCCTGCGCCCGCGGGGGCGGCGAGGGGAAGCCCGGACAACGCTCTCGTTCGGCAGATGATGGCGGACCTGGCCAGCTTCGGCCTGGACAAGCCCGGGGTTGATGGCGTGCTGGCGGGTGGCAACCGGCCAAAATGCAAGGAATCCATCTTCCGGGTAAGTACCGCATGGTACCACCGTACTGCTTATATCCTGCCTGCCTTCTTTGCCACTTGACTGCCTTTGTTGCCCTGCAGCTGCTCTACCACCTGTACCAGCCGGATGCGAGCGAGGAGCTCCCGGAGCTGAAGAGGCAGATAACTGCGTTATCCAAGTCTCAGAAGCTTCTGGAGGTGGAGAAGTCCCGCTCGGATCGGGAGAAGGCCAGGGCGGAGGAGAGGGCCAAGAAGATGGAGGAAAAGGCCAGGAAGATGGAGGAGAAGGCCCGGGAGCTGGAGGAGCAGAACCGGAGCATGGAGAGGGAGCGGGAGCGGGCTGACGCTGAGAGGGCCGAGCTGGAAGCCAAGATAGACGAGCTCCAGGCACGTGCCACCGCTGCTGCTGCTGGTGGAGATGACCCGGGACAGTTCGACCGGTTCGTTCTTCAATACGAGGAGAGCGATCGGTTCCTGGACTGCCTGGAGAAGGCCCGGGAAGAAGGCATCTCGGATGCGTACACGGAATGGGCGGCGAAGGGGTGGTTAAATACTTCCCTGATGCCGGGTACCTCTGCCGAAGGAAATGCTCCTATGGAGCCGGTCGTCCAGCAGCTGGCGGTGGAGGAACAACCAGGAGCAGAGCGTCGCCCGCACTTGGATTCTTTTACCAAGGGTGCCGAGCCTACCGGAGCCACAGCCGGATCCCAGGCCGACGACGAGGCTATCGCTGGAGATGCGGCTGCGTAGGACTTGGATTCCTTTACCAAGGGTGCCGAGCCTACCGGAGCCACAGCCGCTGGAGATGCGGCTCCTTAGGATGTTTTTCTTGCTCTTGCTTGTAAAAAAAAAAACTCTCCGGAGCGGTTACTGCTTGAATACTTCAATTAATTATGAATATATATCTGAGCTTGCGGGGCCAGAGTTTTCAAAAGTAGTTTGCATATATTTGATCTTTACAATCGGTTGAACCGGCGATATGCCAAACTAACCGCCTGGACCCAGCGGGTTTACCAAGCCGGGTTACCCTCCCGGTCGGGGTCTGCTCTTCTCTCCCCTACATATCTCTGGAGCTGGCCGCTATCAATCAAGCCCTGCACTGCAGTCTTGAGGGCGAAGCACTGGTTCGTCCGATGAGTTGCCTCATCGTGGTACGAGCAGTACTTGCCTGTCTGCGCCGTCGTAAGCTTCCCCTTGGGGTACCTTCTCTGGGGCGGTGGGGCAATGACGTTCGCATTCTCCAGCAGGATGTCCTCATAGGATGCGGTGAGAGTGGAGAAGACTTCTTGATTAGCTGGGGGTGCTGGCATAATTGCCAGGGGGCGCTCTTGGTGGTACGGTGCAGGTTTGTTCTCGGCCCGAGACTGGGGCCTGTCAGAGAAGGGCCTCTGCTGCCGCTGCGGCCAGGTCTTGCCGTTGTTGTTGTTGTTCCGGCTGGGTCGGCGACTCCCGTGCTCGGCTCGCTGGCCGGGTTTGCTCTCTTGACTGCGCGGGGGATCCTCCCCCCGGGGATGGTCCAAAGACTGCTCATCCCGCTTCCTCTTCAGCAGGTGGTTCCCGTAGGTCTCATGATCAGCCTGGGCATGCCGGATGGCCATAGCCATCAACTCGTCGTAGCCCTGAGGGAGTTCTACCCTGACGGCGTAGGAAAACTTCCCTGCCCGAAGCCCCTGCTTGAATGCCATCTCGGCGATGCCTTTGTCCAAGTTCCGAACCCCGGCCGTGGCCGTCTGCCACCGGTTGACAAAGGTTCTCAACTCTTCCCCGGGGGCTTGGATGCAGTTGAAGAGGACGGTGGACGTCCGTGCTCCCTCGACTCGGAGGATGAAGCGGCCTACGAACCGGTCAGCCAGCTGTTCGAATGCCTCGATTGAATTCGCAGGAAGCTCGTAGAACCAACTGAGCGCTTCTCCGGACAGGGTCTCCTGGAAGATGTTGCAGCAGATTGCATCGGAGTAACCCTTGGCGCAGGTCTGGGATCGGAAACTGTCCAGATGCTGATACGGGCAACCGGACCCGGAATAGGTGAGCTTGAGGGACTTCTGGTTGCCAGATCTCCCTGACTCTATGACTCGGTGTGAAAAGGGGCCCATGCGCTCGTTGAACCGGGCGCCTTCCAATGGCCGGGCTGCTCTCCTCTCGTTTGCCTCCATCTGGGCCTTCAGATCCGACACGGTGTTGGCTAGCAGTTGCAGCGCCCGGGCGGTTGGAGTATCCACTTCATCCGTGGACGAAGCGCGCGGCTGGTGGGAGGCGGGCGTGCTCTTCGGCAGGTCCTCGCCCGCTTGTAACTTCTCTCGCACAGGCTCGCTGGGCCGGGCGCCCGAAGATTGCCCTGCCTCTAGCTGCCGGGGTTGAACTAGCAGGGGTGCGGCTTGTGCCTCGGCCATGGCGGCACTGCGCTGCTGCCCCCTCTCTAGGGCGGCTACCAGGGCGGCGTTTACTGCCTCTATTTCTTCGTATCGGGCCTGGGACTTGGCTCGGTCCCGGTCGTTCTCCTCTCTGAGACGACTAACCTCTGCGGCCATTGCCCGTACCTTTCCCGCCATGCCGTCATGGTCGGGGCTGTACGTGGGGTCTTGATCCTGGCTCTCAGACTGATCACTTGGATCATCTGAGAACGTCAGGGATAGGCCACGAAGCACCGGACTGCCTTCGTCCTCTATCGGGTCTTTCCCGTGCGAGCTCTCGTGGCGGGGCTCCGGATCACCGGAGGGTCCTCCACGGCTCCTTCCCAAATCGCTGCCCTGCTCGCCACGCAGCTCCCGCGTGACGATAGGGGTGGAGGCGAGCGTTTGCACAGTTGCAACACGCCCCTCCTCAGTGGTTCCTCTCTCTTGACTCATTCCCACAATCTCAGCCAGCGGTGTTGCTTGCACGGCTTCTCGTTCAGACTTCCCACAGACGGCGCCAATTGTTTCTGCCTAAACCCGGGGGTCTAGTAGATACTTGATGAATCCAACTCGATCTCCTGCAATCCTGCTTACTAAGGGGAATACCGGGCGGGCCGGCCTTCACCTCTCCGATGCCTAAGTTAGTATAGTTGGAATATATATAACCAGAGCACGTATGTAAGCAGGGAGAGAGACAAGTTACCTATTTATGGTGGTAGTTGAGGCCCATATATAGGTGGTTGAGGGTGAGGGCTGGCCTTACCCTTCGATGTGGGACTGGTTCCCTTCTGTTTGGATATTCTGGTGCCCTCTTTGGCAGGCAGGCGCCCCCGGTCCCAGGACCCTTGGAGGCAGGATAGACCGCTGGGCCCCGAGGCCTGGTGCTGGTGATCCGATCCTGGGTCCTGGGTCCTGGGCCGGGCCCTGGTGCACTTGCCGCGGGTCTGTGGGCTTGCTGTAGCCCCTCTGCGGCTACTGTCAACACGGCGGTTGTTGTGATTTCGGGAGCAGGTGGCTCCAGGTGTTGAGGGTGGATCTGAATGTAGAAATATTTTGTGTTTTTTGACAGGTGAGGGTTGTCCAGTTTAAGAGAGGTCATGCCGACTTTTCGGTAAAATCTCTCTTAAGGTGGTCCCCGCAGGATCTGATCCGGGTTTCGGGGTGAAATCTGGTTCGGGTCCTGTCACTTTCTCTACTCAGTTCTGCAGAAAACGGATCATATCATGCATATATATAATATTTAAAATAAAATTTAGTTAACGTCTCCACCACGTGTCCATATTCAAAAAAAAAATTTAGCGTGTCCGCGTATCGTATTGTGTCGAATACGGACACTCATACTCAGTATTCGTGCTTCATAGGTTGTGCATTTGAGTTATTTATTTGATAAAAAGAAAAGAGAACACACCAACATATTTACAAGCCTTAATGTTATCCGTGTTGTCAGCTAATTAGTGAGGTTGTTGTTCAGTCATGAAAGTCTCCAATCGGTTAGTCATGTTGTTATAGGTCCATCAGTTAGGTCGCAAGTTCGTCGATTGGTAAATTCATCGTTCATTTTATTTTATTGATGTCAATATATATTTAGTAGTCTTTGGTCAAAACTACCTCAATTTCTCATTGTGTCAATAATCAATAGTCTTTCATTTAGTCATCGTAAATCCTTGAGGTTGGCACCAGGATGATGAGGCCGTCTTTTGATGATTTGTAAGATTGTTGGTGGTTCGGTCTATCGCATAGTGTGATAGTTTGTAAGTTGATCCATGAATTTAATTATTAATTATTATTTGGTCAAATAACTACAAGAAAGAACTGTTTAGAAGGGTCAATCGACCGCGCATGAGAATAGGGCACGGTCTTAAGGTTGCAAGAAATTGAGTTTTATTGACATCAAACCAGTTACCTATATCGATTCCGCCGCCTATTCAAAAAAGAGCGAATTCATTTGGAATCGAATACTAAAGAAGAAGCTCTATTTTTAAATTAAAGAAAAATAGAGAAAAATAAATTCCACCGTAGCCACCTACATAGTCCGGTTTTAAATCGAAACGACTCCCATCGACTTTAACCATTCAATTCTCAACCGAGAAAGAAGACCTACTGTCAGGTGAGCCACCTCCTCCACCTCTGTTCGATTCACTCCAATACTCTTTTTGTTTTCATCATTTACAATCTCAGTTGATAGATTATAGATGTTGGAACTTTGATTCGTTATTCTTACCATTATTTGGGTTTGAATGCTTTGCTTAAACCCCGCATAAACCCTATTGCTTAATTCCTGAATGACTTTCAGTTATTAATAGTTTTGAGTTGATTGGTATTGGAAGTATGTGATATGGCTTTTAATTTCATGACTTTAGCCTCTGATTTTTTTTTTGGGTTGTAGATCACTATGGCTGTAGTTTATATGGGTGAATTTGATAGTGCTACATGATGCTTCTTTCTCTAAATTGGTTTTGTTTCAGAATATTCAAAGGAATGAAAGTTCTCAGCCCAGATGGGATTTTAGTTTTCTCTAAATTTTGCATAGCTTGATGTAATCGTCTGAACTTGTTCTTTGAGGCATTCAGTTTACTTTGTGTGTATCAATTTCCCTATTTTATTTTTGTTGCGAGCCTGCGACTCAGTTGGAATGTTTGGTATAGTTGTTTGTAGGAGTTTGGCATGTTTAGAATTTCAGAACAAGAAAATGGGACATGATCTTAAACACGAAAGCTATTATCCAATAGGTTGATTCTATCATCTGAATTTAGATGCACGTACCGAAGATGGGATTTCTTTGATGAACTAGTTTACTGGGTCACTAGGGAATCGAAGTGGTAATTTTCTAGGAACAGTCATTATAATCCTGGAATCTGGATTCTGATAATGGCAGCAGGAACTTGCCTGACTGACCACATTCACACAATCTTGCTAACTGCTTGGTTGGTGGCATTACCTATGCGAGTCTTCTGATATGCTTTTGTTTGTTTTGCTTTTATTTATTCTTTGTCTGTGACTAAGTCGGATATCTAGTGTACAAGTATCCTTCATTGATGTGATAGAGTTCAGAAGTTGAGAAGTTGAGAACATGGAAGAATGCATGTTTTTTTTAAATCAAATCAATATGAACATAAACTAAGAGATAGTCCAAGGCTCCTTCTAGTAAGAATCTAGTTTCAATCAATTTAGAAGATGATGATGCAGAAGCTCCTGAACCTGCACGCTTGAAGAGGCCAATTGGGAGAAAATGGTAACAGTACAGCTTTAGCTTCCTTTGGAGACCCATGTGTGCCTATTTGGAAGGCATTATGGAGGGCTAATGTTCCTAGCAGAGTAATATCTCTGTACATGGGATTCATAATTTTTGTGATTGTAACGTTTATTGAGAGATGTTTGGGTGGCCTCCTTTTTCCATTCCCTCTTATTCTCTTGTAAGCATTGGTTCTTTCACTTGGATTATTTGATAAATTTGAAGACCCTAAGAATCTCTCCATTTGAATTATCCATTCTTTGTCTTTTTCAGAGGTTTCCTTCTCTAAACCATTAGAAAATAGTTGTTGTTAACTAGCCGTAGAAAATAGCCAAACTAACCGTTGGTTTTAAATTTGTTTTAAATAAAAAATATTATATTGTTATAATAAATAAGAATGTAGAATATTTTATTGGGTTTTCTCTTACTTATTCAGCTGTTGCTGCTCCGCCGATTAGTCTTTTTCCAGGGTTTAATTGCCACCGATACACCTATTTCTTTAGCTCCCTTGAAGTTTCGATTATGTCAGCTGTAGGACTGTTGCTGTATGATTTGTTTTTGTTGCCATATTACGCTTATGGTTGGGTTTGCGGAGTTGGGTTTTATGTACGAATCTCTGTTATGGTCAAGTTGTAGTTCGGCTAACGAAACTAAGTTTTGATTCTTTTGAACTGGAGGTAAGTTGGGATGTAATTTCACTGATGCAGATTAGAAGGGTATGGCAAGGCAGAGGCCGAATATCTTGGTGACAGGAACACCCGGTACTGGTAAGACAACAATGTCATCAGCCTTAGCAGAAGAGGCACAGCTTCGCCACATCAACATTGGTGATTTGGTCAAGATCAAGAGCCTCCATGATGGCTGGGACGATGAGCTCGACTGTTATGTCATAAATGAAGACCTGGTATGTGACGAGCTTGAAGATATGATGGAACAAGGAGGGAACATTGTGGACTACCACGGTTGCGATTTCTTTCCTGAGAGGTGGTTTGATCTTGTGGTCGTGCTTCAGACTGACAATACTGTCTTGTATGACCGCTTGACTGACAGGTGATTATTCTGTGTTTATGATTTTGACTACTTGACAGTGTTGGAAATTCAAGTAATTTTTTAAAAAAAAAATTTTTGGATTTGGATGTAACAGAGGCTATTCCGGGTCGAAGCTTTCAAACAATGTTCAATGCGAAATATTTCAAACTCTGCTCGAGGAGGCAAAAGAGAGCTATCCGGAAAATATCGTACAACCTCTGAAGAGTGATAGCATTGAAGACATTACAACAAATCTTGATTATTTGATTGATTGGGTGAGGAGGTGGCAACCTGCAACTTAGACATTTCAAACAATGTTCTGCTTGAAGCAGGTTTTTGGTTGGTATTTCATTTGCTCAAACATCTAAGAGGAGGTTTCTTGTACTAATGTTATAGTTTATTTAAATTTTAATTTCTTGTCATTATAACATTGATGATGTGAGGATTTGTCATGGTTATCCCCATAAGACTGAATTACTGTAGTGGTTACAGATTTTTGTTTTGGGCTAATAGTTAACTTAAGGTCTTGTGCTTGTTGCAGTATTCAGGCATGTGAACTTAGGTTTCTACTATAATTCCTATTCCATCTGTTCTAACTTATAAATGTTCACATGTAGACACTTTTCAAGCCAATCATACCCTATGTGAATATTGCAATTGTCTCCTAATAGTAGAAAACTAATAATGGATAAGACTGAATTATTTTCTTGGATTGTACAAGGATTTGAGTGCTTGTAGCAGCTATGTTTCTATATCTAATTGGTATTCCATATCTTTTAGACTTTCATATATATGACATTCAATTCAATAACTGCTGTAATTAGCTTATCTGTTTATTGCTACAACTACACAGTAGGGATGTAAAGTGAGATATCACTTGACTGAACTGACTAACATCGCAGACTTGCTTCTTTATTATCGTTTTATCGATGCCTTTGGGTAAGCTATTCTCTTTATTATCGTTTTATCGATGCCTTTGGGTAAGCTATTATCTTTTTACTTGGAAAGTTCTTGCATTGTCGTGTGATGCGTAACTAGAGTTAATTATTTCAGAGTCCCTTTATTTTGAACATTAACGGGATGCATACTGTGCAAAGTCATCTTTATTGAAAAATTCTACTGAAATACCCATGTACTTCGACTCTCCCGTATAATGGAAACAACTTCCTCTATGAAGAGCTTTAGAGTAAGTCCTAGAATTTTTCACTGACACTAGACTGGTACCCGGGGGATTGGAGATGTCAAAATGTGTGAAGGAAATTAAAAAATGACCGAAAATCATTCTTATCCATCGTTTTATTCTCTTGATGCGTGAATCACCCACCTAAGTGGTAATCTCACATGTTTCGGTAACGTGTTATAAAGTAGAGAAAAGATAAAGAGAGAAGGGTTGGAAGAAAGTAGAAGTCTATTCATTCATTCTCATTAGTCTCTTTATATAGATATAGAGTTTACATCAAAGTACATAACTAATGAGTATTTACGTGGACAACCACATATGTTATAATATTTACAACACTCCCCCTTAGATGTCCACGAATGAATGATTGAAATTGGACAAGCTTATTGTTGCATTATTAAAAATCTTGCCAGGTAACAAAAACTCAATGGGATAAAATAACCCTAGTCGAAGGAGAAAAAGAGCACAACACGCATATGTCCTGGTAGGATACTTCTGGATGCTTGATAGGAGCACAATGTGCGACGATATTACATGCTTATGCCCTCGTTTATGCTTTGTTTAACCCTTATTTGTCTAAGATAGAGTCATAATGTAGTTAGTGTCGTTTTGGTAGAGTTTTGATGAAAAAATGGTTAAGAATCCGAAAAATGACTAAGTATGAGAAATCTGGAAAATAGTGTAAAACATGTCTTTTTCGTGATTTTGAGATGAGTAAAAATGCGATCTACCCTTATCCGAATTTGGCGAAATTTGGCGTGCTTAATATTCATATGTTGAGGAATGCTGTGTTAAAATTTCAGATCAATCGGAGTTCGGGAAGTCACCCAAATATTGGCTGCAAAAGGGCAGTCCGAACATTCCAATCCAGGGGCTTACAGGATTTTCCTGGGACTGTGTCCCAACTTCGAAAAATCATTCCCGACGACTCAAAAGGAGTTTGATCGAACTGTTTTATGGGGAGATGGCCCTATGTGTCTAGTTTACGTGAGACTTGGAATCGCATCAATCGGAGCTCCACGGAGGCAGATTTGACCTTGTTGCAGTAATTCCGGCATATCTCCCTCCGTGGAGCTCCGATTGATGCGATTCCAAGTCTCACGTAAACTAGACACATAGGGCCATCTCCCCATAAAACAGTTCGATCAAACTCCTTTTGAGTCGTCGGGAATGATTTTTCGAAGTTGGGACACAGTCCCAGGAAAATCCTGTAAGCCCCTGGATTGGAATGTTCGGACTGCCCTTTTGCAGCCAATATTTGGGTGACTTCCCGAACTCCGATTGATCTGAAATTTTAACACAGCATTCCTCAACATATGAATATTAAGCACGCCAAATTTCGCCAAATTCGGATAAGGGTAGATCGCATTTTTACTCATCTCAAAATCACGAAAAAGACATGTTTTACACTATTTTCCAGATTTCTCATACTTAGTCATTTTTCGGATTCTTAACCATTTTTTCATCAAAACTCTACCAAAACGACACTAACTACATTATGACTCTATCTTAGACAAATAAGGGTTAAACAAAGCATAAACGAGGGCATAAGCATGTAATATCGTCGCACATTGTGCTCCTATCAACTACCCCACACTTATCCTTTGCTAGTCCCTTAGCAAAGTAAATTAAACTAAGACTCAAAACAACTATTGCCCGTAACAATTTGTCTCAGGCTCGTATGTACACATAGCTTTCAAGTTAATACATGAGAATGCTAAGCACGAAAATTCCAAGCTTCATGAACATGCGACATCAATATGAACATATAAGAGCAAAAGGTAAGCATGTAAACATGTCAAAGCTAATCCAATCCTCCTCACTAGGCATACTCTCTTCTTTTCTCTCGAAGCATGGTAATTCACTCATAAGTATATGCAAGCGAAAGATAATGAATTACAAAGAGTGACTTGCATATATCAAAGAAACGAAAGCACTTTGTGAATTTTGATGGAAAAACCTCATATGATAACTATATGCACCAATGAACCAAAACCATATGCTTACTCTTGAGATAGTCTCCACAATCAAATTTAACCATCTTAAGAATCATGAAAAAGATCAATAATAAGGTTGTAATGGGGCTAGGCTAAGAGGTATTCGCTATTTGGATAAGGAGGCTCAAAACGTCACTAAGGCCTTTAGCAAAGCTCGATCTCCTTATGTCTTCTCGCCGAAAGGGTCGAATTTCTTCTTGTTGGACCCATACTTCATTATTTACTTCCCCACAACATAGTGAATATGAACAAATGTCAAAATATAACAATAGTAGACCTTCACATATAAACAAAACTCCAAATTCACAACACTTTTGAAGACTAGACTTAGCAATTTTATCAAAACAAGCCGTGCCTACACTTTATTTTTTCCTCGGACTTGATTTTTTTCTTTTTTCTGTCCGAATTCAATTTTTTTCTGTTTTTCATTTGTTAGGCACGGCACATACAATTTTTCATATACTTTTCTAGCTAAGTCTACCCCACACTTGTTCTTCTTCATCACACACGCGAAAACGCCTTCAAAATTCAAGCTTTGCCAATACTTTGATCAAGGGTAAGGCGAAACTATACTAAGCTCATGGAAAGTGTTTAAGGATGATGAAAGAAAAGGCTCAACATAGGCTCAAGGGGGTTTACTAAGGTGTCCCACGACGGGCTCCAATAGGGCACATGCTTTATTTGGCTTTGGTGGTAAACCTAAATGATCTTTATTCAATCACATTCAAAATCAAGGTATTTTATGATTAAAAACGTTTTGAAAATCAACAAGAGTAAGTTCTAGCATACTAGAGTTCATTAAAAAGCTATGGCACATAGTCATCGAATAATCCAAGAATTATGAGGTTTCATGCTTCCTACGAATCTATCGAATTTTATCTTTTATCGCTCAAGAAGAAAGCAAATTGGCACAAAAAGCTCACATAGGTTATAATCGAAATAAACTAGCTAAAACATGCATGCTTAATAATCAACAAGTCCTACATGCTCCTACCAATGCACAAAATCCATGAAACTCACAATTTTAATAATATGCACAACCATCATTTATGTATACAAAGAGGAGAAAAACATCATTGACATATTAGGGGCATCCTAAGACTCGAAACAACAATTTAAACACTCTATTTTTATGGAACAATTTTCTGAATTTTTCTCTTCTAAACTAAGCGCACAAAAAGGCAAAAACAAAAACGGAACATGCATATTGATGTTAAACAAACAAAAACTCAATGGGATAAAATAACCCTAGTCGAAGGAGAAAAAGAGCACAACACGCATATGTCCTGGTAGGATACTTCTGGATGCTCCCCCTGATGAGAATCTCCCCCTGATGATTGCAAGTTCATGCACCATGTATAAGGATTTGATATGTCTTCACTGAAGTGAGAGCGTGTGCATTTTGCATGTTGGGGCTCATGCATCATAAAATTTTGATACCTGCAAAATTACAGTAATACCAACAAATCGAGATGATTTTACATAAGGCCTACCTCATCTAATAAAGTTAGAAACAACATGCTCAATTCATACAAAGTAATGGCTAAACAACAACAAAAAATAATTGACACATAAAACGAGAGCATGTGCATTTTGTATGTTGGGGCTCATCATAAAATTTTGATACCTGTAAAGTTAAAACAATACCAACAAAACGAGATGATTTTACATAAGTCTTACCTCATCTAATAAAGTTAGAAACAACATGCTCAATTCATACAAAGTAATGGCTAAACAACAACAAAAAATTATTGACACATAAAATGAGAGCATGTGCATTTTGCATATTGGGGCTCATCATAAAATTTTGATACCTGCAAAGTTAAAGCAATACCAACAAAACGAGATAATTTTACATAAGTCCTACCTCATCTAATAAAGTTAGAAACAATATGCTCAATTCATACAAAGTAATGACTAAACAACAACAAAAAATAATTGACACAGTTAACTTCGTATAGTTTAAAACATTGGAAAACCATCATGGCATATCAAGCAATACTCATCAATATTTTTGTGTATTTATACATCTCATACAGGCTCTTCCAGAGCCCTAAGTAATTCATAACTTTGCAAAGTTAGAATATGATGCAACATAATGATTATAATTCATTGAGTATTATTGTCATAGTACTCATTGAGGCAATTAGGCCGCGTTAATTATAACGCAACGAGTATGTATAAACTAGCTTTAGACTCTTTCATTCCATGAATTAGTTTCAGGCTCTTTTCGCCATGCATATCATGGATTTGCAATTGAATTCCTTAAGAATTTGATAAGCATTACGCTTATATTGATACTTTACTTTTGGGAATTTGATTTTAGCAATGTGTCTTTTAAGATCCACATCATATACGATGACAAGGTGCCATAAGTCTCTCGTCAATATAGCAAGTATACACGTATAGAAAAATTGTCATTCGTATGAGGGAAGATTTTCACATTCCCATTGTGTCATAGTGATTTATTTTCACTATTAAACATTCTTTTTGCATCATGTGGAGTTAAACGTATAGTGATTTATCCTAGGTCTATGTATCTCATCACGTTTCAAGTATTCAATTTCATTGGAATTGGCTTTTTTTCAATTTGGTCAATAAATATACTTTGTCGACATTCATAATGAAACGTGGCATAACATCAATACAGCCCTCAATGATGTTTGGTAGCTACCATATGTAAATTATCATCGATGATCATCAATTATAGATCCCACACACATTCTTATATGCATGCATTAACTATGAATTTATTGATATTGGGTACCCATGCCACTTCTGGGAAAGACATTGTCACATCAAGAACAAATGTCACTCAACTATTTAGCAATTGTGGATCTTTTATTTATAATCTCATACAGAACATTACAGGGCAGTATAATTTATCCTTTTCAGGAGCTTAAAACTTTAGACCTGGTGGATACATACCACATAAGATTCACACCGTTACTTAAATGACTGTAGTCTTTCCTCTCCCTAATGGCGGGAAGACTGTCTTATTATGGCCATGCGCAATGAAATGCGTTTCAAGATCTAACACTTTCTTTTGAGTGAAGATGTATTTTGGCTGGTGGCGCGAACCAAACCAAGTTTCAGGTCAAAAACATTAAAATTTATGAGTATCAACCATATTGGTTTTTTATTGTATCGCCAATATGTCATTTTCTAATTGCGAACTTACAACCTTTGCATGTGTATTCATATTAGGAACTTTGACATTACTTAATGACATTCTCTCTAGGAGAACCATGCCACTTCGACACACATGCATCCCACACAACAAGTGTGTAACAACCCAGCTCATATACTTAGGATATTGTCCGCTTTGGGTCCGCACTCCCGCACAGATTTACTTCTGGAGGCTCGCTCATAAGCAACTTCCCAGTAGGTCACCCATCCTGGGATTGCTCTGAACTTAGCAAGCTTAACTTCAGAGTTCTCAACCCCTTCCGAAGTCATTGCGCCCCCAAAACGCGTCCTTAAGTATTGAGCTAACTATGCACATATAAACACAGTATCCACTCTTCCCCGGACGATGTGGGATGTGTGACCTACCTACCTGTTAGCTTCCCTTTCCTAATCAGGTCAGGTCGCCTACATGCTAGCTTCCCTAGCCAGGTCAGGTCGGGTCATCACAATCCACCCCCCTTAGGGTCCGACGTCCGCGTCGGCACACTTCCGGTCGGGGACAGGCTCTGATACCATTTGTAACAACCCAGCTTATATTCTTAGGATATTGTCTCCTTTGGGCCCGCACTCCTGCACGGATTTACTTTTGGAGGCTCGCTCATGAGCAACTTCCCAGTAGGTCACCATCCTGGGATTGCTCTGAGCTTAGCAAGCTTAACTTTGGAGTTCTCAACCCCTTCCGAAGCCATTGCGCCCCCAAAACGCGTCCTTAAGTATTGAGCTAACTCTGCACATATAAGCACAGCATCCACTCTTTCCCGGGCGATATGGGATGTGTGACCTACCTACCTGCTAGCTTCCCTTTCCTAGCCAGGTCAGGTCGGGTCATCACAAAGTGGGACTGAATAAATATCACATACCAATTCATGTCGTCCTTCAGGAACATTCTCTCTCTCCCTCACTATAGAAGGAGTGTCTCATTAAATTGACGACTAGCAAATGTGTGGTAAAATAACGAATTGCGTATCCACAATGAGCTTCTGGTTCATAACAATATATTTAAAATATACACTAGGTATCAAGAAAATCTTCTCCAATCACATTGGAGGCACTAGCTTGATGTAAAGAGAGAATAATATGTCCTCTTTTGGAGCTATCAATATGTGTAGTCGAAGTTTCAGGTTCGAACTATTTATGTTAGAACTATAGGTTCTCAGATTTCCTATTTTAAACTTCTTGTTCAAATAAATTCATACTCGAGATAACTAAAACGGAACTTCAGGTTCACTATAACAAATATAGATTTTATACTCAAAACTACTTCAGGTCTGAGTTTATACAATTAGAACTCCAGGTTCTATTATGACATTTTGAACTTCTGGTTCAAAAATGTTAGGGCTACTAACTCATACGAATAACAAAACAGAAATTAAAAGATAAATACTGTAATGAGAAATACATAATAAAATAGGAACATTGCATGGAAGAATAAATAATATTTATATTAAATAATGAGAACTTCTGGTTCCATTGATGAAGAAAATACACAGAACTTATGGCTTGGTTAACTTCACAAATATGATAATTTTGTTCGTTCTCCCAATTGTACAAGAATATAAGGTGAGGAACTTCACGCCCTCATAAGATTCGGGGTCACAATATGTGGTTTCGATCATTGTATAATGATAAGGAACTTTTGGTTCTCCCTAATAACATAAGCTTTGAGAAACTTTATGTATTAATTTGATTATGAAATTCTCGATGAACTTCAAGTTCTCTATAATCCGATTACGAGACTTCATATCACAATTTTGATTATCTGTGGAGGAACTTCAGGCCCTCTGTGGTTTTATCAAGAGACTTCTGGTCTTGATCTATGGTTACAAGATTCACAACTAGATGTAAACATTAGTGCTCATTTCATAAAATTGAAAAATTATCGTGAAAATGACAAAATGAGACGAAGCAACAATAGGTACCTGACACTACCAGAAAAGGGGTTATAGCCGACGATATGGGAAACAACGGCCGACGAAATAGTACTTCGTCGGCTATAAGGGTCATAGCCGACGAATTACTATTTCGTCGGCCACATCGTCGGCTATAGTTATAGCCGACGACGTCCGACAACTCGTCGGCTATAATATTATAGCCGACGATGTGGCCGACGAAATAGTAATTCGTCGGCTATGACCCTTATAGCCAACGAACTACTATTTCGTCGGCCGTTGTTTCCCATATCGTCGGCTATAACCCCTTTTCTGGTAGTGTTTGTTGAATCCGTTTTATGTAGATCGGGAAACGCGGGATACTTCCCCCCCCCCCCCCCCCCCCCCCCCACACGCATACAAGCGACATTTTAGCAATAGTATTACTTCTATGAGGTTGAGGGCGGTTTTAATATTTCGGTCGTATCTTATTTCACGACACTTTTGCATTTGAAGGATCAAGCAATGGTTTCGGTCAACATTCGGGCCAGGGGTTATAGCCGACGAATTACAGGTCGTCGGCTATACTTTAGCCGACGACCTTCAACATTTTGTCGTTAGCCGACGACTTGCATATTAAATTACCCAGAATGGGCATTATAGTCGACGAAGTATGGTCCATTTCGTCGGCTATAATGCTTATCTTTCTGAAAATTTGCCATTTAGGGCCTGAAAATTGCCTATTTCACCTGATAAATTCCTGAACATCGCACAAACAATTCAATACAATTTCCCATAAACTCGGAAAACGGTAATTAAGGACGAAAAATGTATTCATACATGCATGCACCATCGTACACAAATACATACATAAACAGTATACTAAGGATGATAATCAGAATCATCCTCATCACTTGAGTCAGACGTAGTATAGTAGTTAATATCTGGCAACCGGTGCTCGTACTCGTCGTCTGAGTCATCGTCTGCCTGATATAGACGATTCGGATTAACATCATACATGGACACCTGACCCCTAGGAAGTCGAACCACTCTGCCCGGCGTCACATTATTATCGCGGATGGTGGAGGATTCCGGAATCGTACGCAACACATCGGGATGATTGCTAAGCGGACCAAAGTCATACTCATTCAACACTGCCAATATTTCCTCCCCTGTCCATTGCTCGGGTGCCCAGCCCCTTTCTTCAGTCCCATCAAAAGCATGTGCATCGTCCCTAAATGGATGGTCATGCGGAAGCCAACGACGGTGACGCATCTGGACAATCTTGCTGCAATGAGGACTGGAGCAATCAATAATCATGCACTCTGAACAAGCCCTGTAACCCCTGGTGACGCTGCCCGACAACATACCCCTCCCAGGAAAGTCACTGATCGTGCCAACAAGCATGGCATGCATCCGGAACATCTCATTTTTGAACCGGTCGTAGACCAGGTGGCCGTTCAGACTCAAGTACCGAAGCTCCTCAATTACGGGTCTCAAATACACATCGAGACACTTTCCCGGATAACCTGGGCCTGGAATCAACAATGTGAGCATGTTATATTCCTTCTTCATGCACATCCACGGTGGAAAGTTGTACGGAATCAAAATAACTGGCCACACACTGTACTGAAGCTCTTTCTTGCCAAAAGGGTTGAAACCGTCGGATGATAGCCCTAGCCAAACATTTCAAACCTCTGATGCAAATTCAGGAAACTCCAACACATTCTTCTTCCAAGCCTCTCCGTCGGCGGGATGTCTAAGGGTGTCATCGTCAGGCACATTCCTCTCAGCCCACCATCTCATAGCTTTGGCCATGAAAGCACACATGAACAACCGCTCAAGCCTATCAATCAGCGGGAAGTACCGAAGTATCTTCACAACTTTCTTGTTCCCTTTAGGAGTGAACTTATACCGCTCTGTATTGCATACTGGGCAATATTCAAGATCTGCAAGTCCTTCCCCGTAAAACAGAACGCAATCGTATCTGCATGTATGAATCTTGATGTAGGAAAGGCCGAGATCTTTAAGGATATGTCGCACCTTATGATGACTGGTAGGAAGCCAATGTCCGGGGGGCATCGCCCCACCCCATAACTTCAGCCAATCATCAACCGATTTGACAGTGCCTTTGTTCTCCGTTTTGATCTTCATCACTCCCATGACAGATTCAAGGACAGTCTTACTGCATCCGGGGTACAACGGAGTCTGTTGCAATGCGATCAGGTTGTTGTACTTTTCCATACCACTTGTGTTGACCGGAGATCGGGGTAATGGCTCGAGTGGCTCAATATCAGGGAAACACTCCATCTCCGGAGGAGGAAGTTGCACATCTGGTGCTTCATCAAAGACACCGCTCTCACGAGGAAACATATCGTTGATCCAGTTCGTTGTTGGATCATTGGAGGAACTCCCTCTCTCGGCAAATTGTCCATGATCATGAGGACCCGCAAACTCTGGTTCACCGTGATAAATCCAATTAGTGCAAAATCCATATCTAGCCAGGTGTTGCTCCACTGTCTCTATGGAAAACCGGTGTCGTGGGGTGGCACACTTGCACTTTTTACACGGACAATAATGAAGTGTAGTGTCTCCACAGTTAGCCATCACAAAATTCAGGAAACTCCTAACTCCATTATGGTACGCCTGATCCCATCTTCCGAGGGTAATCCAACTCTTGTCCATCCTGTAAATTCAAGAAATAAATATAGCTATATATAGATATGTATATATGCACGTACTACGTACGTACGTACGTACTAATTAATTAAAAAATTCATCATTACACACACACACACACACATATATATATATATATATATATATATATATATACACATGCATCCCTAAATTAATTAGAACATCGTCAATCTCCCTAATTAATTAAACACAATGTATTTTTTATATATACCAACAATATATTTTTAATTACAATTAAATTAATTAATATATATATACATTTTTTCATCAAATTCATCTAAAATCACTTATAAATCAACAATCAATCACTAATCTTCAACAAAACTTCAATTCTATCTAACCAACATTTATATGAACCCATTAATAATCTCATCTCAACACATATATATATATATATATATATATCAAATTATATATCAAATTAATCACACATTTATTCTAATTAAACTCTAAATTAACACATCTCTGCATATAACCAACTAAATCAACACACACAGCAATATAAGTACCTTTCAAGCTTATGGCCGAGGTTTTGGACGATTTCAGAGCGTTTTGGAAAACTTTTCGACGAATGAGCTCGCTGCTGCGGAATGGATCTGATATAAGAGTTATAGCCGACGAATACCCACCTCGTCGGCTATAACCAAAAACTTTTCGTCGGCTATAACTCTTATAGCCGACGAATACCCTCCTCGTCGGCTATAACCAAAAACTTTTCGTCGGCTATAGTTATAGCCGACGATGTGGCCGACGAAATAGTAATTCGTCGGCTATGACCCTTATAGCCGACGAAGTACTATTTCGTCGGCCGTTGTTTCCCATATCGTCGGCTATAACCCCTTTTCTGGTAGTGTTTGTTGAATCCGTTTTATGTAGATCGGGAAACGCGGGATACTTCCCCCCCCCCCCCCCCCCCCACGCATACAAGCGACATTTTAGCAATAGTATTACTTCTATGAGGTTGAGGGCGGTTTTAATCAACACTTGTAGACCGCTAGGACCCGAGTTTATTTTACAATGTATAGGGCAAGTTATTTTCATTGATTGGTTCGAGGTTTGTAAAACTGGTTCTCAAGACCCACAGACTGATGATCATTCTCGGTGAGTGAGTCGATAGGGGACTTGTCCTCCGTGGTTACCCACTTTGAGACCTTCCTGGTTCCTAAAGAGAGTTTACTCTCCGTGAATTTTAACGACACCGCCTTTGAAAAGTAAAATATGCTCGACCTAGACAACAGCTTGTGCCGAAGCATCACCTCACTTTAGACGCTAGAAAATAACTTGAACATATGGGAATCTATTTTTCTTCAAAACAAAATTCGTCTTTAATTTTTGAGGTATATCGGAATAAGCATGATACTACCTTGGGCTGCATCAGTCCATTGCACTGTTATCTCCTCTGCTCCACGTACCTCGAAGTTTAAAGTTGTGTGAATAAAAAGAAATAGACTCTAGGGTCGGCAATCTCACACAATTTTCGATACTCTTGGAAAACTAGGACCGAATTCTTGTTTGTTACTTGTGAAATTTGTGAAATTTGTGAAATTTTGAAACTCTTGTGTGCTATCTATATGTATATTTCGTTGGTTATTATAACATTTACACAAATACTTTTGTTTTTCTTTTTTTTTGAATTCCTTGCCTAAACACTTGATTTTCGAATAATTTCAGGTACATGAATGTCCAATTGGTCACGCGACATTAAAGGCCGTTTGTATCGAATTGGAGAGATATACGATCTAGAATTGCCAGCAACTCTAGGTCAAGCACGTTCACCATCACCAGAACATCAGTTTGTATCTCCCACCTCATCACTTTTTGATAGAAATTTCGTTGCACCACCATCACCATTTCCTTCAGAGTCTTCGTGTGAACTAAACCCTTTGTTTCACGAAGAACCAGAGTTTGAGCTTCTTCAGAGTCCCATACCAATTCAATATTTGAACTTTGATTTACCTGATCCCATATTTAATATGACTTCATTGAGGGAAGAGAATGGGCAAGTTGATGCGCCACTAGGAGGAGCGGCAAGACCGAGTAATGTGACATATCCTGTTGTTGCACCTGGCAAATCAGCAGAGTTTGAGTTGAAAGGTGGATTTATTCACCAGTTGCCGAAGTTTTATGGACTTAGTGAAGAGGATCCTAATCGCCATATCCACAAGTTTGAGTTTCGATGTGAGTCAATGTGCCCAACTGGGGCAGATTTGCAGCATGTGAGGATGAAGGCATTTCCATTTTCACTTGAGGATAGGGCAGCCGAGTGGTTCTATGCAATGCCACCAGGGAAGATGACGTCTTGGAACACAATGGTGAAGGAATTTCTCACCAAATATTTTCCTTCATGGTTATAGCCGAGTGGTTCTATGCAATGCCGACGAAAAGTTTTTGGTTATAGCCGACGAGGTGGGTATTCGTCGGCTATAACTCTTATATCAGATCCATTCCGCAGCAGCGAGCTCATTCGTCGAAAACTTTTCCAAAACGCTCTGAAATCGTCCAAAACCTCGGCCATAAGCTTGAAAGGTACGTATATTGCTGTGTGTGTTGATTTAGTTGGTTATATGCAGAGGTGTGTTAATTTAGAGTTTAATTAGAATAAATGTGTGATTAATTTGATATATAATTTGATATATATATATATATATGTGTGTGTGTTGAGATGAGATTATTAATGGGTTCATATATATGTTGGTTAGATAGAATTGAAGTTTTGTTGAAGATTAGTGATTGATTGTTGATTTATAGGTGATTTTAGATGAATTTGATGAAAAAATGTATATATATATTAATTAATTTAATTGTAATTAAAAATATATTGTTGGTATATATAAAAAATACATTGTCTTTAATTAATTAGGGAGATTGATGATGTTGTAATTAATTTAGGGATGCATGTGTGTGTATATATATATATATGTGTGTGTGTGTGTAATGATGAATTTTTTAATTAATTAGTACGTACGTACGTACGTAGTACGTGCATATATACATATCTATATATAGCTATATTTATTTCTTGAATTTACAGGATGGACAAGAGTTGGATTACCCTGGGAAGATGGGATCAGGCGTACCATGATGGAGTTAGGAGTTTCCTGGATTTTGTGATGGCTAACTGTGGAGACACTACACTTCATTATTGTCCGTGTAAAAAGTGCAAGTGTGCCACCCCACGACACCGGTTTTCCATAGAGACAGTGGAGCAACACCTGGCTAGATATGGATTTTGCACTAATTGGATTTATCACGGTGAACCAGAGTTTGCGGGTCCTCATGATCATGGACAATTTGCCGAGAGAGGGAGTTCCTCCAATGATCCAACAACGAACTGGATCAACGATATGTTTCCTCGTGAGAGCGGTGTCTTTGATGAAGCACCAGATGTGCAACTCCCTCCTCCGGAGATGGAGTGTTTCCCTGATATTGAGCCACTCGAGCCATTACCCCGATCTCCGGTCAACACAAGTGGTATGGAAAAGTACAACAACCTGATCGCATTGCAACAGACTCCGTTGTACCCCGGATGCAGTAAGACTGTCCTTGAATCTGTCATGGGAGTGATGAAGATCAAAACGGAGAACAAAGGCACTGTCAAATCGGTTGATGATTGGCTGAAGTTATGGGGTGGGGCGATGCCCCCCGGACATCGGCTTCCTACCAGTCATCATAAGGTGCGACATATCCTTAAAGATCTCGGCCTTTCCTACATCAAGATTCATGCATGCAGATACGATTGCGTTCTGTTTTACGGGGAAGGACTTGCAGATCTTGAATACTGCCTAGTATGCAATACAGAGCGGTATAAGTTCACTCCTAAAGGGAACAAGAAAGCTGTGAAGATACTTCGGTACTTCCCGCTGATTGATAGGCTTGAGCGGTTGTTCATGTGTGCTTTCACGGCCAAAGCTATGAGATGGTGGGCTGAGAGGAATGTGCCTGACGATGACACCCTTAGACATCCCGCCGACGGAGAGGCTTGGAAGAAGAATGTGTTGGAGTTTCCTGAATTTGCATCAGAGGTTCGAAATGTTTGGCTAGGGCTATCATCCGACGGTTTCAACCCTTTTGGCAAGAAAGAGCTTCAGTACAGTGTGTGGCCAGTTATTTTGATTCCGTACAACTTTCCACCGTGGATGTGCATGAAGAAGGAATATAACATGCTCACATTGTTGATTCCAGGCCCAGGTTATCCGGAAAAGTGTCTCGATGTGTATTTGAGACCCGTAATTGAGGAGCTTCGGTACTTGAGTCTGAACGGCCACCTGGTCTACGACCGGTTCAAAAATGAGATGTTCCGGATGCATGCCATGCTTGTTGGCACGATCAGTGACTTTCCTGGGAGGGGTATGTTGTCGGGCAGCGTCACCAGGGGTTACAGGGCTTGTTCAGAGTGCATGACTGTTGATTGCTCCAGTCCTCATTGCAGCAAGATTGTCCAGATGCGTCACCGTCGTTGGCTTCCGCATGACCATCCATTTAGGGACGATGCACATGCTTTTGATGGGACTGAAGAAAGGGGCTGGGCACCTGAGCAATGGACAGGGGAGAAAATATTGGCAGTGTTGAATGAGTATGACTTTGGTCCGCTTAGCAATCATCCCGATGTGTTGCGCACGATTCCGGAATCCTCCACCATCCGCGATAATAATGTGACGCCGGGCAGAGTGGTTCGACTTCCTAGGGGTCAGGTGTCCATGTATGATGTTAATCCGAATCGTCTATATCAGGCAGACGATGACTCAGACGACGAGTACGAGCACCGGTTGCCAGATATTAACTACTATACTACGTCTGACTCAAGTGATGAGGATGATTCTGATTATCATCCTTAGTATACTGTTTATGTATGTATTTGTGTACGATGGTGCATGCATGTATGAATACATTTTTCGTCCTTAATTACCGTTTTCCGAGTTTATGGGAAATTGTATTGAATTGTTTGTGCGATGTTCAGGAATTTATCAGGTGAAATAGGCAATTTTCAGGCCCTAAATGGCAAATTTTCAGAAAGATAGCATTATAGCCGACGAAATGGACCATACTTCGTCGGCTATAATGCCCATTCTGGGTAATTTAATATGCAAGTCGTCGGCTAACGACAAAATGTTGAAGGTCGTCGGCTAAAGTATAGCCGACGACCTGTAATTCGTCGGCTATAACCCCTGGCCCGGATGTTGACCGAAACCATTGCTTGATCCTTCAAATGCAAAAGTGTCTTGAAATAAGATACGACCGAAATATTAAAATACGACTACGGTTGAAAAATGGGAAGATTCCGACAAAATCTGTGTGCCGAATGTTGCGGTTAGCTGTTTTTTACTTCCGTTTTCCTATGGGTAGCCTGACGGTCGGTAAAAATTTTGAGGAAAATTTTCATACCATTAGTTGCGTCTCATCGATATGAAACTATTCTCTGTTGAAGGTCAGGCCAAAAAACGTCATCTAGACGGGCCAATTTCCGTTTTAAAGCGTTTAGAGGTTTGACTTTGCAGTTTGACCGTACCGATCGAGCCTTTAACGTTGTCAGATGTAGTTGGAATTTTTTTCATACATGTATTTACTCTTAACGGTGATATCTGACGGTTGGAATAGATTTTCCAAACTTTTAGATTCGAAATCGGAACATATGCACTAATGTTCCTTAACTTGTTTACTAAGTGTTTAAGTGAATGTATAGTTTCAAATAGTTGCTATACGTAGACCCTTCAAATGCAAAAGTGTCGTGAAATAAGATACGACCGAAATATTGAAATACGTCTACGGTTGAAAAATGGGAAGATTCCGACAAAATCTGTGTGCCGAATGTTGCGGTTAGCTGTTTTTTACTTCCGTTTTCCTATGGGTAGCCTGACGTTCGGTAAATATTTTGAGGAAAATTTTTATACGATTAGTTGCGTCTCATCGATCTGATACTTTTCTCTGTTGAAGGGCACGCCAAAAAACGTCATTTAGACGGGCCAATTGCCGTTTCAAATCATCTAGAGGTTTGACTTTGTAGTTTGACCAAAGAATAGCCGACGACATAGTTAACTTCGTCGGCTAAACTCTTGCGATCCGCGCCGTTTCATTGTCCGCCGTTGGATGGGCGAGATCTGACGGCTGCTGAGAGCATGAAGTATAGCCGACGAGATTCAAATTATAGCCGACGAGATTCATATTATAGCCGACGAGAATCATATTATAGGCGACGACATAACGACTTCGTCGGCTATAACCGACCCGCAAAGCCCAACTTCGGCCCAGCCCGGATTTCGGGTCAGAGTATAGCCGACGAATTTCGTCGGCTATAGTATAGCCGACGAATTAAAATTAAATCGTCGGGTATAGTCCACACTATAGGCGACGAAATCCATACTTTGTCGGCTATAACCGGCCCGCAAAGCCCAACTTCGGCCCGGCCCGAATTTCGGGTCAGAGTATAGCCGACGAATTAAAATTAAATCGTCGGCTATAGTCCTTCGATTTAAACCGCAACAGAGGCGCCTCTCCCTCATTTTCTGCCTAATTCGGATTCCCTCCCCACCCGACGCCGATCGACCCAGCCCCACCCGACGCCGATCGACCGATCGACCCAGCCCCACCAGCCGCCGCCCTAGCCGCCGTCGCCGCCCGACGCCGATCCACCCGCCGCCGCTCGACGCCACCCGACGCCGCCGTTCGACGCCACCCGACGCCGCCGCTCGACGCCACCCGACGCCGCCCCCAGGACCCTCCCCACCAGTCGCCGCCCACCGCCGATCCAACAGACGCCGATCCGCCGTCGCCGCCCCTAGGACCCTCCCCACCCGACGCCGATCCACCCGCCGCCGCCCCTAGCCGCACCACCATGTCAGGTACTAAATGCTCTCCCTCATTTATGGTTTTTGGAAATTTTGTGGAATTTTGTGGTTTTGTGGAATTTAGGGATTTTGTGAAATTTTATGGTTTTTGTGAAATTATGTGGAATTTAGGGTTGATGTGCAATTTTTGTTAATTTTGTGGAATTTTGTGGAATTTTGTGGAGGATATATATATATATATATATTTTCGGAATATATATATATAATTAGGTATAAATATATTTATGTATATATATAATTAGGTATATATATATATTTAATGAAGTTTTTTATTTTGTTGTGAAATTTATGGAATTTTGTGGAAATTTTTTTAATGTTGTGGAATTTTTGTTAATTTTGTGTAATTTTGTGGAATTTTTAGGAGGATATATATATATATATATATATATATATATATTTCGGAATATATATATATATATAATTAGGTATAAATATAGTTATGTATATATATAATTAGGTATATATATTTAATGAAGTTTTTTATTTTTTTGTGAAATTTAAGGAATTTTGTGGAATTTTTTTTAATTTTGTGGAATTAACAAGATTTTTTAGGAGGATATACATATATATGTATATATCTATATATATATATATATTTCGGAATATATATATATAATTAGGTATAAATATATTTAGGTATATATATAATTAGGTATATATACATTGAATGAAGTTTTTAATTTTTTTGTGGAATTTTTGTGCAATTTATGGAATTTATATACTAATTGTGCAGGAAACCGCCGCACTGTAGACCGATGGCTTGGCAGACCGACCGAGAGCGACCCCGACGCTCAGGCAGGAGCCAGCCGTGGGGGGAGCGGATCCAGCGGTCGTCGGGGCCTAGGCCGGCCTATGAGTCGACGAGAGGAGACGTTGATGGGATTGACCCCGAGCGATCCATGTGGGGGCTCCTCGTATGAGTCGACGGGAGCGGGCCCTGAGTCGAGTGTCGGAGGAGGACGCAGAGCCACCAGACCCCAGTGCACTTCAGCACTGTTCCAGGTTATGTGTTTCGCTTACCTGGACTGGTGGAGAGACGAGCAGCTGAAGAACAGGTTATGTGTTTCGCTTTTTTTTGTATAAATATATTTATTGGCAGTGTACGAAAATAGCTAACAGTTGTGTTTTGTTAATATAGGTACTCCGAGTGGAAGAACGAGCTGTCGACGCACTACAGGACGTACCATGTGGAGCAGCGCTTGGAGCGAGGTGCAACCCCCCACGACTTCCGGTACAGGGAGTATGAGTGGCTATGGCTGGTAGCCTACTTCGGGAGCGACAGGGTCTCGGTAAGAAAATTTAGCCTGCTAGTATATAACTTTTTAATGTTATTTAATAATTAAATTATGTAGTTACTGAATTAAATTAATTAGTTAGTTAGTTATTAGTTATTAAATTAAGTTAGTTAGTTAGTTACATAGTTAGTTAGTTCGTTACTAAATTAAATTAAATTAAATTAAATTAAATTAGGTAGTTAGTAAGTTAGTTAGTTACTAAATTAAATTAGTTAGTTAAGTAGTTACTAATTAAATTAAATTAGTTAGTAACTAAATTAGTTAATTTTATTTTGGTTAGTTCCTAATATTTTAATTTAGTTACTAATTTATATTTGCGTTTATATGTTCGTTCTTATAATACAGAAAATCTCGAAGACGAACAGCGACAACTGCAAGAGGAACGAGCACCCCCACCACGGCGGCGCCCGCTCCTGGAGGCAGTGGGCAGATATTGCGAGGAGGGACCGACCGCTGAGGCCGTTGTCGTGGATTCATGCGCAGATGTATCCGGGGCGTCCCGACCAAGTGGTAAGTATTCGCCCATCTTCAATAAAAATGTTTCATTAAATTAATTTATATATTTTTTTTATTAATTCGTTTATTATATTTTCTTGTCAATTAGGCGGAAATAGATGCGGAGACCGACGCGATCACCTTCGGGATCGCGCGAGACACCCTGGGGGAAGGGGCGTCCGACGAGGCGATCGCGGAGTTTGCCTCCACGATCGACACCCTTGAGCCGCGCTTGGCCTCTCAGATCATGCACGCGGCGGTAGGGACGGGCAACAACTACTTCTACCAGAGAGGCCTAAGCGCGGCGGGAGATGGGGTTCTCAAGTACACGCCGGCCAATCCCAGCACTTAGCGTGCGGCTTCGACGAGAGGAGATTTGCAGACGCAGCTGCAGAGGACTCAGGCGGAGTTGGCGAGGGCGGTGGAGGCGCTCCAGCAGGCGGAGTTGGCGAGGGCCGCGTAGGCTTCGGCGCAGTAGGCCAGAGACGCATCTGTGGCGGAGATGTACCGATGGATGCAGCTATCTTGGGAGGCCCAGCAGGCTGGACTCCAGCCCCCGCCTCCGCCACAGATGCCCCAGTTTGTCGTCCCCACTCCCCACCCGCATCGGAGTACGCCAGGCGATCAGGATAGCCGTAGCCACCGGAACTCGAACGATCCGGTCGACGACGCTACGCGTTTAGGGGGTGATGATGAGTAGATGACTAGTTAGCTAGGGGGTTAATTTGTACAGTAGGTAGGATATTAGGGATGGATTGATGTGGATATTTGTTGGATATTTGGATGTTTGTTTGTGGATTTTCTACAGCCAAACCGAAGACGAAGTGAAATTGGGCCCGAGTTAAATTTTTAATTTTTTTTAAATATTTAGGGGTTATAGCCGACGAAATGGGCCATATTTCGTCGGCTATACCCTCCCGGCTTCCGGCAAAAAAAAGCTGTTCCTGGTACCGGCGATTGTTATGGCCGACGATTAATTCGTCGGCTATGCCGGAAGTATAGCCGACGACACTATCGTCGGCTATACTTCCGGGTTAGGGGCAATTACGTAATTGTTGAAGCCGACGATCCTGTCGTCAGCAATGTTCGAAGTATAGCCGACGACACTTTATTCGTCGGCTATACCACGTGGTTTATAAGCCGACGACTTACCCTCAGTGTCGTCGGCTATACTATAGCCGACGGAGCATTCCCGACGAGATAATAGCCGACGAAGTATCGTCGGCTATGACTATAGCCGACGATTTAATGAAAACGGCCGACGAGATGGCGTCGTCGGCTATAGCCCCTTTTCTGGTAGTGTGAATCCAGAAAAAATCAATATGCATGATAATCTACATCATGCTTTAGCATATTAGTATGATATTCATGCTAATAGCGGTGCCATAAAAATTCTATTGGAATAAAAGAGAAAATATTGTGTTTGATCATAGAGAAAAAGAATGTATTAATATGGTGAAGAACAAAAAGTAATAGTCCTGCTAGTTCAATGGTCTGCGATAGCCAAATACCAAAATGAAAACATAAACAAAAGAGTCATGGATAATTATGGGTAAGCAATGGAGTACTGATAATAAATATAAAAAAAAAGTCTTGCCTCATTCTTGCTCAAACAAATCGAAGCAAATGAGTCAGTAGTTATAGCCATCTATCGTCCCTTCATCAAGATCTATGAAGAAAATATTGCAAACCGAATCAATTTAATATTGCAAGTCGAATCATTTTGTTTACATGATCAGACTACATAACATGCGAAACAAAACATAAATAGGTTAAACAAAATCAATCACAAACTATGCTCATAGATCGTGATAATCATGGTCCAATAGCAACAAATGTTGCACCAGGAGTATCATATATCATCATCGAGATTTCAAGGAAAAAGAATTTGGCGAAGAAAAAAAATGATGAACAACCGCAGAAAAGTATTTTTGAAATTCTAGGGTTGGTCATTATCAACTCAAGGTAGAGAAAAGATAGAGAGAGAAGGGTTGGAAGGAAGTAGAAGTCTACTCATTCATTCTCATTAGCCTCTTTATATAGAGGTAGAGTTTACATCAAAGTACATAACTAATGAGTATTTACGTGGACAGCCACATACACATTATAATATTTACAACAATTTGTAATTTATGGTGCTAAGCTAATCTTCGTGTGTATTGTTTAGTTTTAGTTTTTTTTTTTTTTGAGAAGGGTGTGTATTGTTTAGTTAATCATAGATGACTTACGACATATATAGTCTTATTCTTATTACTTTTTAGTTTAGATGTGGATTTGCATCTTATGGTTCTTTATATTTTCTTCCTTCTATTTCGATGTGGTTTTGCATCTTATGAGTCTTTTGGACCCGATCCGGGAATAGATTTGATCTTGGGAAATCGATGGAGTATGGCCTTCTTCCGGCGCGGTCGAGGTGGCAGTAGGTCGAGGATGGAGATCCGGCAACGGCGGAGCGGGGCGGCCATGGTTTGGGTGGTGGCGTTGATTTTATCTGTTCCATGTGGTATGGCTTGGGCTTGGGCCTTCTGTTTGGGCCTTCGCTTGTGCGTGGTCGATTGGCCTTGTTGGCTGTGAGGCAAGGAGTGGTGGTGTGCGGTGACGGGGAAAGTACGGTGGCAGCGGACTGCTGGAATCAGTATCTTGATCTGAGTCGGATGCTTCTGTTGAGGCTTTGGTTGTGTTCATGGCGGATTTAGTACCCGGCGAATGGTCAACACGTGCGGTGGCGGACGTCAATTTCAGTCATGTTGTGCTGTGTGCTAGCGTGCCAGTACCTTTGAGTTAGGTACAACTTTGATCCGGACGACCTCTGGCAAGCGTACTTCTGGCGAGTATATTTGTCTGCTCCCAATTCTTGACTTTTTGACCAAGCGACTGTCACGCGGGCGTTGACTAGGCCGGCGTAAGAGGCTCGAACAAGACCTAACAAAAGTATATTAGGATTTTCTTTCAACCTATGACAGATTGAGTAATCTTACTTCGATCTTGTGATGCAAAGTAGAGCAATAATTCAAGATCGCGGGGAATAGTTCTCCTCAAACCTATAGAAGATTGGTTTACGTTTTGATACCGGAGTAACGACTCGATTTGCTACTGGCGTAGCGACTGACACTGGGTGCTTCAGCGAGCGCAGACACGAGGCGAGCGTGCGACTCTGTACGTATGGCGCAGTATGCGGCTCTGTACGTATGGTAGCAAGTTGCGGCTACGATGTGCGGATGCTGGAAGCGATAGGTCTTAGCGACTCTCGACACTAATGCAAGGCACACTTCGACAACCGTGCAAGTATACAGCGACCGGTGGCAGGCGTAAGGTTGCAGCGTGGTTGGATGGTGGTTGTTTGCGGTTTGTGGAGGCAGTGCGCGTAAGATGCTCTGGGGAGACTTTGCAAGGTTTGCGATGTGCAAAAGCTTGTGTGTTTGTTAGATGGTTGTGAACATTTTCTACGTTGTATAAGAGCTCTTTATATAGAGGATGTCAAACCCTAATACTTGCGTATCAAGCAGCATAATAGATTTGGAGATCAATCAGGATTCAATTACCTTAAACCACCTCCTTTTCAGATTGCCAAAGGAAACCCAACTCCATTCTAAGAAGAAAAGATTAAATGTTCATCAGATTATTCTTTAATGAATAACCTCGTGGGACTCGATCCACAATCTCGGACAAATGTCAATTTAGGCCCAAACATTGCCCCCCAGCCTTTGAAATTGAAAACCTAGTGAAATTGATAAAGGTTGAAAAGCCCAATCCGAACCCATTTAAAAAAACTGAAACGATGCGTCGTTCCCTCTAACACCGCAACTTTACCAAACTGAGCTTAGAGAATTGTTCCCGAAACCGTCAAACGTTGTCGATCCTAATTCTTCAAAATTCAAAGAACCCCTTTCGGATTCCATAAAACCCATATCAAGAATCACTAATTCACATCTCAACCTCCATCTTCTCATCTTCTCATCTTCTTTAACCAAAAAGATCATGACTTTCGAAATTCAATATGCTTCCGCCGTACAGGGGAAAGAAAGAATCACCTCCTCCATTATTGAAGTATCAAGCTCCTATCAAACCTCCATCTCCCCACCCGACGACTATGGCCGTGCTGGGCTGGGACCACGCCAACAAGAGTTTCGCCACGATTCTATCTTTCCATTTATTGATAGCTCGCGACCTTTTCTGGTGGCCTTTCGCCAAAAAGGTGTCAAATGCGGGGATTGGCAGACTTCCAATCACTATGAAATCCCAATAGCATCCGCCTCCTGGCCGTTGCCAACCCCGGCAATGATATAATGGTATGAGGAAAGGCGGTCAGTTGATGAAGGTCGATGGCGAGCAGCAGGGATTGACGAAGCCCTCTACATCAGCTTCGCACTCAACCCAAAGGGAGGAAACAGGTGTGCTCTCATGCCTCTGATTAGTCTCTGGAACCCTTCTGCTAATGCCTTCGATTTAAAATTCGGGCAAGCTAGTATCACCCTACTAGACATGCATGCTGGCCTAGGATTTCCCCTACGCAGAAAACCCTTCAGTGTGGATGATTACTCTGAAGTGGATGTGCCCTCAATCACCCTTCCAGAGCCCCCTACTCGGAGCTGGCAAAACTGGATAGCCAAGTTCTGAAACTATAAGGATGACATAGGTGTGATAGCCTTTCTTGATTTCTGGCTGAACAAGTTCGTATTATGTTCGACCGCCAACAAGATGACCAAAATCTATAGCAGAATGGCTGAGATTTTGTATGCTCACAAAGAAATTGGCCTTGGCCAAATAGTACTGGCTTATCTGTATCGGTGTGATAGGAGCACAAAGTGCGACAATATTAATATGTTTATGCCCTCATTTATGCTTCGTTTAACCCTTATTTATCTAAGATAGAGTCATAATATAGTTTAGTGTCATTTTGGAAGAATTTTGGAAAAATGTGCTTAATTGTCAGAAAAACGACTAAGTATAGAAATCTGAGGAAAAAGTGCAAAATATGTTGTTTTCGTGATTTTGAGGCCTGTGCTTGACTGACTTATTCTTTTCCAAATTTGATGAAATTTGGCAAGCATATAACTGGCAAGCTGAAGTGTATTGTATCAAAATTTCAGATCAATCGAAGTTCAGGAAGCCACCCAAAAGATGGCTGCAACTTGGCAGTTTGAACAAAGATCACCAGGGACTACCAGGATTTTCCTGGGACTGTGTCCTGATTTCTGGAATTTCTGTGGAACACATCGCTTGGAACCAGAGAACTTGCCATATGCCCTTGGACAGCTCTACGTGTCTAGTTTCTCTGAGACTTAGAATCGCATCAATCGGAGCTCCGAGGAGGGAGTTATGTCATAATTACCAGAGCAAGGTCATTCCTGCCGAGAAAACCAAGTTTCTGCCTCTTTTCCTTTGTTTTTGTTTTCGATGGACATTTTGGTGTACAATTACATACTTAAAGATTGTCCAAGCTTATTGAAGGATAGAGAAAGACATCGAGCTAAGGCAATGATGAAAACACGAAGAAAGAAGCATTCCTAGTCAAGCTAGGAGAATGCTGCCGGTTTTGTATTCTTGACGGTTTGTGTATTTTTCATGGATCAAAGTTCACCTAATAGAGTTGTCAAGTCCACATATGAAGTCCATGAAGATACGCAGCCCATGCTATGAAGAAAAATCAGAAAAAGAAGTCCAAAAATGCAATATTTATCCCACAAGGAAACATAAGCCAACTAGGAAAAGGAGTTCCCCTTCCTTGTGTGCCCGGCAAACCCTAGCCTTTTTCCTCTATATAAAGCCATCTTTTCGACAGAAAAAGCTGTCACATTCTAAAGAAAAAACCTAACCAAAGCTCTACCAAAATTCCCAAGAATCCTACATAAAACCCTAGCCGAAAATCACCCCCATCTCACCTTACTTTTTCTGCCGACACATAACCACTGCCAAGCAGCCACTCCTTTCACCTTCCGCCGGATCCACACGAGTCGGAGTCATCAAGGTGTCTACAAAAGTGTGATCCATTACCCTCTTTCGGTTTTGTAATTTTTATGCAGTTATGTTAAACTTTGTCTATAAAGATAGCATGAATTCTTGGTTTCAAACTCTATGTCTATATATTGTTTGGATTGAAGTTTGGTTTTATGATTTGCATGTTCAATTTGTTTTCTTTATTTTTAATTGGTTCTTGAGAGTAAAGAATCGGATTGTATGTTAAAGAGTAAGGAAAATATGTAATGAATTAGTAAATAGGGCAAACGGCAAACATGTGTTAATTTGGTTTTAGATTTTTCTTGACTTGTTCTTTGAATTCGTGTGCTTAAAGGTTGGTAGTCTATGCAATTGCAATGTGTGGAATATTGATCTCATTAGCCGAAAAGAATATAGATTAAGTAATCTTTAGGGTTATTTTATTTGTGTTGTTTTCACAAGGGTTAGAGTGGTTTAAAGAACATGCTTGTTAATGAGAAGAGTGACGCCTTGCTTAATTAACTTGTTTCAGACTCAAAAGATTTCGTGCTCAATTACTATGCATGTTTGTTTTCATCTATAGGAGTTCTCAAATATGTTTAGTACAATTTTAGGATTAGACGTAAAGTTAATCTTGAATACTTGTGAAATCTAAATCGGTTAGTAATACCTATAGGGAGCTAATTAGGTCGGAGTTAAGTCGTGTCTAGAACACGTTAATGCTTTGCCGTGAGTCTTGTTTGCTTGTTTGTTATGTGTTTTGATTGGTTTCGTGTTAGTGAATTGTGGAAGAATGTTGACCAAAGTTGTATATAATAGTTTAGAGTTTAATTTCCTACATTTTAATTTCGTGCCTAGATGTTAGAAGGCAGCTTTGCTGCCGATCACAATTCATCCCCCATGATTTCATTTCTTGTTTGTATATATGTGAATAAAGTGACATTGTTTGTGTGTGTGTGTGTGTCTATATATATATATATATATATATATATATATATATATATATATACAGGGCCCTTCCAATGAGGGATCCCTTATTATGACTTATATGAGGGATTGAGAATTACACCAACTTTTCGATCATCATTTTCAATCTTAACCATTCAATCTCTTCATATATATGAGTAGATCATTTCTGGAAAATTTCATCCCAATTGGTGATCGTTGAGGTGCTCAAAACTGCGATGTGCATGAATGGTTCAAATCTGCCAGATTTGAGCCGTCTATTGATTTAAGCTAGTTCGAAGCCTTAACGATCACCAATTGGGATGAAATTTTCCAGAAATGATCTACTCATATATATGAAGAGATTGAATGGTTAAGATTGAAAATGATGATCGAAAAGTTGGTGTAATTCTCAATCCCTCATATAAGTCATAATAAGGGATCCCTCATTGGAAGGGCCCTGTATATATATATATATATATATATATATGTGTGTGTGTTTTGTTTAACATTCTCATGTTTTAAGTACCCTTAATCTCCGGCTTAGAACGATCCCTACTTATGTCTATACTACTAACGATTGTAGGGTTATTATTTGTGTGAGCCTCGCGGCTCACGTCAGTGTCTTCACACCCTATCCGCCACACCCCTAAGCTGCAAAGTATCTGGACCTCTTTGGATCTTAGAAATTTGGTCGCAAATGTACTTTCCTGGGTTGGCACCTCCTGAGCCTATTAAGATTGGCGAAGACAGATGCTCAGGGATTGCCTATGCTGGATGCAAGCCTAATTACGGTCAAGGCTATGCAGTGTGCTTTGACATCATCTTCAATACTGATGCTCAAGGCTTCTACTCAAGCTCAAATGCTCCTGCACAAGAGGCACCCCAAGGCTTTGAAGGATGGCTTCCTTCCTTCTACAAACCAATGCGAGGAAGGACGGAGGTTGTTCCTCCATTGTATATCCATGACGGATTTCCCCCTCTTTACCCCTGACAAAGGCGAGCAAGGTGTCGAGGTATATGCCCCCCAGCTGTTCGCCAGACAGTTGGGGTTGACCCAACTTCTGCCCTATCCCCCAGTCCAAAGCCTAAACATGTTTTCTGGCTGGCGACCAAGCAGAAACACCCCTGCTGATGAAGATGCTAATCTTACGTCTGCCTTGCGGCCCGCCAACTTCCCAAGCTTGGAACAATGCCCTGAACTGGAGATCTCTGGCGAGGCTGCTACAGAATACAATGCTTGGTGGGCACAATTTAGAGGAAGGTTCTTTCAAAAAGAATCCCTTCACTACTTCCGGGCTCTCTTCGACAATCAGCGTCAGTTCCTCACCCCCGAAGATGCCAAGGTTCTTGATGGAGATCCTCTCTATCCAGAAATAGACCCCGAGCAGGTATGTCTTTACTCTTTCTGGATCTATATGTTAATTTGTAAATGAAGACCACTAACTGATTTTCATTATCACAGACTCCTGACAAACCAAGCAAGAGCAAAGAGAAAAAGAAAAGCTCCCAGACCTCTACAAGTAAGCCTGCTAAAAAGAAGGCAAAAACTCTAACTGTGGCTGAAGAGTCAGATCCTGAAGATCACGAGCCAGTAAGTTATCAGTACTTACTCTAATGTATTACTGCACCATTGATTTATACAATGATTTTAACATAGCAAGTCTGATGCAATTGAAAAAATTTCTCCCACAGGGATTAGTAAGGAAAAATAGATCAACTTCAACCTCGTCCGCCACGGTGATTGAAGTATCTTCAAGTGAGTCATCTGAATCATCTCATAGTTCATCTTCTCTTGGGGATCCTGAGCCAAGAGGCGAAGAGCCTGTTGACTTTGCTGAAATCCAACGAATGACTAAACAAATTGAAAAGGAGATTCAACGGGTTCGTGAGAACACTGTTCTTAATGCACCCCCACTAAGATTTCTTCCTGCTGATACAGGTAATACTAGTCTTCCAATCAATCCCCTGGCGATTTCTTCGATTACTACCGAGATTCTCCCTCTGATCACTCCAACTCTCCCTACAGAGCCAGTGATTGAAGACGTGGCTGCTTCACAGGCTACTGAAGTTGTAGCGTATGTCGGACCAAGTCTTGAACTTGTCCCTATATTACCAGAAGACAATCTAATCCCTGAAGCAGTTATTGGCGACGAGGGAATAACTCTATTCCCTGAAGTAGTCACGCTAGAAGATGAAGATGTAATTCCCTCCTCCTCTGCTAGAACTTATACAGCGGCTGGCGAATGTTCAACCATCCATCCAAGTTCTTCCTTAGACTACTCCTCAGAGCTTCAAAAGCAGCCTCCAGCTGAGCTTCTTACAGACACCTTGCGAGTGACCGAGGTACCTCTTAAAAGCCTTTGGCTCTTTGTATTTTGATAGTATCTTTAGCACTCCTCACCACCTTTATGCTTACGTAGGTAAGTGAAGTTCAGCACATAACTGGGAATGGTGAGGCTTCTGGCGAACAAATTCCAGTTACAACTTTGCCCAGCCAGGATGTGCAGATTGAGGCATCTCCTATCCAGGTTTCAACTCCTCAACCTCCAAAGACAGGATTGGTCTTACCCCCACTAGGGGAGGATCCACTTTTAAAGTTCCCAACCCCCAAGAGAGATCCCCCTGAACTGAGAGAAGCATGGAACTTCGTGCAGCAACTGGGAAGCTTGGATCTGAAAGACGCAGCAGTAGCGACCAAATTTCATTCTTTTGTTCAAACATTGCAAAATCATGTTAACCGCCTGCCGCCCATGGTTCAAGCAGATTTTAAGAACCTCCTGGCGAGCCTTCCTGATCTTCTGAAATCTCTCCATGATAAATTAGGAGCGGTTCCATCTCAGCAAGGTAAGACTCAAGATGCAACCGCAGCCCTCACTAGTGCTATGAATGCATATTATGCCTTTGTATCTGCTGCAAGCAATGAATGTGAGGACGATATCACACTACAACACTAGAAATCTTAGGTGACGAAAAATTTTCGTCACCTAAGACAGTTTTTCGTCGTCTAAGTACTTAGGTGACGAAATTTTTGTCACCTAAGTTTCGTCGTCTAAAAGTCGTGGTCTAAGTAAATAGGCGACGAAAAAAAAAATTCTTCGACTAAGTAACCACTTAGGAGACGAAATATTTTCGTCGTCTAAGTACTTTGGTGACGACCAATCTTTCTTAAAGGACGAAAATTTTCGTCGACCTGACTTTACTTAGGTGACGAAATAAGTTTTTCATCGCCTAAGTGTAACACTTAGGTGAAGAAAATATTGATTTTCGTCGCCTAAGTATAACACTTAGGTGAAGAAAACATTGAGTTTCGTCACCTAAGTAATACACTTACGTGAAGAAAACATTGAGTTTCGTTACCTAAGTAATACATGTTCTTACCTAAAACCCGTAGGCTTGGCAGAGACAGATGAATCCAAGTGTGATCTCCTGTAAACCTGCCTACTAAGGGGAATACCGGGCGGGCCGGTCTTCTCCTCTCCGATGCCTAAGTTAGTACAGTTGGGATGAATAGATAATTTAAGCACGTATGATAAGCAGTAGGAAAAATCAGTTACCTATTGATGAGGGTAGTTGAGGCCCTTATATAGGTGGCCGGGCGTGAGGTCTGGCCTCACTCTTCGATGTGGGACTGGCTTCCTTCTGTTCATACACCAAAGGGCAGCTCTGGTGACCTCTTTGGCAGGCTAGCGCCCCCGGTCCCCGGGTCCCTGGTCGCAAGGTAGACTGCTGGGCCCCGGCTCCGGGTGCTAGCGATCTGGTTCCTGGCCCTAGGCCGGCCCCGGGTGCACTGGTTGTGGTCTGTGGGCCTGTTGTAGCCCCTCTGTGGCTACTGTCAACAAGTCCCCCAAGTTTCCGGTTAAGTGCAATCTTGAATGGGGACTTAATATGTCTTGCTTCTGCCCCGCAGACCCGCAGTTGCCAACCTAACGGTACCCAGTCCCCCAAGTCCGTATTGAAGATTGGGGGTGACCGGGCGTTCGGTCAGAGTAGGCGTGGTGAGTACCTGTTAATGATGATGTGCGACAGTTATGAGTATGCTTGCAATACAAATGGTATTGTGCTCAAGTGATGTCGTGCCATGAGCATGGAGCGGGGTGAAACCCGGAGAGTGCATGGGATGATAATGGGGCGTTGAAATCCGACATGCAATAGATATGGAGCAGGGTGAAACCCGTAGAGTGCATGGGATCTCGACCGGGCGTTCTGCCATATCGGAACGAGTCCCCCAAGGTGAAATTGCCGAACCGACCGGTGGACCCCCATACCGTATCGAGTCGGAGAGTGCGTGGGATCTCGACCGGGCGTTCTGCCATATAGGAACGAGTCCCCCAAGGCGAAATTGCCGAACCCAACGGTACCCCCATACCGTATCGAGTCGGAGAGTGCGTGAGATCTCAACCGGGCGTTCTGCCATATCGGAACGAGTCCCCCAATGGCAGGCCGGGAGGGGCCCCGCAGCTCGGCCCAGCTTGTGTTGGAATAAGAGTGGGGCGACGTGCCTGCGGGGAGAGTTCTGGATCAGAGAAACAATCTGCCCGGTGGGGAGGCGTTGAGATGACAAGTCTCGCCTTGAATCCTCATTTTGATCGCAGTTCAGTGCGATGCATGGTTTTTATCCTGTTGGACAAGAGTACATGTGTTAGATGTAAACTCGCCCGGGTGTATAAAGCCCATGCCGGTTGAATGTTCTCATAACCGGAGTCATGCCATGGAGCCGGTTGAATGATACCTAACCGGTGAGGGGCCATGGAGTCGGCTGGATGTCTCCTAACCGGTGAGAGGCCATGAAGCCGGTTGAATTATACCTAACCGGTGAGGGGCCATGGAGCCGGTTGGATGTCTCGTAACTGGTGAAATGCTCTCAAGCCGGTTGAGTGTTACCTAACCGGTGAGAGGCCATGGAGCCGGTTGAATTATACCTAACGGTGAGAGGCCATGGAGCCGGTTGGATGATCATAACCGGGGAGAAGCCTTCGAGCCGATTGAAAAATCATAACCGGAGAGCTGTCGTGGAGATGCCATGCAGCCGGTTGAATGATACCTAACCGGTGAACTGCCATGGCTCCGGTTGGAAGATCATAACCGAAGAGAAGCCTTCGAGCCGGTTGAAATATCATAACCGGAGAGCTGTCGTGGAGATGCCATGCAGCCGGTTGAATGATACATAACCGGTGAACTGCCATGGCTCCGGTTGGAAGATCATAACCGGAGAGAAGCCTTCGAGCCGGTTGAAAAATCATAACCGGAGAGCTGTCGTGGAGATGCCATGCAGCCGGTTGAATGATACCTAACCGGTGAACTGCCATGGCTCCGGTTGGAAGATCATAACCGGAGAGAAGCCTTCGATCCGGTTGAAAAATCATAACCGGAGAGCTGTCGTGGAGATGCCATGTAGCCGGTTAAATGATACCTAACCGGTGAACTGCCATGGCTCCGGTTGGAAGATCATAACCGGAGAGAAGCCTTCGAGCCGGTTGAAAAAATCATAACCGGAGAGCTGTCGTGGCCCTTGGGGAAGTGAGGAGGGGCTTGACGCCTCGGTTCCTGCTCCATCTCTCCTCCATGTCGCTCAAAGGCGGGACAAGTGGCTGACATGCATTTAAGGAGGAAGCCCATCAGTCCCGTCAGTTATGATGGCGTGGGAAGTTTACCAATGCTGTGACACGTGTCAGTAGGGAGCGATCTGAGATGGAGGGTCTGGATTCGTAGGCGTTTGAGTTGCCCTGATTGCGTGTTTTGGGGGGATTACAAGTGCCTAGGGCATCGGACCCCTCTATAAAAAGGCCTCCTCTTCCTTCATAAGTTCTGTTTTGTTCTTTGGCTCAGAGAGACGAAGAGAAGGTTAGAGAGGAATCCGGCGAAAGCTTTGTGGAGGTGCCCCGCTACATCCGTTGCCTCAAGCGTTCTTGTTCTTTGCCTGCCATTGCTCGGTGTTTTCGTAGGACGGACTTTCCTCGGTTGTGCATAGTAATCGGTAAGTCTTGCTTTCTTTGACTGGTGTTTTTTTTTTCTTCTTTTTGGCGTTTTGCGGCGAGAGAGGGGGGGGGGGGGGGGGGGGGGGGGCTGGGGGGGGGCTTTGTTGCCGACAGTGAGTTATTTTAAGTGGGGCGGCTGCGGTAATCTTGGAGAGGAGCCGCAGAGGGCGCTGTTCTAGCCTGTTGCTGACCAGCAGTGGGGTTTTGTTTTCTTCCCCTTAGGTTAAATGGCTTCTGCAAGTTCTGATGGGGCTTCCGAATCGGCCGACAGGCGTCCCGTCGTGGACGATGAGGAGAGGCTGGAGGATTGGCTCGGTTCGGAATCCCCGGATGCCGAAGCCGCTGACCGCTCCCGGAGCAAGGTTTCGTCTTCTGGGTCCTCGGGATCTAAGGAAATCCCGCACGGGGTGCGCTTTTCTGGCACTCCGCCCGTGAGCTACACCATCGGGAATGGGAAAGGGGCCGTGGTGTGTGATGAACCAGAGGGTAGTATGAATCTCGAAGAGATTGCCGCCTTCCGAGAGACGTGGAGTATCCCCGATGAGGTGGCGTTACGGCCACTGAATCCCGGAGAATCGGCCTGTAACCCGGAGCCGGGTTGGGTTGCCGTGCACTTGGACCAATTTCGCCACGGGTTTTCCCTCCCGCTGCCAGACTTCGTGCAGTACACGCTCAGTGCCCTGCAAGTGTCTCCCGCACAGCTTCCCGGGAACCAGTGGAGGAAGCTGCTGAGCCTCGGTTGCCTGTACGAGTTGTCCGGGATGAGCATGCAGACGGTGAACGAGTTTCGGGCATTGTACAGAATATCCTTCTCGAAGAAGAGGGGCTCCCGGGGTTGTCTGACCTTTAGCGCCCGACTGTTCCAGCCTATCATCACCCACATGCCTTCCTGGATAGACAATAGCTGGAGGAAAAAGGTGGTGATGGCGGGGGGGGGGGGGGGGGGGGGGGGGGAAGTGGCAAAAGAGGAGTAAAATGTACCGGGTTCCTGGTGCCTTCCAGCCCCTTGGCGACCAATCGTTCGAACTATCCGAGTTGGAGCGGGAAAGGATTACGACTATACTCGGATGCTGGGACGATCTCGAGCGAAGCTCTTACAACTTCATTCGGCGGGAGGTGTTGGAGTACTGCGATCTCGGGCGAGATCCTGGTGCGTAGCAAGGTTTAGTAGTGGCGTTTCTGCTGGCCGAGTTTTAAACACTAACGTTTTGCTTGTCCTGCAGGTGCATCTTCCCGGGCGGTCATTAAACCCGACAATACCTTTTCCATGGACGGTGAAGACCTTCTCTCAAGTCTGAAGGAAAAAGGGGAGGCCGTTTCGCGGACCTCGGTGGACGAGGAGTCCGGTCGGCTTACCGTTCATGCCGAACCGAGGGCCATGGACGTTGAGGGCGACGCCTATATTCTGAGGCGTGTGAAGAGTCACCCTGCTCCGCCCAAGGCGGGACTTGGAAATGGCAAGACCACCGGGGGGCCACCAAAGGTTCCTGGTGGGGTGAACCGGATTCCGTACCAGCTGGGATCAGTCCCGCTAGTCACCAGGGTCACCTGGTCAGGCGCACAATCTTCTTCACCGGACGGCCAGGGTGAGAAGAGGCGGAGGGTCATGGACATTCCTCCCTCCATGCTGGTGACGCTGACCGGCCGGTCGTCAGGTGATAACTTGGCGAAGCGGCTCAAGGTGACCAGTGGTGTGTCGAGTTCCGCTGGGGACAAGGCTGCCGCTGCTCCAAACTCTACCTGTCAGTAGAGTAGCCCCGCTCCTGCGGAGGAACAGAGGGGGAGTCTGGAGAATCCCTTCGTCCAGAAGGTGGCGGCAGATGTGGCTGGCCTTGGCCTGGACAGGCCTGGGGTCACCGGAGCCTTGGTAGGGAAGAACTGCCAAAAGTGCAAGGAGTCGGTCCTCCGGGTAAGAATTGCTCAGTGACATGGCACTGCTCGTAACTTGTTACCTTTGCTGCTTGTCTAATTGGCTCCCTGTTGTTGTGTAGTTATTGTACAATTTGTACCAGCCGGATCCGAGCGAGGAGCTGCCGGGGCTGAAGAGGCAGGTGGCCGCTCTGACAGAAGCCCGAGAGCGTCTGGAAGTGGAAAAGTCCAGGCTGGAGCGGGAGAAGGTCAGACTGGAGGAGAGGGCCAAGAAGCAAGTAGCCAAACTGGAAGAGCGGGTCCGGATCCTTGAGGAGGAGAAGGAGCTGGCCGAAGAGGAGAGGGCGGAGCTGGAGGCAAAAGTGGATGAGCTCCAGGTGGGAGCTGCCGCTGCGCGCGCCGCCGCTGCTGCTGCGTCTGGAAAAGAGGACCCGGAGCTTTACCAGCGGGTTGTCCTCAAGTATCATGAGAGCGATCAGTTTCTCGAGTTCCTGGAAAAGGCCAGGGAATCGGGTATCGCGGACGCTTACGTGGAGTGGGAAGAGAAGGGGTACCTGGATACCTCTCGAATGCCGAAGGCCGGAGCTGATGAGAATATCCATGAGCTGTTAGATATCCATGAGCAGTCGGTAGGCGAGGAGCAACCGGAAGGGGTAGGCGGGCCTGAAGAAGGTGCGGTGGCTTCATCTGGAAAAGCTGGTGGAATGCCCACTGAGATTTTTGCGGCTCTATGAGATTTTTGCTTTACTCTCCCCTTTTTTTTTTGTAGACCCGGCGGAATGGTTTTTGTTTGTATTATTCCTTGGATATAAATACACTTGCACTGGCGGAACCGGTGGAATTTTTTCTCAAAATAGTTGGCATACATCTCATGGTTATAACAGCCGAACCGATGATATGCCAAACTAACCGCTTGGAGGTTTGGGCGTGCCTACCAGGCCTGGCCCGGCTCCCAGTCGGGATCTGCTCTCCTTTCCCCTATATACCGCTGGAGCTGGCCGTTGCTAATCAAACCCTCCACCGCTGTCTTGAGAGCGAAGCACTTGTTTGTCCGATGAGTAGCTTCATCGTGATAGGAGCAGTGCTTGCCCGTTTGCGCCGGGGTAAGCTTCCCCTTTGGATACTTTCTCCTAGGCGGTGGGGGAATGATGTTCTCGTTCTCGTGCAAGATGTCTTCGTATGAGGAGGTTAGGGTAGTGAAGACCTCTTGACGTTCTGCTGGTATGATTGTCAGGGGGCGTTCTTGCCGGTACTGCGCCGGTTTGTGCTCGTTCTGGGGTTTGTCATGATAGCTCCTCTGCTGCCGTTGCCCCCAATATCTACTGGGCCGGCTCGGTCAGGCACCTCGGTTCTCGGTCCGGTGGCTGGCCTTGTCTTCTTGGCCGGGAGGGGGGTGATCCTCCCAGGGGTGCTCCTCCTGCTGCTCGTCCCGTTTTCTTTTCAGCAGGTGCTGCCCGTACGTTTCATGGTTGGCCTGAGCATGCCTGATGGCCATTGCCATCAACTCGTCATACCCCTGCGGGAGTTCCACCCGTATGGCGTAGGAAAATTTTCCTGGCCGGAGCCCCTATTTGAACGCCATCTCGGCGATACCCTTGTCGAGGTTCCGAACCCCGGCCGTCGCCGTCTGCCAGCGGTTGACAAAGGTCCTCAGCTCCTTGCCGGGTGCCTGCATGCAATTGAAGAGGATGGTCGATGTCCGGGCTCCTTCGACCCAGAGGATGAAGCGGCCTACGAGCCGATCGGCCAGCTGCTCGAACGCCTCGATGGAGTTTGCCGGAAGCTCATAGAACCAGCTGAGCGCCTCTCCAGACAGGGTTTCCTGGAAAATGTTGCAGCATACTGCGTCAGAATAGCCCTTGGCGCATGTCTGGGACCGAAAACTATCCAAATGCTGGTACGGACAGCTGGATCCTGAGTATGTGAGTTTTAGGGATTTCTGGTTACTAGACCTCCCCGATTCCAGAACCCGGTGAGAGAAATGGCCCATGCGCTCGTTGAATCGCGCGCCTTCCATCGGCCGCGCCGCCCTTCTCTCGTTGGCCTCCACTTGGGCCTTCAGATCCGACACAGTGTCGGTGAGTATCTGCAATGCCCGTGCAGTCGGGGTCGTGGCTTCATCCTCGAATGAAGCGTGTGGTTGCCGGGAGGTCGGGATCTCCGCTCGCTCTGGGGAGCGGGGCCTTCTCTCTGATGACTGTCCCGCTTCAAACTGCTGAGATCGGCCTGGCGTAGGTGCATGCGCCCTAGTCATAGCGTCGTCGCGCTGCTGTCCTCTCTCCAAGGCGGCTACCAGAGCAGCATTCACCGCCTCCATTTCCTCATACCGGGCATTGGATCGTGCCCTATCCCGGTCGCCCTCCTCGCGTAGGCGACCGACTTCCTTTGCCATTGCCCGTATCTCTCCCGCTATATCGCGCCGGTCGAGACTGTACGTGGTGTCCCGGTCACTATCACCGAGCGGGCTCTCCTCCCTGTCGCTCGAATCGTCCGAGAATGTCAGCGAAAAGCCCCGGTGCGCTGGTTGGTCGTGCTTCACCAGGCCTTTCCCGCGCGAGCTATCAAGGTATCGCCCCGGCGTGCCGGCCGGCCTCCCACAGCTCATGCCTTCCTGGTTGTCCTGGTCGCTGCGCTGCTCTCGCGCATTGACCGGGGTGGAGATGAACGCTTGTTCTGGCACAACACGCTGCTCCTTGGTGGTATTTCTTTCCTGGCCTGCCTCAGAGCTTTCTGCCATTGGTAATGCTTACGTGGTTTTATCGTATCCCTTCCCACAGACGGCGCCAATTGTTTGTACCTAAAACCCGTAGGCCTGGAAGAGACAGATGAATTCAAGTGTGATCTCCTGTAAACCTGCTTACTAAGGGGAATACCGGGCGGGCCGGTCTTCTCATCTCCGATGCCTAAGTTAGTACAGTTGGGATGAATAGATAACTTAAGCACGTATGATAAGTAGTAGGAAAGATCAGTTACCTATTGATGAGGGTAGTTGAGGCCCTTATATAGGTGGCCGGGCGTGAGGTCTGGCCTCACTCTTCGATGTGGGACTGGCTTCCTTCTGTTCGTACACCAAAGGGCAGCTCTGGTGACCTCTTTGGAAGGCTGGCGCCCCCGGTCCCCGGGTCCCTGGTCGCAAGGTAGACTGCTGGGCCCCGGCTCCGGGTGCTGGCGATCTGATTTCTGGCCCTAGGCCGGCCCCGGGTGCACTGGTTGCGGGTCTGTGGGCCTGTTGTAGCCCCTCTGTGGCTACTATCAACAATACACTTAGGCGACGAAACCGTAACTTTAGTCGCCTAAGTTATTCAGTAATTATTATTTTTTCTTTTAATTAAACTACTTAAGCGACGAAGAGTTATTTTCATCGGCTTAGTGGAAAACTTAGGCGACGAAATTTTCCTTCGTCCCCTAAGTAGTTTAATTTAAAAAAAAATTAGAAAATTGAGACAAAATATAATTAATATATTAAAAAATTTATTCATACAAATTAAATACTTAATATTAATATATTTGTTCATTATATACACACTCTACAGTGCATTAATTATACTTCATATCAAACCTCATCTCAATCTCTCCCTCTCTCTCTTGCTCTCTTTCTCGATCGCTATATTCCGATATAACTATATAAGGTTTTCTAGCTGCACCGAGTTCCCAAAAACTACTTCTCTGTTCTCTTCGACTTGATCGAGTTTCTCTACAAGACCGCAACATTCTCAGTATGCCTGTAAGAACCTCCGATGCCTTTCAATCCTACCCCCATAAACACTACCCTGCAGACTTCAATTCACTGCACGATGTATGGCCTTGAAGTTGTCTGAGGCGGAAAAAATCATTTTGCAGAACCGTGTTAAACTCTGTATACAATATTCATAAATAATGAGTTTGTATATTACAGCAAGAAATTCAGTAAGAGCATGTACCTGAATCTATGGCCTGTACCTCTCTCTCCATGGCTTCAATTTTCATTAGAGGTGAAACAAGGAACTGAGAAAATCTGAAAGACCAAAGAGTCCAAATAAATAAATATCAAGATGTGAAACATAATGGAAATCAATAAAATTGAAATGCTGCTGGACAAATATACTTATATATGAAATATTTGCTAAATATAGCATTTTAACCTGTTTGATAATTTGCGAACAATGTACATACATCTTATCATAATTTAATATAGGCATAGGCATCTCCCTGTGAATTAAGGTAAATGGAACACTTGATGGAAAACATCTGGTAACTTTGTACTCCCCATGAAGAGCATGTGTTCTGCAAAACATTCATAAATATGTAAGTGATGTCTATGCATAACAACATTCATTCACCATTTGAAGAAGGCTAAACATGTGTAACACAAACCTAGAAAATGGGCAAGCCCTTGCCTCGACAGGGTCAAAGAAGCTGCCTATTCCAACACACATTGCTACTGCTGCCTGAAAAGACGAGTAAACATCTTTGATTATCCACTTATCTCAAATGCTTGCAACTGAGCTACGAAACTTAAGAGTTCATTCACACACACACACACACACACACACACACACACATATATATATATATATATATATGCAAGTACATTATACACAATCTGACACAAAGTGTTCGATCCAAGTACAAGAACTATACATGGCAGGTTACACTTGACCCAAATACAAAACACCGAATACGAGAGCAGAGAGACAGACAAATTCCAACCACTCATAATCAACTAACCAAGACTGGTTCAGGCAATGTAATTTCACTAATTTGGCTTTGGTTATAATAACAAACCTGGATTCTGTGTGCTATAATTAGATACCAACAGTTTACTAAAATAAAGTTATTTGAAATCCCAAATATTACACAAATTCAACTGTTATGTCTTGCAAAGCTACCATTTTCAACCCTTCCACAGTTTTTGCTAAAGAGGCACACTGGGTGGTATAGCCTTTGCAAAGAGAAATGAACTTGAAACCATGGGAACAACTCTGCTAATGCTACTACAACAACAAGAACATACAAAAGGAAACATGTGTCTACCTAAAATAGAGCCTATTGCTGTGCTTTATATTCCATCATTTCGGACTTATAGTCAAAGATTCTTTCACTTTCTTATAGTCGAATATAATCCAAGTCAGAAACCAAATAGCTATAATGTAACTATCAGTGTAACTAGATATGTAATTGTCGGGGTAACTAACAGAAGAAATTTGTAACTATCAAAGTAACCCTTGAAAGACTATGGACGAAATGATGTAAAACAATCGCTATCGCTATATCAGATTTTTACAACTCGTTCTGTTGTGCCTGCTATATTTTCCACACCTGCTGCACTTTATATGTTTTCTCAGTACTTCATCATTACTTCTGAACATTTATTTTTTTGGTCTTCCGGGTGGTCTCCTTGTCAATGGTGGCTATACTAAAATACTAGACTTTGGAAGCTCCAACGGCTTGGCAATAGAAGAAACATGATTGATTGTGTAAGAATAGGTTTGACGGTATTTCTCCACCTTGAAGTAAAGAATAAGAGAATAATTAGCTCCAACTTAACTACAACCAAACATGAATAATAATGTAACTAGTAATATACCTATGAAAAGTAACTGTGTAACTAGGGATGTACATGTTGCTGACTATAAACACCTAATTTCATGTAACTAGTAATGCACCAATAAAATGTAACTGCTTCTGTAACTACAAGTAAACAAGAATAATAATGCAACTAGTAGTGTACCTATAAAAAGTAATTGTGTAACTAGTAACGTACATGTTGCTGACTATAAACACCTAATTTCATGTAACTAGTAATGTACCTATAAAATGTAGGCCTCATCATTAAGACCGCGGATCAAGTGGGCCGATGGAGGCCCGCAAGCCCGATGGACTTCAAGCCCGGCCCGGCCCGTCTAAAACCCCGCTTAAGCCCGGGCCCGGTAGGTAGAGGGCCGGGCTTAGTTTAGGGGTTAGAAACTCGGCCCGGCCCGTTAAGAGCCCGTGAAGCCCGCTCCATCAAAAGTCCGTAAAACCCCTGCCCGTAAAGCCCGTTAAAATCCATACCTCAATAATTAAAGAATAAGTTACCCCCATATAGAGTTATTTTATATTTTTGACACATTAATGTATTAATTAGATCTTCATTTTCACACACTTTAATGGATATTCACACTTCACTAACACAATATGGATCATCTTTTCTCTTAAACTCATCTATTTTATCATTTATGTTCGTTAAAAATAATTATTATATTAATATCTTTAAGAATTTTAAATTATAGTCTAAAAATCACGAAATAAACTTATCATCGATCGAGGCTTTAACTTTGTCGGATTTAAGTGATTTTTTTACCATCAATGTATTTCATCATAACGATCAAATGCTATCTCATAGCATTTTTCAAAACTTGACTTCTTTTATATAGTTGTTTCGAAAAATTGTACACTTGAGTATAATCTACTAATCAAGTTATACCGCATTAGTAAGCATGTTGTCATTATAATGGCTAAATTCACAAAATGAAAATTATTACCTTCTGATGTGATCATTATAGTTAAATATAAGTAGAGGAGAAAAATTAACTCGTTTTGTGAACGTTCGATGCTCGATCCAAACGGTCAACCATATTTTCATAAAACTTATCACATGAAAACGCTATTAGGTACCTTTAAATGACCTTGTTTCATCGACTATTTCAAACATTAAACTCTCAAATAAATGAGACGTAATCAGCCATGTAAAAATTTGGAAACGTTTACCTCCCGATACTATGGCTTCCCATAGAGAGATATAAGTTTAAATAAGGTTGACCGCACCGATCGGGGTTCTAACTTTGTCGGATTTAAGTGATTTTTTTACCATCACCATATTTCATCATAACGATCAAATTATATTTCATAGCATTTTTCAAAATTTGACTTCTTTTATATAGTTGTTTCGAAAAGTTGTACACTTGAGTATAATCTACTAATCAAGTTATACCACATTAGTAAGCATGTTGTCATTATAATGGCTAAATTCACAAAATGAAAATTTTGACCGGCTGATGTGATCGTTATAGTTAAATATGAGTAGAGGAGAAAAATCAACTCGTTTCGTGAACGTTCGATGCTCGATCGAAACGGTCAACCATATTTTCATAAAACTTATCACACTAAAACACTATTAGGTACCTTTAGATGACCTTGTTTCGTCGACTCTTCCAAACATTAAACTTTCAAATAAATGAGACGTAATCAGCCATGTAAAAATTTGGGAACGTTTACCTCCCGATACTATGGCTCCCCATAGAGAGAGATAAGTTTAAATAAGGTTGACCGCACCGATCGGGGTTCTAACTTTATCGGATTTAAGTGATTTTTTGACCATGACCATATTTCATCATAACGATCAAATTATATTTCATAGCATTTTTCAAAATTTGAGTTCTTTTATATAGTTGTTTTGAAAAGTTATACACTTGAGTATAATCTACTAATCAAGTTATACCGGATTAGTAAGCATGTTGTCATTATAATGGCTAAATTTACAAAATGAAAATTTTGACCGTCTGATGTAATCGTTATAGTTAAATATGAGTAGAGGAGAAAAATCAATTCGTTTCGTGAACGTTCGATGCTCGATCGAAACGGTCAACCATATTTTCATAAAACTTATCACATGAAAACGCTATTAGGTACCTTTAGATGACCTTGTTTCGTCAACTCTTCCAAACATTAAACTCTCAAATAAATGAGACGTAATCAGCCATGTAAAAATTTGGGAACGTTTACCTCTCGATACTATGGCTCCCCATAGAGAGAGATAAGTTTAAATAAGGTTGACCGCACCGATCGGGGTTCTAACTTTGTCGAATTTAAGTGATTTTTTGATCATCACCGTATTTCATCATAACGATCAAATTCTATCTCATAGCATTTTTCAAAATTTGACATCTTTTATATAGTTGTTTCGAAAAGTTGTACACTTAATTATAATTTTCTAATCAAGTTATACCGCATTAGTATGCATATTGTCATTATAATGGCTAAATTTATAAAATGAAAATTCCATAAGCCACATATTTATAGGGTATATTTATAATTGAAAATCAATTTGAATTTAGAGTTTACGGTTTAGAGTTTAGAGTTTGGAGTTTGGCGTTTAGAGTTTCCAAACCTCTTTTTAAAAAAGAATCTCTAATATTTATTTATTTTAATTAAAGTCCGGCCCGGGCTCAACCCGCCAAGGGCTATTCGGCCCGGCCCGCAAAAGCCCGTCAAACCCGCCTTATATGGTTGGACTTAGATCCTAGAATTTTTAAAGAAACCCGGCCCGCCATTTCCAAAATAAATTGTAAGGCCCGGCCCGCTCCAAGCCCGCTATGAATGGGCCGGGCCGGGCCCGTTGATGAGGCCTAATAAAATATAACTGATTATGTAACTACTGGTGTAACTACAAGCAAACATGAATAATAATGTAACTAGTAATGTACATATAAAAAGTAACTGTGTAACTAGTGATGTACATGTTGCTGACTATAAACACCTAATTTCATGTAACTAGTAATGTACCTATAAAGTAATTTTGCATGTGACTGTATATGTAAGTATGTAACTACTGGTGTAACTACAAAAAAAAAATGAATAATACTAACAAGATGAGCAAGGATGAAAAAAACACCTGGTAAAACGGAGTAACATATGAATACAGCGAGGCACAAGCATTTTGCATAACAATAAGACCATGTTAACATGGAAAACCATGAGAACTTCATTCACCACACGAACAATCTGAGGTTGCCAAATTCACTAGAACTCTATATTTCTGACAATGAACTTCATAGAGATTAGTATCTGATATGCTAACTTTCCGATATCTTCCTTACAAGCAAAAAAGAATAATAATGTAACTAGTAATATACCTATAAAAAGTAACTGTGCATGTTAAATTGTTTCTGTAACTACAAACAAACATGAATAATAATGTAACTAGTAATGTACCTATAAAGAGTAACTGTGTAACTAGTGATGTACCTGTTGCTGCTTATAAACACATAATTTCATGTAACTAGTAATGTATCTATAAAATGTAACTGCTTCTGTAACTGCTGGAGTAACTACAATAAAAAAAGAATAATATAATGTAACTAGTAATGTCACTACCAGATCAGACAGAATAGCCGACGAAAAAAATTTCGTCTACTATTCAAAATTTTCGTCGGGTATTCCTTCTATCGACGAAAATTTCGTCGGCTATTATTCGTCGATAAAACGGCGTCGGTAATAACGAAACCTGACGACAATAACGAAATCGTCGGCCATTTTCACATATGCCAGATGAAATAACGAAATCGTCGGCCATTATCACCGACGAAAATACATTTCGTCAACAAAACCTTGGCATAATGCCCGACGAAATTCGTCGGATATTTTCACATATGGCCGACGATATCGTAAAATATAGCCGACGATCTCTTCTGATTCGTCGGTTATTTGTTCTGAAATATAGCCGACGACATGCAGATTTCGTCGGAATATATTAATATTTAAAAAGGCATTAATTAGTTATAGCCGACGAAACCGTCACTATTTAACATAGACCACAGACGAAATAATGTCATTTTCGTCGGTTATAACAGTTATATAGCCGACGAAATTTGGTAAAAATCGTCGGCTATAGCAGTGATAGCCGACGAAATAATGTCAATATCGTCGGCTGTTCTTACATTTTGGGGAAAAAAAATTAAATTAATTTCTAAATTACCATTCCAAGCAACCTGCAATTTACAATGACAATCCAACAAGAAACACGTTTTTCATTAATTATTTAATTTGTTCCATCCCTAAACCCTAAACCCTAATCCTGGCCACCATCCTGCTGTCCATCATGCTCGTCATCTTGCTGAATGAACTCGGGAGCTCTCGGCATTCGAGGTTCATCTAATGGCTCAAACGGGGGCGGGGGTTCAAGGCCTTGTTGTTGTGCCGCGAACATAGCATACCACCAGTTTTGTTGGCCGGCGTAGTTCTGTCGCCGAATTCTCTCGCATTCAGCATGCCAACGCTCCATTTCCATATGATACTGCTGTGTTCTGCGTTGTTGCTCCTGTGATCTCTGGAACTGGGCCGCCAATCTTGCATTTTCTTCTGCCAATCTCTGCATTTCCCCCTTCATCTGTTGGGTGTCCCCGCCTCCCCTCTTTTGAGCCCCCTTAGTGGTCTTCATGACCCCTATTCCAGAACTTCCCAAACTCCGGCAGTAGTAGTCGTTTGACCGTTTTGGGAAGACTGCTTCGAATATCCTCGCTGCAGTTTGGACATTCGATCGGTCGACCTGGCTCAGGGCTTCTTGCAGATCTTCCTCTGAAATGTTTGGTTGTGTCTCTCGAACTACTTCCTGCAACACTTCTTCTTCGGCCCGGTTCACCCTCTCCTAATTGAACGGGAAAAAAAAAATATTCTAATAAATATATAATTAAGTAAAATTAATAATTAAAATTTTTAAATCGTAATCAACGACTTACAAGCTCTTCTGTCGCAAATGGATAAACCTTCTTGAACGTCTCTACGTACGGGTTGCTTAAAGGATGATCTCTAAGCGCCTCCTCCTGATATTGTGAAAATGGCCTAGAACCACCATGATGGGGAGTTGTGTTACAGCGGCGGTTCGCAGAGTTTATCCGAGACCGTTTCTTCAAACAAATAATAAAATATTAGAAAAATGCATAAAAAAATATTAGTGTAATAATTATAAAATAATTAAACTAATAATTAAAATATTAACAAAATAAACATTTATAGTTAAGTTTAGTATTTACCTGCATAACTGGGTTGTTGAAGTCTACTGTCTTCAACCAACGCCACTCGTACTCCCTGAACATGAACTCTATTGGAGTACCCATACGACCACGGTTGTCGTACTCGGTAAAGTGGGTACGGAGCTCGTTCTTCCACTCTTTGAACCTACGGAAAAAACAAAAGTGCATTAGAAATATTATTAATATCATAAAATATTTCAAATTATAAGATGAGGAATTCCCAACGTACCTCGAGTTCTGCATCGCTTCCGCCCAAACCTGCTTGTGTTCGGCAATCTCGAAGTATGCCTGAAAGATAATATTTTATTAGTTTTACAATTATAACAATACCGAAAATTATTAAATATTACGATAAAGAAATTAAGTTTTTTAAATTACTCACCGACGCCGCGTTGTTGACCTCCCTCTTGATCTCTTCCGGCACATCAGCCCACCGTGTCCACAACATAGGGACTCTATGTCTAATTAGTGCCCCCACGCAACCTGCGTAATCGCGGCGTTTTTCCCCCTGAACCTCCTGATTACGGGGTTCGTTGATCTGGATCCTCCCCCTGCTCTCAACAGTTCTCCTGAGCGTGTCAAAATATATGACACCTCTCGTGTTCCTGCTTGAACTGCTAGCGGCGGTCCCTATCAAATAAACGACGATTGGTTAATAAAATTAAATATTAGTGCGTTAATTTTAATAAAACATTTAATTAATAAAATCAAATGTTATCTAAACTCGATGACCCTTCTGTCGACTTTTCTTTTAATCTCGCCGAAATCAAGAGCTCAGGTCTTTCAAATGGCTCATAATGGTATGCCTCCGCAACACTCACGTACTGAGGCCTAGCATGCTATATGGGCACACCACGCTCGTCGACCTCGGGTATGGCAGGAATGTTGTATGGCAGGTATAGCTGATTAGGGAGAGTAGGCCCCTCAGTAGAGTCAGCAGCAGACGGCGTAGGACTCGTCATCGGCTCCCAATGAACCTCAGGCATACGGACCTGATGAACGTCTGGAGCTATGTCGTCCTGAAATAGCTGCGTACTACATCTCGGAGGATCTGGCCGGAGAAGGGGACATGAACTGCTCAACGGCCGCCCCGCCGATAAAAGGGTCTGGTGCCGGTTGCTCACACTCCTCCGCGGCTGGGATGAATCGATCCTCTGAGGCTGGCTGGTGGTCCTCTCAGGCTGGCTAGGGGTCCTCTCGGAGTCTCCGGATCCGCCAGAACTTCCAGAACCCCTAGATCTGGAACGACAGCCTCCGAATAGCTGTCTAAATGCATCGGCCATCTAGAAACAAATAAATTAATACATTAATTAATATTAAATTATATTACATTAAATAACAAATTCTAATTAATATAATAACCAATAATACTAACATATTTTAAAACATACTAACAAATTAATATTTATAATTTAACTAATTTTAAATAATACTAACCATTAACATAAATATAACCATTTATATACAAATATAACTATATTTCATCATTAACATATATATAAATACAAATAACCATTTATATATTAACATAAATATAACCATTTATATAATTAGGCTACCAATTTATATATATAATTAATTTAACAATTTATATATAACAATTAAAATATACATGAACATATATATATATATATATATACAAATATGTGTATATATTAACAAATATATAACAATTTATATAATTAATCTACAAATTTATATATATATAATTAATCTAACAATTTATATACATAACCAATATATATAACAATTTAACACACACTTAAATATCTAAATTATATACATAAATTATACAATTAAAATAAATTGCAAAAAAAAAAAAAAATTACCTAGCGGAGGAGGAGGGGAAGGAGGAGGGGGAGAAAGGAAAAAGTCGGGCTGACTGCGGCTTTCAGCTTTTATAGCAGAGAGAATAGCCGATGATTTAAAAGATTTCGTCGGCTATTCTTTGAATGTCGTCGGCTATACTTTAGAAGATCAACAGCCGTCGAATCTGAGCCATCCAACGGCGGACAATAAAAAGGCACAGATCGCAGAGAGAATAGCCGACGATTTAAAATATGTCGTCGGCTATTCTTTGAATGTCGTCGGCTATACTTTGGAAGATCAACAGCCGTCGGATCTGAGCCATCCAACGGCGGACAATCAAAAGACGCGGATCGCAAGAGTTTAGCCGACGAAATATAATTTTCGTCGGCTAAACTATAGGTTAAACCACTAAGTCAAACTTCTAAACGCTTAAAAACATAAATTAGTCTAGTTAAACGACGTTTTTTGGCCTGACCTTCAAAAGATAATAGTTTCAAATCGACGAGACGCAACTAATCATATAAAAATTTTACAAAATTGATTTAACGAACGTCAGGCTACCCATAGGAAAACGAAAGTAAAAAACAGTTAACCGCAACATTCGGCACACAGATTTTATCAGAACCTTGTCATTTTTCAACCATAGACGTATTTCTTTATTTCGGTCATATCTTATTTCACAACATTTTTGCATTTGAAGAGTCTACATATAGTAACTATTTGAAACTATACATTCACTCAAACACTTAGTAAACAAGTTAAGGAACATTAGTGCATATGTTCTGATTTTGAATCTAAAAGTTTAGAAAATCTATTCCAACAGTCAGATATCACCGTTAAGATTAAATACATGTATGGAAAAAAATCCAACTTCAGCTGACAACGTTAAAGGCTCGATCGGAACGGTTAACCGGGTAAGTCAAACCTCTAAACGCTTAGAAATGGTAATTGGACTGTCTAAATGACGTTTTTTTGCCTGACCTTCAACAGATAATAGTTTCAAATCGATGAGACGCAACTAATCATATAAAAATTTTACAAAATTGATTTAACGAACGTCAGGCTACCCATAGAAAAACGAAAGTAAAAAACAGTTGACCGCAACATTCGGCACACAGATTTTATCAGAACCTTGTCATTTTTCAACCGTTGACGTATTTCATTATTTCGGTCATATCTTATTTCACAACATTTTTGCATTTTAAGAGTCTACGTATAGTACCTATTTGAAACTACATTCACTCAAACACTTAGTAAACAAGTTAAGGAACATTAGTGCATATGTTCTGATTTTGAATCTAAAAGTTTAGAAAATCTATTCCAACCGTCAGATATCACCGTTAAGATTAAATTCATGTATGGAAAAAAATCCAACTTCAGCTGACAACGTTAAAGGCTCGATCGGAACGGTCAACCGGGTAAGTCAAACCTCTAAACGCTTAGAAATGGTAATTGGACTGTCTAAATGACGTTTTTTTGCCTGACTTTCAACAGATAATAGTTTCAAATCGATGAGAGGCAACTAATCGTATAAAAATTTTACAAAATTGATTTAACGAACGTCAGGCTACCCATAGGAAAACGAAAGTAAAAAACAGTTAACCGCAACATTCGGCACACAAATTTTATCAGAACCTTGTCATTTTTCTACCGTAGACGTATTTCATTATTTCGGTCATATCTTATTTCACAACATTTTTGTATTTGAAGAGTCTACGTATAGTAACTATTTGAAACTATACATTTACTCAAACACTTAGTAAACAAGTTAAGGAACATTAGTGCATATGTTCTGATTTTGAATCTAAAAGTTTAGAAAATCTATTTCAACCGTCAGATATCACCGTTAAGATTAAATACATGTATGGAAAAAAATCCAACTTCAGCTGACAACGTTAAAGGCTCGATCGGAACGGTAAACCGGGTAAGTCAAACCTCTAAACGCTTAGAAATGGTAATTGGACTGTCTAAATGACGTTTTTTTACCTGACCTTCAACAGATAATAGTTTCAAATCGATGAGAGGCAACTAATCGTATACAAATTTTCCTCAAAATATTTACCGAAGGTAACGCTACCATTAGGGAAACGAAGAAATAAAACCTTTGACCGCATCTTTCGACACTCAGATTTTATCGGAATCTTGTCATTTTTCCATCATAAACGTATTTTATCATTTTGGTCATATCTTATTTCACGACTTTTTTCTGTTTGAAGGATGAAGCAATGGTTTATCGTTAGTGATAGATATGAAAATATATAGACTTATAGCCGACGAAAATGTCAATTTCGTCGGCCAAAATTTCAAAAGTTTTCGTCGGCTAATGTTTCAGAGAAATGCCGACGAAAATCTAAATCGTCGACTGAAATATGATTATAGCCGACGTTTTTTGTTTATACCAACGAAAAAACAGTATCGTCGGCTATGGTTAAACTATGGCCGACGATTTTGTATGTCAATTTCGTCGGCCAAAATTTCAAAAGTTTTCGTCGGCTAATGTTTTAGAGAAAGGCCGACGAAAATCCAAATCGTCGACTGAAATATGAATATAGCCGACCTTTTTTGTTTATACCAACGAAAAAACAGTATCGTCGGCTATGGTTAAACTATGGCCGACGATTTTGTTTTTCCACCGACGAAAAATAAAATCGTCGGCTATTCGTTGGAAGTACCGACGAAAATTTTAATTCGTCGGCCGTTTTTTTTAATTTCGTCGGGAAAAGCCTTTTTTCTGGAAGTGTGTACCTATAAAAAGTAATTGTGTGACTGATCAGATAAATATTTGTAACTGCCATTATAACTATCTATCAAGAAAATAATTGCAGTCTGGTCTTGTTCAACTTAATTTAAGAAGCCAACCTACAGAGCATGATTACACGACTGATTCTAATAATAGAGCAACAACATACTGCATACATAGGTATATTTTTGGTATATTTATACAAATTCTGTATCATTGAAAAGATCCTATAATGTATATACTAATTCCGTTCAATGTTGCTGCGAATCTTCATCGAAGATTAGGCATGCAAGACACGAGAGAGAGAGAGAGAGAGAGAGAGAGAGAGAGAGAGAGAGAGAGAGAGAGAGAGAGATACGACCCGAATCTAGAATTACCGTTTAACTGTTTTACTTTTATTATTTCTCCTCGGGAATTGTTTTTACGATTTGAAAGTTCTAAAGGTTGACTTTTAAATAAGTTGACTCAACCGAGGATTTTATTTCATGACGAGGTAGAAGATGTTGAAACGAGTTCGTGGACACGTAGCATGCTCAATTTGGAGTTCGTACGAAAAAGTTACGATGTAAATCGGAAATTGTCCGATTTTTGGACGAGTATAAATAGCCGGGAGGAAATTTCCTGAAACGGCAATTTTTCTTTTCTTTCTTTCTTTTCTTTTTCTTTTTCTTCTCTCTCCTTTCTCTCTCCTCTCCCCCGACTCGGCCCGATCTCCGGCCGAGTCTACGTCGTCCGGCCGAACTGGGCCGGCGCACCGGTCACGTTCGGACCGGCTCGGCCTCCTCTTCACGTCGGTGGCAGCGGCGCGGCGTGAAACGCCGCCGTTTGGCCGTGCGCCGCCCGAGCTGGTTCGACACAGTCGAACCGGAGCTCTCTCCTCTGGCCACGGCTCGGCCCGATTCCGGTCGGGAATCGAAGGTCTCGACGTGTGCAACAATCCCATGGAAGGAATTGATCCAGTTCAGCCCAGCTAAGGAGAAATTAGAATTTGAAATTTTTAGGGTTTTTGTGATTTTTGGTGGAGGTGGTGATTTTGATGTTTTTGTTGTAATTGGAGGCTAGAATTGAGTTTAGAACATTGTTTAGAGTCGATTGAGTGTAATTTGGTGTTGAATTGGTTGATTTTTGGAGAAATTGGAGTTTGGGGGTTTTAGGCCGCCGTATGCGGCGGTTGCGTGGGTGTTTGGCGGCGGAGACGACGGGGACAAGGTCGTGAGGGAGTGGCGACGATGTTGGGAGATTTTGGAGTTGATTGGAGGCGTTTCTGGCCTCCTGTGGCGGAGCTGCTGGCGGCGGGAGGCGGCGCTGCGGCTGCCGGCTGCTGAGGAAGAAGATGAACAGTGAAAACAGTAAAACGGTAAAAAGTGAATAGTAAACGGTAAAACAGTAAATGGTAAAACAGTAAAAGAAAATAGTAAACAGTAAACAGTAAATGGTAAATAGTAATTAGATTTTAACCATTTACTGTTTGACTTTCAGAATTACTGTTTGACCTAGAATAATTACTGTTTAACCTTGGATTATTATTGTTGACTTACCGTAAAAAGGTTAAAAGCTAATTAAAATGGTTTTACGACGAAATAATCAGAAAAGGGATTGATCGGACTCAGGATGGGTGTCCTGAGTAATTTTGAGACGTCAATGGTTTCGGTATTTGAGACGTAACTCCAATATCGATAACGATAATTTAAATGGGGTTATTCGGACGAGTGAGGACGTCGTAAATTTCACTTTATAATCAAATTTCAAGTTCTGAGATATCTTTTAATTACGTCTCTGTTACAGGTCGAGAAATTACTCGACGTAATGAGAGCGAGGAATAGCGGCACGCTCGGCCGTACTGTGAGTGGATTTTATTTTAAATAAATGCATGCATAATTGTTTTAATGAAATGCAGTTATTTTAAATAAATGATTTGAGAAGCATGAAAATTTATATAATTAAAATGAAATGATATTTAAAGAAATATATAGTTTTGGGTTTATGCTTTTACTATGTGATTTTATCCGGAAACGAGGTTTCCGGAAATAGTATATTTTAATTATTCATAACTTGATTATGTTAAATAAGTTTTAATTAAAGGTAGTGACCAGAAATGAGATTTCGGGGGATTTTATATTTTCGTTATTTATGATTTTCGACATGTCGACGTTATAAATATAATTTTTGATATTATTTTACGGCATGTTGGATATGTCGGATATATATGAGTATATTTCGAGGCTATTATACTAATGATTATTATAAGCCTCAGATGTGCGGTCGGGGACCGTACGGATTTATGATATATAAGGGGAAGCGTACTTTCGATTTTGTTTTCGGATTTTCACCATATCAGGGTCCAAATATATATTGATGCTAGCTAGCTTAGTCGCCTGAGCCCATGCGAGGTGACGACTTGACCACATAGGTCAGGTTCACGCTCGGTGGTCGACGTGTACGGGCATAGCGTGAGACGCTATAGAGAGTCTTGGAGGCTTGACCCTTAGTCTTGGAGGCTACTATTAAATGGTGGTAATGAAGTTCCCCTATTCTATTATATGACCAATGAGATTGGTCATGATTTTATATTATTTGGTTTTCAGGAATATTTTCTCTATGAGACTTTCTGTATTTTAATAAATTCCCGAACCAGCGGGGATGAGTTTTTATATGACCAATGGGATTGGTCGTGAAATATTATTAATTGATTTTCAAAAATATTTCGTTTTGAAATACAAATATAAACAAAAGTATTATTTGTTTATTTGATATATCATCGGGGCTGGTTTTTAAATACGATTTTCTTAAAACGTGGGACGTTTTATTAAAGGCATGCAATGTGGTTTTATTTCTAAAATATTGGGAAAGTAATATGGTACTTTCAATTAAAGTATTATATTAAATTGTTTTATTTTTATCTACTCACTCTAACGTTTTTAATTTATTTTCCCCTGGGCCATTCGTTTTAAAATCGCCCAGTGTGCAGAGTAGTGATCAGAGGTCAAGAGTACTCGAAGTCGAGGCATAGTCATCATCATTGTCGCTTCCGCTAGGTGGGATATGTGATCCCTTATTCTTTTATTTTCATATTACATTTCTTGTTATATTTCCATTTGTGATTCCAGTTCATTTTGTTAGATTGCTCTGATTACCAGTGAGCTAGTTGAATTAGAATTTGTATTTATTTGTGGCGGTTGTTGTGATTTGGGGAACAGGTGGCTCCAGGTGTTACAGATGGAACTGGAATTTAGAAGTGTTTTGGTTGTTGCAAGTTTTAGAGTTGTCCATCTTAAGGTTGACTTATCGATTTATCGATAGAGTTAGTCTTAAGGTGGTCCCCGCAGGGCCTTATCCGGGTTTCAGGGTGAAATCTGGTTCGGGTCCTGTCAGTTTGGTATCAGAGCATTAGGACCTTTCATTCCTTAAGTCATGTTATCTTTTATACTTGATGACGCCTAGTATTTTGGATTGATGGTCCGACCGCGGCGAATTTCCATCATATACTTTGATGCTAGTGTGTTCATTAAGTGTGTGACTTTGATTCTTTGGTGTCTTGTTATGTACTCTGTAGAGTACTATTCTATTCAGTTATTTTATATGCTTAGTAATGCTTAGTACCTCCGACTGATGGATCCGACTGCAGCGGATACCCATCGTGCTCCTTGGTACTATTGTCATTATTAAGTATGTAAAATGTGGAGAAAATGAGTCAGTGGACATTTAAGTGGCATTGTACATGTGTTGTTTTTATGAATCTCATAACCGTCTTATTTTGATTTTGGACATATCGGTTATGATGGAAGGAACGGAGAGCCATATAGAGATTGTGGGAGCTATAAATAATTCTAATTCTTAGCGACCTTGATCGGGAGTTGGATAAATGAAGAATTAGAAATTGAAATAGCTACCTGGATTGGAGATATTTTGTTTTGAAATACGTGGTATTTGAGGGGAAAGAGATTTGAATATGTGATCATGATAACATTGGGAGGTCAGTGATGAATGGAAGTTGGCGATGCTTAGAGATTCCATGCGGCGTAAATTTTGAGATATAGTCGTTGTGGCTTCGGAATCACTGTGTTACGATGATGTATGGCTTGGGCTTGATGGCATTGCTTTACCACGTGAGCAGCTAGAGACGATATCTGAAATACTTATATCGGGGATCTATTCGACCATTGCATGGTTAGCTCGGTAATTCGGATGAGAAGATTCTGGTAGTTGTACCAGAATTCGACAAACATCTTTTATCGACTGGTCATTATATAAATATTTATATTTATATTTGATCGGCCACTTCTTTCGTTCTTTTGTGTTTCTTATTCGAGGAATTGCTTCGAAACTTCAACGAATCATAACTTTTGATCCGTCATCCCGATTTAAGATCAGTGAATGGCTACTAGTTCGGATTGAAGTCACATGCTTATCTGTAGTGGTTGGATTGAAATCCAACGGTGACTTCCAGAAAGTATTTTTCGAACTCTAGAGCTATGTCAGCAATCTTCCATAGTTGAGTCGGAGTTCTATCTGCTACCGTCGTAGCAATATCTTTTGATTTTTTTGGACATTTTCTGGCTGACAGCGAATGTTGACGTTGACTATTTCGTTAGTCGCAGAACACTTGTCAAGCAAAGGTATTGGCTTTATTCTTATTTTGACAAGTGTGTGAGGCATGTGGATGGTTGCATTCCAGATTGTTGTGATTGTAGAGATAGAGATTTCGACGCCAAGATGTTAGCGATATTGAAGTCATTGGATGCAGCATGGAATAAGAATTGAATGGTGTGACTCAATTAGAGGACACTAATAACTCAAGTGACTTCATTAAGTAAAGTGAATCTTGAGAACAGTATTATGAGTCACGAGTATTTAGTTTTCCTACTGGTTTTGCAGGGCAATACCAGGTGATTTGTTCGAGGTATTTTATTTGCCACTTATAGTATAACCTTACAGGAAAGGAGTTTCCTTGTTGACTCAGGTAGTGTTTCGAGTCAAGGCTTGTGTAAGAAATGTTGTGACGTGACTAGTACATATTCTTATAAGTTGAACGACGTTTTGTTAATGAAAGAATTTCTTTTGGGATCGTAATGTGGTGGGACCACTTATTGATCCAGAGATGACTTGAGAAGTCATTATTTCTATAATGCGTGTTGGTGGTTTCGTTGAATAGATCATTGATTTGGGTTATTCTCATGTCAGCTCTCGTGGGACGAGATATTGACTGAAACCTCTATAGTCTAATTGAGGTTTTGAGAATCTTATTTATCGAGGATTTCTTTTCTTTGATGCGAGTTATTAGGGGATATTAAATATTTGTTGGCTCGAGCAACTCAGGTTGTGAGGTTTATTTTGTGAGATGCAACGAGTCTTTTGGTATTTGAGATGTTTTCTCTCGAGTTTAAGGTTATATGCTGAAGTTCGATTTTCGTTGCAATGTTGTTTTTGATAATGGTCGATTTAACAGTTCTGGTGTTAATCGTCGATTATGAAAATTGGTTTTGACATCCGAAAGAGTTCTTGATGTCATATCGGATCTGGGTTATTGGTGGTAGCTGATGTATCTAGTTGGAAGCCTCTGTTGGTGGTCACATTTGACGATGATTCAGATTCCTTTCTTTTGTGAGTTGTGAGTTACGAAGTTGCTTTATCGGACGAGATTGGACTTTGATAAGTCAGTTTCAATTGAAACCGGTCCTGATTATTTTGGTGCGGGAAGCACAAATTGAGGATTCGTCCTGAGACCATATGAGTGATAAAACATGGAATAGCTCACACGTGTATTTCTTTAGTTCGAGTGATGGGACGTTATTGATTGATGTGACAACAGGTAAACGTTGAGAGGTAGAACCTCAAAGTTCTTAGCGGCGTTTGCAGGTGTCAGTGTGAGATTTGATATCCCTATGTGATTTATATGTATGGCGTATTCCGCGCCCAAAGTCGACATGATGAGATGTGAGTGAGAGAGATTGTTAGACCCTGTGATGCCTAAGTCCATGAAATATTATTGAGAATAGTGATTTATTTTATGAACCTGAAATGAGTTGCAGGTAGCTTTATAGGTTCGATGATATTTCCGCACTGCCTTGCACATTTGGATGGGTGAATTGACAGAGATGTCTATTCAGATGCACTCATGGATTTATTGAGTCTTGTGAGATGCAGTTCAAAAGTAACTGAGATGAGCAACTCTCCTAGAGAGAGTTACGCTGATATTAGAGATGAGATCCTGAGTGTCAGGATATATCGGCCTTCATGAGATTACGGAGCTGATTGGTCCGGTAGCTTATCGGTTAGAGCTACCTTCAAAATTATCCAAGATACATGACGTTTTTCCATGTGTCTATACTCCATGAGTAATTGCCGATCCTTCGCATATCTTGAAAACTCAACCTATCAAACTGTAGAAAGATTTGAATGTCAAGGAGCAGTTAGTTGAAAGTCTTGATCGGGAGGACTAAATTGTTTGAGGTCATTTATGAGATAAAGGGAACTACCTGAGAAAATAGAGAAGCAGTGAGATGTCAGTGCTCGTCCCTCTGTTTTGGCAGGTACGTAAATTTCAAGGACGAAATGTCACGTCCCGAAATTACGAATAACAAAAATCCGAAATTCGTAAACGTGATTAATCACAATTACACTCAAATACTTAAAAGTTATTATACAAATAACTAAGTATTACTACAGAGTTCACTGCGTGGCACCAAATACTCAAATTATTACATCAATAAAACAGGAATGTAAAATAGAGTTTCACGCTAACACTCAATAACAAATAAAACCCAGCTAGACAAAGGACCCCACCTTCTAGCCACTCAACTCAGACGCCTCCTTCTGGCTGCTGGTCAACTCCTGCAGGTCTAACCCCTACACCATCAATTGGTGCACCGGGTTGTAAACAACGAACCGGTAAGCTTTCAAAGCTCGTGTGAGTAAAACAAACAAGTTCAGGATAAAATAATTAAATCAACAAAGGAAAACACTCCCAACCAACCACGACTCGTACATTATAAAATTCATGATGCACAATCAACCAAAAGAGTAAGACTAGGGGCTCACTGACCATCGTCATTCCCCTACAAATCTCACAAGGCAAATAGACTAGAGCTCTAACTGATCGTAACCAATCACCCGGCCAAAGACTTGGTCCCGACATACTTGCCATAAGGATCCCTTTCACCACTTAGGCGAGATCCTCTCCCCACACATGTAAGATCCCTTTCACCATCGCTTGGCGAGATCTCACATTGACAGTTGGTCTCCGTACCAACTCAATCACACATTCCACAACTCACATAAACCCAAAACACACCCTCAATATATACATATAAATCACACGTCCACATCAATTCACTTCCACATCAATCAACATATATATACCACGTAAATATATATATACGTAGGCATTCACTCAGGAACTGCCCACTAATACCAACTATAGTTCATTGATCGTAAAATACTTTTAAAATCATTTTTATGATAAAATCATTTACTTACCAATGAACCGTAGTCGATCAAGTTCATTCAATTTAAAACAAATAATTAACTCGTAAATAACTCGTATTAAATTTGTATTTAACACAGGGACAGTGAGGTTTACTCACCTTAATTACTCCGCTGCGTCTTCAATCTCACAAGGGTGAGATACTCACGCACGGTCAATCACCTAAACAACATGATCAACACTTAGCATCTGATTCGAATAAAATATAATACAAATTCCTCCGAACACTTAACCCTTAACCCTGAGGCTTGCCAACACGCGACAAACCTCCCTCGAAACCTCTCAAGGCTCTAAGACAGCCTAGTCGACCCTAGGATTGAACATCAAGCCCAAATTCTAGGTCGATACGCACGTAAATTAATAATTGTGTAATTAACGGATTCAAAAGGCATAACTCGGTCATACGGCGATCGAATCACGCAAATAATATATCCCCGCACTCGTACCGACGAGCACAATACAACAGGACATCCCACTGTCCCAGAAACTCACAGACGCGCCGCCACACGCCGCCCAAAGGGACTGCACGTGGGCCCCACGCGCCGCCACCAAAACCACCCCAAAACCTGCAACCAAGGCCACCAATAGGAAGAACAAGGTTCCAGGATTCGAAAGCTACCTGGACCACTTGAAGACAAGGCCGAAAAGTGGCCGGATACGGCTGGAGGAGGACCAAATACGCCGCCGCGAAGGGAATCGGACCACCCGAGCTCCGCCGCTTCTCCCCTTCGATCTGGACCTCGAGACCGGCACCGACGTGCTCAGAAGAAGAAGACGATCCAGAATATGTGCGCCTCGAGCCCCGGCTCGGCCTGGGTCGCGAGCTGCTCCGCCGCCCACGGTGGCTGGACCTTTCGGGCCTCGCAGCGCCGCGCACAGGTGATGGCTCCGGTCGTGGCGCAGCTCAGACGGAAGAGGAAGTCGTGCTGAGCATTTCGGTGGGTGGCACCCCCCGTGGCGTGGCCGGACGGCGGAGAACGGAGGCAGAGAAGTCCGGCGTCGGGGAGAGAGCACGATGAACAGTGATTTTGGGATTTTTCTGATTTTCTGAAATTTCTGATATTTTGACTTTAACTGAGATATTTTTACTATTTATAGAAATTTCAGAATTTGGAAATAACTTCAACAGGTCGTAACTTCTTCATACGACGTCAGTTTCACGCGTACCGCATGTTTACGAACTCGTATCGTCGAGCTCTACGACTTTCGTGAAGAAAACTTTTCGAAATTCTCGACGAATAAAAAAATCAACTTTTGGACCCTTCGAACTTAACGTTTTTCGACTTTTAATTATTGAACACACTCTCGACGTCGCGTAACGACTTGACCAACGCGTACAAACATTTCATTACTCGTAAAACATGCTTCCAATAATTACGATAAATTTAATATAATTAACACGATTAAAAATCGGGTTATTATACGAAATTTTTATAAGGAGGGGAGAATTGATACGACCCGAACCTAGAATTACCGTTTAACTGTTTTACTTTTATTATTTCTCCTCGGGAATTATTTTTACCATTTAAAAGTTCTAAAGGTTGACTTTTAAATAAGTTGACACGACCGAAGATTTTATTTCATGACGAGGTAGAAGACATTGAAACGAGTTCGTGGACACGTAGCATGCTCAATTTGGAGTTCGTACGAAAAAGTTACTATGTAAATCGGAAATTGTCCGATTTTTGGACGAGTATAAATAGTCGGGAGGAAATTTCTCAAAACGGCAATTTTTCTTTTCTTTCTTTCTTTTCTTTTTCTTTTTCTTCTCTCTCCTCTCCCCCGACTCGGCCCGACCTCCGGTCGAGTCTACGCCGTCCGGCCGAACTGGGCCGGCGCACCGGTCACGTTCGGACCGGCTCGGCCTCCTCTTCACGTCTGTGGCAGCGGCGCGGCGTGAAACGCCGCCGTTTGGCCGTGCGCCGCCCGAGCTGGTTCGACACAGTCGAACCAGAGCTCTTTCATCCGGCCACGACTCGGCTCGATTCTGGTCGGGAATCGAAGGTCTCGAAGTGTGCAACAATCCCATGGAAGGAATTGATCCAGTTCAGCCCAGGTAAGGAGAAATTATAATTTGAAATTTTTAGGGTTTTTGTGATTTTTGGTGGAGGTGGTGATTTTGATGTTTTTGTTGTAATTGGAGGCTAGAATTGAGTGTAGAACATTGTTTGGAGTCGATTGAGTGTAATTTGGTGTTGAATTGGTTGATTTTTGGATAAATTGGAGTTTGGGGTTTTAGGCGCCGTATGCGGCGGCTGCGTGGGTGTTTGGCGGCGGAGACGACGGGGATGAGGTCGTGAGGGAGTGGCGACGATGTTGGGAGATTTTGGAGTTGATTGGAGGCGTTTCTGGCCTCCTGTGGTGGAGCTGCCGGCGGCTGAGGAAGAAGATGAACAGTGAAAACAGTAAAACGGTAAAAAGTGAATAGTAAAACATTAAAAGAAAATAGTAAACATTAAGCAGTAAATGGTAAATAGTAATTAGATTTTAACCATTTACTGTTTGACTTTCAGAATTACTGTTTGACCTAGAATAATTACTGTTTGACCTTGGATTATTACTGTTGACTTACCGTAAAAAGGTTAAAAGCTAATTAAAACGGTTTTACGACTAAATAATTAGAAAAGGGATTGATCGGACTCGGGATGGGTGTCCTGAGTAATTTTGAGACGTCAGTGGTTTTGGTATTTGAGACGTAACTCCAATATCGATAACGATAATTTAAATGGGGTTATTCGGACGAGTGAGGACGTCGTAAATTTCACTTTATAATCAAATTTCAAGTTCTGAGATATCTTTTAATTACGTCTCTGTTACAGGTCGAGAAATTACTCGACGTAATGAGAGCGAGGAATAGTGGCACGCTCGGCCGTACTGTGAGTGGATTTTATTTTAAATAAATGCATGCATAATTGTTTTAATGAAATGCAGTTATTTTAAATAAATGATTTGAGAAGCATGAAAATTTATATAATTAAAATGAAATGATATTTAAAGAAATATATAGTTTTGGGTTTATGCTTTTACTATGTGATTTTATCCGGAAACGAGGTTTCCGGAAATAGTATATTTTAATTATTCATAACTTGATTATGTTAAATAAGTTTTAATTAAAGGTAGTGACCAGAAATGAGATTTCGGGGGATTTTATATTTTCGTTATTTATGATTTTCGACATGTCGACGTTATAAATATAATTTTTGATATTATTTTACGGCATGTTGGATATGTCGGATATATATGAGTGTATTTCGAGGCTATTATACTAATGATTATTATAAGCCTAAGATGTGCGGTCGGGGACCGTACGGATTTATGATATATAAGGGGAAGCGTACTTTTGGTTTTGTTTTCGGATTTTCACCATATCAGGGTCCAGATATATATTGATGCTAGCTAGCTTAGTCGCCTGAGCCCATGTGAGGTGACGACTTGACCACATAGGTCAGATTCACGCTCGGTGGTTGACATGTACGGGCATAGCGTGGGACGCTATAGAGAGTTTTGGAGGCTTGACCCTTAGTCTTGGAGGCGACTATTAAATGGTGGTAATGACGTTCCCCTATTCTATTATATGACCAATGGGATTGGTCATGATTTTATATTATTTGGTTTTCGGAAATATTTTCTCTATGAGACTTTCTGTAATTTAATAAATTCCCGAACCAGCGGGGCTGGGTTTTTATATGACCAATGGGATTGGCCGTGAAATATTATTAATTGATTTTCAAAAATATTTCGCTTTGAAATACAAATATAAACAAAAGTATTATTTGTTTATTTGATATATCAGCGGGGCTGATTTTTAAATACGATTTTCTTAAAACGTGGGACGTTTTATTAAAGGCATGTAATGTGGTTTTATTTCTAAAATATTGGGAAAGTAATATGATACTTTCAATTAAAGTATTATATTAAATTGTTTTATTTTTATCCACTCACTCTAACGTTTTTAATTTACTTTCTCCTGGGCCATTCGTTTTAAAATCGCCCAGTGTGCAGAGTAGTGATCAGAGGTCAAGAGTACTCGGAGTCGAGGCATAGTCATCATCATTGTCGCTTCCGCTAGGTGGGATCTGTGATCCCTTATTCTTTTATTTTCATATTACATTTCTTGTTATATTTTCATTTGTGATTCCAGTTCATTTTGTTAGATTGCTCTGATTCCCTGTGAGCCAGTTGAATTAGATTTTGTATTTATTTGTGGCGGTTGTTGTGATTTGGGGAGCAGGTGGCTCCAAGTGTTACGGATGGAACTGGAATTTAGAAGTGTTTTGGTTGTTGCAGGTTTTAGGGTTGTCCATCTTAAGGTTGACTTATCGATTTATCGATAGAGTTAGTCTTAAGGTGGTCCCCGCAGGGCCTTATCCGGGTTTCAGGGTGAAATCTGGTTCGGGTCCTGTCAGAGAGAGAGAGAGAGAGAGAGAGAGAAGAAACTGGCCTACTTAATGAAGGAGTTGAAGAAGAGGCGGCGGGAGCTGAGGGAGTCGAAATCTATGAAGGCGTCAAAGAAGCGGCAATCGTCGGGGAGAACAATGCAGAGGAGGAGGCCTTTGTCAACGGCGGAGCACTCGTAGTCCTGGAGCTAGAGGAAGAGGCAGCGGTGGAGGGAGTCGAGATAGGCGAAAGTGACGAAGTTGAATTCAGAATTCAAAATGGGAAAGAAGGAAAATAACGTGGAACTAAGAAAATGGGTTGGTTTGTTAAAAGAGAGAAGAGTGTGTGTGGCTATTATAATCAAGAGTAAAACAGTCATTAAAAAATATAAAATATGACTATTTTATTATTTAATATAACCTAATTAGACTATCTTATCATTTTATATAAACATAGCTGACCCTTTTATCATGTGGGAATAAAGGGTGACCTTATTATCATTAATATGTGGATATGGTAGGTTTTTATCATTTGCCCTTGTTATTATTGTTCTTAATTTGATAGATTTCATTGACAAATACAACAACCCTCCAAACATACTGCAACTTTGGGGATGTGTCTAGGTAAAGTGCATTTTGCCTTACATTCTTCCTTTGTTTGACATGGTGCACAACCTGAGCCTGCATTGGACCCCGAACTAGGAACATAAACCTCATTTATTTCTACATTACAGAAAAAGACGAAAACAAAATACTAGTGATGAAAGTTAGGGTAGTAAATTGGCAATTATGCCACTTTTTTTTTTTTTTTTTTTTTTTCTGTTATGTGAAACACGTATTAAACGAGAAAAACTAGAGCACATTTCGGTGAGAAGGATCATTTTAGAGGGTCGGAGACTCAGAGAGCGAGAGAGAGAGGAAAGACCAAGCTTTAAACACTAGTGGCCGGGTAGAGCAGAGATTGATTGATCTTATTGCCTTGTTCCCAATAATGATCTGATACGCCGCCTCAGTTGACTTGACCACCGGAGCTCCGCCGCCACTTAAATCATCGAATCCAGGTAAAACATCACCTTGCTTGATCGTACTCGAATTCTAGGGTTTTACACTATCGGATTTTCTTGTTATTTTGATTCTTCTCGCTTTATTTTGTTTTCAGTGTGATTTTTGTATGGAGGAGCTTCTTGTTCGTGTGTGGCATTGTAGTAGTGACAATTGAGCATCACAATTTGAGCAAATGAAGCGGTTCATCTACATAAACGATGATGATTCATCGCACTATCCTTACTGTGACAACCGTATCTCCAATCGAAAGTACACCGTCTTCAACTTTCTCCCTAAGAATTTATGGGAGCAATTCAGGTGATTATATTTCTTTTTTGTTTATATCTATATTTTTTTTGTGTAATTCAGTTCATTTAGATTTCGATGCGAATAAAATTGATATAATGTACATTATCAGCAAATACACTTGAGACTTTGTTAGGATTACTGCGTTTCGGTGTAAATTTAACATAGGATACTCCAGATTAGTAATAATTTTTCGATGTTTTATTATTCCTGGCGGGAGCATGAATCGATATCATATGATAGAGGCTGCATAAAGGCTTTGTAATTGGACCGTTATAATCCAACAAACAGCTCTTATGGTTTTAAAGCTGAATGTGAATGTGTATGAACTATACATACTCTTCTCTAACAGATTTTGTTCTCTGTTTTCAGCCGCTTCATGAATCAGTACTTTTTGTTGATTGCTTGCCTTCAGCTATGGTCACTTATTACTCCGGTAAATCCTGCCAGCACATGGGGTCCGCTTATCTTTATTTTTGCAGTCTCTGCAACAAAAGAGGCGTGGGACGATTACAACAGATATCTATCAGACAAGAAGGCAAATGAGAAAGAAGTTTGGGTTGTTCGGCATGGCAGCAAAAAACATGTATTTGAAACTTTTTCTCAATTCTCTTTTCCATTAGTTCATATTGTTTGGCAATTAAAGTAGAGTAAAATAGTTAATTCATATTTATTGTCAAATAGTCAACAAACTAGGTGAAGTAACTTGTTTATCACTGATATTCTGTCTTGTAGTTTGCTTCGTGCAATAGCAGTTACTAGCTAACTAGCTAAAGCTTGTTTTTTTACCCCATAAAAATACAACTAAATAGTTTCTTAGTTTGTATACTGGATTTGACTAAAAAGAACGAGGGTATAACATCATGATTTAAGGATGGCTGATACGCTTATAAACTTTTTGGTTTAGGGTTATCCCGAAAGCCATTTCTCTTTTCCCATATGTGTATAGACGCCCTTTCTATATCCTGTTTTTAAAGTTGTCCAAAAGCCATAAACATTAGTATGTAAAACATTTATTTATACAATTAAAGGTCTAAACTTAGTTTAGATGGCCAGTCAGAAAATCTTGAAAGGAGCTTCGACGAGGGCTGTAACTGTAACTATTAAAAGTAGGAGGGATTACTATGTTTTTACTCAGCTTTAGGAAAGAGGTATATGTATTCTTAGATGGTAGTCGAAAGTAATTTCAAGTTGGAGTGGCCTAAATTAATCACAGAGGAATGGTCTTACTTTAAGCTATGTACAGTTGAAAACTTAAATGAATTTATTAAAGAAATGTTAATGTCTGTACTTATTTAGTATAGTAGTGGATCAGGTTTAACTATAGAGGATTGGTGGAAGTGAAAAGAGTTTACACTTTGTAGTATCAGTTGGGGCCAGGATTAGGCACTGAATAAACACACCAAAAGGTTTGGCTTCAACCGCTGATATTCTCTCACGACTATAGCTGAAAACAAATACCTTTAGACAAGCTGATCAGTGAAATTTAGGATGGTAGGGACCTAGGATAAGCTGATAGGAATGGGTATGTAATTACGTTACCCAATTGAAAAGAAAGAGATACTCACATTGTTTTATAAAGAAAATTTCCCAGTTTCTGTGTAGAAGAGCTTTGAGATTGAGTTTGTTTGCGGTCTGCTTTATGGGCATCGATCACTTGGAGTTTAGAAATTACTCCATAGCCGTACTGCTAGATTGGAAAGCTGCTTTAAACTACGATTATTATCCTGTATACTTTCTGTTTCTTCTAATAAAAAAAAACTTTAGATAAAAATTAACTAGGGTTATATTTGTCTAAAGAACATAATATCTTACTGGACCCACTTTCCAATTGCTGATGCCCTCTGGATGCATGGTACTATATTGGATGGTTATGCTGAGTAGGGTCAATCAAGCTACTTGTGTGCCGTTAATGAGCGACATGCACAGATTATATGGTGGGAAAGTTATGGTATGATGTGCTCTGTTGGCTCTTTTCAGTTATTTGCATGGAGAGAACATGTCGACTTAATCTGGAGGAGCTGTATAACTTGTGGGATAGGGTTTGACCCTGGTTTCTATATGTGATTTAGTTCCTTTGAAGTTCAGAGATTGATTATTTCTTCTTTGCTAATCGTTCAAAATCGGAGTGCAGCTATTCTTAAGCTTCTTCAAATTACTGCTTGTTATAGCTGTTGGTATCTTGGTTTTGCCTGGCTGTTTTAGTTGTAGCTCTCTAAGTTTGGTGTTTTGCCTGGCTATTCTAATCCACTACTCCGTACCTTCCTCGAAAAACAATGGTTCTCGATGTTATCTGGTTGATTGATATAGGGGTTAGATACTTGTATTTTTTATTTTTATTTTACTTTGCTGAAATAACTGCTTAATGTATCTTATAAAACTCATAAATCTTACTTTGGCATTGGTGATATCTGTTTTAGATAAAAGCGCAAGATATTCGTCTTGGTAACATAGTTTGGCTGCGGGAGAATGATGAAGTGCCATGTGACCTAGTTTTGATTGGTACCTCTGAAGCGCAAGGCGTATGCTATATAGAGGTAATAAACCAACCTATTGTCTCCATCTGATTATGACCTTTCCCAAGTTTTAAGTAGGCTGTTGAAGTCCACCGTCAAATCCCAGGGCTCAAGCCTGGGCAAGCAGTGGAAACTACTACCAATGTGGAGTATGATATATCTTGCTTTAAGTGTATCTGTCTCCCTGCTGGCTCCCTAAACGTGAGTTAAAAGACTACTAGAGGAAGTTAAGAGGATAAGAGTCTTGATAACCGTACCAAATATTCAATTGTGCTTGAGAAACATAATCGGAAGAAGTTCTAAAAGAGCTGATGTTGTCTGTTGGTTTAAGTTTTGCTTAATTAGTATTTAAGCAGGTCCAAGTATCATCACGACTCTGCTGTCTTAGTCATTATTTTGTTATTTTTCTTCTTTCTTTGTTCCTTAATAATGTGACCATTCAGCATTTGAAGCACCTAATGAGATTACATATTTTCCAGACTGCAGCCCTAGATGGAGAAACTGATCTGAAGACCAGGGTCATACCACCAGCTTGTATGGGGATAGATCTTGAATTGTTGCACAAAATTAAGGCAAGATTTTCATAGCTAATTATAATGAAAAGTTACAGATTAATTGCCAAGAACAAAGTGGGAAGTTCTGTTTGTATTCATCTCCATATTGTCAAATTGGTGGTCATTTTTTTTTTAAAATACTTTTTGCCCTACAGGGTGTGATTGAGTGCCCTAATCCTGATAAGGATATTCGAAGATTTGATGCAAATATGCGGTTGTTTCCCCCATTTATCGATAATGACCTCTGCCCATTAACCATAAAGAATACTATTCTTCAGTCATGTTACTTGCGAAATACAGAGTGGGCCTGTGGAGTAGCAGTTTACACTGGTAAGTACTTGTGCTTTCCAAATTCTGTTCTGCTTTGTTTATTTTATATATTGATTTTTTTTTGTTGTTGTTTCAATCCTGAAGTTTAGTCATGAAGTTGTTAAAGATATTGAATGTGGACAAATGCTTTTCTATTTTGTGATTGAGTTCTTAATATCTGGTAGCATGTATGTTTAATCTTGATGTTGATAGTTTGATATATTGCCAAATATTTTCCTGACCTTCTTTTTGAGGTCATAAAATACTTAACTCTTATAAGTTTAGTTCTTGAATAAAAGATAATTGACTGTGAAATAAATAAGGGTTGAGAATTATGTTTCTCCTTTTGGATATGAAGTTTCCAGACTCTACATTTCGTTAAGCTGTTCACTACTTGTTACATGGTACCAATGTGATATATATAAGATTTCCTTCCTGTGGCAAATTTACTTACCAGTAATATTTATATTTGTTTATCATGAAAGTTTTGGGCCCCATACAGTGGACTATAGATGTAACTACACGACCTTGCTTTCCTATAAATCATATGTTGAAAATAATATATGATAATTCTTTGGAAAATATAGAACAATATTATACAAAAAATATTTGTTACTAACGTTTTGACTGACCCACCATAATGTTAAATCTCAACTAAATGCAGTATAATTATTTTCTTTAACGTGTCTTTGTTGTCATTCAGTCTCCGTGATAAATATATTCTTCCATATTTTACTTGAAAATGAAACAGAACCTAAAGTGATGTTAACCTTAGAATACACATTATGTATTGTGCCAGTGGTATCTTTTCCTTTTTTGTTTCTGCTTGTCTTTTCTAATCTATCAACTTAAAGTAGATGAGCTCTAGATAGGTACCAAATTTGCCTTTGGGTTTGACTGTGATGGTTTTCTTTCATCGCTTTATATACTCAATTTTCATATCTTGTATTTTGTTATTCTCTAGGCAATGAAACCAAGCTTGGTATGACTAGGGGAATTCCTGAGCCAAAGCTTACAGCTGTTGATGCTATGATTGACAAGTTGACAGGAGCTATCTTTGTTTTCCAAGTAGTGGTGGTTATGGTTCTAGGCGTTGCCGGTAATGTCTGGAAGGATACAGAAGCAAGGAAGGTATGCTTCAACTTTACAGCTTGTGAACGGCAGAGTAGTATTCTGGAATTAGTCAGATCAACATTTAGTTCTAAATTGTAGATGTGGCTGGTAACGAAACAGAGAACATCTAAATAACATGTCAGTTGATGTTGAAAGCTGATTTCGACAATCTGTAGGGGCTAGGGTTAGTATTTATGTGGACTGTCATTTCATATTTTTTTTCATGCATTTCTTTTCCCTTTCCATCTTTTAGCCAAGATTTTAAGTGACTTTACATGAATTCAATTGATTTTATATATCCTATTGGGGGAGCATCTATAAGAATTTAAATTCTTCATTTATTGAATCTGATCACCAAACATATCTGCACTGCTTCTTTTCCGTTATTATTATTTCTTTAACTTTTTTGTTTGTTTTGTTTGTTTTTCTTTTTTGTAGCAATGGTATGTTCAATATCCAGAAGAAGGTCCTTGGTACGAACTATTGGTGATCCCTCTTCGTTTTGAACTACTTTGTTCCATCATGATACCCATATCAATTAAGGTAAGCTTGTGAGGATAATTTTTGTTGTTGTTTATAGGGTTTAGGTTGTCTACATTGTTGTCCTGTGGTTTCATATGATCAGACATCTTTTAATATATTTTGGATTTCAGAATTTTTTTTTTTTTTCTAAATAATTTTTTATTTTAACTTGTAAGAATCGGAATATTTTTAAACGAATCATATCCTGTACTTTGTAAAGAAATAAATCCTTGAAACTGCAGAAAGTGATAATAAATCCGGCATTCACTTATATATTCTACGGAATAACTTCCGGCAATAAGTTGAATATAACGAGGCCTGTGGCAGCTGTTTTTGTCTTAGTCTTGATATCTTAAATAGTCAGGTGATTACTATATTAAGTGCAATCATAACATAAATTTTGAAGCTTTTAAATGTCTGTTTGTATAGGCACTACCGGTTATAAGTGTAATTTAGTTTCAGGTCAATTCAGTACTGCTCTCCTAGCTGTTAAGATAATCCTTTTTCTGACAGGTATCTCTTGACCTTGTCAAGAGCTTGTACGCAAAGTTTATTGATTGGGATAGTAAAATGATTGACCGAGAAACGGCTACTCCAGCCCATGCAACAAAGTAAGTTTAGTTGGTATCAAATAGTCAAAGTCAATCATTTTATTCTTGAAAGGATCAAGTAATATTGTTAATATTACAAGAGATCTCTCTTATATGTGGCAGTACAGCAATAAGTGAAGACCTGGGACAAGTTGAGTATATATTGACTGATAAAACTGGTACCCTAACAGAGAATAAAATGATATTTAGAAGGTGTTGTATCAATGGCATTTACTATGGGAACGAGAATGGAAATGCCTTAAAAGGTTTGTTTCTAAATTTTGCAGCTTATGTATTGCTGTCTGTTTATCACATCACATGAAATTCTTGTACTTGAAACCTCAAAGCCTGCTTTGAATATATATCATATCATTCATATCATTCATATGACAAGACATTACCAAATATATAAATACTGAATTCATATTTCCAAGACTTGGGTTAGCTATTTGGTTATGCAATTAATGTTCAAATATGGGTGACTTGGAGACGCCTTGGGTGGTGAACTAATTTCTATTGTAGTGGGACTTCCTGTTCTGTAAAAAAGAAAAAGAAAAAAATTAGCAAAAAAGTTGTCCGTGAAAAAGAAAACAGTGTTGCCTAGAATTTTATTTTCTACTTTTTTTTGTTTCTGTCTTAATTGTAGTTTTGGTTATAGTTTGATTTTAAAATACCTGTCCATTTTCCCTAGGCTTGTATCTCTCTGAATCTCCAATTCACTGAAGCATAATCTGTTGGACTGTTACAGATACTAGTCATTCATAGGTGCTCTCTGGGTATTCTAAGCATGAACTTATTATCTAGATAGATTTGTTTGCTGGAATATGTAGGATCTGTTTCAGGTGAAGTTCAGTTTCTTATGTATTCAATCATTTGACACGCAGATGAGGAGCTCATTGATGCTATTTCCAGTGGCTCTTCTGATGTTATACGTTTCCTTACAGTTATGGCGATATGTAATACAGTCATACCCATTCAAAGGTCTCACTTTTTCTTTTACTAATTGGGTGTTGGGATTTTGACAATTTCCCACTGGAACAAAATGCATGAACTCCTTTTAACCGCTTGAATGTATGCACCTCTGTAATAATATTTCTTTATTTTTTTTGTCTTGTAGCAAAACTGGAAGTATCATGTACAAGGCACAATCTCAAGATGAGGATGCTCTTGTTCATGCTGCTGCTCAGCTACACATGGTTTTTGTCAATAAAAATGCTAACATTCTTGGTAAGCTACATTTTCCTTTCAGTATCATACATGATTGGTTCTGATGGTGGGACACATGATATAGTTTCCACTAATAAATTGCAGAGATCAAATTCAATGGTTCTACAGTTCAGTATGAAGCCTTGGATATTCTGGAGTTCACTTCTGATAGAAAGAGAATGTCAGTAGTGGTGAAGGATTGTCACAATGGAAGGATTATTCTTTTATCAAAGGGAGCAGATGAATCAATTCTTCCTTATGCATGTGCTGGTAATTAGTATTATTTATTTATTTCATGTATAAGAAAACCCTAATACCTGCTGCTATGAGTTGCATCTACCAAAACGATGGTTATCGTACAATGTTAATTAGTAGGGATTATTTTTCCAAATTGAGGTTCCAGATTTTATGGAATTTACAATTAGGTATTGTGTATAATAGTCTAGAGGTTTCGAGGTTGGGTTGTCAATGTGTATAGTTAACAACTGTGCTTAAGATAAGTCTCATATTGGGTAGTTGAAAAGAAAATTTTGGTCATAACAACTACTTTGCATTCAATTATCGCAATTATATTCTTCAGGACAGCAAACAAGGACAATTATTGAAGCTGTTGAGCAATATGCTCAGTTGGGACTACGGACGCTGTGTCTAGCTTGGCGTGAACTAAAAGAAGAGGAATATCAAGAATGGTCTTTGATGTATAAGGAGGCTAGCAGCACATTGATTGATAGGGAGGTAAAGTATACATCTGAATGTGTTTCTCTAACATGTACTTATTGGCGTACGCATGTATTTAGTGATGCATGAATGTGTATCTGTGTACAATGTGTTATAGATACATCATATATAACCTTACCATTTACCTTTGATCTCTATTGCAGTGGAGGCTAGCGGAGGTCTGTCAAAGATTAGAACATGATTTTGAAATACTTGGAGTTACTGCAATAGAGGATCGCCTACAGGTGAATTATACCATAGCGCACTGAAATCTAACTTTTTATTGATCTTAATTTGCTTCTTCCTTGATGTTAATTTATTTGATGTTGGTGGGTTATTATTTTCAAGGATGGTGTACCAGAGACAATTGAGACGCTGAGGAAAGCTGGCATAAATTTTTGGATGCTTACTGGAGACAAGCAGAGTACCGCCATACAGATAGCCCTTTCATGCAATTTCATTTCCCCAGGTAGTTAAAGTTTTTGTCCCTTGAAATCACTTTGTATATTTAATTTTACAGGTTTTCAAGAGTATTTGTGCTTTACAATTTATGAAGAACCTGTTTGCGAAATAGTGATGATGTTTATATTGATTTTAAAAATTAAAAGAATTGATTTACAATGTATGAATACATATAAGTGGTTGTACTGTGTGATATACTTTCGATTTTCTATTCTGTTTGATGAAATTTCAGTTTTTGTTCAATGAATATCTTCCTACCACTTCACAAATCCCATCTTCATCTTCTCTGTCTCTCTCACTGAACAGAGCCAAAGGGCCAGCTGTTGTTACTTGATGGGAAAACTGAAGATGAAGTTCGTAGAAGTTTAGAGAGAGTTTTACTTACAATGCGGATAACAACTTCAGAACCTAAGGTACACAGCTTTTGCCCTTCACCTATCACATGCAATTTACTCACCGGATGTGGTCCCTTCATGTGAACAACAAAAGCACATTTATATAAATATGTTGATAATAATTTTTCTGTTTTTTTTAATGATTAGAATTGAATTCAACAGAGGTTTTTATTTACAAATTTTTGTGTTTCAAGATATTCTTGGTGCATTTGATTATTATATTAGAATTGTTGACTGTCTTTGTAAAACGATATTGCGATGCATTCTTAAAAAGGGAGATGGTGGCACCAATTGATTAGGTAATTGATGGATATTAGTGTTTACTTGAATTTAATATCAAGTTAATAGAAAGGTTATGTTTGGGAAGTTTTTAGGGTGCGTAGGTTTGAGATGATCCACTGTAGCCAAAGTATGAGTATATAAGTAAAAAAAAAAAAAATGTTTTTATATTTACATAGCAAGTCATACTTATCTATTGGCAATGGTCATATGTTGCAGATACAATATATTTTGTTTTGAAAAGAAACAGCTTTTTATTATAATGCTTTCTCAAAAAAAAAAGAAAAAAAAGGAAGCTTCTTATTTGAATGAAAAGCAAAATACAAGGATGCGGACAAGGAGTCTGCTCTAAAAAGCTAATGAGGGCAGCTATACAATATGAATGGTGACTTTTTAATTAGTTTGTGCATACCAGAATTCCGGTGATCTGGTACAAATCCATGTCTTTTGGTGATCGTCTTTTTTTGTCATTCAGACTCATTGAAAATGGCATGTGTTACATCTCTTGTATGTTTGAGTTTTCTTTTGTTACAATCTCATTTGCATACTGTGTTCTATACAGTTATTTGAACATAAGAGTTATGTGACATGTTTTCTGAAGGACCTTGAGAATTCTTCTTTTCTACTTATTAATAATTATTTAGTTACATTATCGCTTTCTTGATAGGATGTGGCGTTTGTCATTGATGGCTGGTCCCTTGAAATTGCACTGAAGCATTATCGGAAATCTTTTACTGAGTTGGCAATATTGTCAAGGACTGCTATATGTTGTCGCGTGACACCATCACAGAAAGCTCAGGTGCCCCCCTTTAACTTCTCCTATTTTTGTTTTTTTGTTTTTTTGAATATTTTGCTTGTATAATTTTTACTTCGAAGTACTGAATTTTTTCGTGTGTTCAGTAGCTGTTAGTCCTGTTCAAGTGAGATGGGTATCTAGTTTTGCATAATCCTTATAGTGAAGGTTGGTGCACTGAGACAGCCTTCAAAATGTGGGTGTAGAAAACAAAAGAGGCAGAATATCTAGCCTTTTGCAAATCTTTGATGTCAAAATGTTCTAAGAGTCTTTTTGGAAAGATCTTGTTTCTTATGTGTACTTCACTTGCATGTTTCTAGGATTCACATGGCATTATCACTAAAATCTTGTACAAGAATCTAGAAGGTTCCAAAGAGTTGATCTTTCTCTTAGTTATTGTTTCATCATTCATATGCTTACCCTAATCAGAAGCCTTGATTAGTAAACTATCAACTCGGTATACTGAGTTGGAATCGGCTAACCAGTTTCATGGGTCTAGTATATCATTCGAACCTTAGTATATCATTCGAACCTGTTACATCTTGGCAAGTAACGAGATTCCTGAATAATTGTAGGATCTTAATTTGTTTCCTTATCTTGATATAGCATTTTCTGTTCATGCCATTTAGTGGTCTTTTGAAAATTAAGTACAGGACTTCTTAAACTATCTCTTTTTCCCCAATTTGGGAGGCTGTGGAGGTTAAATTGTGCAATCTGTCATTTGAGCTCTTTAAAAATTTGGTTATTACTGGTTCACGATATCCGTTTATAATCCTTTATTTACTGCTGGAAATATGTATTTGAAAAATAAATTTATCTAGTGTTTATAACTTGCAGCTTGTGGAGATCTTAAAATCATGTGACTATAAAACATTGGCCATTGGGGATGGTGGGAATGATGTGAGAATGATACAACAAGCTGACATTGGTGTAGGCATTAGTGGGAGAGAAGGACTACAGGCAGCTAGGGCCGCGGATTATAGTATTGGGAGTAAGTTAATTGCTATCTGTTGTGTCTGTCTCTCCACTTTAAACGTGATAAGAAATTGTTTTTTAATTTTCTTTACTGGTCATGAAGCTCCCCGCACCCTTTAATTCTTTTAATTTTTTTTTTTATTGTGTAAAGTTTCTAGGTTATGGTGAGCTTATAAATCTGTATGTTATGTCGGAAGTGCTTGACATTTCAGCACTGAAAGTTTGTCAATTTGAACCCACAGTTGAAATTTCAAAGTAAAAGGATTTGATCACTGTTTACTCTTGTATTATTCAAACAATCCTCCAAACAATTTGTCACATGAAGATTAGATAAGGGATAATGGGACTTGCAACAGTTTTTCTTTCAAAAGATTCTTTTTCAAGATGTGATTTTTCTTATTATGAATCTTGAGCAATGCCCCCTAGGCACCACCTTTTTAAGTTGGATTGAGAATATCCGAATCTTTACTTACCCATTCATTTCTGAGACAATTGAACTTGATAAAAGGGATACTTATGACATCTTAAATTCTTCAAACTCTATAATGTTTTGTCAAATCTTTAAAATCTAATATTCTCAGTTCTGTTTGAACTCCGCAATATGCAATTTGGGTCTTTACAGTTATTGTTTTTTTATTTTGCAAAGCTAAGGATTTTATGTAATTAAATTTCTTGAAGAGAATCCTAAGAAACAAACAAATTAACGTATGTTAAGTGGCCGATTATCTTCTTAGTTAATCTAAGATGTTCACACACGTACTAATAAGAGAGCATTAAACACATCTATTCATTTTATTGTGTGCTCTCCTAAAAAATCTTATTGTATGCTTATATTAATTCGTTTGCTTTGGCTCTTATATGACTGCAGAGTTCAGGTTCCTTAAAAGATTGATACTTGTTCATGGGCGTTACTCGTACAACCGCACAGCGTTTCTGTCCCAGTATTCTTTTTATAAGTCATTGGTCATATGTTTCATCCAGATATTGTGAGTTTCGTTAACCATAGGATACTCAATTGATAGCTTATTCTGGATTGTGTTCTCATTTGTCAATTGAACTTTCTGTTTGTCTTTTCATCATGATCACTTTCTAGTATACTGACTTTGGAACAATGTCAGTTTCTCTTTTATTTCAGGGGTCTCTGGAACCAGTCTTTTCAATTCTGTCAGCTTGATGGCTTATAATGTCTTCTACACCAGTATTCCTGTTCTAGCCAGCGTTCTTGATAAAGATCTTAGTGAGGAAACTGTTATGCAGCATCCACAGATTCTATTCTATTGCCAAGCGGGAAGGTTTAATTTGAAGCTCAATTGTTGTTGTCCTATTTAGAGTTCATATGTGCTAGACTTCATTTTCTCATGGATTGTTCAGTGGCCATTCTGTTTTTGTAGCAATATCATACTTACTTTCGGTAAATGTAAGTAACTTTGTATTGCTCTTGAAACAGGCTTCTGAATCCTAGCACATTTGCTGGATGGTTTGGGCGATCCCTTTTCCACGTGAGTGCTATTTTCTATCCGAGTTTCTTTCTTTCTGTGATTATTGTCCCTCTCTTTCTTTAAGTCCCCGAAAGTTAAACCTAGTGATAGCCCAGTATTCCCTTGTTAATATTTTGAGCTCAGTGTTTGTGTGGAAAACTTTGGGATTAAGTTTGTTTCTGGTCTGCTGTCTGGGCATCAGTCACCTTATAGTGTTGAAGTTACTCCTTTTCAGCCTTACTACTATGTTGGAAAGCTGCAATATCATGGTCTTTGTTTTAAATTATATGCTCTGAGGATATCTTGTTCTCCCTTGTATTTCAATCTTTTCCTGAAGAATAAAAGAAAGCAGAAGTTTGAGCTCAGTGTTAGTCTCAGTGGTTTCCTATTTTCATTTCAATATGGTATTGAATGAAGAGTTAGAATTCCAAAGGCAATCTATCGTGTAAGAAGTACAGCTATGTAATCTTGATGCCTTTCAGACATAAAATCTGTTCACAGTTACAATTCATAACTCCCAATTTAATGATTTAGTGGATGATATGAAGGTACAAGCTTGGATTAGAGCATATCAGTTTATTTTAATTGGTTTGCTCTTCCTTATCAAATAAATAATATTTTTACAGTTATTGGCTCTTAGTTTACAGTTATAATGAAGGGCTGATCTTGGGTTTTCTGTGTGGTTGGTGTTTTAAGCTGTTTAATATAAAGCTATGTTTTCCTAAGACACATAAGAATGTCAATTGAAGAATTTGTAATTGATATTTTTAATGAAATTATATGATCAGTTATGCCTAGTCTGGTTTACAGCTTATACCGGTTGTTTTTCTTCAGTGATTCTAATATTAGGTATTACTTGCAGGCAATTGTTGTATTTGTGATCAGCATGCATGCTTATGCCTATGAAAAAAGTGAAATGGAGGAGATATCTATGGTGGCTCTTTCTGGATGTATTTGGTTGCAGGCTTTTGTAATGACACTAGAGACTAAGTAAGCTTACTAGTAACTCAGTTTCAACTTTGTTCAGCTTTCTAGTAACTGCTAGAGAATGTTCAGCTTCCTAGTAACTGCTAGAGAAAAAAAAGATACTTCCACATGCCAAAGTTTCCAATAACTAGATGTTTTTCATGGTTTAAAAAATTTGAACTTTTGGAGTGAAACTCAGTCGATTTGTTGGTAAATTTTTCTTAAAATTGCGAAGCAAATGATATTGAGTTTTCTTTCGGTCACTGACTTCCTGAGTTTGTTTAATTCTGCACAGCTCCTTCACTATATTGCAACATCTTGCTATATGGGGGAACTTAGCTGCCTTCTACATCATCAACTGGATCTTCAGTGCCATTCCAGGATCAGGGATGTATACAATTATGTTTCGCTTGTGTAGAGAGCCTTCTTACTGGATCACAATCTTGGTAGGTTTCCTTTGCCATTCTTGGATTTTTTTACCAATAACTACACTTTTGAGCTCATAATTACCAATAGCAAGTCTGTTTTAAAAAATTACCATTAGCAGGTTTCCATAAATTTAACTAACAAAATTCGTTAAATAGTAATTACGTAATTGTCTTTTTACTTTTTTTACAACATTGTTGAGGGTCAGTAGCATTACGCGATTTTGAGGGTCAATAGCATTACACTGAATGTAGATATATAATTACATATTGGCGCTCTGTAGTATACTGATGTAAGTATAAAGCTAGCTTGTTGAAAGGTAAATAAATAAAGTCTTACAAAAACACTATTGTAAGCTAAAACAATGCTTCTGAGGTACAGATATCTTATATGTCAATATGTGAGTAATTTTAAAGCTACTGAGGCTCAATATCGTTGGTAGAATACTACTAATCTTTAAAAATGTGTAATTCTACTGACCATCAAAAATGCGCAATGCTACTGACCTGCAGTAATGTTGTAAAAAAGGGGTAATTTTTTTACCCAAAACTATAATTTTGTTTTAATATTTACCAGTAAGATTGTTTTTTAAAACTACCACTAGCAAGTTTCCATTCAAAACTAACAAAATCCGTTAATTCATAAATTACAAAATTACCCTCAGAGATCAATACTATTGAGCTTCATAAACTCCGCCGTCCTCCGCCGTGCTTCTAATGCACTGAGCCTCATAAACTTCGCCGTCCTCCGCCGCGCTTCTAATGCCACTGAGCCTCAGAAAATCAAAGCCAGATTGAGTTTCTCCTTATAAAACCCTAATCCCTAGCCTCACCAATGGTGATCGAAGAAGATAGTAGTGCCAGCTACAAGATCAATAGATCATCATACTAACCATGCCAGTAGAAGAAGGATGCGCAGCCTCTCTGACTCTCTGTTTGGAGGAAAACCAGTCAAATTCTCGGGCGCCTCCTGAATTCCTCCCCCTCCTCCCTAAATCCGCCGCCGACTCCCTGACCCGATCCGACTTCCAACCCTACGTCACCTCCATCTCCGACCACTACAACCACTTCGAGGATATTCTCAACCACGTCAAGAAGAAGAATCTCGACCTCGACTCCACCGGCGGACAGGGCGAGCCAACGGCACGGTGTTGCGGATCAGAATGTGGCGGAACTCGTCCTCCAGCCTCGACATGGCGATTTGGATCGCGTTCTCGGCCCGGTCCGAATCCTCGTGATCCGACCCGACTGAAAACCCCTCCATGAGGTTGAGGATCTCATCGACGGCAAGCAAATACTCCCCAGCCTCGTTCGGCGACTCCTCCCACAGCGCCGCGCTCCTCATCGACTCCGGATTCTCCCACCGGAGAATCACCTTCTCCGCCGCTGGGAGAGAGAGTGCCTCGCGTCTCTCGCCATTCGCCGCCTCGCCTCTTTCAGTCAAACGCAATTAGGGTTTTATGTGAGACTGAGAATATGTGGATATATTTATATATATATATATATATATATATATATAGAGATATATATATATATATATATATATATATAGAGATTTTTTCAGATGCGGACGTCCGCACCGTGCGGATGCCGCGTTTCCGGCGACCGGCGAGGCGGCGACGCAGTATCCGGCGACTAGGCCGTGCTCCCCACACGCCGGCGACCCCGTCTGTGCCGGCCCGAGCTCCATCGCCGGCCGGCAGCCGGCCGGAAATGGCAAAATGCAGAAAATGAACAGTAAAATGTCCTTTTTCTGCATTTTTGCCATTTCCGACCTGCTGCCGGCCGGCGATGGAGCTCGGGCCGGCACAGACGGGGTCGCCGGCGTGTGGGGAGCACGGCCCAGTCGCCGGATACAGCGTCGTCGCCGCCTCGCCGGTCGCCGGAAACGCGGCATCCGCACCTACTGTTCATGGTGCGGACGTCCGCAGCTGAGAAGGCCTGTATATATATATATATATATATATATATATATATATATATTTATATGACATGAGTTGTAATTTACAGATTTCCAGGGTTAATTATATCATTAAGTCGTGGACGGGTTAACAGCCCGTTACTGTTAATTCCCTGCTGATGGTATAAAAATATTAGGTCTTGCTATTGGTAAATATCACCATAAAATTGTAGTTATTGGTAATTTTTGTTTAATTATTTATGGATTAACAGATTCTGTTAGTAATGGATGGAAACCTGCTAGTGATAATTTTAAAAAACAATATTGCTATTGGTAATTATAAGCCGAGAATTGTATCTATTGGTAATTTTTTATTCTTTCTTTTATAGTTTAGGGTATGGCTTCTATATATCATTATTGGTTTACTGGGTAGGCATTTACAAAAATCAGAGTAAGGTTGTATCAGTGCATCTGTAATCTCTTAGGAAGACTACAGTACGAAGCACAAAATGTTTCATAGAACCATAACATAATGTGGGACTAGTTTCATGGTCTCTTTCAAGTAAATTGATGTCATTAGCCCCTCGTTTAAAGCCTTTGTTCTCAACTGTAGAGAAACGAAACAGTATAAAAGACGATGGACAATTCAATATATCATCTCACTAGATTTCCTCTTGTCCAACCTTATGTCTATTTACAGCTCATAGTTGGAGCAGGAATGGGTCCGATTCTAGCTTTGAAGTACTTCAGGTATACATACAGGCCAAGCAAAATCAATACACTACAGCAAGCTGAACGACTGGGTGGGCCTATCTTGTCCATTGGGAGCATTGAGCCACAAACAAGAGGAATAGAAAATGAAGTTTCACCATTATCAATTACTCAACCAAAGAACAGAAATCCAATATTTGAACCTCTACTATCAGATTCACCCAATGCTACACGAAGATCTTTTGGTTCTGCAACACCTTTTGATTTCTTTCAATCACAGTCTAGACTGTCCATGCCTAACTACTCAAGAAATTGCAAGGACAACTGAGGTTCCCAGTAATCTTAGCTGGGAAAAGCTAACAGAACACATTATACGTCGGTGCCAATCAAGCATTGTATGTAGCAGGTATAGGAGGTTAATGTAACTTGTTTATGGAGAATTAGTTTCCTTTCTTGTGGTCTAATAGCGCTAGTTATTAAATCAACCACTGCCTCTTGCTTAATATGTTACATACTTGTTTTTCATTTTGTTTTAAATTTATATATATATATATATATATATATATATATATATATACACACACGATAAATGATAATATCGTTGGAACTGTTGCTCGACAAATAGGTAAATCTAAGAAAACACGAAAGACAGTATAGAGCAAAAAAACAAAAATGAAACAAAAAAGTCCAAATGGGAGAAAACTATTAGTATACTGCCCAGGTGAACAGCAAACAAAACCTAGGTTGTACATTTTAGAGGTTCATTAGTTAATATCGAGCTGAACTTCAGCTCGATATTTGCTATTTAGTTTATAATTGTGTTCAGCTCGATATTTGCTATTTAGTTTATAATTGTGATCATCTTCGATTCTTCGTATGTCGTCCTCGTTTACTTATCTTCGAGCTGGACTTACACAATTGCTTGGCATAAGTAGTAAGTAGTCTTCTTGCGGTTTCATATATATGTAAGTTTGTTTCTGTATACATATTTTATCTATTGTTCTTGTAATTCTCTTGATTTTATGCATTTGATTCTTTACTATGGAAGTGCATTTTATTTTTTCCAAAAGTTATGTATTGGTCTACTACTTTCTTTGCCAACTGCTCTTGATTTTGTTAGTACCTCAATTCTAATAGTAAGTGTTGTCGAACTTTAAACATTGATTTTTAGGCCTCGTCTCTAATTCGTATATATGTATTTAATGGAGTGGATTATTTTGTTTTATAGTACCTCAGTTATTTCGTTTTTCCTAACTAAACAATTTTAATGATCTAGTCTTTCAATTTTTTTCATGTTACGTCTGTTATTGGACCACTTACACAGAGAAATGCCCTAAATAAATAACGACTAAAGAATGAATTGTCCGTTTCAACGATTTCAAAGTCAATACCGGCTTGGGGATCGCGCGATTTTTTTGAGTTTTGAGAACGCGCCTCACGGTCCCCTCTCTCTTCCCCAATTCTTCTGATCCTAATCGTATCCTGCCCTTTTCCGATCATTGCTCCGTCTCCTTTTTGTCTTCTTGCTCCTCTCTGGTGGCTTCTTCTCCTTTTATCTTCTCCGCCCTTCCTCAGGGAAGTGGCGGAGCCCTAGATTCTATGTCAGCTCAGCGCAAACGTTCTAAAAGTGGGGGTGATAATTCCTCTGATTTGCAATCTCTGAGAATGGAAGAACTCGATTCCTCCATACTCCCTCCTTCAACTCTTAACCCAAGGTTGAATTATGCTGATATGTTGAAAAATCCTCTTAATCGATTTGCCCAGACTATGTCTGAAGATTTTGATCTCACTGATGCTGACTGCACCTACTCCTCTGGCAAACATGGCCAAAATGTCACTTTCTCTGAGAAAGTGCATAATAAACTGGATTTTGAATGGAGATGTGCGGTTATTGTCAAACTGATGGGAAAACCTAACTCTTCTAACTCTTTTGATTTCATGCTCAAGGGTCTTAGAAGAAAATGGCAAGTTAAGGGTGGCTGGCAGCTTATAGATCTTCCCAATGATTTCTTCATTGTGAAATTTAACCTTGAAGAAGATATGAACTATGCTCTCTGTGGAGGTCTTTGGATTATTGCTGGGCAAACTCTTGTTGTGAGAAAATGGCGTCCTGACTTTGATCCTATGAAGGAAACTATTGGCAACATGGCTCTTTGGATAAGAATTTGTGACCTCCCTGTCAAATACTTTAAGGACTTCATTATGGTAAAGATTGGCAGGATTATTGGGGATGTTGTCAGAATGGATCCTCTAACTCTGAAACAGGCTAGAGGCAAATTTGCTCGTATGTGTGTTGAAGTTGATTAAGCAAACCTCTGCACCCTTTTGTTGAAGTTGAAGGTGTTGCTTATCATGTTGTCTATGAGGGCATCTCCATGATATGCTTTGAGTGCGGTTGTTTTGGCCACTCTAAAGAAAAATGTCCTTCTGTTAAGCCTGCCAGGAGTGATGAAGCTCAGAATGATGTTAGTATGAAGAATGTTGAGACTTTTATGCCTAATTCTGCTGCCCCTCATAACTCAAATCCTCATGAGATGGATTCTTCTGGTACTAATGACATCCTGAAGGAAGATATGGGCCCTTGGATGTTGATGAACTATAGAAACAGAAAGAAAAATGGGAACTCATCTGATAAGAAAAGTGTTTCAACTGGTTCTAGATTTGCTATCTTGCAGGATGATAATGTGTTGGACAAATCTGCTTCTAAGCAAGTCATGACTGGCAGCCCTATCAAGAGTGCTCCCCCAATTGTCAAACTATGGCAAAGCTTTCAGAACAAGAAATCTAAGGCTCATTCTTCTGGCAACTTGAAGAAGAATTCTGGATCCAATGCTCCTGTGAAAGACTACCCCAGCTCCTATTCAAAATGCTTCCACTACTGGTATCTCTCCCACTAATGGCTCTAATCTTTTTAGAAAACAGTCTGGTGCTATGAATTTTGATGCTAATTCTAGAATTCCAATGAAAGATTTATCTAATCTGGAATGCTCAAGTGGTCCTTACCTAAACTCCCAAATGCATAGCAAAGTTCAGAATGGGAACATTTCTACTTCATTGCATTCTTCTCAGGTTTCCAAAAAGCTTCTGTTTGACAATGTGAAAAATCCTGATTCATGTGATGGTACTTCTGCTTTGTTTGGACACTGTCCTCCTGAGCCTATTGTAGTTATGGATGATTGTAGTGCTAAGAATGTTGATGATTCTGCAAATATTGCTGAGGCTATTTTCATTGAAAATAGCATGATTTTAAGTGATAATGATCTGCCCTCCTTTTGTGGTGAAGGCATGATTGATGCTTAATTTGGGTTTCACCCTATCCTTCCCTGGTTTTTTCCAATGGTTAAAGTCCTTTTCTGGAATGCTAGAGGTGCAGGAAGTGGGAACTTTAGGTCTACTATTGTGGATTTAGTTAAAATGAATTCTATTGATTTGTTAGCCATTTGTGAGCCTCGAGTTCAGTTTCACAAAGCTAGTGCCACCTTGTACAGACTTGGTTTGTCTGCTGTCAAAATTGTTGAAGCTAATGGTTTTTCTGGTGGTTTGTGGCTGCTCTGGAATAAGGCCAAAGGTCAGGTGGATTTTATTGAGTCTAATTCTCAGTCTATCTCAGCTAAAATCTCTATTCCTGGTAAACCATCTTGGATGCTCTCTGTGGTTTATGCCAGTCCAACTCACTCCATTCGAGCTGGATTGTGGTCTTATTTTGATGATCTCAGTGCTAGGATAAATTTACCCTGGAGTCTCATTGGTGACTTTAATGAGTTAGTTTCCCATGCTGATAAAAATTGTGGTCCTTTTGTTGGGAGATTTGGTGGTCTGAGGGATTGGATCAACACAAATGCAATGGTGGATATGAGTTTTATTGGCTCTTGTTTTACTTGGAGCAATAACAGAATCAAAGAGAGACTGGATAGAGGCTTTTGCACCATTTCTTGGAGAGAAATCTTTGCTGATGCCTTCATTCAACATCTTCCTAAAACCAGATCTGATCACTGTCCTATTTTGATGCAGCTCTATTCTAATAATTTTATTAACAGATCTGCTACTCCTTTCAGATTTCAAGCTATGTGGCTCTCCCATCCCCAATATGCTGATTTCATTGATTCCACTTGGAAACCTTTACATGGTAATTTCAATTCCAAAGTTCATCAGCTGGCTAGGGCTCTTGCTCTTTGGAATAAAGATGTTTTTGGCCATTTATTCCATAAGAAAAGGAAAATTCTGGCTAGGATTGGTGGCATTCAGAAAGCTAGAGATAGAGCTGATAACCATTTTCTGATTAATTTGGAGGCTGATCTGATTCATGAGTATGAAAATATTAAAGACCAGGAGAATATGTTTTGGAGGCAAAAGTCAAGAGATAGTTGGATCCAAAATGGGGATAGAAACACCAAGTTCTTTCATCTAACCACTCTTGTGAGAAGAAGAAGGAATAAGATTGAAGGTCTATTTGACTCTAATGGTATCTGGTGCACTGAAACGCCCTCAATGAAGAAAACTACTGTTAGTTTCTTTACTGATCTCTTTTCTCAACCTGATTTTGAGGACATCAGAATTACCATTCCCTGGCTTTTCCCTAGCATTGACCAGAATGTTTGGAGCAATATCTGCAAACCTGTTTCTCTCCTGGAGGTAAAAGATTCTCTTTTTGCTATTGGTGGGCTAAAGGCCCCTGGTCATGATGGTTTTCCTGCTTTATTTTTTCAGCATCATTGGAATTCTTATTCTTCTGAAATCTTTAGCATTGTTCAAAATGCCTTTACCTCCAGCTCTATTCCTGAGGGTTTAAATCATACCATCATTGCTCTTATCCCTAAGATTGATGGTCCTCAGTATATGGCTAATTTTAGACCTATCAGCCTTTGTACTACTATTTATAAAGTGATTTCTAAAGTCATTGTGGCAAGAATTAGGCCTCTCATGCAGGAACTCATTAGTCCTAATCAGGTTAGCTATGTTCCTGGCAGAAACATTACTGATAATGTTATGATTGCTCAAGAGATGCTTTTCAAATTTAAAAAATCCAGTGACAAATTGGGATTCTTTGCGTGGAAAATTGATCTCTCTAAAGCTTATGATAGACTGAGCTGGAACTTCATTGAGAGTGTTCTATATGAAGCTCATTTCCCTCAATCTTTAGTTAAACTGATTATGCACTGCATTAATTCCACAAGCTTTCAGATCAGCTTTAATGGTGAGCTTACTGATTCTTTTAAAGCCAAAAGGGGCATCAGGCAAGGGGACCCTCTCTCCCCCTATATTTTTGTGCTCTGCATGGAAAAACTCTCCCATCTCATTCAGTCTGCTGTTGATTATGGTCATTGGAAACCTGTTAGAGCTTCTCAATCTGGTCATAAAATTTCTCATCTGTTCTTTGCTGATGATCTAATTTTGTTTGCTGAAGCTTCTCCTCAACAGGCTTTTATTTTAAAACAGTGCCTCGACACTTTCTGTTCCTTATCTGGTCAAACTGTCAGTTATGAGAAATCTTTAATTTTCTGCTCTCCCAATACTTGCAACAATGTGGCCTCCAGAATCAGCAATACTTGTGGCTCTCCTCTCACTAATGACCTTGGGAAGTATCTTGGTATGCCTCTCATTCACTCCAGGGTCAATAAACACACCTATGATGTTATCTTTGATAAAGTCCAAACCAGGCTTTCTAGTTGGAAGAGCAAAGTCCTCAGCATGGCAGGTAGATTAACTCTTGTTCAATCTATTACTTCTTCCATTCCTATTTATGCTATGCAGACTGCCAAATTTCCTGTGAGTCTTTGTGATAAATTAGATAAATTAAATCGTGACTTCATTTGGGGTGATGTTAATGATAAGAAGAAAGTTCATCTGGTCAACTGGAATACTGTCTGTCAACCTAAGCAAATTGGTGGCTTAGGAATTAAGAAAGGAAAAATGGCTAGAAAGGTCACTAAAGTATGCCCCATTCTAAACTTTGCTCACTAATGTATGCCAAATATCACTTTGCTCACTTTGAGTGAGCAAAGTGAGAAAAAGTGTCATACTTTGAGTAAGCAAAGTGATAAAAAGTGTCATACATGAGTGAGCAAAGTGAAAAGAAAAGTGATCAAAGTGAGTGAAAGTGTAATTCGATAGTGAGCAAAGTGATATTTGGCATACATTAGTGAGCAAAGTTTAGAATGGGGCATACTTTAGTGACCTTTCCAGCCATTTTCCCATTAAGAAAACTAGAGATATGAACCAGGCTCTTCTTGCAAAAATTGGTTGGAGATTATACCAAAATGATCAAGGGCTTTGGGCCAAAATGTTCACTGCTAAGTATATGAGAAATGGTAGTATTTTTGATTCTCAATATAAATCTCCTTCTGACTGCTCTCATATCTGGAGAGGCATCAGGTTTGGTGCTGAGCTGATTAATGCAAACCTGAGATGGAGAATTGGTAATGGCACCTCTGTGAATTTTTGGTCTGATAATTGGTGTTGCCCCCAGGCCTTATCCAATTTTGTTTTGCCTTCTGCTATTATTAATAGAAATGCCTGTGTTAGTGATTTTTGGGATGATGATGGTTGGAATGTTGATCTCCTGAATTCTGTTCTCCCTATCCATATTGTGAACTTGATAATTAATGTTCCCACTGGTTTCAACAATTGTGGGCCTGATACCAAGATTTGGGGTGTCACTCCTAATGGTTGCTTCTCTGTCAAGTCTGCTTATAACTCTCAGTTTGACCTCTCTGATCCTAATCTTGCTTGGAAAGCTATGTGGAAGCATGATGTTCCTCCTAAGCTGAAAACCTTCCTTTGGACTCTCCTTCACAGAAAGTTACTAACCAATGTGCAGAGGGTGGCTAGAGGTTTTTCTGCTGATATTTCATGTCCTAGCTGTCATGCTGGGGATGAAACTCTTTTGCATCTTTTCAGAGACTGTCCTAGATCTATGGCCATTTGGAGAGCTTTCAACTTGCCTAATACCATTTTTAACTCTTTTAACCTTGATTGGACTGGTTGGATCAATTCTCAGCTTCATTGCCATTATATGATTGATGCTGATATTAAATGGTGCAATTTGTTTATTTTCACTTGTTGGTTCATCTGGAAGTGGAGAAACAATGTGGTTTTTTATTCCAGCTTCTCTCTGCCTACTTGTTTCAATAAGATTATCTGGGATTATGTTATGGAATGGAAAAGAGCAAGGATCAAACACAATGGTCTCAACAGGTTTACTGAAATTATGCTTTCATGGAAAAAACCCTCTGTGAACTTTTTCAAGCTAAACATTGATTGTTCAAGAGGCTCTACTTCTGGGAAGATTGGTGCTGGGGGAGTCATCAGAGATCATAATGGAGCCTGGATTGTTGGTTTTTAAATTAGCTTGGGTATTGGTGAAGTCCTGAATGCTGAAGCCTGGGGCTTGCTCTATGGTCTGAAGCTTGCTTTGAGTCAAGATATTATGAAACTTGAGATTGAATCGGATTCTGCTGTGCTTGTGCAGCTCATGCACAGTCCTGCTCTTTCCCTCCACCCCCTTGGATCCCTCTTAGATGGTTGCAAGAATCTCATGGACAGTATGACAGATGTGAACCTCTCCCACATTTTTAGAGAATGCAACAGGACAGCTGATTCTTTGGCTAAATCCAGCACGATGCATGAGCTTGGCTTGATAACCTTTGACAATCCGCCTGTGCACGCTGCCAATGCCTTTCTTGATGATCTCTGTGCTGTTTCAAGAGCTAGAAGAATGAGTTCCTGCTCTAGTTGCTAGCTGGTTTCTGGTTTTTTTCTTTCCTTTGTTTGGGCTGTTTAAGCCCCGTTTGTAACCAAAAAAAAAAAGTCATTTAGAATCTCCTCAGTCACTTACAAGCCTAGCTATTTTCTTCCTTGCTTTCACTACACGCCAAGTCATTCTTCTCAATGACTCAAATTCTATAAACGAATCTTCTTTAATTGTTGAATAAATTAGCATCAAACAATTCTGTGACAAGGAGAACTGGTCCAAGAAATTATACATGGATGAAGAATCATTATCAAAATCATTAGTGAGGCTGAATGGGGTGATCCTTATTGCTTGTCCGTATAACACATGGGAGAAGACATGGTCAAAAATATATTTCCATCAAATTGAGGATTTTAGATTTTAGTTACTATATATTGGTGCATAAGTTTTAACAAAAACTTCAATGGAAGATTCTCATTCTGGTTGTTGGTTGATTTTTATTCAACCATGAGTGACTTATCAATCAAGTCGACCAAGATATTTCCATAAAAGACCACAACCATAACATACTATAGCTTTCCGGTCACTACGTTCAACTAGCTCTTCTTTGTCCAGAGGTAAGGCTACTGAAACTGTTGTCCAAAAAAAGACTGATACTCCAAATGGCCACTCCTATAGGAGTACTCCTTCAGTTCAGAGGCAAGTTGAATTTTAGCAAGCAGTGTAAACTTAGGAGCTCATGTCCTGAGCAAAATATATCCCATCTTGAAGCTAGTGTTACCAATTTTTTTTTTTTTCTTTACCAAGTTCTATAGCTGTAAGACATCATCCTACAGTTTTGGGTTGGATGACCATAAGTTGCAGATTTTTATTTTGTTTCCTCAATTCATTGGAAATACCGTTTGGACTTCTGCTTCTTCTTTTTTGTCTGAATTTGGACTTCTGCTTGGATAGGGTAATTTTTGTCATGAGCCACGCCAGTGCTCCCATATATGAGTTATAATCAATTAAGCTACAACAGAAGGTTCTAAGAACAAAACTGATAGAATACACTTTCAATTATTTGCATCTATTTCTCACAACAAATTGTACAAACCTGCTATACAATTGCAACACTATATAACGTTGTTCAATCACTCACTCTACTATCAAAATATTCAAAATATTCTATGAAACATCATATGGCCTGTATCTGGAATTTGAAAATGACATAACATGGTTCTCTATAGTCCGCATTAACAATGAATACTATGCATTTTCAAGGGTAGCAGGGAGATCTAATGATGTCACTTACTCAGCTAAACCGCTACCAATCAAAGAACTATCATCTTCGACTATTTGGTCAACTGGGTTGGATTTAGCCCATACAGCTGCATCTTTATATCCAAGCGAAAAAAGCCGGTCAAGAATATCATCTTCTGCTGGCTCAAGTGCCCAATTGAAAAGCTGGAAAGAGGAAAAAGATAATTCATCATCTTATCCTCAAAAAGGACAGTTGACCATTCAAATGTAGAAGTACAAATTTACCTCTCGAGGGCTTGCCCTATCAACAGGATTACAGTCTGGACTGATCCCAATTCCTTGTAAACCTAATCGACTAGCTGGGAAAGCACAAACACGAACCTGCAAAACATGAACATCAAGAAACGATGTAAACTTAACATGTTATATTACCAAAATTAATACAAAACAAACAGGACCATACTTACTGAAATCCTGCAAAAGTTTTGATGCTGGGCATGCAAGCCAACTCAGCTGGATGCTACTTAGTTTAGGGTCTTAGCTATCTTACTTGTGACACTTTGTCGACTATAAACCTCCCTAGTTTCTTAAATAGTAATGCAAGTCATGTGAACTGTCAATAATTTGGAGGGCTGGACTTTATAAAAAGCTGAATCAAGTATTCTAGTGCCCGAATATCGAGGCTGCTGTAAACCTAATCCTGTTGAGTGGTTTATAGATACATTTTTCTTGTTATTCAAAAATGTCATATTATACCTTCCGTCTCTTGCCTAATTATCTAAATTCTAGTTTTCCTTGTTTTATTCTTATATCAGCAAGCCAGCAGCCCAAAACTATTCTCCTGCATCAAAATTCTATTACAAAAGAAACGATAATTCTGTACATTCTTTACCTGATTTTATCAATATTTTTTTGTCCTTTGTTTTGATGCACCCTAAGGGAAATACTATATGAACATGGATCTTGAATAACAATTTTCTGTCATCCAGCCATGAAGATGTCAAAGAACTATTTAGAACATTCCTCCTAGGATGGATAGCAGTTTCACTTAGAACTCCTTAAAGCATGACATAATCAACCATGTGAATCCATGAACACAAAAAAGAGCACAAACAATTTATAAGGCCTCATATTGTATCAAATCACACATTCATAATATATTTTAAAAAAAAGTGTTACATGTTTCTTACCGTCTTTGGTGCCGATGTTGGTGGCATAAATAAAGTCAAGCCACCATCAATACAGAGTCGATTCCGGAACATCGTTGCTGGTCTTGGTGCAAGATATCTGTTATGCAGTTTACTATTAGTCCAGCTTCATACATTCATACATTAATTAATACAGCAGCAAAATTACTGCTAGAGTAAAATGATATATACAATAATCACCCTGGAATAAAGGAAGAAGTGAAAACTGCATTAATGAGATCTTCCTTGGAGTCAAACTGATCCACCAATAAACCTCTTGGTCTCCATAGGAGCTGTGTTACAGCAACTGCCACAAATTCAAAAAGTATATAAAAAAAATAATTAAAAAAACACAGAACCCATTTGTCAGAATGCAGGGAAATGGACCAAATTCCACTTTTACAAGTTGATATCAACTCAGTAAAGTAACATATATTTAATATCACAAAAACAAATCTACTTTCAGATTTAAGAGGGAAAAGCTCAGGTTTTAATAGAAAAAAAACCTAGCTGTTAAATTATTTTTCACTATATGTTATAAAGAATGTCAAAGCAATGAATTCAAAGACCTTAAAACATTACTGTAAAAAGAGCAGGACCATACTATACTCAGGACATCTTAATGAATTTCTTACACCATATGTGGTAAATTAAAAGCATCAGACCATGGAAAAGAAGGGATGATATCTAAGCAGTGCAAGAGCGGATAGTAGTTTGGAAGGAGCACAGTCCAGGTTCATGCTGAACATAATTTTTTATTATTATCTTTAGTTGTTGAAAATGAATGTTTTTATTATCCAATTATTTGAAATAGTTTGATAGCTATCGTTTGGATCTAACAAGTTAGTATAAATGCAGAAAATTTTATAAATAAACATTCAGCAACAGTGGTCATCCGCAGTTTAATCATATCTACAATCTGACAACTGGGTGATCATGGGACAAATCTACCTTAAAGGTCGCAGCGCGATACCCCAAATGTAAATTACTTATTGCATAAGGTAAATATTTATCCCCAAATTAAACAACTAAAAATATCAATAACAAATAATTCTTTTTGTTTAGGGCGCAAGAATACCGCTTACCTCTAACCCTCCCGTTAGATCGAATATGAGCGTCCTCGGGCAAAAACTTTTGGAGAACATCTCGAAGAACAGCCTGCACAGGTGTAATTACCCAATTGAAGTGTTGTGGGAAACAAAAAATATTGAACAAGAAAGAGAAGAAGAAAATAAATGAGAGAGAAGGAGAGAAAAAAAAAAGGAAATAGTTTTATGGAGAAAAAGAATAGAAAAGAAGGGAAGGACAGAAGAATTAGCGATAATTATGCAGTTTGATTTTATCAATGGGCCCGACATGATGAGGACATCATGATTAATCCTTTTAAGGTTTATGAGAGCACCTAATCATCCCATTTCCATATGGCTTGACTGATTGCTCTTAAGACAGTTATTGCAGCTTGAAGGGTCTGATTCTAGAAGTCTCTAGGCCTGGTGTCCTTCCAAATTCCAGCCTGTGTATTTTAAAAAAAAAATTCTGTTTCAATATAGAAGCTTAAGATTTCCTTTATTAAGTCTTTACATTTCAGGTTTGGAAGTCTAAGAGGCCTAATGAGTCTTTAATGCTAGTTAATGTAGCTATCTGCTCTCAAGTATAAATATGTGTAAGTGCCAAATGGCAAAAACATGGGTAAAAAATCTGTGTTCAATTTTTCCACTATGCAAAAATTGCCTTATTTTGTTCAATTTATCAAGACCAAGAGTTGATGAGTAGAGAATATATCTGAAAAAATCAATTTGCTCTTCAGACAAAGGTTTTTTGCTCACAACTTCAGATAACACTAATTGCATATCATCAATCTAAGACTAACAACCTCAATTAGTAGACACTTGATTAGACAAAACACTAATTTTATCTGAAACCAGAACAGACCATTGATCTCAATTTTGCAATTTTATGATCCCACGAAAATTCAGTCAGTATGGAAAGGAACAGTGTGCATAGGTTATAGCAGATTAAGGGATCAGATTTAGCGAACAGATAGTTGGCTACAAGTGGCCTAATACTAGTTGACTGTCATGTTTGAATGAACATATGCTAACTCCCAACATACTGGAGGATGAACCTGAAGTCATATGTGTATATACAATGCAACATTAGTGAGATATGAAACATATGCAATTTCCAGGGCGGTCAAATTTAATGGCTTTCTATAGAACTTTATAATGGCAATGAAATTAAAAATGTGTACTGAATTCCTAATCCATATTATGAATTCAAACATATGAAAGCAATGAACTATCAAGATTATCAAAAGAATATATTGACTATAGCTTAAATAATAAATAGCTGTATATTAGGTACATAATTAGCTAAATCCTAACATCAAATCTTGACATATGTATTTTATATCACTAAAAATTTAAAAGTACTTGAGTGAGACTATGAATCTATGATGCCTGAAATAAATACACTATTATTCACTTCAGCTACAGAGTATGAACCTACCCCAAGTCGAAAAGCTGTCCCTCTGTTCCGGCAATCTTCAGCAAGAATTTTAGTAGCTTGTAAGGCCTCTTCCATGCTTGCTCCGGAGGCAATCACAGCACAGACAATGGCACCTGCTGAGGAACCAGCTAATGGAGTGGTTTCCTGCACAAGAACAAACATTTTACTCGTCAATAGAGACACAGACACAAAGGATAATGACTATATTCCACAAGAGAGAAATAGGAAACAAAAAAACAATATGCAAAATAGAGTATTTTTAAAAAAGGAAAAAGAAAACTGAACATGATGCATAACTTCTACATGTTATGTACTAAACTTTAGTACACAGACGAGTCGACTACTGTCAATTAAAAGTTGAAAATACTTTGAAAGACAAGCTCTTCAGTAAGTAAATATATTATGTACTAAACTTTGAATCCACTTCTGGGTCACCTGATGAGAGAGAAGTTAAGAACAAGTACCAAATCTATCTTAAGGCACATTTGATGCCTTCTCATTTGAACTGAATTCTAGACACTTGCAACAGTATTTCCCATATGAATTGAATTCTAAAGCAACATGATAATCTAAGAATTAACACCTCTCGCACTAGCGAAATTCATGCTCAAGATAAATCAGAACTCTAAAGAAATACCGAAAGCTAGAGAATACAAACAGATTACACAAATTTGAGCCTTGACATTCATAGACAAACATAAATTGAAATATATATATATACATATATATTATATATATATATATGTATATATGGGGCAAAAAATGAAGAACCTTGATATAGCCATTCTCAATCAAGAACTGAGCAACACCTAGATGATAAGGAAAGAGAAGCCCCGCAGCAGAGAAACTAAACCCGGGACTGGTGATCACGCGCCGCTCTTTCTCCGCCTCCACGTCCTTCACGCGCTGCTCCCAAACCACCCCGGGCTGAATCTCATCCTCAATCACCTTCCCGATTCTCTCATCGGAGAACTTCCCGGAGCTCTCAAACATCGCAACGGAGGCCGCCGCCGCTTCACTTTCCGGGCCTTCATTCCTCCGCTTGATGATCCTCGTCGCCAGGCCCAGGAACAGCTCCCCCGTCGCAACGGCAAACGACTTCTTCGTCGGCGGAGGCGTCGGAGATGGAGGTGGTGCCGACGCCGACGACGTTCGATTGGTGTCGGAGTCGGTGGAGGAGTGAGGGAGGGAGGTCTTGAGCTTTGCGGTGCGGAGAGGGAGTAGGGGGTAGCGGGTGATGAGATTAGGGTTAGGGTTAGGGTTGGGGTTTGGGAGAGAGAAGGGGTGAGGTTGAGGGCGGAGGAGGGAGGAGTGAGGAGCCATGAGTGGTGAAGAGGCTCCGGTTAGTTTTCTCAGGTGAATCATGGTTTTAACGTGCTTTCTCTACGGTAAAATTTACTTATTGTTTAATTTATTTTTGTCTCTTAATCTTTTTGAATTGGTTCTTTTTGTTGTTGGAAACATCTCCTTATCATATGTGGCCTATGCCGCCAAGGAAAGCAACTTCAAACGAACTTTAACCATATGATCGGCTTTTTTAACCATATGATCGAGATAGAAAATGACCAAACAAACAGAGGTTTGGCCTACGTCAAGGTCTCACTGGTTCCACAATACCACAACCGTAGTAAACATCGGCCTAACTACCTAATGGTCTACCTAAAAAAAAAGCAAAATTCAGATCTCATGGTGGTGGGTCATCTCAGCGTGACACTAAGCTATACAAAGATACGACGTGACCAATCATTAACAATGTTAACTATGGAGAATAGACTAGTGAAGATAAGTCGGCAGTTGAAGTAAATTAAACACTATAACTGTAGGAGGAATATAGATTTTTTTCAGTGTATTAAACACTATAACTGTAGGAGGAATATAACTGTAGGAGGAATATAGTAAATTAAACACTATAAGATAAGTCGGCATTTTTTTTTTTCAGTATCAGATTTTTTTAAAGAGAAACAATAACATTGTTTCTGCCTAAACCCGGGGGTCTAGTAGATACTTGATGAATCCAACTCTATCTCCTGCAATCCTGCTCACTAAGGGGAATACCGGGCTGGCCGGCCTTCACCTCTCCGATGCCTAAGTTAGTATAGTTGGAATGTATATAACTAAGGCACGTATGTAAGCGGGGAGAGAGACAAGTTACCTCATAAAGAGGGTAGCTGGGGCCCATATATAGGTGGTTGGAGGTAAGGGCTGGCCTTACTCTTCGATGTTGGACTGGTTCCCTTCTGTTTGTACCTTCTGGTGCCCTCTTAGGCCGGCTGGCGCCCCCGGCTCCCGGGTCCCTGGCGGCAGGATAGAGTGCTAGGCCCCGAGGCCGGGTGCTGGTGATCCGGTCCTGACCCTTGGACCGGGCCCTGGCACGCTTGCTGCGGGTCTGTGGGCCTGCTGTAGCCTCTCTGCGGCTACTGTCAACAAGTCCCCCAAGTTCCCGGTCAAGTGCAATCTTGAATGGGGACTTAACTGTCTTACTCTTGCCCTGCAGACCCGCAGGGTTACCAACCTACCGGTGCCCAGTCCCCCAAGTCCGCGTTAAAGATTGGGCGTGACCGAGGTGAGTACCTGTTGCTGATAGTAAGTAAAATTTTTATAAGTATGTTTATAGTACAGATAATACTTTACGCCGCATCGAGGCGAGTCCCGGATGAACTTGCGGAGTGGACCTCGACCGGGCGTTCTGCCATATCGGTGCGAGGCGGAGTTTCTCGGGAGCTCGACCGGGCGTCCTGCCATATCGAGACGAGTCCCGGAAGTGAGATGTAGCTGGGTGGACCTCGACCGGTGCCCGGACGCAATGCCATTTCGAGACGAGTCCCCCAGTAAGAATGCCTCAAAGTTCCCCAGTTCTCGGGAGCTCAACCGGGCGTCCTGCCATATCGAGACGAGTCCCGGATGATCTTGCGGAGCGGACCTCGACCGGGCGTTCTGCCATATCGGTGCGAGGCGGAGTTTCTCGGGAGCTCGACCGGGCGTCCTGCCATATCGAGACGAGTCCCGGAAGTAAGATGTAGCTGGGTGGACCTCGACCGGTGCCCGGACGCAATGCCATTTCGAGACGAGTCCCCCAGTTAGAATGCCTCAAAGTTCCCCAGTTCTCGGGAGCTCGACCGGGCGTCCTGCCATATCGAGACGAGTCCCGGATGATCTTGCGGAGCGGACCTCGACCGGGCGTTCTGCCATATCGGTGCGAGGCGGAGTTTCTCGGGAGCTCGACCGGGCGTCCTGCCATATCGAGACGAGTCCCGGAAGTGAGATGTAGCTGGGTGGACCTCGACCGGTGCCCGGACGCAATGCCATTTCGAGACGAGTCCCCCAGTTAGAATGCCTCAAAGTTCCCCAGTTCTCGGGAGCTCGACCGGGCGTCCTGCCATATCGAGACGAGTCCCGGAAATGCTAGCCTACGGGAGGGCCTTTTGGTGCGTGGACTAGGCCAACAGGCATCCCGGAGAGTGTTACGGCCGTACCGAGGCGTCGGTTAACACTTGCTAGTTCTTCTCAGCTTTTGTTGTTTAAGCGTTGAGGTAGTGTGCTAGTTTGTTAGCCTGCGGGGAGACTTGTTCTGTGTTAGAGAAACAATCTGCCCAGTGGAGTGGCATTGAGATAACGAGTCTCGCCATGTATCCCCAAATGTATCACAGTTCAGTGTGATGCAGGGTTTTTATCCTGCTGGACAAGAGTACATGGGTTAGATGTAAGCTCGCCTGGGTTTATAAAGCCCATGCGTTTAGAAGCCTTTATTGTTGGCTCGTTCCTGCCCATAGGCGAAGGAAGGTGACAACCGGTAGAATGCCGTGGAGTGGGTTAAATGTCCCAAAGCCGGTGGAGTGTCATAGTGCTGGGTGGATCTCGACCGGGCGATATGCCATATTGAGACGAGTCCCCCAGTGGTATGCAACGAAGATGGTGTTAAAAGGGGAGGGTGCATACCTGGACAAATGCTCTCGAAGCGGTTGGAAAAATCACAAGCGGTGAGAGGTCTTCAAGATATACAAGGAAAAAAAGGCCATGCAGCCGGTTGAATGATCATACTCGTGAACCGCCATGGTGCCGGATTGACTCGGAGTTGACTTTCTGGGGAAACGAGGGGAATAGACGCCTCGTTATTCGCTCCTATCTCCCTAAATGCTGCTGGTAAGTGGGACAGGTGGCGGACATGCGATAAAGGGGGAAGCCCATCAGTCCCATCAGTTATGCTAGATGGGATCCCTTATCCATGGTGGGACACGTGCCGATAAAGAGCGGTCTGAGATGGAGGGAATCCACGGCTGGGGTTTCGTTGCCTTTCTTGTTGCCCTATTTATTGTTCACTCTGCTCGCCTCCTTCCACAGTTTGCCTAGACCCTTTGCCTTCTACTCTCCTCGTCCACCTTGCTGCAGATCTGAATTATTTTGTGTTAGGATTATGGCGTCTGGGAGATCTGCGCATCATGGCGGCGCCAGCCGTTGGCCCAGAAGGCACGAGCTGCTGGATGGTGACAGAGCGATTCTCTGTGACGAACCAGTCAGAAGCATGGATGAGAGAGAGATCAGGGAGTTTCGAGCGAAGTGGGACATCGATCCTTCTGTTAAACTTCGAGGCCTGCGTCCCGGAGAACTGGCCTATAACCCGGAACCGGGCTGGGTTGCTGTTTTCGACGATCAGTTCCTACACGGACTATCGCTGTCGCTGCCGGAATTTGTTCAGTATATGCTGAGCTCACTAAATCTTTCCCCGGCCCAGCTTCCGAGCAACCAGTGGAGGCAGTTGCTTGGGCTTGGGTGCCTATTTAGCCTGAGCCACATGAGCTGGCCCACGGTTAATGAATTTCGGGCGCTGTACAAGATTTCTTACTACCGAAAGGCCCAATGCAGCGGTTGTGTGAACTTTGCCGCGCGGGAGCATGCTGCTGCTATCACGCACCTGCCGTCATCGGTTTCAGATGTCTGGAGGAAGTCGGTGGTGCTGGCCGGCGGCAGGTGGCAGCGTAACTGGAGGGGATATCAGGTGCCCGGGGCCTATCAGCCGATCGGGGATCAGTCGTTCTGGTTGGAGGAGTTGGAGAAGCAACGGATATTCCGGTTGTTCTATGGTTGGGACTATCTGAGTCGGAGCTCCTACAATTTCATCCGATGGAACGTGCTGGAGATATGCGAGATGGGGAGAAAACCTGGTAAGGTGCCTTTGCATAATTTCATCTTTTTGCATGGTTGTTTGTGTTCTGACCGCTCGACTTATCGGTTGCAGCTAACGCCCCCCGGCTCGCGCTTAAAGTTGAAGAGACTATCGAACCGGATGAAGAGCTTGTAGTCTCGAGATTGGCGGAGACGGGGGAGGTGGCCGCGAAGACCGTTATTGATACGGCTACCAAGAGACGCAGGGATCACGACAAGCCAGTGCCGCTCGTGTTTCCGGATGCTTACTATGGGAGGCTACCGGGCGGTGGGAATAACTCCCCGCTCTTTATTCGGGAGGGCCGGTCCGCGGGATCCCCTGGTCCAGGACCTGTGGCGCGACCGATGGCTGTTCGGACCTCGCGGGAGAGAGAAACGGCAGAAGTGTTGGTGCACCGTCGGAGCGGCCATGGCGACACTCCGGCCAAGAGGGCGAGGACCTTTGACGCCGGGGCGTCAAGTTCGGCTGGGCCAACCGAGCGGGCGGTGGCTCCGGTCGTGGAGGTGGTTGGTCGAAGGACTCAGGTGCCGAAAGCCGGTCGCAGCTCTGGTGATGGAGTTGGCAGGTTCGTGGCTGCTACCATCGAAGCCTTGGGGCTTGACCGGGAGGACCCTGTGGAACTAGCTGTTCGGGTAAGTGTTTTTGTGCTTCCCTTTCTCTTGGAATGGCACGAGCTAATGTTCGTTAATTTACGCCTGGCAGCTGGTTCATAGCCTTTGTGGCGCGGAGCCCAGGGGGGAGGCTGCTGCGGCTTAGGAGAAGCGGGTGGAGAAGCTGAGCGTGCGGGCGGACGTGGCGGAAGCCAAGCTTGCGGTGGAAAGAGAGGAAGTTGGTCGGTTGGGCACCGAGCTCGCGCGAGAGAAAGAACTATCCGGTCGGTTGTGTCATGACCTGCAGCAGGAACGAGAGAAGGCCGACCGGGAAGCTGCTACTCGGGAAGGGAGGGTCGCGGAGCTGGAGGCGAGGGTTTTGGAGCTGCAGAGTCAAGTTACAGCAGTCGCCCAAGGAAGGGAAAAGCTCACGGAATCCCAACTTGCTGAAGTAGCCGATAAGGCTGTCGACGACTTCTGGGTATCGGTGGAGTTTGAAGAGCTGCTGGACGCGGCCCGGGAGAAGGGCATCACCGACGCTTATCTGGAGTGGAGGGAGAAAGGGTGGCTTGATGCTGAGCAGATGGAGGCTGATATAGCCTTGACTGAGATGGTGGAGCAGGAGCGAGCTCTAAAAAGTGGCGGGCCGGGGATTGGGGGCTCCGGGGGCGGTAGCTAGCTGTTTACTTTGTAAATGCACATCTCGCAACTATTGTAGTTTATTTGTTATCATTGAAACTGCGGATTGCAATATTAATGTCAACTACACCGTTGTCGCCCTGTGACCGCTATTACTTAGGGTAGAGCCGTAGGTGCTGGATATTCCACGGCCGGGTGGAATAGATGCCCTCGGTGTCTATAATGTGGAATGTTGCCGGTCCGACGGCCGCAGTGATCTGGTAGGGCCCTTCCCATGTTGGTTCTAGGGCTAACGGTTTTTTCTGGACCTTCCTCATGACCCAGTCCCCGACCTGGAGCCTTCTCTCCCGGACCCTTCTGTCATAATACCGGGCGATCCGCTGTTTGTAGGTTTGGTTGCGCATATGCGCCTGGTCGCGGCGCTCCTCGATGAGGTCCAGGTTGAGTGATAGCCCCTCGGCATTTGTCTCGGCGTCGTAATTCTCTACCCTGCCGCTGGGTATATCAGTTTCTACCGGGAGTACCGCCTCGCTCCGGAATGCCATGCAGAACGGGGTTTCTCCTGTTGCCTCTGCTGCTGTTGTCCGGATGGCCCATAGCACCGCGGGGAGTTCTTCGGCCCAACATCCCTTCTTGGCATCTAACTTCTTTTTGAGGAGGGTCTTGATAATCTTATTGACCGCTTCTACTTGGCCGTTGGTCTGTGGGTGTGCCACTGAGGTGAACAACATCCGGGTCCCCATAGAGGCTGTGTACTGGATAAGATCAGCATTATTGAACTGTGTCCCATTATCCGTGACAATAGTCTGCGGTACCCCGAATCGGCAGTAGATGTTCTTCCATAGGAACTTTTTAACCCGTTCCTCAGTGATCTTTGTCATGGGTTCTGCCTCGACCCACTTAGTCTGATAGTCTACTGCCACGATGGCATACTTGTATTGTCCCACAGCCGTTGGGAAAGGGCCGATGATGTCCAATCCCCATTGTGCAAATGGCCACGGTGCCAGCAGGATTGACAACGCGATTGCCGGGGCATGAGGTGTAGAAGCGTACATGTGGCACTTGTGGCAGCCGCCTGATATTTTCCTTGACACTGCCGCCATGTCTGGCCAGAAATACCCTGCTCGGAGCGATTTGTGGGATAATGACCTTGCGCCGGAGTGATTACCGGATACTCCCTCGTGGATCTCTCGCATGATAGCCTCGCCTGCCTCTCTTGTCACACACCTCAGCTGGGGGAAGCTGTGCCCCCTTCGGTATAACTGGCCGTTGAGGAGGCCGTACCGGGCGCACCGGAGGTGTAGCCTTCTGGCCTCTACCGCGTCCGGGGGGCTGGTTTTGTCAGTCAAATATCTGACTATTGGGTCCATCCAGCTTGGTGGTGGTTCTTCTACCGCAAATATCTCGGAAATGGTTTTGCTGATGCTCGGCTTCTGGAGAGTTTCCATTTTTGCCTTCCGGTACTCTGGAGGGTAGTTTCCGGTTGCCAGTCTTGCGAGGGCATCCGCATGTCTATTCTCCTCTCGGGGAATGTGTTGGATCGTGGCGCCCTCGAACGGCTCGATTAGGGTTTTGGCCAGAGCCTGGTAAGAGAACAGCTGGGGGTCCTTGATCTCAAACACCCCGTTCATCTGGTTGACCACTAGGCTAGAGTCGCTGTATATCTCCATGGACGAGATTCCCAATTCCTTGGCCAACTGCAGACCGGCTATGAGGGCCTCATATTCGGCGGCGTTGTTGGAGGTGCTAAAAAGGAATCGCAAGGCATACTCGTATGATTGGCCATCGGGCGAGGTTATCATGACACCAGCGCCGCTCCGCCTGGTCGTTACGGAGCCGTCCACGTAAAGCTTCCAACCGGTGGGGAGGCCTGGTTCGGTCTTTATGGCTCGTACTGCTTCGGTGTCCTCGCACCGGTCGGGGTGCGCTTCTACCGCCATTGGGATGAGCTCACATATGAAGTCCGCAGCTGCCTGCCCCTTGATGGCCGTTCGCGGGGCATAGATGATGTCGAACTCTCCCAGTTCAACTGCCCACCGTACGAGCCTACCACTGGTCTCCGGCCTTTGTAGGATCTGTCGCAGAGGGTGATTGGTATACAAGGTGATGGAATGAGCCTGGAAATAATGCCGGAGCTTCCTGGCACTAACAATCAGGGCCAGAGCCAATCTCTCTATGTCGGGGTACTGGCCCTCTGCTCCAGTGAGTCCCTTTCCCGCATAGTATACCGAGAGTTCGTGCGTGTCTTCCTTCCTAATGAGAGCCGCGGAGACGGCCGTCGCGGATGCAGCTATGTAAAGGTATAGCATTTCGCCCGGCACCGGTTTGGATAGGAGAGGCACTGCCGACAGATATGCCTTGATAGACTGGAATGCTGCTTCATGCTCCGCTGCCCAGTGGATTTTCCTAGTCTGCTGTGCCTTGAGCAATTTGAAGAACAGGGTGCATTTGTCGGTTAGGCGGGAGATGAATCTGGCGAGGGCGGCTAACCGGCCGGTCAACATCTGGACCTGGTTTCTCTCCCCTGGCGTTTCCATATCTAAAATCGCCTGGACCTTCAGCGGGTTGGCTTCTATACCTAGGAATAGGCCCTCATAAATTCTGAAAATACACTTCTTTGGGTTTAAGTGCATTCCGAATTTGAGCATCTTGCCGATGACTAATGCCAAATCCTGGACGTGGGCCCCTGCAGTCAAGCTCTTGACCAGCATGTCATCCACATAAACCTCTACGGTTTTACCCATTTCCTGCTCCAGCATTTGGTTGACCGTTCGCTGGTAGGTGGCCCCGGCATTTTTCAGACCGTACGGCATCCTCTTATAACAGTAAGTACCTCGGTCGGTTGTGAAAGACGTGTGCTCCTCATCATCCGGGTGCATCCTAATCTGATTGTACCCGGCGTAAGCGTCCATGAAGCTGAGCATCTTAAAACCGGACGTGGAATCTATAAGCTGGTCAATCCGGGGGAGCGGGAAGCTGTCCTTTGGACACGCCCGGTTCCGGTTAGTGAAGTCCACGCACATACGCCATTGGCCGGTTCCCTTCTTTGGTACCATAACTACGTTAGCGAGCCAGCGGGGGTACTGGACTTCCCGGATGAACCCTATACTCCTCAATTTCTGGACCTCCGCTCTGATTGCCTCATACTTTGCGGGACTGAAAGATCCCCTCTTCTGCCTTACCGGGGGAACGTTGGGTAATAAATTTAGCTCATGCACGGCTATCTCCGGGGATATGCCCGGCATGTCCTCATAGGACCATGCGAAGACCGAACCGTTGTCCTGGAGGAAGGCTATGAGCTCTTGCCTAACAACCGGATCGAGCCGCGTCCCTATTACGACAGTTCGCTCCGGGTGGTCTACCGACATGCAGATTGCAATGATGAACTCCAAATGCTCCTTTCTGGTTCTGTCTCCCTCACTGAAGATGATCGGTAGGTAATCCGATCCCAGGGGCTGGACGACCTCACCGGAGAAGCTTATGAGCGGCTCGTTATCCTGGGATAACTTGTTCCTTCCTCTTTGCAACCCTTTGTATGCATCTCGGAACATTACGTTGACTGAGGCTCCGGTATCGATCAGCATACGACTGGTTATCCAGTGGTCTATTTGGACCGTAATGAGGAAGGGGTCGTTGTGCGGTTGGATCAAATCCTCCGGCTCTTCCTCCTCGTAAAAGGTGATCGATTTCCATCCGGTTTTAGCGGCTTGGCCGCTTCTTTCGCCGAAGGCGTACACCTCCTTCCCTCGGACCGATCTTAGGCACCGCTTCTTCGAGCTCCGGGTAAGTCGATCTATACGATCCCCGCCGTGTATCATGTTAATGCTCCCGTGCACCTCGATGCCCCCGGGAGTGCGGGTGCTTATAGTTCCCACCTGCCGAGGCCGCGGTTGCTCGTTGTTGGGGTCCTTTGGGCGGGCCCGGTCGACTACGACCGCTATCTGGGTCTTTCGGTCATCGGTCCGAAGGGCTAGATCTTTGGGCTTTCCTGCCGACAAAATAGCCAAGGCCCGCGGTGGTCGCTCTGCTGGGGTAGCAGCTAGAGGCTGCGCCGAACGCACAAATGGCTGTCTTCTCCCTGGCCGGGAACCGTCGCTATCGCTCCACCGGGGTTGCCATTCCTCCCGTGTGTCTGCTTTGCTAGTGGCTGCGGGCGCTCGGCTGCGATCTAGCCATCCGGCTTTGCCTCCATGGGACGGCTGTAGGTCGTCCGCTATTCGCTTGGGCGCCTTGTCCCCATATGTCTCATGCTCTGCCTGAGCGTGCCTAACGGCCACAGTCATCAGCTCGTCGTACCCCAGCGGCTCCTGTACTAGCAAGTCGTACGAAAGTTCCCCGGGTCTTAAACCCTGCTTGAAGGCCATCCCTGCGATCTGCTTGTCCAGGTTCCTGACCCCGGCCGTGGCAATCTGCCACCGGTTAACGAAGGCACGTAGGGGCTCGTTGTCTGTTTGCATGCAGTCAAAAAGGATTGTGGATGCCTGTGCTGTCCTGGCTCTGAGAATGAACCGGCCGACGAACTTATCCGCCAACCGCTCGAAGGTTTCGACTGAATTAACTGGTAGCTCGTAGAACCAATTCAACGCCTCTCCCGAGAGCGTTTCTTGAAATACGTTACAGCACGTGGCATCCGAGTAGCCCCTCACCCCTGCTTGTGACTTGAAGCTGTCCAGGTGCTGGTACGGACAGCCCGCCCCGGAATAGGTCAACTTTAGAAGCCTTTGGCTTCCGGATCTTCCCGATTCCCTAATTCGGCTCGGGAAAGGTCCAATACGCTCGTTGAACCGCGCGCCACCCTGCTATTCTCTCGCTGGCCTCCATGCGGCCCTTCATTTTCGCCACCGAGGCGGAGAGCGCCTCGAGCACTCGAGCAGTAGTGCTTTCCTGTTCGTTTGACGCCTGTCCCGTGCGGTACGGGGGCTCGGCCGGGCTGGAGTTTTTTAAAGCTTCCGAAAAGAGTGGCGTGTCCATATGCACGGTCTTTCTTCTTCCCGTGGCCTGCCCTACCTCCAGACGCGGGAACTCGCTAACCTTGCCTGCTGACCGCAGTGTCGCTTGAGGAGTGCTCTGTTGACCCTCTCGCTCCAGGGCCGCTAATAGGGCGATGTTGACTGCCTCCAATTCTTGGCATCGGGCCTCCGCTCTTAGTCGATCTTGATCGCCCTCCGCTCGCAAGCGCTCGACCTCTGCCTTCATCTTTTTTATTGCTTCCGGACCCTTCTGGTCGGTGTTTTCTGTTTCCCGGTGATTACGAGCTCCATCTCTGATGGAAGAAAGGGCGAACCTCGCACCGCCCTCAGCCTTTACGTTACGGGCCGGGTCGGGGGACTGAATTCGCGCTTTCGGTTTTTCCCTGCTGACTTTTATCTTTCTCCCTTCCATAGCTTCCGGACTGAAGGATGCAGCTACTTCTCCAAAGGATTAATAGAGCAACACAACTTTTCGTACGAATTCCCACAGACGGCGCCAATTGTTTCTGCCTAAACCCGGGGGTCTAGTAGATACTTGATGAATCCAACTCTATCTCCTGCAATCCTGCTCACTAAGGGGAATACCGGGTTGGCCGGCCTTCACCTCTCCGATGCCTAAGTTAGTATAGTTGGAATGTATATAACTAAGGCACGTATGTAAGCGGGGAGAGAGACAAGTTACCTCATAAAGAGGGTAGCTGGGGCCCATATATAGGTGGTTGGGGGTAAGGGCTGGCCTTACTCTTCGATGTGGGACTGGTTCCCTTCTGTTTGTACCTTCTGGTGCCCTCTTAGGCCGGCTGGCGCCCCTGGCTCCCGGGTCCCTGGCGGTAGGATAGAGTGCTAGGCCCCGAGGCCGGGTGCTGGTGATCCGGTCCTGACCCTTGAACCGGGCCCTGGCACGCTTGCTGCGGGTCTGTGGGCCTGTTGTAGCCTCTCTGCGGCTACTGTCAACAAACATCATGCACATGCAAGATTAATAAGTGGCATGGGAAAAAAATAGATCAAATTGAAAAGCTAATTCTGACCCCAAAAAAAATTGAAAAGCTAATAATTAATACCTTGTTGTAGAATGTTTTTGTGTCGTAGAACTTGGGGTAAGATTAGGATGTGTTTGAAACATGCATCGATTTTAATCTATAAAATTGTAAAATGAGTCGTTAAAATAGTAATATTAGTTCTCAAAGTTGTAACTGAGTTGTTAAAATTGTAATTATTATATCTACTACACGAGTTGTTAAACTAGTGTATTAGTTTTCAGAGTGGTAATTGAGTTCTCAGTCGTAATTCTAATTTTAAAAACTCAATTAACACTTTGAGTACTAATATGACTACTTTACGGACTCATGTGGTAATTGAATATTTTATAACTGTAACAACTCAGTTACAACTTTGAGGACTAATATTACTATTTAAATGACTCATTTTACAACTTTAGGGTTGTTGTAGGAGAGACAATGGATAAGCAAATCGTAGTTTTATTGATTGATAAGGAGGCCTTTATATAGGCATTACATCAAGTATCCTAATAACTCTGGGATTCTCTATCTACTAAAGATACTACATATCTAGTCTAATTAGGTCAAGACACACTACGGAAGTTACGAAATTAACCTTCCTTAAACACTCCCCCTTGTGTCACGAACCTAATGGTGCATAAGGTGTTGCCTCGCTAAAACATTGCCAGCAAAACAAAAACCTCTTGGGTAAAAATAAAAGCATGGTCAAAGGAAAAATAGCACAACGCACCAACTACAAGTGCGTAAGACATGCGTAAGTAGACTCCCCCTGAAGTCTACATGAGAACTCCCCCTGATGAATAAATCAATCTTTGAGTTCGGATAAACGACACATACCAATGCGCTTCACATGCTTCACAAATGTAGATTTTGGTAGAGACTTGGTGGAGAGATCAGCTATATTATCTTCTGAGCTGACTTGCTTCACTTGGAAATTCAAAGTCTCTTGCTGCTGCTAATTGTAGAAGAACTTAGGCGAAATGTGCTTAGTATTGTCACCCTTGATGTATCTCAACTTCATCTGCTCAATGCATGCTGCATTATCTTCATATATGCAAGTTGGTCCCATCGTAGTAGGCTCAAGTCCACTAGACTCTCGAATGTGAGATATAACTGAGCGAAGCCAAACACATTCTTTGACTAATTCATGTAGTGCAATGATCTCACCATGGTTTAAGGAGGTAGCAACAAGGGTTTGCTTAGTTGATCTCCAAGATATCGTCGTATTCCCCATGGTAAAAACATAACCGGTTTGGGAACGTCCTTTATGTGGATCAGACAAGTATCCAACATCAGCGAATCCTACCATCACGTCATTCGGTGTATCCTGGTAGGAGGGGGTAGTGCCGAAGCCGTACCAAGACCATGCTTTGGCATCCGCAGGATAGGGTATAGTGCCTCGAATGGCGGCGGCACGACGGGAAGTCGAGCCGAGGCCGGGTGCGGCGGTGGTGCGGCGTGAAGCTGAGCTGGGGCCGATAGCAGGGACGGCGGTTGTGCGATGCGGAGCCGAGCCAGGGTCGGACTGCTCGGATGCAAGAGGTCGGCTTGAGGCCGAGCCTTGATGAGTCTTGGTGTTTGCATATCGATAGTTAAGCCCAAGTCACTGGTTCCTTTTAGGTATCGGAAGATGTTCTTGATTCCAACCCAATGATGTTGTGTTGGCGCCGAGCTAAATCTAGCTAACAAGTTCACCGAGAATGCAATGTTTAGTCTAGTGCATTGAGCAAGATATAACAAAGCTCCAATAGCACTTAGATACATATATTCAGCTCCCAAGACCTCTTCGTCATCTTCTTTCGGACGAAAGGGATCTTTGTTGATATCCAGACTTCTAACAACCATGGGAGTACCTGTATGCTGCATAAATTTGTCCATGTTAAATTTCCTGAGCATCTTTCGGACTTATGCAAGTTGGTGTACAAAGATTCCACCACTTCGGTGCTCTAGCTCTAGGCTAGGCAAAACTGAGTCCTTCCCAGATCTTTCATCTCGAATTCGGATTTCAAGTAGCTCGCGGTCTCATTGATCTCATCTAGACTTCCAATAATGTTGATATTGTCAACATAGACGGCGACTATGGCAAATCCTGAACTTGTTCTCTTTATGAACAAACACGGGCACAACTCATTATTCTTGTATCATTTCCCAATCAAGTAATCACTCAACCGTGTGTACCACATCCTACCAGATTGTCGGAGTCCATATAGAGATCGTCTCAACTTGATAGCAAATGAACTTCGTGGTTTTTGCTCACTTGACTTGGGTAACGAAAGTCCCTCAGGTACTTTCATATACATTTCGGTATCTAGATCCCCATAAAGATACGCTGTAACAACATCCATAAGCTGCATGTTTAGTCTTTCTGAGACTACACTACCAGAAAAATAAGTTGTGCCGACGAAAAAAAAAAACAACGGCCGACGAAATGATTTTTCGTCGGCTATTCCCAGGAATGGCCGACGAAAATTTTTTTTCGTCGGTAAAAAAAAAAAATCGTCGGCCATTCCTATAGAATGGCCGACGATTTTTATTTCGTCGGTAAAAAGTAAAAATCGTCGGCTATACTCCAATAATGGCCGACGATTTTTCTTTTCGTCGGCTATACTCCAATAATGGCCGACGAATTAATATTTTCGTCGGCTATACAACTTTTGGAGTATGGCCGACGAATTTTACAATTTCGTCGGCTATAAGTCTTTATATTTTCAGATCTAGCCAGCAGCTGCTCATTTGCAAAAAACGGGAGAAAGAGTGAAAAATCAGTAGATATTGTTGAAATCCGTCCTCTCTTACATTGTGAAGCTATATATAGGTACGTACATGTGTATATATGTTGATTTTGGGTTTTAGTTGCATGAGTTAATTTTGAGTTTTAATATATGTTTTGATGTTATTTTAATCCTAAAGAGTAATCGGTTTTGATGTTATTTTAATTAGTGTTAAAAAAATAATGATGATGTTAGTGACAGTTCGGGTAGCATAAGTCCTCTTTCTCGTGCTTCGATAAAAGGAAAACAGAATATCTGACGGTTTCTGGAGCTTTTATCAAAACAGAATGATGATCAGAAGGTCATCCAGGCTACTAAATTGGTCATACCGAAAGATCCTTTTTTCGCAGTTATCTTGCAACCATTCAACTTCATTAACTGTTATCTGGTGAGGATTAAGTAGTTAATGAAGTCGAATGGTTACAAGATAACTGCGAAAAAAGGATCTTTCGGTTTGAACATTTTAGTAGCCTGGATCATCTTCTGATCATCATTCTGTTTTGATAAAAACTCCAGAGAGCTTGGCATTCTGTTTTCCTTTCATCGAAGCACGAGAAAGAGAACTTATGCTACCCGAAGTGTCACTAACATCATCATTATTTTTTTATTTTTTTCATAGAATAGCCGACGAAAAATGCATCATTTCGTCGGCTATAATAATAATGGCCGACGAAAATTAATTATTTCGTCGGCCATAAGTTTTTTTAAAATAAATATTACATTTATGGCCGACGAAAATTAATTAGTTCGTCGGTAAAAATTAAAAATCGTCGGCCAAAGAAAAAATTTCGTCGGCCATACACATAGAATGGCCGACGATTCATTATTTCGTCGGCCATACACATAGAATGGCCGACGATTTAAAATTTTTCGTCGGCTATAAAACTATGGCCGACGAAATAGCTTTATTTCGTCGGCTTTACTATATCATGGCCGACGAAATAGCTTTATTCGTCGGCTATAATTCTATAATGGCCGACGATTTAAAGTTTTCGTCGGCTATATAACTTTGGGAAGAATGGCCGACGAAGTGGGCAATTTCGTCGGCTATAAGTCTTTATATTTTCAGATCTGGACAGAAGCTGCTCATTTAAAAAAAAAACGGTAGAAAGAGTGAAAAATCTGTGGGTATTATTGAAATCCGTCCTCTCTTACATTGTGGAGCTATATATAGGTATGTATATATATATATGTGTATATATATATATGTTGATTTTGAGTTTTAGTGATTTTGATATAGTAAGTGATTTTTTGTTTTGTTGTTGTATTTTAGTGTTAGAATGTATGTATATATGTTGATTTTGAGTTGTAGTTGAGTTGATTTTCAGTTAGAGTATAATTATGTGTTTTAATTTAATAATGTTATTTTAATTAGTGTTAAAATATATATAAATATGTTAATTAATGGTTGTTGATAGTGTAATGAACTTAAATAATGGTTGTTAATTAATGGTATATATATATATGAGTTGATGTTGATAATAATATATATTGTAATATATATGTGTTAATTAATTTATTATTAATTAAAGTTATACATATATATTATTATCAGGCTATATATGGATCGAGATAAGAGTTGGATTTCGCTTCCAAGGCATGACCGACGATACACTACAGGAGTTGTGGATTTTATGCAGTTCGTCGAAGAAAATGCAAAAGGACCGTACCATTATTGCCCGTGCAAGAAATGTAAGTGTCGCAGTGATATGTGTCGATTTCCGATTAGGACAGTATGGGAGCACCTAAAGAGCAATGGGTTTTGGCCGAAGTACACACGTTGGATATATCACGGTGAGCCATCATTAGATGGATCGCATGATCATGGGCAGTATTTTGAGGCGGGCAGTAGTAGTACATCCAACGATCCAACAATGACATTCGTCAACGACGTGTTTCCTTTTGAAAGCGGTGTACATGGGGAACAATATATGCAGGACCCGGTGCAGCCGTTCCCACAAGTTGTCAACACTGCTGCCTTTGACAAGTACAACAAACTGATTGCATTGCAACAGACCCCTGTGTGTTCAAGTTCTGAGAAGACAGTTCTTGAAAGTGTGATGGAGGTAATGAGGATTAAAGTCGAGACAAAATCGACTATCAGGCAAGTAGATGAATATCTACAGTACACTTCTTCGTTGTTGGAGGAGGGTCATCGTAATCCTACCAATCACCGTCAGGTCCGAAGTATCCTCAAAGATCTAGGGCTTTCCTACATTAAGATCCATACATGCGCATTTGACTGCGTTCTCTTCTGGGGTAAAGATGCAGAAGGGAATGACCTTGCTAGCCTTGACGCATGTCCGATATGTCAGTCTGACCGATATAAGTTGACTGGAGCAGGCAATAGGAAACCTGTGAAAGTGCTTCGGTATTTTCCGTTGAGAGATAGGCTTGAGCGGTTGTACATGTCAGAAACCACCGCAAAAGCTATGAGGTGGCACGGTGAGCGGGACGCGGGAGACACAGATATCATGACACACATCTCTGACGGAGCGGCTTGGAAGCATATAAACAATGAGTTTCCTTATTTTGCGTCAGATGTCAGAAACGTCAGGCTCGGGCTCTCAACTGACGGGTTCAACCCTTTCGGCACCATGAGTCTTTCATACAGTATATGGCCGGTGGTTTTGGTACCTTACAACCTTCCTCCGTGGATGTGCATGAAGAAGGAATATAATATGTTGACGTTGTTGATTCCGGGGCCTGGTTACCCAGGGAAATGTCTCGATGTGTATATGAGACCATTGATTGAAGAGCTTAAGGTATTGTGGGACGTTGGTCATCCCACTTTTGACAAGTACAAGCAGGAGACGTTCCAGATGCATGCCATGGTTATTGGTACCATCAGTGATTTTCCTGCTTATGGGATGTTGTCGGGCAGCGTTGTCAGGGGATACAAGGCTTGTCCAGAGTGCCTCACCGATTATGGGAGCACCCCTCATTGCAACAAGATATGCCGAATGGGTCATCGTGTGTTCCTTCCGGCGGATCACCACTGGCGTTACGAGTCCGCCGCATTTGATGGAACCGAAGAACACGGCCGTGCTCCCAGAAGATGGACAGGAAGAGAAATTTTAGCAAGACTTAATGAGTACGATTTTGGGCCCCTCAGCAATCATCCCGATATTGTAGCGGAAATACCTGAAAGGCCTGAGGAGTACAAATTCTGGACACATAGGAGCATATTGTGGGAACTCCCGTACTGGTGTGAGTTGCTGATCCGACACTTCCTAGACGTTATGCACATAGAAAAAAATGTTTCTGAAAGTGTGGTGGGCACAACGCTGAACTTGGAGGGGAAGACGAAAGACGGTCCTAAGGCTCGCACTGATATGCAAAACATGAATATCAGAAAACCACTATGGTTGAAACAAGGGAAGAGAAAAATGCCTCAAGCTCCTTACACCGTCAAGCCTGAGCATAAATCAGAAATTTTGCATTGGATAAGTCGGGCCAAGTATCCTTCAGGCTTTGCTGGAAATATAGCCAAGTGTGTCAACAGACAATGCAACAATCTGTACGGGTTGAAAAGTCATGACAATCATATCCTGCTACAACGTCTCTTCCCTGTTTTCATTCGACCGTTCCTTCCCCGTCACGTTGTGGAGCCGTTAGTAGCGTTGGCAAGATTTTTCCAGAAGGTATGCACACGGGAAGTGAGAAAATCTGACCTCCGGGAAATGCAACAAGACATCGTTCATATCATGTGTAAATTTGAGATGATATTTCCTCCAAATTTTTTCGACATCATGCCTCACCTCATGATCCATCTTCCTCGGCAGTTGTTGCTTACCGGTCCTGTGCACTTCACTTGGATGTATCCGATGGAAAGGTACGTATTTTACACCTTATGTTAATTTCCTCATCAATATATGTGATATAGTGTTAATGTATTATCATAACACTTTAAAAACTTGATTTATAGGCAACTTGGACAATACGGTGGTTTTGTCCAAAACAGATCCGCACCTGAAGGATGTATAGCTGAAGCATATATTGTGCATGAGTGCGTTACCTACATGAAGCTGTATTTCGGAGCGTTACAGGAAAGCATACCGGAAGATGTACCTTCACAGTTCAATCTTTCCATACTCTCCGACGATGTTGTACTCGGTGGAAACATGTCAGTTTCCTATAAGTTGAAAGATTATGAGGTAGCCATTGCACATTGGTGGGTACTAATCAACTGTCCAGAAGTTCAGTTTTGGAAGGACATACATCTACGCTGTGAAGGAGTAGCAAGTGATCGCGATTACCACAACCAGACATTCGCAGAGTATTTCGGCCGCTGGGTACGTACCTTTAACACTATTTTATACGTGTTCATATATTATTGTGTATATTTATTCATATTTATAGTTGATTCTGATGGTTGCAGATGGACCTTATTGCAAATGATAATCACCCAAATTGGTCGCACGAACTCAGACTTTTAGCGAGGAGGCCGGTCTATTCAAAAGTTTATGCGACGTGCAAGGTGAATGGTGTGTTATTTCGATGTGAAGAGAGAGACCTCAGACTGAAAACACAAAATTCAGGGGTTATGGCACATGGTGGGGATGGTGGAGTTGACTATTACGGTGTTCTCCATTCGGTTGTGGAACTGCATTACGGGGAAGGCATGAAAGTGCACCTTTTCAAGTGTAGATGGTTTGACACACGGCCGCAGAGCATGAAAACCGATCAATACGGCGTAAGTTCTGTGAACACTAGTACATCATGGTATGAGGACGACCCGTTCGTTTTAGCCACATGGGTGAAACAAGTGTTTTATCTTGATGATCTCGCCAAGGGTGACCCGTGGAAAGTAGTCAACACTATCCACCATCGCAACATTTACCGGGCGTCTACACTTGGAGTGGCCGAAGAGAACGAGGAAGGGGGCACCGCGTATCAAGAGCCCAACTCAAACGGTATTCCTGACTCCTCTTTTATTCGTCTAGACACGCCGGTGCGAATTCGACGTGAAGAGCCACTGCTTGTTGATGTTGATCCAATTGAAGAAACTAACGAGGACTCTAGTGGTGAGGAAAGACATAGATTACCCCTATCGAGCAATTCAGAAACCGAAGAAGACTCATCCGATGATTCCGATTACAATCCGACGGATTAAGTAATTTAAATGATGTAATCCTTTCACTTGTAATCAACTCATTTCTAATGACCGGGCGTGGGGATGAGCCTCCCAACTAGGCTGGGTTCCAAACCCCTTAAATAAAAATTTGAAATATGTTAACTGTTGGGTTTCTGAAATTTTATGTTCAATTTTGGTTATATGTGAGCAGGACATCGAAATAGGAGAGGTGTAAAACCACTGATTTTTAGGTTTTTTTTTTCAGAGAATGGCCGACGAAAAATGCATTATTTCGTCGGCTAAACGGAAAATGGCCGACGAAAAATGCATTATTTCGTCGGCCATAATGTATTAAAAAAAATATTTTACGACCAATGGCCGACGAAAACTAATTATTTCGTCGGCCATAATTTATTAAAAAAAAATATTTTACGAACAATGGCCGACGAAATCTAACTATTTCGTCGGCCATAAGTTTTTAAAAAAATAATTATATTACGAACAATGGCCGACGAACATTATATATTTCGTCGGCCATAAGTTTTTAACAGAAAACGACAAAACAATAGCCGACGAATACTAGGTTTGATTTCGTCGGCTATGATTAAAAAAAAAACAAAAAAAGAGCTGTTTCCATTTTCTATCACTATCGACAAACCATTGCTTCATCCTTCAAATACAAATGTGTCGTGAAATAAGACATGACCAAAATATTGAAATACGGCTACGGTTGAAAAATGGGAAGATTCCGACAAAATCTGTGTGCCGAATGTTGCGGTTTGCTGTTTTTTACTCCCGTTTTCCTATGGGTAGCCTGACGGGCGGTAAATATTTTGGGGGAAATTTTTATACGATTAGATGCGTCGCATCGATCTGAAACTATTCTCTGTTGAAGGTCAGGCAAAAAAACGTCATTTAGACGGCCCAATTTCCGTTTTACAGCGTTTAGAGGTTTGACTTTGCAGTTTGACCGACCCGATCGAGCCTTTAACGTTGTCCGATAACCTTGGATTTTTTTTCATACATGTATTTCATCTTAACGGTGATATCTGACGGTTGAAATAGATTTTCCAAACTTTTAGATTCAAAATCGTAATATATGCACTAATGTTCCTTAACTTGTTTACTAAGTGTTTAAGTAAATGTATAGTTTCAAATACCTACTATACGTAGACCCTTCAAATGCAAATGTGTCGTGAAATAAGACATGACCGAAATATTGAAATACGGCTACGGTTGAAAAATGGGAAGATTCCGACAAAATCTGTGTGCCGAATGTTGCGGTTTGCTGTTTTTTACTCCCGTTTTCCTATGGGTAGCCTGACGGGCGGTAAATATTTTGGGGGAAATTTTTATACGATTAGATGCGTCGCATCGATCTGAAACTATTATCTGTTGAAGGTCAGGCAAAAAAACGTAATTTAGACGGGCCAATTTCCGTTTTAAAGCGTTTAGAGGTTTGACTTTGCGGTTTGACCGTCCCGATCGAGCCTTCAACGTTGTCAGATGTAGTTGGATTTTTTTTCATACATGTATTTAACCTTAACGGTGATATCTGACGGTTGGAATAGATTTTCCAAACTTTGAGATTCAAAATCGGAATATATGCACTAATGTTCCTTAACTTGTTTACTAAGTGTTTAAGTGAATGTATAGTTTCAAATACCTACTATACGTAGACCCTTCAAATGCAAATGTGTCGTGAAATAAGACATGACCGAAATATTGAAATACGGCTACGGTTGAAAAATGGGAAGATTCCGACAAAATCTGTGTGCCGAATGTTGCGGTTTGCTGTTTTTTACTCCCGTTTTCCTATGGGTAGCCTGACGGGCGGTAAATATTTTGGGGGAAATTTTTATACGATTAGATGCGTCGCATCGATCTGAAACTATTCTCTGTTGAAGGTCAGGCAAAAAAACGTCATTTAGACGGCCCAATTTCCGTTTTACAGCGTTTAGAGGTTTGACTTTGCAGTTTGACCGACCCGATCGAGCCTTTAACGTTGTCCGATAACCTTGGATTTTTTTTCATACATGTATTTCATCTTAACGGTGATATCTGACGGTTGAAATAGATTTTCCAAACTTTTAGATTCAAAATCGTAATATATGCACTAATGTTCCTTAACTTGTTTACTAAGTGTTTAAGTAAATGTATAGTTTCAAATACCTACTATACGTAGACCCTTCAAATGCAAATGTGTCGTGAAATAAGACATGACCGAAATATTGAAATACGGCTACGGTTGAAAAATGGGAAGATTCCGACAAAATCTGTGTGCCGAATGTTGCGGTTTGCTGTTTTTTACTCCCGTTTTCCTATGGGTAGCCTGACGGGCGGTAAATATTTTGGGGGAAATTTTTATACGATTAGATGCGTCGCATCGATCTGAAACTATTCTCTGTTGAAGGTCAGGCCAAAAAACGTCATTTAGACGGCCCAATTTCCGTTTTACAGCGTTTAGAGGTTTGACTTTATAGTTTGACCAAAAGTATAGCCGACGAAGTTATATTTCGTCGGCTAAAGTCTGGTGATCCGCGCCTTCCCATTATCCACCGTTGGATGGGGGAGATCGGACGGATTCTGAGGGACGAAGACTATAGCCGACGAATTATGTAATTTCGTCGGCTATGCCATACCATGGCCGACGAAAAATGATTTCGTCGGCTATGACATAGTATGCCCGACGAAATCACTGTATTCGTCGGCTATACTATATCATGGCCGACGAAATTACTTTATTTCGTCGGCTATACTATATCATGGCCGACGAAATAATGCGATTTCGTCGGCTATACTATCGGGTATAAGTAAAATGCAGCCGAACCCTAGCCTCCATTTGCCCGATTTTCCCTATCCTCCTCGAATCCGGCCCTCCTTCATCCGTCGATCCTCCTCCCTATTCCGGCAGCCCGGCGCCTCCTCCTCCTCCTCCTTGGTTCGGCAGCCCGGCGACTCCTCCTCCTCCTCCTTGGTTCGATCCGCCGCCCCTCCTCCTCCTCCTCCTCCCTGTTCCGGCAGCCCCGGCCGACCCTCCTCCTCCTCCTCTCTGTTCCGGCCGCCTCCCCCTCCTCCTCCTCCCCGATTCGGTACCGGCCGGCCCCCTTTTTTTTTTTTTTTGTTATTTAATTATTAATAAATTAAATTATGGTTAATAAATTATATATAATTGTTAATTTAGGTATAATTTATGTATTTATATGTTAATTTGTGTATAATTTATGTATTTATGTTAATTTATGTATTTATGTTAATTTAGGTATAATTTATGTTTTTATATTAATTTAGATATAATTTATGTATTTATGTTAATTTAGTTATAATTTATGTATTTATGTTAATTTAGGTAGAATTTATGTATTTATGTTAATTTAGGTATAATTTATGTATTTATGTTAATTTAGTTATAATTTAGGTTTTTATGTTAATGTATGTAGTTTTTAGGTTTTTATGTTAATTTAGGTAATTTTTGTAAAATTTATTTTAATTGTATATAATTTAGGTGTAATTGTATAATTTATATGTATAAATTGGTTATTATATAAATCGGTAAATATTAAAATATGTTAGTATTATTGGGTATTATATTAATTAGAATTTGTTATTTAATATAATATAATTTAATATTAATTAATGTATTAATGCGTCTGGCTTTAGATGGCCGATGCATTTAGGCAGTTGTTCGGAGGTCGTCGTTCTAGATCTAGAGGTTCTGGAAATGCCGCCGGTTCTGGAAATGCCGCGGGTTCCCCAGACTCCGAGAGGACGGCTAGCCAGCCTGAGAGGACCACCAGCCAGCCGCGGAGGAGTGTGGATGCAGCCCAGCCGCGGCGGAGTGTGAGTGCTCGGCACCAGACCCTTCTCCAGGCGGGGCGGCCGTCGAGCACTTCACTTCCGAATGTCGGTCCCTCTGTGGCGCCGAGGTTTAGTCGGCAGCTGTTTCACGAGGAGATAGCTGCCGACGTTCCTCAGGTTCGTATGCCTGAGGTTCATCGGGAGCCGATGCCGATGCCGAGTCGGACTCAGTCTGCTGGTGACTCGACTGAGGGGCCTACTCTCCCAAACCAGCTCTTCCTCCCGTACAACATTCCTGCGATACCCGAGGTCGACTATCAGGGTCGGCCCCAGTGGCCTGATATGCCTCAGTTCGTGAGTGCTGCGGAGGCATACCAGCAGCAGCCATGGGAGAGCCCTGACCTCCTGATTTCGGAGAGGAGAAAAGGAAAGTCGACGGCAACCGAATCATCGGGTTCAGGTAACATTCGATTTTATTAATTAAATATTTTATTAAAATTAACGCACTAATATTTAATTTTATTAACCAATCGTCGTTTATGTGATATGGACAGGCGCTAGCAGTTCAACCCAGAGGAATACCAGAGGTGTCATCAGTTTTGAGACGCTCAGGAGAACGGTTGAACGGAGCGGGAGGATCCAGATTGACGAAGCTCCTAATCAGGAGGTTGGGGCGAAAAAGAAACGCGACTACTCGGGTTGCGTGGGTGCACTCATTAGGGACAGAGTCCCTATGTTGTGGGCTCGGTGGGCTGATGTGCCCGAAGAAATCAAGATGGAGTTGAACAACGCCGCGTCGGTGAGTAAATAAAAAAATTTAATTTAGTTATCGTAATATTTAAAAAAATTTCGGTATTTTTATAATTATAAAACTAATAAAATATTATCTTTCAGACATACTTTGTGGTTGCGGAACACAAGCGGGGTTGGGCGGACTCCCAACAGAGCTCGAGGTACGTTGGGAATGTCTTATTTGATAATTAGAAATATTTTATGATATTAATAATATTTCTAATGCACTTTTGTTTTCTTCGTAGGTTCAAAGAGTGGAAGAACGAGCTCCGTTCCCACTATAACGAGTACGGCAACCGTGGTCGTATGGGTACTCCCAGAGAGTTCATGTTCAGGGAGTACGAGTGGCGTTGGTTGAGGACCGTAGTCTTCGACAACCCGGCTATGATGGTAAATATTAAACTTCACTATAAATGTTTATTTTATTAAAATTTTAATTATTAGTTTAAATATTTTATAATTATTTCAGTTATATTTTTTGATGCATTTTTCTAATATTTTATTATTTGTTTGAAGGAACGGTCTCGGATAAACTCGGAGAACCGCCGCCGTAACACAATCCTCCATCACGGCGGTTCAAGGCCGTTTGCACAATATCAGGAGGAGGCGCTAAGAGATCATCCTGATTGCAACCCCTACGTGGAGACGTTCAAGATCGCTTATCCACAAGCGACAGACGATCTCGTAAGTCGTTCATTATGATTTTAAAATTTAAATTATTAATTTTACTTAACTATCCATTTGTTAGAATATTAATTTTTTTTCCCCGTCCAATTAGGAGCGGGTGACCCAGGCCGAACAAGAGGTGCTCCAGCAAATAGTTCGGGAGACACAACCGGACATCTTAGAGGCAGATTTGGAGGAAGCCGTGCGCCAGGTCGACCGCACCAATATCCAAACGGCGGCGAGGATGTTCAACGCAGCCTTCCCACACCAGTCCAACGAGTACTACTGCCGGGGTTTAGGAGGTTCTGGACAAGGGCTCCTGAAGACCACTAAGGGAGGTCAAAAGAAGGGAGGCGGCCAGACCCAACATATGAGGGGGGAAGTGCAGCGATTGGCCGCAGAATTGGCGACCTCGTCCCAGACAGTAGAGGAGCTGCGCCGCAGACAATATCAGTCCCAGCAGTATCAGTTGGATATGGTCCGTTGGAATGCTGAGTGCGCCAGAATTCGGCAATACAACAACGACGGCCAGCAACAGTGGATTTATGAGATGTTCGCGGCACAACAAGAAGGCCGTCCACCCCCGCTCCCGTTTCAGCAGTTAGTGGAGCCTCCAATGCCTCAACCTCCCGAGTTCGGTCAGCAGGATGATGCGCCTGATGCTGTAGATGATATCCTAGACTTTAGTAGTTTAGGGGATAATTAGGATTATATTTTATGTATATTGGAACGAATTTAATAAAAATGGTGTTTAGACGTGTTTCTTGTTGGTGCAAATGCATGAATTGTTTTTGTGATTTGCAGCTTGCTTGGAATGGTAATTTAGAAAATAATTTAATTTTTTTTTTCCAAATGCAAGAATAGCCGACGATTTTTGCATTATTTCGTCGGCTATAACAAGTATAGCCGACGAATTTTACCACTTTTCGTCGGCTATAAGTTGTATAGCCGACGAAAATTGCCTTATTTCGTCGGCTATAACTAATTAATACCTATTAAAATAGTAATATATTTCGATGAAATAGCCGACGAAATTTTATTAAATCGTCGGCTATAGTTAAAACACCATAGCCGACGAAATTTTAGTAAATCGTCGGCTATAGTTAAAACACCATAGCCGACGAAATTTTGGTAAATCGTCGGCTATAGTTAAAACAGCATAGCCGACGAAATTTTAGTAAATCGTCGGCTATAGTTAAAACATCATAGCCGACGAAATTTTGGTAAATCGTCGGCTATAGTTAAAACACCATAGCCGACGAAATTTTAGTAAATCGTCGGCCATACTTAATGGATTTCGTCGGCCATACTCAAAAATACCCGACGAAAGTCGTCGGCTATTTCACCCACCTTTGCCCGACGAATTTTTTGACTCGTCGGCCATACTTAACTATAGCCGACGAAATTTTTTTTTTCGTCGGCCATTGGTATTACCGACGGCGTATTACCGACGACTTATGGCCGACGAAATTTTCGTCGACAGAGGTTATAGCCGACGAAAAAAAAGAATGGCCGACGAAAAAAATTTCGTCGGCTATTCTTCCGTATCTGGTAGTGCTACCAAACTAATTAGATAACGGAAGGTAATAATATCCATAACTGGAGAATACGTCTCCTCATAATTAATTCTAGGGCGTTGAGAAAAACCTTGCGCCACGAGTCGAGCTTTATATCGCTGGACTTCACCATTCTCATTGCGCTTTCTGACAAAGACTCATTTATGTCCAACTGGCTTCACGTTCGGCTGTGTACGCACAGCCGGTCCGAATACTTACCTTTTCTTTAGAGAGTCTAGTTCAGCCTGGATTGCTTCTTCCCACTTCAGCCGATCAGCCCTTCGTTGACACTCTGAACGAGTGCCAATAGCACGCGTTAATTTAAAACCCTACAAAAGACGTTAGTAGCATTGGTAAATAGGGATCGTTCTTTCCGGGGATTAAGGGTACTTTCAATAAAAGAATGTTAGACAAATATTCACACATATATACAAACAATGTCACAAGCATATATACATAAATGCTTCATGTCACAAATATATACATATATACATATATACACGTTTAGGGGGGGTTTGAAAATCAATTATATTTCCTACGAAAAATAAAGACAAAACAAGAAAATAAATCCTAATCTAATATTTACAAGTGATCATCATCATCTTTCACACAACACATAGCACAAAAACACACAAGAACACACAAGAATATCATGCAAGACGCAAGACTTGGTAGCAACTTGTTTCAAGTTTCCTAGACTCTATTCAATTCCGATTTCAATTAGGGCCTCAACGGTTATCTAATCGTTACTAGACTTCACAAGTATTTAGAAAACACGCAACGTCGAATCCTAAAATTATACTAATCATATTTAAAAACAAGCAACGTCGAAATCAAACATGAAAAGTAATTGTGCACGAAAGTCTTAAATCGGAAACATGCTTTTAAGTATGGCGTCAACATCTTATTAACATGCAAGTTTCTATGAATTATGTTAACCACTGACTAAGCATCCTACAATCAAGTTTACTCAACGCCTAACTTGATCCTAGATTTGCTTATGGTGAATGAAATCGCAACCTACACAAAAACCATGGCCGTGGCTTCATGTAAACATTGATTTTTATGCACGAATTCATGAAACTAATCGAATAACAACCGAAAAATACATGAACATGCTAGTACCCTATGTCTAACACACGAATTAAAACATGTTACAAGTTGCAAAATTGTTTCATAAAAACCAAAATAGAATTCGGAAATCCAATACAAAGTTACAAAACCAAGAATCAAAGTTTCTAGCTACATATAACATAGACATTATACATAAGAAAATACAAGCCATGAGATGGTAGAATCACACTTTAAGGACACCTTGAAGAATGAAGCTCGGATGGTGTGGCGAAGTGAACGGTTGAAGGTAGGATCGGATACGATTTGTGGTGGTGGAATGGATGGTGTTTTGGCTATGTAAATTTCTATACTAGAACTTGAGAGAATTTTTGCTAGAGTTTTGACTAATGAAAGTGAGAGAGATGAGATGATCTATTCTGAATTTGTGCCAAGCTATATATAGAGGAAGCAAATGTGAGAGTTTGGCAATATAGGTGGAGATTTATGGTGGAAGTTTGTTGGTGGTGGTTTATTGGTGGAGGAAACATGTGTTTATTTTCGGCAGCTTTGACCTTTGTGTCTTTATTTGGACATAACTCTCTCTAGAAAATAGATATTGAGGTGATTCCGGTGGCATTGGAAACTAGACATCCATATCTTTCTATCCATATATGGCTCGAATTCTGGTTCAATTTGAACTGTCCGGAGGAGTCCGTGGAAGTTGGATGATGTGCCCAGGAAATGACTGAAATTTATTGCAAGCTTCCCTTAGTCCACAATTGCAGCTCCAAGCTTTCCTTAGTCCACAATTGCAACTGCATGCTTCCCTTAGTCCAGAATTGCAGCTCCAAGCTTCACTTAATGCATTTGGATGACTTTTTTTGTGCAGAAAGATAGAAAATCATAAAAAGGGGGCAGTAGCTTTGTCTTTCGGCAGGGTAGGAACCTTACTGTCTTGAAACTGGCATAACTCTCTCCTTAAAACAGCTTTTGATGAAATTCCAAATTCTTTAGAAAATAGACTCATAGGGCTTTCTCTGTATAAAAGGGTTTCCTCAAATTCATAGTGAAACGTCCGGAATAAATTTTGGAAGTTGAGTAATGTGCACAGGAAATTCTGGAACTTTGCTGGATTGCATCCGATTTTGCTTTGTAATTCTTGGCAACTTATTTTGCTCCGATTTCTCTACTCCTTTCATTGCTCAATCATTGACATGTATACTGCATATGGGAGAATAAAAATTCATCAAATATAAAGTCGAGGCTTTACATATCCAACGAAACATCTCTAAATATCTTTAAATCGGCTATTGACATTTTTTATACATTTTTATCTATACTTAGCGCGATTTCAATGTAACTCTACCAAAGACTCATGACTCGATTATATGACTCGGTTCTACAAAACTAAGGATTAAAGCAAAGTATAAATGAGGGTAAAACATATTAAGAACGTCGCATTTTATGCTTCTATCACACTCATCAACTGCGCGGTGTTCCATCTCTTTGTCGTCAATGATTTCTTGAGCAACGGCGTAGGCGAATGCATCATCAATGTACATTGAAGTCTTTTCCATAAGATTGTGCATGCATAAGAAATTTAGTGAGATTTTCTTGTTCTCCAACATCAACGGTGAGTCAGAGGCGTCCCCTAGGGAATTCAAAGTTGATTCTTGGACATAGGTATAGTCGAAGATAATGTCATGTGACGGCGTCACAATATCGATGATGAGCGGATCGCTTTGTGTCGGAACACATGTCCTCTTCCTAGGTACATTGTCCTTGAAACCGAATGGTCTCCCCCTCTTCCTTGGGGATCCGAAGTTAACGCCGACTCTCCACTAAGGGAGGCCGAGCCTAGGTTGCCGACGACACCTAGAGCTCGGGTCCCGAGACCGGCGGCGCGTGGTTGTCGTCCATGTCGAGGGACTTTGAGCCTAGCAGGTACATTCACAGTAGGTATGGTTGATCTTGTCACTTTTGCAATATCGGTAAAGGAGTCGAGCATCGAATCCGCAACCTTTTGTAATTCTAATATGCGTTGTACTTCCGTCTCACACTGAGACGTGCGGGGATCATAATGAGACATAGTGGGAGAGAACCACGTCAATTTCTGGCGTTCCTTTGGGACGGAGGCGTTCCCATCTCCCCCTAAAGGCGGGAAGGATGTCTCATCAAACTGACAATCTGCAAATCGTGCAGTGAACAGATCACCTATCGAAAACTCTATGTAGCGGACAATGGTTGATGCTTCATATCTAACATAAATAGCTAATCATCGTTGTGGACCCATCTTGGTACGCAATGGAGGTGTTATCGGCACATATATGGCACAATTAAAAGTACGCAAATGTGAAATGCCAGGCTCGTAACCAGTTACCAGCTGGTACGCACTAAATGGTTGGCTATCTGTTGGTTGTAGATGAATAAGTATAGCTGCATGTAATATTACATATCCCCATGCCGATACTGGCAAGTTAGTGGCCATGACGAGGGGCCGCGCAACAAGCTGAAGTCTCTTGATGGCTGCTTATGCAAGACCATTCTGAGAATGAACGTGGGGCACGAGATGTTCAACTTCAATCCCAACTGACATGTAATAGTCGTCAAAACACTTGGACGTAAACTCTCCAACATTATCCAATCTGTTTGACTTTATCGGATTGTCGGGATGGTGAGTCTGAAGCTTTATTATCTGAGTTAGGAGTTTAACAAATGCAGCATTCCTCGTGGACAACAACGCGACGTGTGACCAACGCGTCAACGCATCAACCAGAACCATAAAGTATCTAAACGGTCCACACTCTGGTGTTATAGGTCCACAGTTATCACCTTGGATTCGTTGTAAGAACATGATATTATGTTTCTTGTCAATAGCAAAAGATGGTCTTGCTTGAAGTTTTGCTAGTGAGCAAGTTTTGCAAAACGAGCGATGGGCATTGGACATCGCCACAGAGGCATGAGAAGAAGGAGTCGGCCGGACCTCTTCTTGGAGCCGAGAGGCTGCTGGCGTCGGCACCGAGATCGAGCCATGGCCGAGACTTCTAGGCACGGCGTCGGCAGTATTTTTTTCAAAGTGCTGATTTCTCTTTCGCTTTTGTGATCTGAAAAACGGATGATCGTGGGAGCATTTCAGAATACAAATCATCAGATCACGACCCAGATGGCCGAGTTTATCATGTCAAAGCTTGTAAGCGTCGGTATCGTATAGGATAACTACATTGCATTCAATGGCTCGAATGGTTGTGAAATACATGCCGTTTCGAACACGCTTACACTTCTCCATGATGCAAGTTTGCAAATTTTGAGTGGAGGTGATCAACAGATATTCAGTTCCATCTTCAACATAAGTATTGAGGTGATAGTCGTTGTCACAGACATCCTTGAAAGCAAGCAAGGTTCGGGGTGCCTTAGACGCATATAGAGCGTCAGATACTCAAATTTCAGTGCCATTAGGCAATAGAAATTGGGCAGTTCCACGACCTTTAACAATCAGTCTCGTTCCTGTCATCGTAGATAACGACGATCCATGGGGCATAAAATCCGTAAACAATTGCCGATTCCGAATAATAGTGTGAGTCGTTGCACAATCCAACAAACACTCGATCTCGTCGTGAAATATCTACAAAAACAATGTAAATTGAATCAAACGTCTATAGGAGACATGGCGAACACTCTTGAATATAAAAAGAAATAAAGGGATGGTGATTAAAACTTGATCCCTTTAAAGAGTGTATTGAGGCAATGTATCATCTATTTAGCACGGAAGCTCCACCTTACTTGCGTTTCTCGCTTCAGAAGCGAAAGCGAAGCGGAAGCGTTTTGTTATAGGAGCACAATGTGCGACGATATTATATGCTTATGCCCTCGTTTATGCTTTGTTTAACCCTTATTTGTCTAAGATTGAGTCATAATATAGTTAGTGTCAATTTTGGTAGAGTTTTGGAAAAATGTGCTTAATTGTCCGAAAAATGACTAAGTGTGAGAAATCTGGAAAATAATGCAAAATATGTCTTTTTCGCGATTTTGAGACGAGTAAAAATATGATATATCCTTGTTCGAATTCTATGAAATTTAGTGTGCTTAATATTCATATGCTGAGGAATGTTGTGTTAAAATTTCAGATCAATTGGAGTTCGGGAAGTCACCCAAAAGAGGGCTGCAACTTGGCAGTCCGAGCAAACCAATCCAGGGGCTTCCAGGATTTTCCTGGGACTGTGTCCCAACTTCGAAAAATCATTCCCAACGACTCACAAGGATTTTGATCGAACTGTTTTATATGGAGGTAGCCATGTGTGTCTAGTTTATCTGAGACTTGGAATCGTATCAATCGGAGCTCCGAGGAGGGAGATATGCCGGAGTTACTACATCAACATCAAATCTGCCGATTCCAGGAACCTACTGCCCCCTTTTTGTGCTTTCTGTTTTTGATGGACCAAATGGTGCACAAATGCATTTATGAAGATGGTTCAAGCTTAAAGAAGGGAAGAGGAAGACACTGAGCTAAGGCATTGAAGAAGAATATGAAGAAGAAGTTCTCCTAGTCAAACTAGGAGAAGCTGCCGAAGGAGGCAGATCTGTGCCAGGATGAAGCTGCCGGCAATGGAAGCATTTTTGGTGGACCAAGACATATCAAATGAAGTCCAAAGATCATACAAGAAGTCCATGAAGATGTGAAGCCCAAGCCTTGAAGAAAAATTCAGAAAAAGAAAACCTAATTGAACTATGAAAGGAAGGTTTCAAATCCTTATCCCACTTGGTTTTCTGAAATCCTTTTGCAATATGGGCTGCCGGCAATACCCTAGTTTTCCCCTATAAATAGCCAACTTTTACACAGAAAAAAAGGTCACATTCCAAAGCAAAATCTAGCCAAAGCTCTACCTAAATTTCCCCAAGAATCCTACACAAAAACCCTAGCCAAAACCACCTCCACCACACCCAAAGTTTCTGCCGAAACCTTGGCACCTTGCTGCCGACACCACCACTGCCGAGCAGCAGTCCCATCCGACACCATCAACCACCAGATCCATACAAGAAGAAGTCTTCAAGGTTTCTAATGTGTGATCCACTCCCTACTCTTGGCTTTGTAAATTTTTGTGTAGTTATGTTAAACTTTGTCTATGAAGTTAGCATGAATTCTTGGTTTCAATTTTTATGTCTATGTATGAATTGGATTGAAATTTGGTTTTATGATTTGTATGTTCAATGCGTTTTCTTTATCTTTATGTGGTGTTTGGATGTAAGAATACGGATTGCATGCTAAAGAGTAAGGAAAATATATGATGAACTAGTAATTAGGATTTTCGGCAAAAATATGTGTTAAATTGATTTTAGGGTTTTCTTGACTTGTTCTTTAAATTCGTGTGCTTAAAGATTGGTAGCCTATGTAAGTGCAATGCGTAGATTATTAATCTCATTAGCCGAAAATTAATATGGATTAAGTAATCAACGAGTTACTTAGTTTGTGTTGTTTTTCACGAGGGTTAGAGTAATTTAAATGAACATGCTTGTTGAAGAGATGATTGACAACCTTACTCTATTGACTTGTTTCCAATTAAAAAGACTTTGTGCGTATTTAGTAGCTAGTTCATGTGTCGACGCTGCGTGTCATGTAAACCGGTTAGTAACAAGATTAGGATTATACGCTGAGTTAATTCTAAGTACAAGAGAAGTCTAGCAATTAGATGACTGCTGCGGCTCTAATTGGGTTGGAGTTAAGTTGAGGCTAGAACACTTTAACACTTTGCCGTGAGTCTTGTTTGCTTGTTTGTTATGTGTTTTGATTGCTTGTGTGTTAGTGCTTTGTGGAAGAATGTCGACCAAACTTGTAAATATTAGACCTAGAATTTATTTTTCAGCACTTTATTTCGTGTCACCTAGTTCTAGGGCAGCTTGCTGCCGATCCATACCTTTCCCCCATGAGTGACGTTTATGTGTATATATATGTATATATTTGTCTAACAATTTCATATCTCAGGTACCCTTAATCCCCGGCTTAGAACGATCCCTACTTATGTCTATACTACTAACGATTGTAGGGTTTATTATTGCATGTGAGCTTCGGCTCTCGTCAATTTTTGGCGCCGTTGCCGGGGACTATAAAAGCTTGATTTGTGTTATTGTTGTGTATATAATGTTGTTGGAAATTTTTGTTGTATATGTGTAAAGTTGTAACTTTTAATTTTATTTTGGGATTTTGTAAAGTAGAAATATGCTTCGGCATGTAGAGTTTAAATTTTGGAAGTTGCATGATGTATATTGATGTATGTTGGTAATCACTTAGTTTAATTTCTAGGGAGTTGATAGTGTTGTGTATGTTTGAGTTTATTGTAGTTTCTAAAGTGTAACATGTAGGTGAAGCCACTTTTGTTGATCATAACCAAAACCCTTTATGTGAATGGTGCTATGTCGGAGACCGTTTCTATGTAGATTGGGAAACGCGGGATACTTCCCCCCCACGCATATAAGCGTCTTTTCGGTAATGGTATTACTTCTATGAGGTTGAGGGCGGTTTTAATCAACACTTGTAGACTGCTAGGGATCCGTGTTTGTTTTACAAAGTATGGGGAAGTTATTATCATAGATATGGTTCTCAGGTTTGTCTAACTGGATCTCAAGGCCCATAGACTGATGTTCATTCTCGGTGAGTGAGTCGATAGGGGGTTCGCCCTCCGTGGTGTCCAACAATGAGTCCTGCCTGGTTCCTGTAGGGGGTTCGCCCTCCGTGATTTTAATGACATTTGAAACGTAAAATCCGCACGACCTAGTCGACAGCTTGCTACCGATCCATACCTTTCCCCCATGAGTGACGTTTATGTGTATATATATGTATATATTTGTCTAACAATTTCATATCTCAGGTACCCTTAATCCCCGGCTTAGAACGATCCCTACTTATGTCTATACTACTAACGATTGTAGGGTTTTTATTGCATGCGAGCTTGTGCCGAAGCATCACCTCACTTTAGACGCTAGAACATAACTTGACATATGTGGCCTATTTTCTTCAAAGATAAAACGAGTTGTGTGGTTCAAACTCTTGAGGTATATCGGATTAAGCATGATACTACCGGGGGCTGTATCAGTCCATTGCACCGTTATCTCCTCTGCTCCACGTACTTCGAGAGTTAGAAAAAATTTAAAAGAAATTAGACTTAGCAATTACATGATCATGAACGTTCCAAATTTTGATCCCTTATTACCGAATGTATTTGTACTTTGCTGAAATCATATTGTGCTTTGCCGAATGTATTTGTGTGCCATTGTTTGAAATATGTTGTGTAATCGCCAATGCCGTGGCTTGTAATGATGTATATTCTTGCATTTCTATTCTTTACGATGTTCTAACTTGTTTAAATGTTGCAAATTTCAGAAATAATGCATGTCCGAATCTAATATTTGGACAAGAGATCTTCAAGGTCGTTTGCAACGTTTAGATCAAGAACTCAGTATTGCTCGTTTTGTGCCATTACCGCCAACGTCACCAATCAGTTCATCAGTTCCATCACCAACCTTGCCATCATCACCATCATCGCCATCCAGATTACCATCTTTGTCATCCAGTTCTGATAGTTTGCCGAGCTCCCCTTCTATTGTTTCGTCGTCGTGTGATCTTGGGAATCCAGAGTTTGAAGCCTTTGCCGAATCAGAGGAAGAAGAGGAGATAATGGCTTCAATCCGATCACAGAATGATCATGTTGCTGGAGCTGGAGTTGCTCCTTCGAATATCACTTATCCTCCCTTGGAAGCTGATAAGACAGGAGAGATTGAATTGAGGAGTGGATTCCTCCATAAGCTGAAATCGTTTTATGGGATGCCAAGTGAGGACCTTAATAAGCATCTACAGTGGTTTAACTTCACCACAGAGTCTATGTGTCCAAGAGGGACCGATTTGCAACACTTCAAAATGAAGGCTTTTCCGTTTTCTTTAGAAGATCAAGCGAAGGAGTGGTTGTTTGAGGTGCCTAGTGGTCGCATTGTTTCGTGGAGTTCTATGATGGATGAGTTTTTGCTCAAGTACTTTCCTGATTCACTTATCACTGATCTGAGGAAGCAAATAACTAGTGTGAAGCAAGCCGGAGATGAGACTTTCTTCGACTACTACAAGAGGTTCAAGTCCCTAGTTTCTTTGTGTCCATCGCATGGCATTAGCGATGGGCTCTTGTTGCAATATTTCTATGAGGGATTGCGTGTCATGGAGAGAGAGTTTCTTGACTCGGCCGCGGGAGGTAGCTTTTTGGAGTTGAATGCCGGTGCGGCAAGAAGTTTGTTGGAAGTTCGTGCCTTGAACAACCAACAATTTGACATGGCACGAGGCAATGTGCAAAGGAATGAGAAGGTGCATGAGACATCTTCGAGCTCAAAGTTAGAGGAGAAAGTGGACAAGCTTACCGACTTGGTGAGTAATTTGATGAAGAAGCGTGCTATTGTTTGTGGAATTTGCACCGAGGGACATGAGACCGAACAATGCCCTCAATTTGGAGTTAATGAGGGAGTAGAGGAGTGCAATGCAATTGGCTTTCAAGGAGGCCAACGTTTTGGAAATTTCAATCCGAGGTTCAATGATCATCCTAACTTTCGATGGGGGAATAATGACAATGTGCTTAGGGCACCTATGCAACTGAGAGAGGGAGGAGCACCATTTGCACCGAGGGCACCATTTGTGCCTCGGCAGCAATTTCAGCCGAACCAGGGACATTTTGCAGCATTGCCGAACCAAACTCAAGGAGGGCCGAGCCAAGGCCAAGCCGCACCAAGCAACCTCAACTACGATGCTTTGCTCCAATCTTTGTCAAGTGCTACTCAAGCATTGCTCGCGGGGCAACAAAATCATCAAAAGGACATTGGTGAGCTCAAGACTCAAATGGGCCAAGTTGTAGATTTCATGGGAAGATTCAATGAGCAAGAGAAGTTGCCAAGCAATACGATTCCCAATCCGAGGAACGAGCAAGCCAAAGTGATTCAAACTCGTAGTGGAAGAGAGTTGTTTCCTCCGACAAGTCCAAAGAAGAAGCGAGTAACTTTCAATGTTATTGAGGATGAAGAGATGGCTGCCGGACCTGCCATTGCCGGCAGCCATGTTGAGGAGACCGAAGGGGCTGTAGCCGGCAATGCTGCAGCCAAGGACAATGCTGCCGAGAGTGATAGGGCAACCAGCAGGGCTGCTGCCGAGAAAAGCCATGCTGCCGAGAAGCAAAGTGATGCCGGCAACAATATTATGAAGGATAAGGGGATGTGCAATGAGCTTGAGTATGATCCCGCAACATCAAAGAATGAGTTAGTGCCGAACCAAGCAAGCAAGGGAGGGGTGCCAACATCAAGCATTCCATTCCCTTCTCGCTTTGCTAAATCGAAGAAGGATAAATCTGATTAGGAGGTGTTGGAGATTTTCCGGAAAGTGCAAGTCAACATCCCTTTGTTGGAGTGCATAAAGCAAGTACCAAAGTATGCTAAGTTTTTGAAGGAGCTATGCACGGCTAGAAGGCATACGAGGGAGACTCGTGTGGTGACTATGAGCGAGACGGTATCGGCTGTTATTCAAAGAAAGTTGCCACCAAAGATGAAGGATCCGGGAAGCTTCAATGTGCCGTGTGTAATAGGCAACACTCGTTTTGAGGATGTGATGTTAGATTTGGGAGCATCGATCAATGTCATGCCACTCAATGTGTATCAAACGTTGAGTATAGGGCCTCTCAAGAAGGACAATGTCATCATTCAACTTGCGGATCGCTCAAGTAAGTATCCGGAGGGTTATGTGGAAGATGTGCTTGTGCAAGTCAATCAATTGATATTCCCTGCCGATTTTTATGTGGTTGAAATGGAGGATTCGCCGGTCAATAGTACTCAATTGCTACTAGGGCGACCATTTATGAGGACGGCACGCACAAAGATAGATGTGGCCGAGGGCAACCTAACTATGGAGTTTGATGGTGAGGTGATCAAGTTTAATGTGTTTGATGCCATGAAATTCTCCAATGTTGATTTGAAGGAGGGTTGTGCCATTGACGTTTTGGAGGAGGTCGAGCAAGTTATGTCGACCTCGCTCGACGCATAGCAATTAGCGATTGAGCAAGGGGTCGGATTTGACAAGAAGGGAGAACGAGTTATGAATAAGGCCGAGCCAAGCATTGCCGAGCCAAGAGAAGCCGTGCCCTACACCATGATGCCGAGCCTTAATGAAGTAGTTGTCGAGCTTGACGCCACTCCTATTTACACGAAGAACTCGTTCTTGTCAATTCCAAGTACCACAATCAAATTTCGACCAAGTGTGGAAGAGGCCCCAAAGTTAGAACTAAAAGAACTCCCTAGTCACTTAAAGTATGTTTATCTTGGAGAAGAAGATACACTACCGGTTATTGTGTCTTCAATGCTTAGTGAGAAGCAAGAGGTTGATTTGGTAAGAGTGCTTAAGAAGTACAAGACCGCTATAGGTTGGACCTTGGCGGACATCAAGGGAATAAGCCCTACTACTTGTGTTCATCGCATCTTGTTAGAAGAAGGAGCTAAGCCGACAAAGGAAGCTCAACGTCGACTTCACCCTCCCATGATGAAAGTTGTGAAAGAAGAGATTATCAAGTTGCTTGATTGTGGGGTGATCTACCCAATTTCGGATAGTAAGTGGATATCTCCCGTGCAAGTAGTGCCAAAGAAGAGTGGTGTAACGGTTGTCAAGAATGAGAAGAATGAGCTTGTGCCACAAAGACTTGTAACCGGTCATCGGATGTGCATCGACTATAGGAAGCTCAACGCTACAACGAGGAAGGATCACATGCCTTTGCCGTTTATGGATCAAATGCTAGAGAGGTTAGCCGGCCATTCCTTCTATTGTTTTCTTGATGGATATAGTGGATACAATCAAATCATGATACACCCGGATGATCAAGAGAAGACCACTTTTACTTGTCCATTTGGCACGTTTGCTTATCGACGAATGCCATTCGGACTATGCAATGCACCCGGCATGTTTCAAAGGTGTATGTATGCTATCTTCTCGGATTTTATTGAAGACATTATCGAAGTGTTTATGGATGACTTTAGTGTGTATGGAGGCACCTTCGATGCATGTTTGGGAAACTTGGAGAAGATACTTGAGAGGTGTGTAGAGACAAATCTTGTGCTCAATTGGGAGAAGTGTCACTTTATGGTCACGCAAGGCATTGTTCTAGGGCACATTATTTCGGCAAGAGGCTTAGAGGTTGACAAAGCCAAGGTGGAGCTAATACAAGCATTGCCGAGCCCTAGGTGTGTGAAGGATGTGAGAAGTTTTCTTGGCCATGCGGGGTTTTATCGAAGATTTATCAAAGACTTCTCTTCAATTGCCAAGCCATTGAGCAACTTGTTACAAAAGGAGGTGACGTTTGAGTGGTCGGAGGCGTGTGAGATTGCTTTTTGCCGATTGAAGGAACTATTGTGTTCGGCGCCGATCCTAGTGTCCCCTAATTGGGATGAGCCATTTGAGTTGATGTGTGATACTAGTGACTATGCACTTGGAGCGGTACTTGGACAACGAATTGAGAAGAAGCCATGCGCCATTTACTATGCTTCAAGGACTCTCAACGATGCTCAACTCAACTACACAACAACAGAGAAGGAACTCTTAGCGATAATTTTTGCTTTGGAAAAGTTTCGATCATATCTTTTGAATTCCAAAGTTATTGTTTATAGTGATCATGCCGCTTTGAGATATCTTATGACAAAGAAGGATGCTAAGCCGAGGCTCATTCGATGGATTCTTTTGCTTCAAGAGTTCAACATTGAGATTAAAGACAAGAAAGGAGTAGAGAATGTTGTAGCCGATCATTTGAGTAGACTTATCAAGGAAGAGGATCGGCTGCCCCTATTAGAGACCTTTCCGGATGAGCAACTTTTTTGACTTGAAGTACATGAGCCTTGGTATGCCGACATTGCAAATTTTCTTGCTACAAACCGATTTCCCAAAGAGATGCCGAGCCACCAACAAAAGAGAATAAGGAAGCAAGCTCGACACTTCTTGTGGGATGATCCGTACTTATGGAAGCAATGTGGTGATCAAGTTATTCGAAGATGTATTCCGGAGAATGAGCATCGATCCATCCTTGCTTTTTGTCATAGTGAAGCTTGTGGTGGGCACTTTGGACCGAGGAAAACGACATTGAAGGTACTTACTTGTGGTTTCTTTTGGCCTACGATCTTCAAAGATGCATTCATGTTTTGCAAAGCATGTGATAGATGCCAAAGAATGGGGAACATTGGAGCTAGAGACCAAATGCCGCTCACGCCTATCATTGAGGTAGAAATTTTTTATCTTTGGGGAATTGACTTCATGGGACCGTTTCCTTCAAGTAAGGGTTTTCTCTACATATTGCTTGCGGTGGATTATGTGTCAAAGTGGATCGAAGCAAGGGCTACACGCACCAATGATGCCAAGGTGGTAGCCGGGTTTCTCAAGACCAACATCTTTTCACGTTTTGGAGTTCCAAGAGTCTTGATTAGTGATGGAGGATCCCATTTTTGTAACCGCACCATTGAGGCCTTATTGAAGAAGTATGGAGTCACACATAAGGTTTCTACACCTTATCATCCTCAAACAAGTGGTATGGCCGAGGTAAGTAATCGAGAGATCAAGCAAATACTTGAGAAAACCGTTGGACCTTCAAGGAAGGATTGGAGTGATCGTCTCGATGATGCTTTGTGGGCTTATAGGACTGCGTACAAGACACCGATAGGTATGTCTCCCTTTCGGTTAGTTTATGGCAAAGCATGTCACTTACCGGTTGAACTTGAGCACAAAGCATGGTGGGCAATCAAGGCTTTCAACATGAACATAGACGATGCCGGTATTCATAGGAAACTTCAACTCAACGAACTTGAAGAAATCCGTAATGAAGCTTATGATGCCGCATGGATTTACAAGAAAAAGACTAAGATTGCTCATGACAAGATGCTTCGATTGAAGAAGTTTGAAGTTGGACAAAAAGTTCTCTTGTATCATTCATGACTCAAACTTTTTCCGGGTAAGTTGCGCTCTCGTTGGCTTGGACCATTCAGTGTTCTTCAAGTATTCCCTCATGGAGCCATAGAGATTCGAAATGAAGCTACGGGAAACACATTCAAGGTAAATGGCCATCGTCTCAAGCCTTACTGCTCTTCCTTTCAAGAACACACGGTGGAGGAGGCTTGCGTATTCACTGCCCCACAATTGCCGGCCACAAACCTTGCTGCCGAGCAGTAGCGCCCCACTCAAGCCGCACCACCACAACCTTCCGGACCTGCCATTGCCGGCAGGGTTGACACCCTCACACAGGAAGCCGGACACAAGGCTGCTACGCCACAGGATACGTCGGATACAATGCCGGACACGCAGTTTCTGCTGCCGGATACGCTGCCCTCTACAAGTGCCAGATCGGATGCAACATGCAACAAGCTTCTCATCGAGCTTCTTCATGCCGATTTGAGTTACTTTGGAGCGAGATGAACACATGCAACACACGGTGAAAAGTCTAGGCTATGGACTATAAACACAAAGCGCTACTTGGGAGGCAACCCAATTCGATCAAAGAAAAGTGAAGGAGCCATCACCGAGAGTTTGAAATTTCTTAACCCTTCTCTTCTTCTTTGATTTGTGATGATATGTTGGGTTATGTTAGAATATTGCATGCTTAGGAAATTCGTTGATATAGACTTGTGCTTACATTGAGGGCAATGTAATTTTCTAAGTGTGGGGTGGGATAACGTATCCGTTTATGTTTTTGTGTGCTTAGTTTAGAAAAGAAAAATTCAGAAAATTGTTCCACAAAAATAGAGTGTTTAAATTCGTTTGTTTCGAGTCTTAGGATGCCCTTAATATGTCAATGATGTTTTTCCTCCTCTTTGCATACATAGATGATGGTTGTGCATACAATTAAAATTGTAAGTTTCATGGATTATGTGCATTGGTAGGAGCATGTAGGACTTGTTGATTATGAAGCATGCATGTTTTAGCTAATTTATTTCGATTATAACCTATGTGAGCTTTTGTGCCAAATTGCTTTCTTCTTGAGCGATAAAAAGATAAAATTCGATAGATTCGTAGGAAGCATGAAACCTCATAATTCTTTGATTATTCGATGACTATGTGCCATAGTTTTTAATGAACTCTAGTATGCTAGAACTTACTCTTGTTAATTTTCGAAACGTTTATATCATAAAATACCTTGATTTTGAATGTGATTGAATAAAGATCATTTAGGTTTACCACCAAAGCCAAATAAAGCATGAGCCCTATTGGAGCCCGTCGTGGGACACCTTAGTAAACCCCTTTGAGCCTACGTTGAGCCTTTTTTTATCACCCTTAAACACTTTCCATGAGTTTAGTGTAGTTGTGCCTTTACCCTTGATCAAAGTATTGGCAAAGCTTGATTTTTGAAAGCGTTTTCGCGTGTGTGATGAAGAAGAACAAGTGTGGGGTAGACTTAGTCATAAATTTATATGAAAAATGTATGCATGCCGTGCCTTAGAAAAAGAAAGGATGAAAAACTTTGCTCGGACCAAAAGAAAAAGGAAAAGAAACCGAGAGCAAGAAAAATGTAGGGTACGGCATAGGCATGAAAATGAAAAAAAAATTGTGTATGGCTATTGTCTTGAATTTTGTTGTAATATTATGGGAAGAAAAGAATGAAATATGGGTCCAACAAGATGAAATTTGACCCTTTCGGCGAGAAGACATAAAGAGATTTGATCTTTGCCAAAGGCCATGGTGACGTTTTTAAACCTCCTTATCCAAATATCGAATACCTCTTAGCCTAGCCCCATTACAACCTTTTGATTGGTCTTTTTCATGATTCTTAAAATGGTTAAATTTGATTGTGGAGATTATCTCAAGAGTAAGCATATAGTTTTGGTTCATTGGTGCATATAGTTATCATATGAGGTTTTTCCATCAAAATTCACAAAGTGCTTTCGTTTCTTTGATATATGCAAGTCACTCTTTGTAATTCATTATCTTTCGTTTGCATATACTTATGAGTGAATTACCATGCTTCGAGAGAAAAGAAGAGAGTATGCCTTGTGAGGTGATTTGAATTAGCTTAACATGTTTACATGCTTACCTTTTGCTCTTATATGTTCATATTGATGTCACATGTTCATGAAGCTTGGAATTTTCGTGCTTAGCATTCTCATGCATTAACTTGAAAGCTATGTGTACATACGAGCCTGAGACAAATTGTTAGGGGCAATAGTTTGTTTAGAGTCTAGTTTAATTTAGTTTGCTAAGGGACTAGCAAAGGATAAGTGTGGGGCAGTTGATAGGAGCACAATGTGCGACGATATTATATGCTTATGCCCTCGTTTATGCTTTGTTTAACCCTTATTTGTCTAAGATTGAGTCATAATATAGTTAGTGTCAATTTTGATAGAGTTTTGGAAAAATGTGCTTAATTGTCCGAAAAATGACTAAGTGTGAGAAATCTGGAAAATAATGCAAAATATGTCTTTTTCGCGATTTTGAGACGAGTAAAAATATGATATATCCTTGTCCGAATTCTATGAAATTTGGTGTGCTTAATATTCATATGCTGAGGAATGTTGTGGTAAAATTTCAGATCAATTGGAGTTCAGGAAGTCACCCAAAAGAGGGCTGCAACTTGGCAGTCCGAGCAAACCAATCCAGGGGCTTCCAGGATTTTCCTGGGACTGTGTCCCAACTTCGAAAAATCATTCCCGACGACTCACAAGGATTTTGATCGAACTGTTTTATATGGAGGTAGCCATGTGTGTCTAGTTTATCTGAGACTTGGAATCGCATCAATCGGACCTCCGAGGAGGGAGATATGCCGGAGTTACTACTGCCCCCTTTTTGTGCTTTCTGTTTTTGATGGACCAAATGGTGCACAAATGCATTTATGAAGATGGTTCAAGCTTAAAGAAGGGAAGAGGAAGACACTGAGCTAAGGCATTGAAGAAGAATATGAAGAAGAAGTTCTCCTAGTCAAACTAGGAGAAGCTGCCGAAGGAGGCAGATCTGTGCCAGGATGAAGCTGCCGGCAATGGAAGCATTTTTGGTGGACCAAGACATATCAAATGAAGTCCAAAGATCATACAAGTAGTCCATGAAGATGTGAAGCCCAAGCCTTGAAGAAAAATTCAGAAAAAGAAAACCTAATTGAACTATGAAAGGAAGGTTTCAAATCCTTATCCCACTTGGTTTTCTGAAATCCTTTTGCAATATGGGCTGCCGGCAATACCCTAGTTTTCCCCTATAAATAGCCAACTTTTACACAGAAAAAAGGGTCACATTCCAAAGCAAAAATCTAGCCAAAGCTCTACCTAAATTTCCCCAAGAATCCTACACAAAAACCCTAGCCAAAACCACCTCCACCACACCCAAAGTTTCTGCCGAAACCTTGGCACCTTGCTGCCGACACCACCACTGCCGAGCAGCAGTCCCATCCGACACCATCAACCACCAGATCCATACAAGAAGAAGTCTTCAAGGTTTCTAATGTGTGATCCACTCCCTACTCTTGGCTTTGTAAATTTTTGTGTAGTTATGTTAAACTTTGTCTATGAAGTTAGCATGAATTCTTGGTTTCAATTTTTATGTCTATGTATGAATTGGATTGAAATTTGGTTTTATGATTTGTATGTTCAATGCGTTTTCTTTATCTTTATGTGGTGTTTGGATGTAAGAATACGGATTGCATGCTAAAGAGTAAGGAAAATATATGATGAACTAGTAATTAGGATTTTCGGCAAAAATATGTGTTAAATTGATTTTAGGGTTTTCTTGACTTGTTCTTTAAATTCGTGTGCTTAAAGATTGGTAGCCTATGTAAGTGCAATGCGTAGATTATTAATCTCATTAGCTGAAAATTAATATGGATTAAGTAATCAACGAGTTACTTAGTTTGTGTTGTTTTTCACGAGGGTTAGAGTAATTTAAATGAACATGCTTGTTGAAGAGATGATTGACAACCTTACTCTATTGACTTGTTTCCAATTAAAAAGACTTTGTGCGTATTTAGTAGCTAGTTCATGTGTCGACGCTGCGTGTCATGTAAACCGGTTAGTAACAAGATTAGGATTATACGCTGAGTTAATTCTAAGTACAAGAGAAGTCTAGCAATTAGATGACTGCTGTGGCTCTAATTGGGTTGGAGTTAAGTTGAGGCTAGAACACTTTAACACTTTGCCGTGAGTCTTGTTTGCTTGTTTGTTATGTGTTTTGATTGCTTGTGTGTTAGTGCTTTGTGGAAGAATGTCGACCAAACTTGTAAATATTAGACCTAGAATTTATTTTTCAGCACTTTATTTCGTGTCACCTAGTTCTAGGGCAGCTTGCTGCCGATCCATACCTTTCCCCCATGAGTGACGTTTATGTGTATATATATGTATATATTTGTCTAACAATTTCATATCTCAGGTACCCTTAATCCCCGGCTTAGAACGATCCCTACTTATGTCTATACTACTAACGATTGTAGGGTTTATTATTGCATGCGAGCTTCGGCTCTCGTCATCTTGGAAGTGGTCGGAAGCACGCTTCCGGGAAAAAGAAGATTTGGAAACGCTATGGAATCGCGAGTTTCCAATTTGGAAGCGCGGCGGAAGCCTTGTTGAATTTAAAACTGATATTTTTTCGAAGTCGTCTCCGATTAAATCCCACCGATGAAGAAGCTACCTCTGATATGAATCCATTAATGGGTCTTAACAGATTCGATCTTTATCTTCTCAACCCTTTAAAGATTCTATCTTAATTTAATTGATGGTGTTGGTATGGACTGCAAATGATTGGACATCGATTTTTCACGAAAGGGAGGAGAGTTGAGGAGGGAGAGAGACCGGTGGTGCGAGCATCGATGGGGGTGGAGCCGATGGGGAAAGTGAAGCTTGGAGGCTAATTGATTGGGGGGGGGGGGGGGGGGGGGGGGGGGAGGGGGTCTGTGAAGGAGAAGAGGTGGGAGTCTGGAATACCAAGACTCATTTATCAGATTTTGTAAGAAGATGAAGTCATCGTTTATAGTGAAAGCCTGGAAGGTGATCTATGATGCAATCATACGCGTGCATGTCTTCGATAGAGATGTTGTGACCAATTGTGTTTTGGTTTTTTTATTTAATCTCGATCGTCCAATATCATTAAAGGAGATCCAACAGTTGTCATTGGTGTCTCTCACAAAAAAAATGATTTTAATAAGAACAAAAAGTTAAATATATATTTTTATATTTATTAAAGTAAAAAAATAAGTATATATATATATATATATATGTGTGTATTATTTTATTCCAACGCTTCTAAAACGTACCCGCTTCTAAATTTTTCTCGAAAAAAACGTTTCCGCGTTTCCAAACGATTCGCTTTCACGTACCCGCACCCAATTCCATGCAGCTTAGTGTATCATCACAAAACGAGTTGTATTGAGGCCAATGATGTATGTATGGCATCTATATATCATTTAGAGTTTACGAAACCAAGTTCGATCACCGAGGAACTGTCGTGGACCAAGGCCGAGAGGCTTGGGCCGAGGCTGAACCAAGGCAAGGTCGGGGCTGAGCCTACGCCGAGTCGGAGCAAGGCGAGAGGCGAGGACCGGTCGTGCGTGGGGCAATCTGATGCTAAGGTTGAGCTATGTCCGAAGCATATCAAGTCCGAAGACAAGGCGATGCCGTGGCTAAAAAAAAAATTCAGTTCGGTGTCGGGTCGGCAGCAGAGGTGCGGGCCGGCTGCACAGGGGTGCGTGCCGTCAGCACGAGAGTGGTTTCGTGGCTGCTGGGAGGCTGTCGAGAGCAGTCGAGGCGCGCGCATGACGTTGTCGAGAAGCTGCCGAGGCGCGCATGGCACTGTCGATGGGCTGCCGAGGCCCAGTCGATGTGCTGTCGACAGACTGTCAAGCAAGATTCCGAGACTGCCGAGATGCTATCGAGCATCTGTCGAGGCGTGCTGCCAGGTTGCCGAGGCTGCTGTCGAGAAGGCCTGCCGAGGGCTGTCGAAGCGCCTGCCGAGGGCTATGTTTTTGCGATTCGCGGGATTTTCTCATTTTGTATTGTGATTTTGTTTCGATATGAGTTAACATCACCAATTTTGCGGTGAACCCAAACTAATTATGCCATAGAAAATTTGACGCATTGAACCATTAATGTTTTCATAGGGGATGTGTAATTCTCGTTTCATTCATTGAATAAGAGCAATTTTATTGATGACAACTCAAAAGTACATCAATGATGTTCTAAATAAACGACTTATCGAACAAAGTCGTGAACTATGACTAAAACAAGCCAAAGATAACAATGTAATCAAACTTGAACATGAATCATAAGCCTAAAAGCTTATTCATAATCCAGAGTATCATACTCCTTTGTCCTACGCTTCTTGGTAGGTTGGAAGTCATCGACGGTGAGGTGAGTATCTTCCTCATCGTCTTCTTCCTCGAAGTCTCCATAGTTCGCTTCTTGAGCCATATATTGTTTGTGTTTCTTGTAGGCACACTACAAGAAAAAAGGGCTTTGCCGACGAAAAAAAAAAAACGGCCGACGAAACACTTTTTTCGTCGGCTATTCCCAAGAATGGCCGACGAAAATTTTTGTCGTCGGCAAAAAAAAAATTTCGTCGGCCATTCCCATAGAATGGCCGACGATTTTTTTTTTCGTCGGTAAAAATGAAAAATCGTCGGCTATACTCCTATAATGGCCGACGATTTAAAGTTTTCGTCGGCTATAAACTTTTGGAAGAATGGCCGACGAAATTTTTTTATTTCGTCGGCCATAAGTTTTAAAAAAAATAATTATTTTATGAATAATGGCCGACGAAAATTAATTATTTCGTCGGCCATAAATTATTTAAAAATAATTATTTTACGAACAATGGCCGACGAAAATTAATTATTTCGTCGGCCATACGTTTTTTAAAAATAATTATTTTACGAACAATGGCCGACGAAAATTAAGTATTTCGTCGGCCATAATTTTTAAAAAAAATAATTATACGATTATTTTTGACAGAAAACGACAAAAGAATAGCCGACGAATACTAGGTTTGATTTCGTCGGCTATGATTAAAAAAAAAACAAAAAAAGAGCAGTTTCCATTTTCTATCACTATCGACAAACCATTGCTTCATCCTTCAAATGCAAATGTGTCGTGAAATAAGACATGACCAAAATATTGAAATACGGCTACGGTTGAAAAATGGGAAGATTCCGACAAAATCTGTGTGCCGAATGTTGCGGTTAACTGTTTTTTACTCCCGTTTTCCTATGGGTAGCCTTACGGTCGGTAAATATTTTGTGAAAATTTTTTATACGATTAGTCGCGTCTCATCAATCTGAAACTATTCTCTATTGAAGATCAGGCCAAAAAACGTCATTTAGACGGGCCAATTTCCGTTTTAAAGCGTTTAGAGGTTTGACTCACCCAGTTGACCGTCCCGATCGAGCCTTTAACGTTGTCAGATGTAGTTGGATTTTTTTTCATACATGTATGTAATCTTAACGGTGATATCTGACGGTTGGAATAGATTTTCCAAACTTTTAGATTCAAAATCGGAACATATGTACTAATGTTCCTTAACTTGTTTACTAAGTGTTTAAGTGAATTTATAGTTTCAAATAGTTACTATACGTACACTCTTCAAATGCAAATATGTCGTCAAATAAGATATGACTGAAATAATGAAATACGTCTACGGTTGAAAAATGACAAGATTCCGATAAAATCCGTGTGCCGAAATAATGAAATCAATCAAAACCCGGTTTATTGCAGATTTGGCGTCCGGCGTCCGAATGACGATTGTGATACCATTCCGGAAAGGGAACGACGCCAGGAATCAAACTCGTTGCTTTGCCATGACGTGTGGGCTTTTTCGGGCTTTCGAGTTCGTTTAGGGCCTCAAAACCGCAGTTTAGTATGTTTTCATAGAATAGCCGACGAAACATTCAAATTTCGTCGGCTATTCTCTAAGTATAGCCGACGAAATATTGTATTTCGTCGGCTATTCTCTAAGTATAGCCGACGAAACATTGTATTTCGTCGGCTATTCTCTAAGTATAGCCGACGAAACATTGTATTTTGTCGGCTAAACTCTAAGTATAGCCGACGAAACATTGTATTTCGTCGGCTATTCTCTAAGTATAGCCGACGAAACATTGTATTTCGTCGGCTAAACTCTAAGTATAGCCGACGAAACATTGTATTTCGTCGGCTAAACTCTTGATCCGCGCCTTTTTATTGTCCGCCGTTGGATGGCTCAGATCCAACGGCTGTTGATTTTCCAAAGTATAGCCGACGAAATTAATATATTTCGTCGGCTATTCTCTAAGTATAGCCGACGAAACATTGTATTTCGTCGGCTATTCTCCTTCTAAATCTTTTAAATCTTCCTCCCGCTTTTTTTCTCTCATCCTTCCCCCCCCCCTCCTCCGGCCTCCTCCTCCTCCTCCGGCCTCCTCCTCCTTCCCCTCCTCCGGCCTCCTCCTCCTCCTTCCCCTCCTCCTCCTCCTCCTCCCCCTCCTCCGGCCACCTCCTTCTCCTCCTCCTTCCCGTCCTCCTCCTCCTCCTCCTCCTCCTCCTCCTCCTCCGGCCTCCTCCTTCTCCTCCTCCTCCTTCCCGTCCTCCTCCTCCTTCCCCTCCTCCTCCGGCCTCCTCCTCCTCCGATCCGGTATTTTTTTTTGCCCAAAATGCAGTTATAGCCGACGAAATTGACATTATTTCGTCGGCTATAACTTTAAAATATTAATATATTCCGACGAAATAGCCGACGAAATTTCGTCGGCTATACTTCAGAACAAATAGCCGACGAAACCAAATTTCGTCGGCCATACTCGAACAAATAGCCGACGAAATCATTTTCGTCGGCCATAATTCGTCGGCCAAGGCTGGAATGGCCGACGAAATTTTTTTTTTCGTCGGCCATTGGTATTACCGATGGCGTATTACCGACGACTTATGGCCGACGAAATTTTCGTCAGCAGAGGGTATAGCCGACGAAAAAATGGAATGGCCGACGAAAAAATTTTCGTCGGCTATTCGGCCGTATCTGGTAGTGGCAGCTTGGACATCTCTACTAGCTTTGCAATCACGCTGAATAAGATTCCTGGAGCCGCATTTGAAGGAAGGAGCCAAAGCTTGGTTGGATGCGTGGCCACCACGCTTGGAGCCGGAGCCGTGTCGGTTCCCTCCACGGGGAGCGGCAGCGGCGCCGCTTTCCCTCTTCCAAGAGAGGTTCCGGCTAGGGCCGACACCTCCTCTTCCTCCTCGGCCGCCGCGTGTTGCTTTTGCAGCACGTGGTGGCGGTGCTTGACGTTCACGAGGTTGATTCCTTTGTTTAGGAGTTTCACCACAGACTTGGTGAGATTCTGCAATGAATTTCAGACCTTTAGGTCTCTTGTTGGTAGTAAGGATCAACTCATGGTACCTCTCTTTTCGTTGGAGCACATTCATCAAGTCACTAAATGTCTTGATGGTGCCCTTTCCAAGGAGATCACGGTACTGATGCGACAACATGGACGCGAATTATGGAAATGTTGTGAACGTCTTCTCCATCACATCTTTATCGGTTTTCTCGACACCACAAAAGCTCATATTAGACTATAAATTGAGCATAGTCTGATGATATTCCTGGACTGTATCAAAGTCCAATAAACGGATTTGCTCTCAACCTGACAATAAGTCAGGAAGTTGTGCATCATGCACATTGTCGTAGCGATCCTTGAGAATGTCCCATAGCTCTTTGGGATCTATTTTCCTCGGATATTGCTTCTTGAGCGTTGGATGGATATGGCGCTTGAGAAACATCAGGGCCTGAGCTTTTTGTTCAGGAGAAGCTTGCAGATTTTCATCATCTGGAGGGAATATGGTGGCCGTGAATCTCTTTCTGATGAAGGTATTCTTGACATCAGAGACCTACCTTTTGTATTCCTTGCCTTGGACATCCAATATGTCAAATTCTGGACGCTGAGTGTCAGACATCTACAAAACACAAATAGGGAGACGTTAGTATCGATCAAAGCGAATACTAAACAAGTTTGATTATTTTTAGAACAGTGCCAAGATGTGTTATGGTCACATAAATCGATGCAAATCGTGACTTCAAGTCACTATCGATATCTTCCATTTGGTTTTGTTTTGAAAAAGAAGCTTTGTGGTTCACAGTAACATCACAGTTACAAGCACAACGGTGGACGGTAACATCACAGTTACCCCTAAAACATGTGGTACATGAGGAGTCAATTCCCCGTGTACCGTCCCGAGAAGCGAAAGAATCGGGATGATGTAGCAGGGACATGAGAAGGTCTCGGACGAAAGACCAAATTCCCAAGAATTTAAAGTACGGAAAACGGGAACGTTTAATAAATTATACCTCTTCAAGTGAAGCTTGATCAAAAGAAACTTGATTCTTGGGGAAGCTTGTTCTTCTCGCGACGCGGGCAGGAGGCAGGAGCCGGGAGGCTTGCAGGTTGCTGGCAGCGCAGGTGCTGCCGAGAAGGAGCTGACGGTGCCAGAAGAGGAGGGCGGCGGCCGATGGCGGTAGGGGAAGGGTTTTGGGATTTTTTTTCGGAATCAGTTTTTTTTTTTAGGGCAATTAGACGAAAGGCTAAGAGTACTGCGCTGATAACGTGTTGTATGAGAAACAAATGATAAGCAAAGCGTAGTTTTATTAATTGATAAGGAGACCTTGATATATGCATTACATCAAGTATCCCTATAACTCTGAGATTCTCTATCTACTAAAGATACTACATATCTAGTCTAATTAGGTCGAGACACATTACAAAAGTTACAGAATTAACCTTCCTTAAATAAGGGTAAAGTTGATGCATACTATATATTAACACATTGTATAATTTTCCTATCACTTGAGCTCTTTGATTTAGCAAAACAACATGAATCGATAAATTAAGAGGTTGAGTTAAAATCTTCCAATTCAAAACTACCTTATTAAAAGGTAAAGTTACTCTAGTACACAGTTTATCTTTGAGAGAACATACTGTACTACTACATACACAGCTAAGGAGGGGAGAGAGTGGTCACCTGTCCTGAAGAAATTACAGAAGTGTATGTCAATAAAAGAGGCTAATTTAGGACGGTATTTAAAACAAGCAAAAAATCTGGTTAAAGAGGGGTCAATTTTGTAAAAGTAAAATGAGAATTGATATACTCATTTCATTGATAATTCTTTTTATATAACGTGAAGATTACAACGGTAATTACAACGTACATAATGACAATAATGACTGATTGAGTCGTTACATCATTTGATTGATAATATCCTAATTTCATATCGTCAGTTATTTTGACGAAGGCACATTAAATGCGTTTTTTCTTCAACAAATTTCAATATATATTGAGAATAATTTTGTTTTCTTCTTATAAAAGATATATGTGGCATGATTGGTTTTCTATTTATATTTAAGAAATAATTTCTTCTTCTATTTAACTCCCCAAAATACCCTACTAAACCCAAAAATCCCACCCAGAAGCTCTTGGGCTCGGTTCCAGTTTCACTCTCCATCTTCTTCACTTGACACTTGGGGTGAGCAATCCCCCATCATCACTTATCTCTCTCAAAATTTATATGGGTTCTTTATACTCTACTTAAATATAATCTCAATTGCAAAGCTTTCAATTTAGCTCAATTCATCAATCACCACCATTTTGTTGCAGAAAGCTTCGACTTGGGTTCTGATAAAGTACCCATATAGAGGCCTCTCTCATTATACAAGCTGCTTTATTGTTGTGGGTCAAGTCTACTCATGGCAGCAGTCTATCTCTTTAACTCTGCTACTAGTCTCCCCACCCTTTGGAGCTCTCTGTCACCGCCATTGCCTCGAACCCAAGAAGCTCTCAGTACCCTGTAAGTGAAACCCACTCTGCTTTTTTTCGTTACCCGCCAATTTCTCCATTTAATTGTAATCTGATATGTTTGTGTTGGTTTTTGTTTGTAGGTCAATGTTTGATGGTGTATCTTCCCAAATGTGTTGCATATCGTATCCACGAAGACACGGTAGAACTCGGTTTCTGAACAAGTGTTCGGTTTCAGCTAGTGTTTCTGTACAAGCTCCGTTGCCGGAGGATGACGCGAGATTTAAAGTGGAATACACTCCTTGGATGATTGTTGGATTGGGTAACCCTGGAAATAAGTACCATGGAACTAGGCACAATGTAATTCTGCTCATGTTAAGTGTTTATTTATTTGTTTTCAAGTATGGAGTATGCATATACTAAGCTTTTTCATGTGATTTTTGCGACTCAGGTTGGTTTTGAAATGATAGATAGAGTCTCCAAAGCTCAGGGTATTGTAATGAATACAATTCAGTCAAAGGCATTGGTTGGAATAGGTCGGTCTTCAGTACTATTTTGATTGCCTCCATCCTTGTAACCTTTATTTTCATACTCTTAAGTGTGTTGGTGTTCATTCAGATTTCTTTGCGTGATCCATACAGGTTCAATCGGAGAGGTACCAATTTTGGTGGTGAAGCCTCAAGCTTACATGAATTACAGTGGGGAAGCGGTGTGTTCTCATCATCTCTTTTTGCTTTTGTGTTAATTTTGGCTCATAGTGGTGTTATATACGCTTGATTGTGTCTTATTACTTTATACCTGAAACTCTTGGATATCCAAAGAAAATGACTGGGTGTAGTTTGAATTCTCAAAAAAAAAAAAAAAAAAAAGGACTGGGTGTAGTTTGACACATTAGTAGAGTCGGAATGTTAAATTGTTGTTGCAGTGAGTGGTTTGACTCAGTAAACTTGAAATGGGTCCCTTATTGCTATTCCTCAGTCCCATATGGGTTAGTAGGAATGGTCAGGGCCATGGTTTTCTTCCCTCATAATGGTCTGGGGTTCAATTGTCCTCACGGTATCTGCCTAGCTATTTTCTGGATCTTCCTGTTTACTAATGATTGTAGATTTTGGTAGGAGCCATACTTTCAACCCCAGTCCAAGAAGCTGGTTATGCGGAGGTAGCTGAAAAAAAAGAAAAAGGTTTCAGCTGAAGGGCTGTATCATATGATGCCTGGGGGATAGTGGTTTTGAAATATTCTAACTTATAAAAATCACAATCACTTACTATCCATTTACTGTGATCTAACCTGGCCGTGTAGTAAGGCATCGGGAACAAAATCTTAAAACCTTTGAGAAATAGAAATCTTATCTTTGTTGTGGATAGTCATGTAGTACACCTAACACATCGAGTACAAAATCTTCAAACTTTCGAGAAATAAATTGTTTATCTTTGTTGTAGATAGTCATGTAGTACACCTAAGGCATTGAGTACAAAATGTTATGTGGTTTGAGAAATAGGAATCATATCTTTGCTGTGGATAGTCATGTTTTCTGGATGATTAAAGTTCATCCTTGTAACATTGTGATCATCAGTTTTATCCTCGTGTGTGTGTGTTTTATTTTTATTTATTTACTTCAAAAATTGGAATTGTAGCAACCTCAAGATGGATTCTTGGTTACTTATTCTCATTTCTGGTTCTTAAGGTTGGACCGCTTGCAGCATATTATCAAGTACCTCTACGTCATATATTATTGGTATGCATTTTTTTAGTTTTTTTCTTAATCTTTGTTCAGACTTCAGACAATAATCTTCATCTGGATTATGAGATTATATGATATGTACTTGTAGGTTTATGATGAAATGAGCCTACCAAATGGTGTTCTCAGACTGCAGCCGAAAGGAGGGCATGGCTATCACAATGGGTATGTATCTATGTATGAATAGTACTTCATTATACTGTATTGAATTTTCTGAAGTTCATAGTTATCTTCTGAACTTTTAATTTTAGGAAAGCTAGTTGGATTCTATGTTTCTAATACAGAATACATAGCATGTATTTGTCTGACTAATCTTCAACTGTGATTTTAACATTTGAAAACTAACAACATGTCAAAGAAAGGCACTTCTGTGGAAATTATTTTTGTTCTGTACTGTTTCAGTAGATGTCTAGAGCTGCTACATTAACTCCATGCTTGGGTCCTAAAGAACCCAGATTTAAAGTCATCTATTTCCACCATCCATGTTTTGGACCCTGAATCAGGTCTATATTTTTTTGAATCTTTGCTCTATATCTTCTTGTAGTAGTTTTAACCAATTCAATGAAAAAGATGAAAAGCTGAGAAAGGGAATTTAGAAAAAACAAAAAAAGAAAATTCTTGTACTTGGATGATTAAGAAAAGAAGAATATATTCCTTGGATAAATCTGATTATGGATGTCCAGTGGATGGCATCTGAAGTAGCCCAAACTACTTTCAACGATGTTTTCAAAGAAGCTAATTTTATTGCTCAGTGTAAAGTAGAGTCATGCCCAAGGTGAAGCTGCAGCCTCTTTCGGCTGCCAATTTTTTTTCTTTGATCAAACTTCTCCTGGTTGTACAAGGGCTTCACTTTTTAGTCGTTATCTTTAGTTTTGTTTGGCGAAACAAATATGAAAAACCACACCTAGAGTTGCTTGTTTCATATATTCTCAAAAAGAATTTTGCCTCTACAGTCTTCAGGTTTTGGGCCTTTTACCTAAAAGAGAAATGGGTAATGCTTGTAGGATATGTGAAATGCTTAGATCTATGCTGACTCTATCATGCAATACATAATTGAGTGAAAGTTGCTGCAATTCTTCGCCAAAATAAAAAGTTCCCCCATTTATCCCCTTCTCTCATATTTCAATTTGTCTGTAATTTTAATTCTCCTTGTGACAGTGTGAAGAGTGTAGTGGGTCATCTGGATGGCTGCCGTGATTTTCCTCGCTTATGTATAGGTATTTTTCATGAAGTTAAGTTTCTTGCTGTAATTGGGTATTAAAAAGTGATAATATGTGTGCAGGTATTGGAAATCCACCTGGAACTATGGACATGAAAGCCTATCTTCTACAAAAATTTAGTACAGTAGAAAGACATCAGGTATATGATGGTTCCAACTATTTTGGAGGTTGTTGCACACGACTCGAATCATTCTTAGTATAAAATCATTTCTTTAAAAGAGAGATGTTTCTTGCATCTAGTTGGTGTCTGTTGTGTTGCCTGTTCTTCTTTCTGGACTAGCCATTACCCTTAGCCCTGGTAAATTATGAATAAGGTGAACTCTTTTGTTTAGGCCATTTTGTACGAAGGAAACTCTCTTTAAAACCAATAACATTAGTAAAGAATGCTTCACTTATTAGACCATCACAGGGAAAGACTCAATTTTATGGTTGACCTAGAGTCTATTTGGCTCTAAAGTTGTATTGATCACTGCTTCACTGCATGGGTCTCAGGATAATCTTGTACCTCAGATATGTTGCACTGCATTCTAATGACTGAATTTTGGCCAATAATTCAATAAAGGTAATCAAAACTTTAACCAATAACATCAACTTCTTATTTCTTATCTGAACAGATTGATACAGCACTGGGTCAAGGCGTCGAGGCTGTGAAGACACTGGTGCTGAATGGATTTGACCCGAATATCACTAGTTTCAATTTGAAACAAAAATACAAGTATCACCAAGTTTAATGTCGAACTTTCAGAACACAAGTCAAAAGCACCTTGTAACATTTTTTATTTGAACCGTGAGGTGAGTTTTACCATGCACAATATAGGCTAATCATAGCAGTAATGTAATTTGTATTATCTCATTATAGTTTATAATATGTAGGGAAAGAATACAACAACAGATTGTGACTCCTCTGAGCTCAACTACTTCAGTAACTTGCTTCTGTACAACATTGGATGGAGAATCGCCGTAGTTTGTCCCCAAAGCTAGTGCTGTTTGTAGAGGAATGATCATGTACATATAGTGTTGCACTTTGGAGACTATAAATGTACTTAAGTTCTGTTTGATTCCTAAAAACAACCATTTCGAGAGCAAGTGCTACAATCTGCATAGTAGTTATGATAATTGGCCGTCATATTTGTTGGTTACCAGAGGAGTACTAAGGAGGTGCGTGCAGAACCACTCGAAGGTTTAGTTGTGAATTCTATGTATTAAACATAATACAATACTTGACTGGAGATGAATGTAAATTAAATAACTCAGGATAATGTATCTATTCGCTTCTAGGACAATTTTTCCAACGACTTGGGGCACACTGAAGAGAAATATCCCACGCAATACCAATTTCTTGTAGCACTCAACATTTGCATACCATATGTTTGTTTGTTACACATTTTATCTCAACTCGAAGTGCTGATTCTAAAGTTGGAGGCCAAGGCCTTCATGGGCATATCTTTGTCTTTCATCATTGGAGGCCAAGCTTGTTCCTTGGGACTTTTAGGGTATGTTTGGTGCAGCTGGGCTTTACAGAAAAGTTGGCTTCTGCTTTTTTTTTAAAATAAGCTGCTGAAAAGCAAAGTGGCTGAGTGTTTGGTAAACTGGCTTTTTTTAGGTGTTGTTGGTGGAAAAGACATTGGCAAAGTGTTTGGTAAACTGAAAGTTAGCTTGTGTTTTTTTGTTGTAAATGACAAATTTAGACATAAAAGAAATTTTAACTTTAATTGAATGGTAATAGCTAATTTTTAATTTTATGGCTAATTGAATCTTTATTATGCTTATATGAAATTATTTATAATAATTAATTACTAATTATTATGGTGAAATCATAATTTTAAATTATGTTTTACAAATAACGACTGAGTTTCATTAACATCAAATGACTACAAAATAAATCATTAACACCATTAAATATTAACCAACATTACGAGCACTCATCAAGCTTTGAGTGATGCTATTTCTTATTCTTTCAATTTCTTGTACACCACCATGAGCATGATGTTCTTCTTGTGCATCATCATCTATCTCTATGTCACATGCCATGTCATCAGGTCTTTCTCAAATACGAACAAAATGTCTATCCTGATTTCCATACCTCTGTATATAATTATGAAGTGTCATAGTTGCAATCACGATTTTCACTTGCTTTGGAAATGAATAACCTTGCATATTCATTAAAATCTTCCATTTCTTTTTCCAAATTCCAAATGTGTGTTCTATGACGCCTCTAAGGATGCATAGGCTTCTTTTGTTATCACAAACCATAAGTAACTTCTTTTGTTACAAATACTCAAGTACGTTTTTATAACTTCCGAAATTTTGAGTGCCAATTTTGGCAAGTTTACTTTTGTTTTCTCATGTAGGACATACAAGGAAAAGCATTGGGAGATAACTTTCATGTCAAAAAACATAAGAGTAATCATGCTAAGCATTATCTCTGAACAAGAACTCTAGCTGCTCGTACCATTGCCTGATCACATTTATAGGTACAGAAAAGAAAGCAATACTAAATCAGCACATGCATTCACTTATGGAGTCTTGTCCTTGGCATGTTGCTTGACCATTCAATTGGTCATTTGAAGCACCCGAAACCTCATTGAAAGGATCAGAAACCAAAGAAGTAAGAGAGGGTGATTTGATATTCTGTGCTACTCCAACAGGCAGCCTTTCAGCCATGTCCTTCAACTGATCAACAAATGCAAACACAAAGAATCATTACTCATTACTAATCCAACTGTCTATGCCTAGAATTTACAGAATATTGACAAGAGTTTCAAGATTTCTAGACTTATCCCATCACAAGCCGAAAAATAGCAATACTAACGACAGGTGCATAGAGAGCAGGAAGAATCAAGTAGAACACACAGATTTCAAGTGGCTACCAAAAAAGTATAGTGGGGAAAACAATATTCCATACAATATCTATCGAGCAATATTTTCATCTCAAAGAAAACACCCTCCATGGACAATAATTAGCAGATAAAAGCTTCACATGACAAACATGGACAATGGCAATAACCTCTCAAACATCAAATTGCCAAAAAACATATGTACTGATGATAGATATATAGGTATTACGAAGAAGCATGAAGCACAAAAAGAAATCATGTGGTTACCATAAAGCTATTATTGAAAAAGCTCTCATTGAAAAAGCTCTCACATTATTCCCAATAACTATCAAGAAAGTAATATCATTTTCAAAGAATTTGGCCTCCCAAAACCAATATGCACTTGACGTAGCTCAATCCAGTGCAATCATCAACTTAACATTAAATGCTAGATATTGTATAATGGGAATTAGCATAAGGAAAACAATCCATTAAATATAACGAATAACTAACCTGAGATTCTCATCAACCTGCTTATCTTTTATAAGCTCCGCAACTTCCTCGATCCCATTAAGTTCCTCAAAGTCCTGAAACATATCACACATGACAATCAAAGGCCAAAACACCAATCCTCATTCACAAACCCAACAATATCAAAACTCCACATACCATTTGATTAGCCGACGAATCCATGACAACCCCCAAGGCATTGATCATAAAAGGTTTTGCTCCCAGCTTGGACATGCTCTCAGCAACATTCCTTGCCACCCCTCCTAATACATAGCTCACCTGGATAGACGATTACAAGAAGTATCAAGTAATCATTCAAAATTTCTTGTATTCACTGCTGTGGATTCCTATAAATATTCATCAATTAAAAACAGTCTAACAAAGTTGAATGGAAGTAACAATTTCCATGAGGTATCAGTCAATTTATATCCTAAAGGTATTGGAGCAGAAGAAGAACTTCTGCAATGGCTTTAATGATTCTGCAAACTCGCTCAGATGTACCATTTAACTTACAACAAATGGCAATGCTGGGTATATATTCTCTATTTGGAAATCTCCAATACAGACATAAAAATCAAAACTTTATATCAAAAAGGAAAAATTCATTAAAATACAAAGTAGTGGGGGAAGTGAATACCTTGCCAGGAGTAGTGGTTCTGGGATTTGCAGGAATAGAAGGAGTGGCATGAATGTTTAATACCATTCCCCCTATCACCACTGCTCTGCCTCTTCATGCTTCAACCCACCATTACTACTTGATAAACCCACCTAGCAGTCACAATTTAGCAAATTCAAAGTTATTGATTGATGACCAAAACAAACCGAGACTGAATGAGCTATTATTGAATTTAATACCTTATGAAGGGCATGATTGGATTCAGCCTTGCATCTCGACCCAGCCTGAAGCCGCCTACGTTCCACCCAGCGCCGACGCCAGCCCAGCTGACCTCCGACGACGCCAACACCGCCGTCGGCTTCAATCTCGATCCGAAGTCCTGTAAAGCCGAATCCTACGTTTGACGCTGCCTTGGACGCTATCGACCCGACCCCTACAGAGAGTGAGGGCAATCTACGGTATTTTGAAAATTTCATTTAGCTACAGTGACGCCGCTACAGTGCAGAAGCTGTGAGCTGCTTCCAGAAGGAGTGGGGAGGATGCTTCGGCTTTTGGACGTAAAAAGTCGGGGCTTTTGGAAGTCGGGGACTCAAAGCTGTTTTACCAAACACCTTAACATGCTGTGTTTATAAGCGGGGGAGCAAAAAAGCCCCCCCAAACGCACCCTTAAACTTGCTCAATCATCCTTAGCAACTTGTCTGAGAGTAGTGTGCACCAGCTCACTGCTCTCTATCCAAATTTTCAAATTCCTATGCAAATTTCACGTGTAATTATCTGTCTGGGTTTATACCTATGGGCAAGGAGTAAAATATCGGATATCGAGGAAATATCGGTGTTTCAAAATACGGATATTTCGACGGAAATATCGATAAAATATCGATCCATTAGAAATTTTGACAAAAACGACTGAAACTATAAGAAATACATGAAAATTTGTATTGAAACTTTCTAAGGTTGTTTTATGCTATGTTATCGATCATATGTGAGAAGAAAATATTAATAAATTCAAATACATATCAATTTATTGAAATGTTATATGAATTACTATGTGAATCGAGCTGATATTTATTGAAATATGATTTAACATATATAATTTATGCTTGAAACCTAAAATGAGGCTACACTATCACACCCTTTAACATTATTTGTACATAATATTTCACAAAAGCAACTACATGAAGTTTTTTTAAAACCATACAGAAATTGATATTATATAGTCGTTGACTCGTTGCCACTAGCCATTATATAGTCGTTGAATCGCTACATAAAAAAAGAAGAAGAGAATCTAGCTTATTAGAACATCATAGAAAAATCATGCCAATAAAATTGTAATTACATACATTATCATGTAAAATGATTACACATTAATATTTTAATTATATGTTACAAAAATATACATTATAGTAAAATATATAGTGTAAGACACATTACTATTAAGCATGCATGAGTAAGAAACTTATTAGGAAATCAAAACATAAGTATGATAAAATTAGTTTTTGAAGGTAAGTTAGAAATTAAAATTAAGTGTTGAAAATTATGTGTTTTAAATTGTTGAAAATTAGTTTTTGAATGTAAGATACAAAGTTTCTGGAAAATATCAGAAATTTCGCAGAAATATCGGAAATATCGGCGAAATATCGGAAATATCGGAAAATATCGGGAAATTTTGAAGAGAAACGGAAAGAATTAAATCGAAATATCGATTCAATGGAAAAACGAAAATATCGGCGAAATATCGGCGAAATATCGATTTTTAATTCCTTGCCTATGGGTCCCCTTACTTCCCAAGTACCAAATCTATCTTTCTGAGCCAAACTCTAAGAGCATCTCCAACAATGACACCCAAAACTCATACTCAAACCCATTTTTTGACTCACCCAAACCCATTACTATTCAAACTCATATTTCATCTCCAACCATTTTGTCAAAACCCATACCCATACCCAAATTTTAATAATTTTATATAATTATTTAATAATAAATGAATTATATAAACTATAGATATTAATTATATAATATATTTTAATATGTGTTGGACCAAATAAAAAAAACTTTTAATTATTAAAAAAGTTTGGGTCAAGTGTGGGTCAAGTGAACAGTAATAGGTTTCCTCCCCCAATTCCTTCTTCATTTGGGTCAAGTGTGGGGGAGGAACCCAAATTTGGGTATGAGTTTTGGTTGTTGGAGATCAATTTTTTTTGGGTATGGGTTTGGCCACCCTTGTTGGAGATGCCCTAAGGGGGGTGTATTCAATTAAGATTTTATAGGAATTTTTTGTATTTCAAAAGTCCATAGGTATTCAATTCAGATTTTAAAAATTCTTTACAAATCTGTTGGTATTCAATCCGGATTTAAAATTATCCATCAAATTCCTATGGTATTCAAAAGTTTGTAGACTTTTAAGGACTCTATTATCTCATCGATTTTGTAGGATTTTTTAGTGCTTACTATAAATACCAAACCCCTAAAGAAATCTTGCCAGACCACAAGAGATTTTGACGTATTCTATTTTTTCACTTCGAAGATGAAACGTAAGAGGAGAAGACGAACTGAGCTTGACGGACTTCTCCACCGCTCGCCGAGCCCAAAACCGAACCCTCCCGGTCACAAATTCGGGTCCCATTTCGACGAATTGGGATGGTTTCTAGGGTACCGCTGGGACCCAGTTCGAGTTGTTAATGAATTTGATCGAATATTCCGACGAGTGTGAGTGAATTCGACGTGGTTTTGGTTTGGGATTAGTGAAAGGGCTGGGTGGCGACGAACTGGGTGGCGTTTTGGAAGCAAGAGGGGACTAAGGTGGGGAGGAGGGATAAAGAAGAGAGCTTGGTTTGGAAATCGGAGAGGCAGGCGGCGGAGACGGTGGAGTTAGGGAGCTGGAAGGTGGAGGTTTGGTTGAGATGGTGGGAGAGGCCGATGCCGAAGAGGCTGAGGAGGGTTTGACAGCAATGTGTGCCGTTTGGGGTGAGGCAGAGGGAGGTTCCCCATGGGAAGGTTTCAACGTAGCTCAGACCTATGGGGCATGATGAAGTGGCTGATGAGACAGTGATGGAGATGAGGAGGAGGATGAGGGAGCAGAATGTGAAGGGTTTGGTGGTGGTGCACATCTTAGTTGATGTGCTTGTTAATTTGTGTGACAATGGTGTTGGATGGTTTTGGATGAGGATTATAGAGTTCGAGCAGTGAAAAGGTTCAACCTTGGCTGCTAGATCGGTCAAGAATCAAAGATGCAAGTTTTTTGTTTAGGAACTCCTAGTTTTGGTGAACTGTCTTGTTGATGGAGTTTAGTGGTTCAGCGACTGCAAAAAAGGTTCCAGATCCCACTTTGAAGAAGAATAAACTAGTGTTATGGCATGTGAAACTCTATAGAATAATGTTTCAGACTTCAGTGAGATTAGTATTTTACAAGTTGTGGGTCAAATTAGCTCTCTGTTCTTGTTCTTCATACTGAAAAGTCATCAACTTGTAAAATACTGGGGTTGTTGTTACTTCGAGTCTACAGATTAATAATGTGGAGTTCTAGAATTACAGAAGGTGGAGTTGGGATTCTAATTTGGATATTTTTAATATTTGAAGAATTGGGAAATTTGGGGTGTTGAAGTCACTATGGGTTCCTGTTGCAGGTGGAGGTTGAGTTTATGGTGGCTACAACGTCAGTAATATCTATGGGAAGGAAATGATAAATTGTTCTGCTGAATTTGGATTATCGAAGTATTGTTGGTGGGTGGAGCCTTTGTCTCATAATTTTGACTCATAATTTTATTTTTGTATATTGTTTGTGTGTTTGATAGTGTTAATTTATTTATTTATTGTTATGATAATAATCTATAGACTTTATAAGTCTACATAATCGTAGACAAATAAATCCAATAGAATCTGCTCAACTCTATATAGAATTAAAACATTCTATGGAATTAACAAACTTCATGGATTATAAAAAGTCAGCCAGAATCTTTTAAAATCTGGATTGAATACACCCCCCTAAATGTGCCTTATGAGAATCTAAGAAGTAATACTTGTCCTTCTAGCAAATCAGGTATGGATCCATCATGCATATGCTCAAGAGCCAAGACCAAAAGAAACACCAAATCAGGATATCACATAGCTAGATAATACAAAGAGATAACCCAAATCTGAGTTGCATGTCTTCACATAAAGATTTTTTTATTTTTTTTGAAAATTGGGGCGTCATAATCTATTAATGTGAAAGAAAGATTACATTACCAGCATGACTCACCAGGAAAGGCCTGGCTACATCAAAAGCGAGCCATGAAAGGCAAACCTAAGCATCAAAACCTAGCTTCACCTAAAGCAATACAACCTGAGAAATAAGTCCAAAATAAGTAACCAAGTAACAAGCAACGCTACCAAGATAGACCCCGAAGCGACGTCAAAGACCTATCTCGATTTTTTCTGATGACAAAAGGACCAAACTACTCAGGCCCAAAGGCCCAATAAATAACAGCCTTAGGGCTAGGCCCAGACCTAGGCCCGAAAGCCCAGACCCGACCCCAAACCCAGAGCCACCATGGAGATGCCTTCCATTCTCCCCTCCACCTTCTCCGCCTCCGGCGGCCGGGATTGCTCCCACTGGAGTACCTCCATCGTCTTCAGCCCTGCAAGATGACCAGACACAAGATATCAACACCAACAAATCTGGTATCAAACAAGAAGCCCGATCAAATAGCGCCGCCGCTACTTCGTACGAAGTCGCCAAGGCCGTCGCTTATCCAAATTGATTCCACCACCATAACTTACGCCAAACACAGAATTCGAGCAGGAACTCCCCAAGGTTAAAAACACCAAGAATCTTCGATCCAAAGCCAAGAATTCAAATCGATCCGAAAACAATAGATCTAAACCTTCGCCAAGCAGATGTCGTCCCTAATCCAAGTACGTTGCCGGGAACACACAGCACCGCCGAGAGCACGTCGCACCCTTGAGGATCCGTCGCACCACACCAGGGATGGGAAGCGATCCTTGACCATCACCATCATACACCCTTTTTGGGGTGTATGATGGTGATGGTCAAGGAGAGTTACAGGTTGTTGATGGTCAAGGAGAAATAAGACGCTAGGTTATAATCGACCTTTAAAATTTTCTTATGTCAGTGTGTTAACAGAGATTTTTGACGGAGTCTGACGGAATGGACCAATTGGTCAAAAAATGAAAGTATAAGGAGTGATCGGTTGAAATTGAAAGCATAAGAACTAAACTGTCGAGAACCACAAATTTCAAGAAATGACCAGTATTTTGTGCTTTTTTTTTTTTATAAAAGATTGAGAATAGCGTAGCTAATCTATATCACATACTCATCGCGATTTGGCTATTACACATTTATCTCAACTCTTCACTAATGGACATTTCATCACAATTGCTTACTTTTACCTAAATGCAAACTCTATTAAAACAAAGTCCTGCATGCAAAGACGGTCGCGATCAATTTAAAAGATTCCATTCCGTGAGATCTTTGTGTGATCTAAACGACAAGGAAATAAGTTACACAAAAAAAAACTTTGCACCGGAACTATAAAATTGAGTTAAGAGTAGGGGACTGATGCACATGTCTTATCCTCGACAAGTTGCTATGGATGATTAACAAAGTTTAAAAGTTGGAGCGAACCATGGTTAAGTTTAGTCTCTATTGATAAAAAACAAAGATAAAGTTATCTTTGTTTTTTTATCGATAATACAACAAGAGAAAGACAAGAAAACTACAAAGTAAACCCCCTTTTACAACCTAACCCAACATTGTCAAAACATGTTCATCCAGCTTGCAGAATTGAAGTGTCACGCTCCGGTCCTGGCGTCGGTGGGGTTTAGGCACCCGGCGCCGTTCCCGAGGTGTGAGTTAAATGTTACAAAACGGAATGTAAATAAAAACTAAAAACACTTATTTCTAAGCTCTTCACTCTAGGCTCGTCCGACACTTCGAGCAACCTAGAACGAGCTTTCTAGAAATCACCGTTGGATCTAATTCCAACCACCATTGATAGAAAGACCACGTCGATACGAATCCGTAGCCACTCGCAGATTCAGAATCGGAGTTACGGATAAAAAATCATGATCCGCGGAAGTTTCGTCACAAATCTAATAAAATAATAATAGTGTAGAGAGAGAAAGAGGAAAGAGAGAAACATACGGCAGAAAAATGGGCTGATCCTCTGTTTATAGACCCCAAATTGCCACGTGTTAACACATGTCAACAACACACCAACCTCCCTATAAAAGTGACACATGTATAATGACTAAGGCTGATGATGACGTCATCAGCCCACATGGATGACGTCAGCGTCAGCTGGTGTCTCCTCTCAGTGCCACGTGTCATCTTCTCTTCCAATCGGAGCTCGACACGTGGTCACATAATTATCCTCCGATTAAACTTAAAAAAATTGTTAAAAATAGTTCTGGAACTCAAATAATTTACCGAAAAATGTGACGAACTCGTGACGACCTCTATTTTCTATTTCTCAGAAGAAAAATAGAATTTGACAAACTTAAAAAATCAGGATATTACATGAAGAGATGACCATTGCTAGCTACAACATCCGCAGCGAAATTCGCTTCTCTCCAAATGTGATAAAAAGTAATCTGGCGGAACTTAGCGACCAAAACCAAAATGACTCTGACTAAGGATCAGATCTTCCATGTTATTTGGCACTTATGGAATATAACAGAGCGAAAATAATCTTATGATTAAAGTGGTCAATGTGACATGAGCCCTTTAATTTTTTATGCTAGCTACATATTCCATTTTGCTAGTAAAATTATCTGAATAAATTTAATAAATGTTTTTAATTAAGTAGTATTTACATAGAATGGAAAAAGCAAAAATATGCACATTACAATTATATATATAGTGTCTGGCTTAAAGGACATCATATTTTACACATGCTTTGGGCCATTAAATTATAAAGCATTGAATAGTTTAGAACTCTAGATTAACTATGAGTATGATGTCTACAATAACCCATATATATGTATGGACTTTATCAAATGATACATTGTACCTTTATTTCACATTCAAAAGTTATATGCATGGCAACTCAAAGGTAGTTTCATCAAAATGATACATTGGTATGTGTATGGTAGATTTCATTTAATATTCTTTTCATATATAGATTGGATTTCATTTAAAAATTTATATGCATTCTATCTATTTTTCATATCCTAAATTGATAAAGAAGATTTTAATATGGAAATAAATAATCAGCATATATATTCACCAACTCCATATTTATTTACTCTCATATAAGCCATAAGCAATTCAGTCTCAAGTATTATAGCAGAATAAAGCTTTGGGATTGGATTTATATCAAGCTTGAATTGCGAATATGTCTGGCAATGACCAACAGGTATGTCTTGCATGTGATTCCCGACGGGTCATATGAACATTTTCTTTCTCTCTGTTTGTAACTTTTGAAATCATAACTTGTTGTGCTAATGTTGTTTGTTATAAATTAAATATATATAATATGTTTTTGAAGTCGATGCTAGATATGTATTTTAAAATTAAGTTAGTTTTATGTTCACAAAATGCGATTAAAAGTTAATATTTTCTCCATATGATCATGACAAGTTGGATCATCAATTACATTTCAAGTGGTGTTTATTATAAACAGTTTATATACATAAAATATTTTAATTGATATACACCACTTGAAATATTTTAATTCAAGTTGGATGTATATTACATTTGATGTAATATTTTAATTCAAGTTAATATTTTCTCAATTTTATGTATATTACATTTCAAGTGGTGTTTATTAACTTGTTTATAATAACAACTTGTTAATAAACAAGTTGTATATAAAAAGTTGATATACATAAAATATTTTAATTCTTTTTCTCTGTCTCCTTTAAGCATGTTTGGAGATAGGCTAATTTTTTAGCAGATGTTCTAGCAAGATTGATTATTCAATCTCTACATTGTATTTTTTTTTTCCTCTGTGGCTATTTAAACCGCCTCATTTATGGTTATACATCAACAAGTAGGTCCTCAATTAAAAAAAACCCTATTTGAGGGTGGCCGCTCTTGACAAAATTTCCAAACGACCGTCAATAGTAAATCTTCGATGTGGAAGGCGTGGTCTTCCCTTCTCTCTGATGGCTAGAGTGCGGGCAATGGTGGTGACGTTTTCCCTCATTGTACTTCCCTATTTCTTCTTCGATTGTTTATTAGCTCGTGATTTGTGTTTTTGCCCTCGGATCGGGTGCGAGCTCTTTGCTTCGGGGTCATGGGTCGGATATGGAGTTGTTCTCCGGTGAAGATGGTGTTAACTGCAGGTGGCTGACCGAGGAGTGCTGTAGAGGTTAGTGTCATTTTACCACGATCGTCAATAGGGTTTTGGACAACGTTGATTTTGCAGAGTCTGATCGTTTGGCTGGTAGACGCATTGGGGGCACCAAGTCGACTGTTGTTAGTGAAGGTGTCAGCGACTAGGCCAAAGGTTCCGCCAATGGATGTCGGTGGTGCTTCGCTAGTGGTAGGCGCCGGTGGTAGTTCGCTGTGGTGACCAGGGACGAATGCACTTCAGTGGCTGGTTGGGCTGCAGCCCAACCCAGAAAATGCTGAAATAAGCCCAAAGTACATATATTCAGCCTAAACCTAAAAGAAAAAAAAAACAGAAAATGCACTTCCGATTTGGACGCCTTCTCCAGTCCTCCTCCTCTTTCAAAATCGATTAATCAACAACTCAATTCACTCTTCGGTCCCCTCCCCTCTTCTCCCCAACTCAATTCACTCATCTATGGTTTTCTTCATCACCTCCTCTCCTGATTTGGAGTTCCCTGAGGAATAAATCTCAATGACATTGGGTTTTAGGTGATTGACTTGAACTCTATTCTAAGTTGATTGCTTGGTTCTTCAAAATTGTATCTTTATTGATGATTTATGAACTACTTTGGTTGTGGTTCTTCGGAAGTCAATATTGAATTGATATGTGTATATGTTGCAATATGATTATTATGTTCCTTGATTACGATGATAATGGTTTGGAAAAATGATGCTTTTGTTTCTTCTTCCCTGTCTTCTAGACCATGTGCTTGCCCATTCTTTCAACTTTGGTGCGGTAATAAACCTTTTTCTATGCAGGTGGAGTCTCACTCTCTCACTGATGTAGTTGCTGAAAATCACTGGATGAAGGTTATTGATCATTTGGTACTGTTTCTTGTTCATCCAGCCAGGTTCTTGCAAATAGTTGAATTTGCTTTATTTCTTGCTGTAAATTTTGTTGGGCTTCTGTAATTGGGGTTTCTGATAAAAATTGATTAAGTGGCACACATAAATCTGGGGATTCTCTTAAATTCTCATGTTCAGTATGCTTTATCTGTTCTGTAAATTTATTGAGACTTCCTACTTGGACATGTTACTGATTCTAGTGGACATTTTAGAAAATCACTGTGCTCTGGTGACACTTCTGACTCGGGGAAAGGTCCCATTTCTTTAAGTATTGGTGAAAATTTCTTGATGTCTTGTCTTTGTTTGGTACACAAAAAAACTTATTACTACTACGCATCTTTCAACTGTCCATAAGTTTATGTTTTATCGATCCTAGTTTTGTTACAAAGCTGATAGTTTTATTGCTTACAAAACCATTTATGGTAATGCTAAACTTCTTTGCTTATGACTTACCCGGAAGAGTTATAACTCGCAGCTTATGTAGAAAAGAGACATCCTTTGATGCTGAAAAAGATGGTGATTAGCATCCCCTGATGTAGCAGTTCTTTGTATTTTAATAAGGAGGAAGACAAAAGGCAAAGGTATGCTTGCACAACTAGTAATGAATGTCTTTGTTTTCTATTTCTATGCTTCTCCTCAGAATAATGAATATGATGTATCCAGAGTAGAAGTGGTATATGAAGTATGATACTTGCATCATCTTAAAGATTTAACCAGTCTTCCCTATCAAAAAAGGATTTAAACAGCCCTTAAGTTGGCATGTTTCACATAACTGTTCAGTTCAGTGACTAAACAACACATTTTTTTCTCTCATATCCTGTAATATGTTGCTTTTTATTCGGTTTGTCTGTTCTCTGCCACAAGCAGTGCACAGAAAGTCTTTGTTTTTTCTTCTAATATGCATAATGTCTATAATCAAAATTTTATGCTTTAATTTATATACATAATTCTAATAATGATACATATATAGGTTTTGAATATAATGACGGATCTAATAATGATACATATATAGGTTTTGAATATAATGACGGATCACCGAAAGCCCAAGCGATATAAAAATATTCTTTCATGGTTCGCAAGTGAGCCTCCTCCAAGTGGTAGTGGAAGTTGTAGTGGGAGAAAAAGTGGTAGTAAACATGTGACTGAGAATTCTGTGAATGATGTGCCTTTAGATTCTTCCCCATCTATACCAGTAATAGAAGAGTGTCATAATGAAAGAACTGAGAGAGTTGAGACATTTGATATTACATCTCTTGAGCGTGATCCAGGAATAAGGAATCCGATAAGCCTATACTCTTTGAATGATCAGGATAATATTCGCAGAGCTTATGTGGTTTTAGGACCTTATCAACCTAAGTTAAGCAGTTATCCCACTACTTCTGATGGAGGTCAAGGTCGAAAATTTAACTACAGATGGTTTAAGGATTGGCCTTGGCTTGAGTACTCTGTAGAGAAGGATAAAGCATATTGTTTCCCATGTTTCTTGTTTGATAGATATCCATCCCATCATCCAGCATTCACTGAGTGTGGCTTTCAGGGTTGGAAGAATGTTATGTCGAAGCAATCTGGTATGGTTGGTCATATAGGTGGCTTAAATTCACCACATAATGATGCCATGCATAAGTGGGAGACTCTAAGAAACCCATCTAAGCATATCGAAAGAGCCATTAGCACACAATCATCACAAGAAATAGCAAATCATCGGCTTCGGCTTATTACTACTATAGAGAGTGTGAGGTTGTTAGCTAACCAAGGATGTGCTTTTAGAGGGAATGATGAGTCGGCAAATTCATCTAATGGTGGAAACTTTATTGCAGTTCAAAAGTCTTTTGGGAGGATGAATATAGAAGTTCAAAAAGTCTTAGATAATGCTCCTGCAAATGCTAAGTATACTTCTCCAATAATTCAAAGACAAATTGCAAACATTCTTGGAAACAAAGTTAGAACCAAGATTCGTGATGAAGTTGGATCATCAAAATTTTGTATCCTTGTTGATGAAGCGGTTGATGCATCTAATAGGGAGCAAATGGCTATTATACTTCGATTTGTTGATTGTCATGGGTTTGTTAGAGAAAGATTTTTCAAAGTTATGAGTGTTGCAGACACTTGTTCTCAAACTTTGAAAAATGAGATATCGAATGTCCTTGCTCAGAACAATCTTCTAGTACAGAATATGCGTGGTCAAGGATATGATGGTGCTAGTAACATGCGGGGTGAATACAATGGTTTACAAGCTTTATTTCGTGAAGAGTGTCCATATGCTTATTATGTGCATTGCTTTGCTCATCGCTTACAATTGACATTGATTGCTGCAGCTAAAGGAGTACATGATGTTGACAGTAGCCGCAGAGGGGCTACAGCAAGCCCACAGACCCGCGGCAAGTGCACCAGGGCCCGGCCCAGGACTCAGGATCGGAGCACCAGCACCAGGCCTCGGGGCCCAGCGGTCTATCCTGCCTCCAAGGGTCCGGGGACCAGGGGCACCTGCCTGCCAAAGAGGGCACCAGAATATCCAAACAGAAGGGAACCAGTCCCACATCGAAGGGCAAGGCCAGCCCTCACCCTCAACCACCTATATATGGGCCTCAACTACCACCATAAATAGGTAACTTGTCTCCCTCCCTGCTTACATACGTGCCCGAGTTATATATATTCCAACTATACTAACTTAAGCATCGGAGAGGTGAAGGCCGGCCCGCCCGGTATTCCCCTTAGTAAGCAGGATTGCAGGAGATCGAGTCGGATTCATCAAGTATCTACCAAGACCCCCGGGTTTAGGCAGAAACAATTGGCACCGTCTGTGGGAACTCTGAACAAGAAGCCGTGCAAGCAACACCGCTGGCTGAGATTGTGGGAATGAGTCGAGAGAAAGGGACTACTGAGGAAGGGCGTATTGCAGCTGTGCAAACGCTCGCCTCCACCCCTGTCGTCACACGGGAGACGCGTGGCGAGCAGGGCAGCGATTTGGGAAGGAGCCATGGAGGGCCCTCCGGTGATCCAGAGCCCCGCCACGAGAGCTCGCACGGGAAAGACCCGATAGAGGACGAAGGCAGCCCAGTGCTTCGTGGCCTATCCCTGACGTTCTCGGATGATTCGAGTGATCAGTCTGAGAGCCAGGATCAAGACCCCACGTACAGCCCCGACCATGACGGCTTGGCGGGAAAGGTACGAGCAATGGCCGCGGAAGTTAGTCGTCTCAGAGAGGAGAACGACCGGGACCGAGCCAAGTCCCAGGCCCGATATGAAGAGATAGAGGCGGTAAACGCCGCCCTGGTAGCCGCCCTAGAGAGGGGGCAGCAGCGCAGTGCTGCCATGGCCGAGGCACAAGCCGCACCCCTGCTATTCCAACCCCGGCGGCTAGAGGCTGGACAATCTTCGGGCGCCCGATCCAGCGAGCCTATGCGGGAGAAGTCACGAGCCGGCGAGGACCTGCCGAAGAGCACGCCCGCCTCCCACCAGCCGCACACTTCGTCCGTGGGTGAAGTGGATACTCCAACCGCCCGGGCGCTGCAACTGCTAGCCAGCACCGTGTCGGATCTGAAGGCCCAGATGGAGGCAAACGAGAGGAGAGCGGCCCGGCCATTGGAAGGCGCCCGGTTCAACGAGCGCATGGGCCCCTTTTCACACCGAGTCATAGAGTCGGGGAGATCTGGCAACCAGAAGTCCCTCAAGCTCACCTATTCCGGGTCCGGTTGCCCGTATCAGCATCTGGACAGCTTCCGATCCCAGACCTGCGCCAAGGGTTACTCCGATGCAATCTGTTGCAACATCTTCCAGGAGACCCTGTCCGGAGAGGCGCTCAGTTGGTTCTACGAGCTTCCTGCGAATTCAATCGAGGCATTCGAACAGCTGGCTGACCGGTTCGTAGGCCGCTTCATCCTCCGAGTCGAGGGAGCGCGGACATCCACCGTCCTCTTCAACTGCATCCAAGCCCCCGGGGAAGAGTTGAGAACCTTTGTCAACCGGTGGCAGACGGCCACGGCCGGAGTTCGGAACTTGGACAAAGGCATCGCCGAGATGGCATTCAAGCAGGGGCTTCGGGCAGGGAAGTTTTCCTACGCCGTCAGGGTAGAACTCCCTCAGGGCTACGACGAGTTGATGGCTATGGCCATCCGGCATGCCCAGGCTGATCATGAGACCTACGGGAACCACCTGCTGAAGAGGAGGCGGGATGAGCAGTCTTTGGACCATCCTCGGGTAGAGGATCCCCCGCGCAGTCACGAGAGCAAACCCGGCCAGCGAGCCGAGCACGGGAGTCGCCGACCCGGCCGGAACAACAACAACAACAACGGCAAGACCTGGCCGCAGCGACAGCAGAGACCCTTCTCTGACAGGCCCCAGCCTCGGACCGAGAACAAACCTGCACCGTACCACCAAGAGCGCCCCCTGGCAATTATGCCAGCACCCCCGGCTAATCAAGAAGTCTTCTCCACTCTCACCGCATCATATGAGGACATCCTGCTGGAGAATGCGGACGTCATTGCCCCACCGCCCCAGAGAAGGTACCCCAAGGGGAAGCTCACGACGGCGCAGACAGGCAAGTACTGCTCGTACCACGATGAGGCAACTCATCGGACGAACCAGTGCTTCGCCCTCAAGACTGCAGTGCAGGGCTTGATTGACAGCGGCCAGCTCCAGAGATATGTAGGGGAGAGAGGAGCAGGCCCCGACCGGGAGGGTAACCCGGCCTGGTAAACCCGCTGGGTCCAGGCGGCTAGTTTGGCATATCGCCGGTTCAACCGATTGTAAAGATCAAATATATGCAAACTACTTTTGAAAACTCTGGCCCCGCAAGCTCAGATATATATATTCATAGTTAAAGTATCCAAAAAGTAAACCGCTCCGGAGAGTTTTCTTTTACAAGCAAAAGCGAGAAAAACATCCTATGGAGCCGCATCTCCACCGGTGGCTTCGTCGTCGACCTCAGCTCCGGCAGGTTCGGCACTGTTGGTAAAAGAATCCAAGTGCGAGCGATGTTCTGCTCCTGACTGTTTCTCCACCGCCAGCTGCTGGATGACCGGCTCCACAGGAGCATTTCCTTCGGCAGAGGTACCAGGCATCAGGGAAGTATTTAACCACCCCTTCGCCGCCCATTCCGTGTAGGCATCCGAGATGCCTTCCTCCCGGGCCTTCTCCAGGCAATCCAGGAACCGATTGCTCTCCTCGTATTGAAGAACGAACCGGTCGAACTGACCCGGATCATCTCCGCCAGCAGCAGCAGCGGCGGCACGCGCCTGGAGCTCGTCTATCTTGGCCTCCAGCTCGGCCCTCTCAGCGTCAGCCCGCTCCCGCTCACTCTCCATGCTCCGGTTCTGCTCCTCCAGCTCCCGGGCCCTTTCCTCCATCTTCCTGGCCTTTTCCTCCATCTTCTTGGCTCTCTCCTCCGCCCTGGCCTTCTCCCGATCCGAGCGGGACTTCTCCACCTCCAGAAGCTTCTGAGACCTGGATAGCGCAGCTATCTGCCTCTTCAGCACCGGGAGCTCCTCACTTGCATCCGGCTGGTACAGGTGGTAGAGCAGCTGCAGGACAGTAAAGGCCGTCAAGTGGCAAAGAAAGAAGGCGGGATATAAGCAATACGGTGGTATCATGCGGTACTTACCCGGAGGATGGATTCCTTGCATTTTGGCCGGTTGCCACCCGCCAGCACGCCATCAACCCCGGGCCTGTCCAGGCCGAAGTTAGCCAGGTCCGCCATCATCTGCCGAACGAGAGTATTGTCCGGACTTCCCATACCCACCTCCGCAGGCGCAGGACTGCTCTGGCGGGCCGCTCCGGCTCCCTCCCCAGCATGGGATGTTACGCTGCTGGTTGTCCTGACCCGCTTCGCCAGGACCTCCCGGGATGATCCGCCAGTTAGCGTCACCAACAAGGGGGACGGACCCTCCGGCCCTTTCCGCTTCTCTCCCCGCCCTTCGGGAGCGGCGGCACGTGCGCTTGCACGAGGAACAAAAGCAGCGATACCCAGGCTCGCCGCACGGTTGGGGACTCTGTTTTCTCCCCCAGGAACCCGCACCGGTCCCCCGGTGCTCTTGCCCTTCCCTGGCACCGTTGCTGCCACAGTGTGATGGGTCTTCACTCGCTCCGGCACGTAGAACGATTCGTCCAGATCCCGGGCCTGAGGCTCCTCGTGCAACGTAACCCGCCCGTCCGCTTCCACCGAGGACCGGGCCACGCTCGCGCCTTTCTCCGTAAGTTGCTTCAGGAGATCTTCCCCGTCCATCGAAAGAGTGTTTTCGGGCTTGATCACCGCCCGGGTTGACGCACCTGCAGGACAAAGAGAAACGTTAAAATTGTTGAGCAAAACCTAGCACAAGAAATCCCACCGCTAGGGTTTGCTACCCACCGGGATCCCGCCCAAGCCCACAGTGTTCCAGCACTTCTCGCCGGATGAAGTTGTACGAACTTCGCTCCAGGTGGTCCCAGCAGCCGAGAATGGTCAAGACCCTCTCCTGCTCCAACTCGGACAACTGGAACGACTGGTCGCCTATGGGCTGGAAGGCGCCAGGCACCCGGTACCTCCTCCTCTTCACCTGCCAAGCCCCGCCAGCCATCACCACCTTCTTTCTCCAGCTGTTGTCTACCCATGAAGGCATAGTGGTGATAACCGCTTGATTGTTGCGGGAATTGAAGGATAAGCAGCCTTTGGACCCCGCCTTCCTCGAGTAGGACAACCTATACAGCGCCCGGAATTCATTGATCGTAGGCATACTCATTCCGGACAAGTCGTACAGGCAACCTAGGCTTAGTAGCCGCCTCCATTGAAGACTGGGCAGCTGCGCGGGCGACGCTGGCAGGGTACTCAGAATATACTGCACAAAGTCAGGCAGCGGTAGCGACATCCCGTGCCGGAACTGGTCCGGATGCACGGCAACCCAACCCTCCTCCGGGTTACAGGCCGACTCTCCAGGGTTCAGTGGACGCAAAAAGATATCGTCCGAAATACCCCACGTTTCCCGAAACACAGCGATCTCCGCGGGAGTCAGGCTCTCCTCCGGTTCGTCACACACCACGGCAGTTCTTCCCCTGCCAAGCGTGTAGCTTTCAGCGTGCGCACCGGCCATTCGCACCCCGTGCGGTATCTCAGCTTCCGAGGAATCTGACCCGGAATCCGAGGACGTGGACGAGGCACCGCTCCCGGAGCGGTCCGTGGCTTCTTGCTCCGGGGCTTCAGAATCGAGCCAGTCCTGCATCCTCTCCACATCATCCACCACAGGACCTCTTGCGGCAGATTCAGAAGCCTCCTCCGAACTCGAAGTGTACATCTTAATCTAGGGGCAGGAAAGCAAAACCCTAACGCTCGTCAGCAACAGACTACAACACCACCTTCAACGCCCCCCCCCAAAAGTTTGCCGCTGAGCAACCCAGTCAGCGACACAGATCCCCCCCCGCCGCAAAACAACAAATCAACAAAAAAAAAACCAAGACACACCGGGGCAAAGAACACAACTTACCGATTAGTATGCTCAGCCGAGGACAATCCGCCCAGCGAAAGCAACGAGCAATGGTAAAAAGAGGCTTGGGAGCGCTTCAAACAACGGATCTCTTGGGGCAAGGAACTTAGGGTTTTCTTCTCGCCGGACCACCTCCTTTTTTCTCTCGGTCTCTTAAAAACGTACAAGAAGCAAAGATAGAAAGAAGAGCAGAAGAGACCTATTTATAGAGGAGACCGGTGCCCTAGGCATTTAGGAATCCCTCCAAAAACACAATCAGAACAACTCAAAACGCCTGCGAATCCAGGCCCTCCATCACAAAACCGTCCCCTGACGGCACATGTCCCAGCATTGGTAAAACTGCCCACGCCATCATAACTGACGAGACTGATGGACTCCCTCCTTAAATGCATGTCAGCCACCTGTCCCACACGCTGGCGACAGGAAGGCAGGAGCAGGAGCCAGGGAGTCACGCTCCCCTACGCTTCCCCAGATTCCACGGTTGCACGCCATCATCATTGCAATTCAAAACCGCTTAGGAAGACCTCTCACCAGTATTGCTGATCCAACCGCTTCAAGAGCATCTATCCGGGTTTGAGCAGGACCTCGCACCGATATGGCATGTTACCCGCGCGAGTCCCGCCCGGTCCCATGGTAGTCCGCGGTTATGATTATTCAACCGGCTCCATGGCATCTTCCCCCGCATTTACACCAACGACCTCGTCTCGATATGGCAGAACGCCCGGGCGAGGCCCACCTCATCGATTCCGTCATATCCCACCAGGTTGAGAGTACTTTCCGGAAACATAAACATCCGGACCCATGGCTTTTTCACAGGGGGACTCGTTTCGATAGGCATGTCACCCATCGAGTCCGCCCCCATGGCAAACGCATGGGCTTTACAAACCGGGCGAGTCTACATCTAACACATGTACCCTTGTCCAGCAGGATAAAAACCCTGCGTCGCATTGAACCGCGATACTGTCCAGCAGGATAAAAACCCTGCATCGCACTGAACTGCGATACCTTTGGGGACATATGGGGGAGACTCGTTATCTCTACACCATCCCACAGGGCAGATTGTATCTCTAACACAGAACAAGTCTCCCCGCAGGCTAACAAACCTGCACATCTACCTCATCGCTTATTTAAACACAAAGCTGAGAAGAATTAGCAAATGTTTGCACCGCTCCGTTCTGTTTAGGCAGAACAACCGGTTCTGGCCCAGTTTGCACCGCTCCGTTCTAGTTTGGCAGAACGCCCGGTTCTGGCCCAGTTGGCACCGCTCCGTTCTGATTTGGCAGAACAACCGGTTCTGGCCCAGTTTGCACCGCTCCGTTCTGATTTGGCAGGATGCCCAGTCCGGGACCAGTGAGCTTCGAAGGGCAGCAGACCCAATTAGAATTCCGTGCATTAATCTCTTGCATGGCGGATTTCAACGCCTCATCACCATCATTCCATGCATTAATCTCTCGCATGGCGGATTTCAACGCCTCATCATCAACATTCCATGCACCATCTATCGCATGGCATCATCTCATACACTCTTCGGGTTTCCACCCCATTCCATGCTCTAACACTCGAGCACAATCCTATTTTACATTACCCAACATGCTTATAAAATATTTCTTGCCATCAGTAACAGGTACTCACCTCGGTCACGCCCAATCTTTAACGCGGACTTGGGGGACTGGGGACCTGTAGGTTGGTAACCCCGCGGGTCTGCGGGACAAGAGCAAGACAGATAAGTCCCCATTCAAGATTGCACTTGACCGGGAACTTGGGGGACTTGTTGACAGTAGCCGCAGAGGGGCTACAGCAAGCCCACAGACCCGCGGCAAGTGCACCAGGGCCCGGCCCAGGACTCAGGATCGGAGCACCAGCACCAGGCCTCGGGGCCCAGCGGTCTATCCTGCCTCCAAGGGTCCGGGGACCAGGGGCACCTGCCTGCCAAAGAGGGCACCAGAATATCCAAACAGAAGGGAACCAGTCCCACATCGAAGGGCAAGGCCAGCCCTCACCCTCAACCACCTATATATGGGCCTCAACTACCACCATAAATAGGTAACTTGTCTCCCTCCCTGCTTACATACGTGCCCGAGTTATATATATTCCAACTATACTAACTTAAGCATCGGAGAGGTGAAGGCCGGCCCGCCCGGTATTCCCCTTAGTAAGCAGGATTGCAGGAGATCGAGTCGGATTCATCAAGTATCTACCAAGACCCCCGGGTTTAGGCAGAAACACATGACATATGAGAATTCTTCTCTACTCTAAATTTTATTGTGAATTTTGTTGATTCTTCTGCAAAACGTCATTCAGCTTTAAGAGTTATTATAGAGGCAGAAATTGAAGATTTAGTGGCTGCTGGCGAGCTTGAGACAGGTAAAGGGGCTAATCAGGCTTCCACTTTGTCACGAGCAGGGGCTACTCGTTGGGGTTCACATCTTCGCTCTATATCTAGTTTGATTAAACTATATGGAGCTACAACAACTACTCTTGCAGATTTGGTTTCTAATGGAACTTCTAAGGTACAAGGAGAAGCAAAGAGTGCTTGTAAGGCTATGAAGCGTTTTGATTTTGTGTTTAACTTGCTCTTGATGAATGATGTGATGATGATTACTGATTTTCTTTGTCAGTAATTACAAAAGAAGGCCATAGACATTTTGAATGCTCTAAACTTTCTTTCAATTACAAAATCAAAGCTTCAGGATATGAGAGATGGTGGTTGGGATAACTTGATTATAAAGGTAGTGTCATTTTGCTCCAAGTATGATATTATTATGCCTGATATGTCTACTCCTTACAAGAAAGGTATAAGGGCTTGTGAACAGGGAATTACAAATGAGCATTATTATCGGGTGTATATGCTTAAGTCTGTAATAGACTTCCAATTAGAAGAATTGGATAGAAGATTTCCTGATGGATCATTGGAGCTTCTTGTGCTACATTTGATCCTCAAGATGATTTTGCTGCATTTAAATCTGAAGATGTTTACACACTTGCTTTGAAGTATTACCCTGCAGACTTTACACCATCTGATTTGCTTTCTCTAAATATGGAGTGTGGGTATTTTCTAGCAGATATTCAGAGGGATCCAAGATTTGCCAAAACAGCTTCTCTTTCTGTTTTGTGTCGTCGGTTAGTTGAATCGAGAAAGTCGGCATTCTTTCCTATGATTTTCAGGTTGATTTGTCTTGTGTTGACTTTGCCAGTTTCTACAGCCACCACAGAGAGAGTTTTTTCTTCTATGAACATTATAAAGAACAACCTTCGGAATAAGATGGAAGATGAGTTTCTTGATGATTTGATGGTTCTTTACATTGAGAAGGATTTTGCCAATGATATTGATAATGATTCTGTAAATGATGAGTTTGAAAAAAGTGGGCCTCGAAGGGTATGATTTAGTTAGAATTTCTTGTTTTCTTCCAATTTATTTTGCTTGTAAGTTTTAGTTTATGAGGTTCTTGGTTTTATGTCCCCCTCATATGTATTTTAAATGAAGGCGTGAGGATGAACCTCCTACCGGGTTCAAAACCTCAAATGAATATTCACAAGTGCGCAAATTTTTTGTCGAGCTAAGATTAGCCCAACCCATTTTCTGATCCTGGTTACGTCCCTGGTGGTGACGATGGGCGAGGTGCTCATATCATTTTCGCTTTAGGCCTCTTGGGGTCTGCTTTGGTTTGAAGATGATGAGGCCGGGATTTGCTTTGTGCTCGAGAGCCTCTCTTTTCAGTTTATTAGATCTGGGCTTGGGTTTCTGTTAAGTTTGAATCTGCTAGTGACTTGATTTGGGCTTCTTCGCTAGAGTGGCCTGGATAAATTGGGTTATTATGGCCCCTCGTTCGATCTAATCTTGAATTAAGGGCAGACTTAATTCATTTGGTTGATACCCAATATTAAGCTTCTAAGAGCACCCGCAACGGCGAGCAAGATGGCGAGCAAAAGGTGGGGCCGACTCGTTTGCTCGAGCAAGACGGAAGAAGAGCACGCACCGGCGTCGAAAGGTGAGGCGAAGTGCTCGAGCAGTCCACGGGTCAACCTGCTCGCCCGTTCGCTCGAGCAAAATTTGCTCCGGCGTTTGCTCGAGCAGGAGGTGGGGCCGACACAATTTTTTTTTTGATTTTCGGCTGTTGGAGAGACGCAGGAGATTGTGGAGGACGCTGCCGAGCGCTAAGACGGACCGGAGCTGAAGCCGAGAGCCGCCCTCGAAGGTGGCGGTCGGTCCCGAGAGCACCCGCACCTCCCACATCGAGCAAAGCCGCCTGAGACATGGTTCAAAGGAAAGAGGGTGTCGAGCCCGTCACAATGGTGGGTGGCACGTCGGCTATCGTCGCCGGACGGTGGAGAACGGAGGCCGAGACAGGCCGGCACGGGGAAGAACAGAGGAAGAAGACGATGAACAGTAGAAAACTGAGGCCGAGCCAATTAGGTGCTGCCACGTGGCAGTTTGACTGGTCCAGTAAAATTGCAACGGTCGATTGAATCTGGGCCTTCAATTTGAATCAGAAATTTTGATCCAACGGTCAGAATTCAAATGTAACGGCTAACATTTGATCATAACGGAAATAAACCAAAAAAATAGTAAAAAAATCTCAAAAATTTCAAAACTCTCCTAAAAATTTACCTATAAATACTACTTTAATTTTTAATCAACTCATACCAATTTGTGCACAATAAATTTCACATCTTCCTCCATCTCCTCTCTCAAGTCGTTTAGCATTTTTTCCCAAAACAATGGGTTCCCATTGGCTTTCTTCAATGTAATTTCAATTTCATGTAATTTCAATTTTTGAGAAATAAAAATAAAATTTATTTATTAAGATGAAATAGAAATACATATTAAAATTAACACACATACTTAAATTGAACACAAGCTTAATAATTAAACACAAACGGATTCAAAAGCACATAATAACACATATTTAGAGTATTTCACCAGTTTCCACCCTCCAAAAGTGTTTCACCAAGTCTCTCTGGAGCTCTCTATGGATGTAAACAGATTCGAGATCGGCAACACGGTCGTGAAACCGTTGCATATTGGCTCCATCTCTACCGATTGGTTCAAAAGGGATTCGATTCCCTTGTACATCCACCGGCCCATCATAAACCCGGAAAGCCCTCGCTGGATTTTGCAAGTCTTCTTCTTCGTCATCCACTTCTTCGTCATCCTCCACGTACTCTTCCTCAACAATCATGTTATGCAATATAATGCAAGCTAACATGATGGTAGTCATTACCGATTTGTGGTGCATTGTACTATGACGTATAATTCCCCATCGAGATTGCAAGATGCCAAAGGCCCTTTCCACATCTTTCTGGTATGCCTCTTGTTTTTTTGCGAAGAGTTTATCTTGCGGCGTCTGAGGATTGAGAATTGTTTTGACAAATGTAGAGTACCTTGGATATATTCCGTCAGCAAGATAGTAAGGGGTCGAGTACCTCTGTCTGTGGATTTTGTAAACGGCAGTTGGGCCTCTTTCGGCAAGGATCTCTGAGAACACGTTTGATAGGTGGAGCACGTTAATGTCATTTTTAGCTCCAGGACACCCAAAGAAACTGTGCCATATCCACGTATCCTACGAGACAACCGCCTCCAGGATAATCGTTGGGCGACCCTTTCGGCCCGAATATGCCCCTTGATAGGCGGTTGGACAGTTCTTCCACTCTCAGTGCATGCAGTCAATGCTTCCAATCATACATGGAAAACCTCGGCGTTTGCCCTTAGCTAGTAGTCGTGTGAGGTCTGCCGGTGTAGGACTGCGGAGGTATCTTGGACCATAGAGCTCAACCACTTGCCTGCAAAACTCCTTCATACATTCGAGGGTGGTCGATTCCCCCATCCTTGTAATTTCAGTACATTGATCCGCGGCTGATCCGTACGCCAACATTCGTAGAGCCTCGGTGATCTTTTGTTGGGGAAGTAGCCCTAGCAAACCAGTGGCGTCTTCTCTTTGGTGCCAAGATTGATCATGGTTGCAGAGGTCCGTCATGATAATGTTGAATCGGTCTCTGCTCATCCTGTACCTCCGGCGAAAGTCTTGGGCGTCGAAGATTGGACGATCGATGAAGTAATCTTCCATGAGATTGCGGCCCCTAGATATCCTCAAACGCTCCTTATTCGGTTTTTTACCGTGACGTAAACCGCTTGCTCGTGGTGGTTCGTCGTCATGTTGTGCTTCCGCCATCACCACCTGATTGACGAATGATTGCTCCATATGGGCATCCTCTTCTTGTTGACGTTGTCTCCGCTTGAAAAAATTGTTGAAGCTGAAAGGATTCATTGATGCGGATGAACAAAGACATGTTGTAAGTGTTTAGATTGATGGATGAAAGATGTGAGTATAGAATGACCGATTTTAGACCTTTTATAGCCAAGTGGTCGAAAATCTTATAAAAAATCAGCCATCAATTATTTTGCCGACAATGACACGTGGCAGTGACACGTGTCAATTATCTATTAGTCGAAAATCTTATAAAAAATCAGCATCAATTATTTTGCCGACAATGACACGTGGCCGTGACATGTGTTAATTATCTATTAGTCAGAAATCTTATCGAAAATCTTGGATAATATCGAGTCGATAATGATACGTGGCACATTATTATTGGTGGTTAATATATCCGGTAAAAAAATTTTAATCATTTCACAACAAGACAAAACTGAGTTGCTCAAGTAAATTGTTAATGGGTGTGTGAAAAAATCGATTTGGTTGAGCAAAATTTGATTTTCATTTGCTTGAAGTAAATTTTGCTTCTGGGCCCACCAGGTGCTTGAGCAAGATCATTTCATGGGTGCGGATGCTCTAAGTGAGCAGTTTTGAGAATGTGGATATACTTTTAGTTATAGAATCCTAGTTGTAGTTAGATGTTTTAGCAGTCATAGAAAGTAATTCTCATTGTCGTCCATTTTAAGTGTTGTATTCCTTGTATAGTAGCCTGAGCTATATATTATTTGATTTTCTTTTGAATAAAGTGAAAAATATATTTCAATAGCCAATATGATATACGACCAAATATTGTTAGGTTAGGTAGGAACAAGTTCCGATACAAGCTTGAGAACTAAATCTTTATTCTATTAAAACTACAAACCAAAAGCGAAACTAAAAAAACCAAGTCAAAAAAAAAGGGACAATCCAAAGCTAAAGTAAATTTACTTATCTCTCCACATCTTCCATGCAAAGCTTAGGGCGTAAAGACCCAATGGTGTACCCATTCACGCGTCACAATAGTGAACAACTTTGAATTAGAATAACGTCGAAACCAAGCCCGCAATGTTCCCCCAACAGAAAGCCCAGCACAAAAAAGCCCAACCCCACATCCCCAAAATCTCACCCATTGCGCCTACCGCCTGCATTAGACACCACTGAACCTTCCTCCATCAAACCACCTCCCGCCCAACACTCGTCAGAGCCCCATAAGCCATCTTGTTGCCAGACAACCACAGCGCGTCTCCATCAACCGTATCGCCAACCTTCACGCATGACAGCGGACTAGACCAGTGTCGCACGCCTCTGCCGCCTACCGACCACAATCGAAATCCAAAGAAACTGTAACGAGCACTCCTACTGTTATCAGCTTCCAAGCCCCGAGTGAAGTCAAGGATACGAACCTGATCCTAGCGCCTGCTCAGAAACTACGTACCTTGATTGTCCCACAATCATTGCAACTCCTACTCTACTTAGACTATCTCTGAGCCTGTACGAGAATGCCGCCAAAGCGCTCAGTAGACTGGGGCGCAGCCGTGATGCTGGTCTGCGTCGTTGCTGAGCTACAGTGATTGACTTCTTGATTTAAAAAAAAAAAATAGTCTTATTTAACTCTAACTGATTTGTTGATATTATTTTGATTTGATAGAATAATATAAAGTTACTCGTGTTCATTGAGGTTTTTATTTGTTGTTTTAGGGTATTCTACGTATGTGTGCCTTGGTCTATTCAGTATAGGAATAAGAACCACAGTTCCGTGTAGTATTAGGTTTACTATTCCGCTTAGCAATAGGTTTTCTGTTACCTGTCTAAACGGTACTATGTAATTCTCTATAAATAGAGTCACCTATTGATGATATCTCATTCCATCTCTCTCTTTATTATTACTTTTCTTCTTAAACACGTTATCATACACTTTAGGTCTCAAAAGTTTGAGTGTTTTTAGGCCCTTAGTTCTGCCTTTTCAATCCAAGAAGACATCAACCTCAAGCATTCAGGCAGTAAAGATAGTTTTTCAAAGTTCGTATATTTTAACTATTGTGTTTGATTGCAGGTACCTGAGTTTTAGGGCATCAATTAGTGATAACGGTACTTTCACTACTTTAGACGAGGATAGACACTGTAATAACGGTACCTTCACAGTTGAGCATCGATACATAGACCATAACGTACCTTGGTTTATTGACCTCAAAACTTGAAAACAATCCCCCTTATCTCTTTTGTCTTATGGCTGACATAGCTCGACCAGAGTTCAAGATCCTGGACTCCCAAGGAAAAGAGTACCACATATGGGTTTCTGATGTGGAACAAACCTTTATTGCAAAGGAGCTCACCACAACTATTTTTCCAGACCCGAAGGCTGAAAAGCCCACTGCACAAGTTAAGTCGCATGCTCTCATGTTCCTTATACGCCAAATCGATCGGACGTTGAAGATGCAATACATGCGAAAGACCGATTCCCAAGAGTTGTGGGATGCGCTCAGAGAACACTTCAACAATGTTCATACGACTCTGCTCCCAGAGTTGTTAGTTAAGTGGGATGAAATCCGCTTACTTGATTAAAAGACGATCGAAGAGTTTAATCGAGATATGATAAATCTCCAAGCAAAACTCAGCTTCTGTGGTACCGTCAAGAGTGACGATGATATGATACATAAGACTTTGTCCACCTTCCCTACTGCGGCACATATTCTCGCTAATCAATACCGCTTAAAGTATGGGAAAAAGAATTTCACTACATTTCATGCGCTCATTACTATGCTTCAAACAGTTGAGCGCCATGATGAAATTCTATTGAATAACAATTCAAGGCCTGCCGGAACAAGAAAAGTTCCCGAGATTAATTTCAATCAGGCTTGAGGTGGAAGCAACCCTAGATCATGAGGGAATGCACGCGTCGCACCGCCGACATGAGGGAAGATCCCTCCCGGTGACAACGACACAAGAAGGAACAACAACGCCCCTAAGGGAAGTGCCAATGTCTGGAGGCGAGATGCTAGTGGCGCCGCCGCCAGGGGTGGACGGCCATCACAGGTTCGAAACCCACTTGCCAAGCGTACTCGGACCAATGAACAATGTTTGAAGTGTGGATCAATCGATCACTAGTCCAGAGATTGTGATGTTAGGAAGCATGTTGTCAACTCTTATAAGAAATACAAGGACTCATTGGAGGCTAACTACATGGAGGATGACTCGCGAGACGATCAAAAAGTCCATAACGTGGAACCCATTTCACATCTAGATGCTCCTGATTTTGACGTGTTAGTTTAAAAATCCGTTTAGCTATTTTCAAGTTTTGTAATGGCATTTGTGCCTTAGCTATTTTCTTTGTCATAGCTCTTTATTTTTGGTCGAATAAAACCTCGTTGTACTCGTTGGCATTTGAATAAAATTTTCGAAAGTTTCTACTCGATTATTTTTCCTTAAGGATGCAATTCTGGTTTGAATTTCCTCGGCGATATATCATAATGTCTTGGTACATTCATGACAGAAACACAAAGGCGTAAACGTCGATCCCCTTGGGGATGAAGACGTCGGTGCCAACCCTATAAGGGGGAGCATCGCTTCCTCCTCTCTTCTTCCGAAGATTGGATGCCTATCTTGATCTTGTAAGATCAAATGCGTGTTCTACAATTGATGACGGATTTGACCGTAATCGACTCATAACTAGGCGCATCCGATTTAGTGTAATGTTCATGTCAGGGAGAAATTAAGGAATCTAGCCTCGGCTAGCGGTTTTAAGTGTGCCTCACACTACCGGCCCTCCACTTGCTAGACAAGTCCCTAAGTCGGAGTTACCGAACGGTTTCGATTTCGGCTCTCCTCTTTTACGTCGTCGACTAGCGGATTGATCATCATCAATTAATTTTGATCGTTACACTATGTTATTAACTAGTTTCTTGCTGTCCTCCGGGACGTTGAACACGCACCGTCCCCTCCATTTGGAGGTTGACACGCCGATAGCTCTCCTAGAGAGCTTGGCACGCCGTCCCTGCTCCATTGCCAGGCAATGTCGAGCCATTGTTTCCCTTATTGCACTCGTGGAATTATAAATTTGTTTAAATTCCCTTCTTGTTCTCATTTGTTTTGAGAATTCTTCGACGATTCTAATCATATCTACTTTATTTTGTAGGTATGCATCGTGGAGAAATTGAGTGCATCGCCGACTCTTGCACTACGCATACGATTATGAGAAATCAACATTTGTTTCTAACATTTGTGTCTTACTATTCCTCGGTGACAACCCGGTGCTCCTAAATCGACCCAGTTGATTTAGCGAGACGGGAAGGACCACTAGCTTGACGAAGTTACATCACGGTGTAGCCTGCCATTGCAGAATTGGAAAATTTGTTCGTTGTTCTTGACCTAGACGAAGATGGCTAGGGAAAAAGGATAAGTTTCTAATATTTTTTTTTAATCTTTTGGAAAAATAATGTTGAAACTAATTGATACTATACCTATCTTTTGATTTTGTCTTTTCAAACAGTGTATTTGAAGTTACCGTTTCATCCTTTATATAAATTATATTTTCTATTTTGTTAATTTGGTGCTGCAAGAGTTATCGAAAATTTAGTGTGTCATAGTTCGGATAGAATTAGCACCTTTGTTGTATGGGATCGGTCCAACTAAAGTTCATAGCAGCCCTTATTTTCCATTACATATATATGCTCAAAAACTCAAATTTCTAGACATATATTTTTTGAATTTTATTTTTCAAAAACTTTAACGAATAAACCCTAGCGTTCGGTAACGTTTTCATACCCTTATTTTCATTTTTTTAAATGAAAATATGGTGAAAACGTGTTCGTTAAGATATTTCTCAAAATGTAGAAAATGAAAATTAAAAATGTTTTCAACTTTTATAAAGGAAAAGTGAAAACATCAATTTGACGTTTTCACTTTTTCATTTTCTTATTTTCATTTGTGAAACATATTTTTGGAAATCCCTTTTCAAAAAGGTTACCAAACAGATTGTAAAATGGGTTAGCTATACTGAATAATGGAGGTCTCCCATATTTTTGAAACAGACACCATGTGTAAATCTCTAACATAGGTCAATAACCTCAAGTAGGTATATTTCAATCGTTAATACAATTTTATTTTGACTTAAAGAATGAACCTATTCTCTTTTACGGTTAAAGTAATATGTATTCATTAATTTTCTCCATTGCATCAATAATATTCATTTGCAGAGATTTTGATGTAATTTATATAGGTAACAGTCCCGAGTTTGCAAGGGGATTACATGCCGCCGCCACCACTGACCAATCCTCAACAATCTAATATGATGATTCCAACTCAAGTTCATCAAGGATCACACGAAAGACTTGCGGAGAGCTCTTTCATCAACATCCCTCCTCCAAATTACCCAAGGTACGTAATATGCTGATTAACCATTAGGCTTTTCAACTCTAGGATTTAGAGCTTAGTATATAACTACAATATCATTAATTGGGAATGAAAGAGCTATCTATATGGCAGTTCTTATTTAGAGTGAAGGTTCGCTTTGAAATTAACGTGTGAGGTTTCTTTTTTAACTCACTTTTCGGTCATAATTTCACATCTCCACCGTTTAGATGTTAGACCTAATGTATAGATCATCTCTGAAAAATTTCATCCAATTTGATGATCTTGAAGGTATCCAAATTGTATTAATTAAATCAATGAATAAACCGAATATGTTCAACCTGAACTGTTCGTGTAAATTATCATAAAGAAGACTCAAACGATCATCAAATTAGATGAAATTTTGCATAGATGATCTATACATTAGGTTCTAATATCTGAATGGTAGAAATGTGAAAATGTGACCGAAAAGTGAGTCAAAAAATAAACTTCACACGATAATTTCAAAACGAATCTTCACTCTGAATAGAAATTGATATATATATATATACACACACACGGTGTAAATGAAAGAGCTTATTAATTGGGGTTGTGTGCAGGCCATATATTCTAAACGGATGTTACAATCCCGCCTATGAATCCTTGGGATTACCTTTGGACCCTCATCTGCGAATTTTCCTGGCAGACAACAACAGTATGTGGCAACGTAAGTAATTTATCTTATTAAACTTGTATTCACCCAAGTTCATGATCATCATTGAAAGAGAAAACTATATATACAGCTTGAATTGATTTGCATATATGCTTTGTGTGCAGCAACGAAACAATAATGGCGGCAAGTGAGTATCGATCTAAACCTGGGACTAGTTAGCATCTGACTGATCGATGCAACAAATTAATAAATCCGAGCTAAATATCAAACATTCTAGAATTTCAATTAAAATAATAATAAAACATTTGTTGCTCAGATTTTGATACGGCGGAGTTTGTTATCTTCGTCTTTGAATCTTAGGTTAATTTGTGATGCACTCTGTTGAATAAATTAGCTTGTCGACTTTAATTTTGTTGATGCTATATGATAAAAAATATTTAGGACTTTTTTTCTTAAATAAAAGAGACTGAGATTTTATTGATGATAGTTACGTCACTACTGCAGGGCACAAATGAAAAGTCGTCGCTTCGAGGGAAAAGTCGTCGCCTAGGCTCTGTACCGACGAAAAGTCGTCGCTTCAAAGTCGTTGTCTCGACACCAGGCGACAAATAGTGTGCAACGGGTCGTCGCCTCAGAATATCAAGCGACGACTACAAACTTCGTCGTTCAGTGTGAAGCGACGACTACAAACTTCGTCGTTCAGTATAAAGCGACGACTACAAACTTCGTCGTTCAGTATGAAGCGACGACTTCAAACTTCGTCGTTGAGGTTTCTATCTGTCGCGACGAACTTTGGTTCAAAAATCGTCGCTTAGTGTCACGTTTCACAGAAGGAAATATTGGAATGTAACATGGAAGCGACGAAGTTTGCTTGTTGCTTCAGATGTGATGCGACAAATATGGATCAATATTCGTCGCTTCGTTCTGAGGTACAGATTGGAAATACATGTTTCTGGTCAGTTTTGAACGCATTTCAAGATCGATAAAATAACAGAAAACCTACATTCAAATCACATATACCACACATCCAACATTGCACACACACTACATTAGCAAACGTTTAAAATTTTATTTAAATCAACAATATGTTACATAATTACGATGACGATAATCCTCGGGAATGTACTATAATATCCATCAAGCTACAAAGCTATTTTAGAATGAAAAAAAATTGTCCTAATCAAGGTCATCAGCGGGGATACCTAATGAAGCACATGAGGATTTGTCAGGGAGTGGAGCTGTTTGTACCGCAACGGCTTGGGCCGCTATCAAAGTGTGGATGTGACCCTCCATCTCTCTCATACGTTGTTGCATCTCTTGGTTCTGTTGGATGGCGGTTGCTAGTTGGGTCCTCAACTCCTCATCTTTTTGGGACACGCGTGCACCGCCTCTTGGTTTTGGCGGGCGTCTTAATGCACCCCCTAACCCTGCAGAAATGGTAAAAGAGAAGTCAAATAAAAAACCATTTCGTATCTAAAAACTAAAACTTGCAAAAGATTTGGGTGAAAAAATAAAGTACCTCGGACCCTCGTCCCTGGCTTCCCACCCAACTCCTTCTCGACTATCGCCATCTGGTCGTCGACGCTAATGCCGCCCGTCAGCTGACTGCCGCCCGCTTCATCACTCACTCGGCTAGCACATAGCTCGTCCATCTTCCTCTTCACCGCTGCCTGCAAATAAAAACAATTATTAGATTAGGGTTATTATACATTTTAATTCAAAAAAATCGAAATCACAAGTCGATAGAGAAGTGACTCACCACTTTCTCTTGCGCATTCTGCGATTTTTGATAAACATCGCATACCGTCTGCAGTATAGGCGCAGGATGCCCTTTCTCCTCGTTTATAGTGACCCGGTAGCTGTAGGGAGTGGTGCCGGAGTGGTGGTTGATTGCATACCCCTTCTCCTTTCCCTTGTTCCGGTTAGCCGCGTTCCGGGCACACATCCTCTGCAAAACACAGTGGATCATATAATTAATATATCAGATTAGGGAGAAATTGGACTAAGCGTGTAGCTATAAATTAATATTCATTACCTTGTAAGCGTCGTCCTCAAAGTGGGCTTTGAGGTACTCCCACTGCTCCGGTCGGTGGATGAACTCCCAAAGCGTCGCCTTTGATACTTCGACGTAGTGAGTATGGCAATCGTACTTCCAATCTTTGTAGATCTTTGCTGCGGTCTCGTCGATGTATCTCGACATGCCTGTCTCGGTGGGAGGGAGGTCATACCACATCTAGTAGAAAACAATTGTTCAAAAATGCATTAGAAATTGAATATCATATTTCAAAATTAGAAATATTGAGAAAAAAAATCCGAAATTATTCTAAAATAGAAATTTTACCTCCATATAATGGGTAAGTGCATCTCAGTGCTCCTCAGCCAGCTCTGCATATGAAGGCGCCATCATTGGCACTTTAGTCCGGACGGCGCAGCCGATGTCTCGAGACATCAATGTCCTCCACTTCAACTCTTTTGGACCCTTGTGCTCTTCCGCGTATGGGACCTTCAGAGGTTGGTTATTGTTTAGCCCCTTCAAATATGCCGTCTTTGTCCCCGTGATGATGCCAAGCTTCTCATTCTCCACTTCAACTCTTGCCCCCGTTGGCATATTAACAATCTCTGCCAATATAATGCACAAATGAAAACTGAGGATGGAAAAAGTAATAGTAAAAGCTATGCCATGCCATCCAACATGTTGGGACACAATAAAGATTGGTCTTTTATTTGTGAATAATGAATGCACTAGCAGCAGAGATTGCTGAATACACAATTAATAATGAATACACAATAAAAATCAGCAAGTTAATTATTTTTCACTACTCACCTACTCAGTAAATTGTTTTCCCAGTTGTGCTATACTGATATGAATACTACCTATCTTATTATCATCTACCCTTTTAATTTATGTCTGCTGATATTGCTGAGAAGGTGAGCAAGAACTTGTCAATGATGGCTTCGGAATTGAAGCCTCTACAATTTATATTGTGGATAGGTCAATGACTTCAAGTTGTTCCAGCTAACCAAATATTGAATTTCAACTTCCAATTTGAGGCACAGCACAACAGAAGTGTTTCATTAAAGCAGAAGTAGAATGAATATCAAATTATAGCATGATGGCAGTGCACAGAAGCTGCTTATTGAACTACGAATCTGCTTATTGTTAACTATTAGAATGATATTAGAAGAAGTAAAAGAAAACAGAACACCTGTCATTCAATTTTATTTAGTCTTTAAAAACATGAATATCAAATTATAGCATGATGGCAGTGCACATGAATATGTACTAGTTATATATATGTTATACAATTATACTGTGTTTTGTACAAGGAAAAGTGGTGCCACCAACTTGAAAATGGCAGCAGATCCTATAGCAAGTCAATGTGATTTTTATACATATCGTATATACAATTATACATGGGTCATATTGATACAGTCGTATGAGTCATCTCTAACTCATGATCAGTAAGAGTGTCTAGAAGCTAAATGAGCATCTAGGATCATGGGCAGAATCTATTAAGCTTAATTAATCAAGCTTTGCTATTTAATTTCCTAGTTAGAGGTTCTTGTTCTTTCCTGTTGTTCTTTTTCAAACTTGAGATTTAGGACCACTACGAATAATGATTCTACTAACAGAGAAATATGGATAAACATACATTTAGCAGCTTTATCAAACTTTCCTATTTTGGCCATTATAATTATTAGTTTATTAGCAAGGTGTTTGATTCTTGCATTGCTAGAGAGGTGCACTGGGAAATTGATGGATTGGAATTGGAATGAGCCCAGAGATCAAGAAAGAAATTGAACACAGAGCTCTAGCTAGCTGCTGCAAATAAAATTAATATTATGCAGGAGCTGCAAAATAATAGAAGCTGCATGTTGATGGGACAGGTAACATCAACTCTAAATATAAAGTGGTCCTTATGGTTACTATGTATGCACGGCTCATTATTGATGAGTTATGTATGACCAGTCAAGAAAAATTGAAGTCCAGCTGCACAATGATGAACCAGTTCAATTATGCTAATTAGATACCAGATGGAGAACCCCAAAAAGACATTTTAATTTAGAAATATGGACGAAAATCAGTGATTTGATTTGATTGAGGGAGTGGTAAACTGCTGCCTCAGAATTAATGCTGCAAAATCAATAAGCTATCCAATAATATCCCCAGTGCTATGTATAGCCATGCAGATACTATATACTATAGTTCATGAACCTTCAGTTTTGACCAGATCCAATGGAGGTAACAACTAACAAACTCATAATTGGTTTATATTATAAATGTAAGGAAATTTACTAATATAATGAATCAGTTCAAAGAGGAACCATAAACCTTTTACTGAATCAGTCCCTCAATTAAACCATAAACCTTGCTATAATATAACTCATAATTGGTTTATATTATAGCATGTTCTGAAAATGCTAGTAAACCGACAACTAAACACAGGATTCAACAGAATTCATTTGAGCAACTAAAGGTCAGTTAGGTCCACAGCCTAAACAATCAATCAAAGCTCAAAATCCAGTCAGTCATGGCAACAACTTCAGAAATTTAGGTTCCAAATGCATATAAACGCAATTCACTTGCTCACTCCATTCCTAAACCATTACAGTTCAAAATTCACAATTAACACATATGTTGATTATCCACATTTCCTCAGCCTAAACTCAAAATCAAGTAAAAATTATTAATCACAAGTTTTTGACCTACCCGGCTGCTTCGGACCCCTCTTGGTCCGAATGCGTAGCGGAGGACCGACTTCGGTGTTCCCTTCCACGGTGGCAGCCCTGGCTCTAGCGGTGGCGCCAGCGCCAGCTCCGGTTCCGCCAGCTCCAGCTCCACCAGAGCCGCTTCCAACAGGGCCTGACCCCAACGCGTCTGTTTCGTCCAAAGACGGGGTCGGTACCAAGGTCCCGATCGCCGATCCCGTCATGTTCGCATTTGCCGTATCCGACGCCGTCGCCGCCGCCATCTTCGCCGCCGCGGCCGCCTCTCTGGCGAGAGCTTCTGCCGCCATCCTCTCCCTCCTCGCCTCGAGCTCCTTCTTCCTCTTCTGGGCACTACAACCAGGTACCATTGATGATTTGAATTAGGGTTAGGGTTTGAAGGTCCGGATTTGGGGGTTTTAAATTAGGGTTTAGGGGAAATTTGGGGTTTCGATATTTGGGGTTTTTGGTGAAGAAGGATTAGGGTTTAGGGTTGAGGCGAAGGGATTGGGGATACGGGTTAGGGTTTCGAGTTTAGGGTTTAGGGGAAATGAGAGAGAGAGCGGGAAAAATTGCAGAGAGAGATGTTGAAATCGGGCTAATGAGGAAGAAGGTTCTGAAACTCAGGTTATATTAGAAATGAAGCGACGACTTTTGGAATAACGCGTCGCTTCACTTTTAATGAGCATACTTCGTCGCTTCATGTGTGTCAGGTGACGAACTTTTTTTCAATATTCGTCGCTTCATATGAACTGAACATATTAAGATTATGCTTATATATATATACATAAGTTTTTATTTAATAATAGTATTATTAGATATGCGTTAAAAATTACAACAATACGTGATTAACATCATCATCATCATCATCATCATCATCATCATCATATTACAACTTTTAACATATTAACTAGTACTCTTCCTCTTCGTCGTCCCCGCTATCATCGTCTTCATCTTCCTCGTCGTCATCGAATTCATTGTCTTCATCTTCCTCGTCGTCATCGAATCCATCGTCTTCATATTCCGATGCCTCACCGTTTGATTCTTCATTCTCTTCGTGTACTTCTAAATCGAGTTGGAGATTAGATGTATCAATATGGTAAAATTGCATTGAACTAAGTGTGTCCTCTTGGTAAGGCTCTGGAATTTGATTCCCTGAAGGAGGCCTTCCACCTTCTGTTGCTAGTACTTCGGCACTGTATACATTTCAGTGCGACATTTGTTGCACCACCTTCCAAGTACCACCTGCCATAGGATCGTCCAAGTAGAAAACTTGTTTTGTCTTGACAGCAAGACAGAATTGTGAATTCTCATAGTAACTAGTATTTGTATCCACTGAGATCAGACCATGATCTACCTTGATAGTGTCAATGTCTTCGGCGGTCTCATCGTCAGTGGTGTTGTGCCATATAACTTTGAACAATACGATCGAGAGATTGTCTGGATAACATACCTCGACTACTTCGTCAAGATGGCCATAGAAGTGTTGGGACATGTTTCCAGCTTTCGTGGTTAACATCACCCAGCTATTTTGAGTCACGAGCCTTCGATCTCTATCGAATGAAACATACTTGACACCGTTCACATAGCACGCCTTATAAATCTGAGTGAATTGCGGACCTCGAGCCAATGACCATATTCCCTTGTTATAATTAATGTCTTGAGCATCACGACGACGGGTTGTCTGAAAAAAAATGGTGTTAGTGTTATACCATTTAGGGTTTAGGATTTAAAAAAAAAAAAAAATCCCTAAATTTCCGTACATATCTTAAGAACCATCGGTGGAAACTCCTTCTCATGAGACGCTCGTCATACTCGTCACCATGTTTCTCTATGTACATCTGCAAATGAGTGTAAATGTACTCTTGAGCCTCTTCTGTATCTGTCAAAATTTGCCAATGAGCCTCAGCCGTTTGCTCCTCTGTTAACCTGATATTTTCGGTAGTATCCATAATACACGGCTGCACTAACTGCGAAACGCAGCTAATATTCCATATTGGGGGATAGGGCTGTTCTACATCTTCCAATTGCAAATAAGACTTACAGTACGTCACCGACTCCCATGATATGTATCTTTCTGCAATACTCCCCTCCGGATAACGTGTATTACTTATTGACTGTTTATAATCACCTAGTTGCCTATAAAATGATGAATATAATTAGTGCATATACCTTTCGTTAGTGTAAATTTAGAGTGAACAAATGAAACATTTTTTGTTAGTGCCTATACCTTTCTGTCGGATACATCCATGTAAAATGTACTGGGCCTGTAAGCATAACTTGTTCGGGAAGGTGAACCATGAGATGAACCATAGAGGTGAAGAAATGTGGAGGAAAAATCAACTCTAAATTGCACAGAATGATAACTATCTCATCTTTCATTTGTGCAACCTCAGCCTTCTTCAATTCCCTAGCACATAATTTCCGAAACCAATTTGACAATGCTATCAATGGCTTCACGACATTATTTGGCAAAAATCCTCGGATAACCACTGGAAGAAGACGTTGAAGCAGGACATGACAATCATGCGTCTTCAATCCATAGAACTTATTATCGGTTAGTTTCACTTTATTTCTCAAACTTCCCGCATAGCCAGTGGATAACCATTCGAATACTTCTTCACGACGATCCTCTTCAACTAAAAAGGGTGCATGAGGAACCTTTCCCGTCCTCTTTTGAGCTTCCGAACACCACTGCCTTTTGCAGATTTTCCTTTTCTCCAACGCTTCGCGGGCCCTTGGACCATCCTTGATCTTCCCTTCAATTGCAAGAATGGTGGCAAGGATATTATCACCCACGTTCTTTTCAATGTGCATGACATCTAAACAGTACCTGTGTAACAAAGATGACCAATAGGGAAGGATCCAGAAAACGCTCTCGTGGGTGAAACATTGTCTGTTGTTTGGATTATAAGGGACATGAAAATTAGGATGCTGGCTAAGAGTGGCGTAACGGTGTGACCTAATTTCCTCCAAGATTTCATCCCCGTCCAAATGAGCTGGTCTTTTTCGCCACTTTGACTTTCCGTTAAATGCCAAACTGGATCGCATTGGTGAATTCTCATCAAGCCATTTTTGATGCCCTTCATAAACGATTCTCCCACAAATATGCTCCGCCGTAAGCTCATGTAGACAAATTGGACATGCCTTGTACCCTTTCACTGTTGAGCCTGCAAGCATCCCTAAACCAGGAAAGTCACTTATCGTACACATCAGCGCTACCTTCATCATGAATACATCATTGTCTCTTATAATAAGGACCATTTCTGCAAACTGCGCACGGACAAGGGAGAAATTCGGTTCCAGCAGTGCGAGCGGAAATAAAATTGATGAAGTTAACTAAGTCTGTGCTGTAATCAGGGTGTGTAAAGTGAAGATTCATCCAAGATTTGTCGGGGACATCATTCATGTTTCCTGTCATAACATAAACAGACAATATGCATAAGGTTAGCACACAACATTTATGATACAATCAAAACCTGTCCCAACACTTCTTCTCCTTATGCCTCCGGGTTGGGTCCTATCCCCTTCAGGCGAACACGAGTTTGTTGATCCTTTTGTTATTCATGTGGTTTCAGCTACAGTTTTGGGAAATTTCGGCAGCATCTCCCTACAGTTCCTCAAGTGTGTACAAAAATCTAAACAACCTAATTTGCACTCGAGGAACATTGTAGAGAGACAATGTCAAAACTATATTCCAAAACGTAAACTTAAACTACATGAATAACAAAAGGATCAACAAACTCGTGTTCGCCTAAAGTGTCCAAAAATGGGACAATTTGAGAATCAACAACCCATCTCGATCAACTAGATGCGTTGTTGATTCTCAAACGAGAGTTCTAAGCTGATAAACACCACAATTATATATAATACGAAACAATAAATTTACACACGGCACCACACTCCCTCACTAAGCCACTCGCATGTTTCAGAAACCCTAACTACCACAACACAAACAAATTATATCGTAAAATTCTAATTTCACTACATTTCATTCTTTCACAAAATTTCATTTTCACTATATTTGGATTTAACTAAATTTTACGATTTCACTAAATTAAGCTGAAATTCAATTTCATTAACTTTCCCAATTTCACTAAATTTCCCTATTTCACTCAATTTCACTAAAATTCAATTTCACTAAATATAACAATTTCACAAATTAACTAACATAATCTCAATTTCACCAAAATCAACACCAACTCCATCATATATTCAAACACCCAACACTAAAAACAACACAAAACACATTATAAACCAAATCCAACTCAAGAAATCAAACACTAAATTCAACCAATCAAACCAAAATATGGTGATTACAATGAAGATGATAGATTATACTAACCTACAAAGCAATTGGAAGAGAACACCCAAGTTTCCGGACCCCGAAATTGACGAAATCAGCAGTTTTGGAGATTTTTCGCAGCTGCTACAGTGTTTTGACGAATTTCTTCGACCTTCTGTGTTCTGTCTAAGCTGAGGGCTTTATAGCAGATTTCAAAAGTTGAAGCGACGAAAATTATTGTTCAAAATACGTCGCTTTGTTTATTATGATGCGACGACTTTTAAAAACTCGTCGCTTAGTTTCATATCTCAGCGACGAATATTGACGAAGGTAATCAACGTTATCGCTTGAATTTTGAGTTGGCGACGAAGATTAAATTTTCGTCGCTACAGTTTACAAAACACTGTTCGTAGGCGACAGCATATCAATAGTCGTCGCTTCAATAATTTGTGAGCGACGACTATTTATCAAAATTTGTCGCTCACGATTAGTGAAGCGACAAGTTCAATATCGGTCGCTTCAATGTGTTGAGGCGACGAAGTTTGATGTTCCCGTTTCAATATTCGTCGCTTTATACCTGTTTTCCAGTAGTGCGTAGCAGAACGTACTACATTAATCATCAACAGTACATCATGGATATTCAAATTAATTGGTGGTATGTGATACTAGGTTTCACTGTCATTTGATCAATTCCTCAAAGGCAATAACAGCAAGACATGAATACATGTTCTGGGACATGCTGGATGTGAGTGCGTCTAGTATTGAGCATCAAAACAATCATACATAACTTAATTACATGCCAAGGAATAATTAACAATTCCACATATGGATTCAAAACGTACTATTGATCGAATGTCTTTTTCAGTCGAACTCACGAAATGCCTCCTGGAAATAAGCATCAGAAAGTTTTAAGGCTCATCATCACCAAGCTGAGATCAAGAGGAAGAAGAGGATTGGGGTACGACAGCAGCTGCATGCTGAACGTATATCAGTATTTTCAACCATCTCATTTCGACTATATGCGTTTAATTTTCATTATAAGCAACAACAATGCATACGAGTCTGCTGGCATTCGCCATTCGCATCTGGTTTCCTAGTCTTAGGGTTTAGTATCTATAGGTACAAGATCTTCAAAGGTACTCACAGTGACTAGCTCATAGAGGTGATAAAAGTCTAGAGTAATTAATTGTGCCCTAGCTTCTTCATTACCATCCCAGTATCCCTCTCTTTTTGAGCAATTGGTTCTCAATCGATCATGGTGTTGCTAATATACACAATACACGGCTCTTTTTAGTTTTATCTTCTTACACAATATACACTTTGCTTCCTTTGGTTGTAGAAAAAGGAGAGGCACGACCACCCGAACACAAACGAGTTCACCACTAAGTAGTACATATATACGAAGGTAATGTTATTGGTGACAATGGAAATTGTTCACGTTATGGTGAACACCCGATCCTGCATATCACTGCATGCATAGCCCACATATATTGGTGACAATGGAAATTGTTGTTTTGTAATGTTATTGTTATAAAATTTGCAAATGTCGCAGTAGTATTCCCCCATGCATACGCCACAGTTTCTACAAACTCGAGCAGCTGGCCGGCATGGTCACTGTCACAAATTGAACAAAAGACTTGTTGAACATCGTAGCGAATGCGCTTGATCATGGTTGCGTGACTCGTCGTGACAAAGGCGACATAGATAGATCTTGTTGCAGCCCTGAGCTCGGATTTCATATCTCCTTCGATCTGTTGCTTGCATCCGTAAGCCATTTCCCGTAACCTAGAAGTTCTTCAACATTTTTGCTGAGGAGACTCTTTTCTGACTGGCGAGTAGTTTGTTATGTCTAAATTTTGATTCTGACCTGCAAATTGAAAAGGATACATGTGAAACATTATACTACCATAACTGGAAAAGAAGATTGCCTACTAAGAGAATATATATAGCAAGAGAAAGACATTACTGCTATATTAATATGATGTAAATTGTTAAATTGCATGTCCTCCCGAGAATGGCCAACCAGACAAATTTGCTGCTATAGATTGTAAGAGCTGCCCTCCATCTCTTCACTTTCTGCATATTGCCGTCGAATTCATGGCGCATAAGTGCCTCACCAAAACGGCCACTTTGGTTTCTTACATCTGAGGGATCGACTTTGTAAAAAACTGGGCAAACAACTTGTTGGTTTAATTCCTTACACTGAAGAATCTTACCGAGTTCATCCAAGCACCATTTTGAGCATGCATAGTTTTCGGTGAAAACAATGATGGAAATCCTAGACTCTTCAATTGCATTGAGAATTGCTGAAGATATTTCTACTCCTCTCCTGAGCTCATGATCTATGAAGGTTTTCATTCCCTTCGTAACCAAATGGTACGTTGTGCAAATGATCTGTGAAGTTGTAGCGTGTGTCGTCACCTCTGAAGCTCAAAAACACATCATACTTGCATGAATAAGTGGAGGTCATTGTAGAGAAAGAAGAAGAACGAAGAAGAAGAAGAGGATCTAAATTTAGTGATCATCTATGGATCTAATCTACAGGCACATATTGTTTGGTTACCACTACCAGAAAAAAAGGTTTTCCCGACGAAAAAAAAAACGGCCGACGAATTAAAATTTTCGTCGGTAAATCTAAGGAATAGCCGACGATTTTATTTTTCGTCAGTAAAAAAAAATAATCGTCGGCCATAGTTTAACCATAGCTGACGAAACCTTTTTTCGTTGGTATTTTCAAAAAATCGTCGGCTATATTCATATTTCAGCCGACGATTTGTATTTTCGTCGGCCTTTCTCCGAAACATTAGCCGACGAAAAGGAAGTATGGCCGACGAAGTTGACATTTTCGTCGGCTATAAGTCTATATATTTTCAGATCTGGGCAGCAGCTGCTCATTTAAAAAAAAAAGGGAAAAACGGGAGAAAGAGTGAAAAATCTGTGGGTATTGTTGAAATCCGTCCTCTCTTACATTGTGGAGCTATATATAGGTACGTATACATGTGTATATATGTTGATTTTGAGTTTTAGTTGAGTTGATTTTGAGTTTTAGTGATTTTGATTTAGTAAGTGATTTTTTGTTTTGTTGTTGTTTTAGTGTTAGAATGTATGTATATATGTTGATTTTGAGTTTTAGTTGAGTTGATTTTAAGTTTTAGTGATTTTAATTTATTAAGTGATTTTTTGTTTAATTTGTTGTTGTTTTAGTGTTAGAATGTATGTATATATGTTGATTTTGAGTTTTAGTTGAGTTGGTTTTGAGTTTTAGTTTAATTATGTGTTTTAATTTGATGTTATTTTAATTAGTGTTAAAATATATATATTGTTGACAGTAGCCGCAGAGAGGCTACAGCAGGCCCACAGACCCGCGGCAGGTGCACCAGGGCCCGGCCCGAGTTCCAGGACCGAACCACCAGTACTCGGCCTCGGGGTCCAGCAGTCTATCCGGGTGCCAGGGACCCTGGGACCGGGGGCGCCTGCCTGCCAAAGAGGTCACCAGAACTGCCCTTTGAAGGGAACCAGTCCCACATCGAAGGGTGAGGCCAGCCCTCACCCCCAACCACCTATATAAGGGCCCCAACTACCCTCATTAATAGGTAACTTATCTCTCTCACCACTTACATACATGCTCAAGTTATATATATTCCAACTATACTGACTTAGGCATCGGAGAGGAGAAGGCCGGCCTGCCCGGTATTCCCCTTAGTAAGCAGGTTTGCAGGAGATCAAGTTGGATTCATCTGTATCTACCAGGCACCCGGGTTTAGGCAGATTCAATTGGCGCCGTTTGTGGGAACGATTTTTTGATCCACGAGAAAAGCTAGCATTGCTCTACCGGGGAGTAGAGTCCGATCAATCATTTAAAAGATAGTTAAATACGCGGTCCAGAAGCCATGAAAGGAAGAAAGATAAAAACTGGCACCGGACGGTTGAAAGAGCGAATTCAGATCCCCGACCGGGTCCAAAACACAGGGGCTGAGGTCGGTGCGAGGTTCGCCCTTTCTCCCGACCGAGACGGAAGATCAGAGCGAATTCAGATTCCCGACCGGGCCCGTAACATAAGGGCTGAGGTCAGTGCAAGGTTCGCCCCTTCTCCAGACCAAGACAGAAGTCACGATCGCCAAGATTCAGAGAACCCCGACCGGTATGCTGCGGGAGAGGAAATAAAGAAGATGAAGGCAGAAGTCGAGCGGTTGCAAGCAGAGGGCGGCCGAGACCGGCTAAGGGCAGATGCCCGGTGCCAGGAGTTGGAAGCAGTAAACACCGCCTTATTAGCGGTCCTGGGAAAAGGAGGCCAGCCAGGCACTCCTCGGGCGGCGTCACGGCCCGCAAGCAAGGTTAGCGAATTCCCGCACCTCGAAGTGGGACAGCCCACGGGAAGAAGAAGGACCGTGCATGTGCCCACGCCTCTCTTTTCGGAAGCTTTGAAAAACTCCGGTCCGGTCGAGCTACCGTACCGCACGAGCCAGGCGTCAAGCGAGCAGGACAGTTCTACCGCAAGGACGCTCGAAACGCTCTCCGCCTCAGTGTCGGATATGAAGGACCGTTTAGACGCCAGTGAGAAGAAAGCAGGGCGACCGCGGGACAGTGCACCATTCAATGAGCGCATTGGACCTTTTCCGCGCCGGGTTAGGGAATCAGGAAGGTCTGGTAGCCTAAGGCCCCTAAAACTGGCGTACTCAGGAACGAGCTGCCCGTATCAGCACCTGGACAGTTTCAGGTCGCAGACGGGCACAAGGGGCTATTCTGATGCTACGTGCTGCAACGTGTTCCAAGAGACGCTCTCGGGGGAGGCGTTGAGCTGGTTCTACGAGCTGCCAGTGGACTCCGTTGAAACTTTTGAACAGTTGGCTGACAAGTTTGTCGGCCGGTTTATCCTCAGAGCCAGGACAGCTCAAACATCAACGATCCTTTTCGATTGCATGCAGGCTGACCACGAACCGCTGCGCGCTTTCGTTAACCGGTGGCAAATCGCTAGGGCCGGGGTTAGAAACCTGGACAAGAAGATCGCGGGGATGGCCTTCAAGCAGGGGTTAAGACCCGGAGAACTTTCGTACAACTTGTGAGTGCAGGAGCCGCTGGGGTATGATGAGCTGATGACCGTGGCCGTCAGGCATGCTCAGGCGGACCACGAGACATATGGGGATAAGGCACCCAAGCGAAGACCAGATGACCTACTGTCGCCACCTCCCCGTGAGAACAAGACCGGGCGGCTAGATAGCAGCCGTGCGCCTATAACCACTAGGAAAGCAGAGGCACGGGAGGAGTGGCAACCCCGACGAAGCAGTGACAACAGGTCCCGGCCGGGGAGGAGACCACCACTTGTGCGACCGACACATCCAGCGGCGGCTGCGCCAGTAGAACGACCACCGCGGGCCCTAGCCATTATGCCGGCAGAAAAGCCCGAAGATCCAACCCGTAGGACCGGCGAGCCAAGACCCCAGAGAGCGGTTGTAGACGGTCGAGCCCGCCCGGGAGAACCAAGAGAGAACCGACCGGGAGCTCGGCAAGTAGGAACCATAAGCACCCGACCTCCCGGGGGGATCGAGGTGCACAGAAGCATAAACATGATACATGGCGGGGGCCATATAGATCAGCTCACCCGGAGCTCGAAGAAGCGGTGCTTAAGATCGATCCGGGGGAAAGAGGTGTATGCCTTTGGAGGAGGAAGCGGCCAAGCCGCCAAAACCGGATGGAAGTCGGTTACTTTCTACGAGGAGGAAGAGCCGGAGGATCTGGTCCAACCGCACAACGACCCTTTCCTCATCACGGTCCAAATAGACCACTGGATAACCAGCCGTATGCTGATCGATACCGGAGCCTCTGTCAATGTGATGTTCCGAGACGCATACAAAGGGCTGCAGAGAGGTAGGAATAAGTTATCCCAGGATAACGAACCACTTGTGAGGTAGTCCAGCCTTTGGGATCGGATTACCTACCACTGATCTTCAGCAAGGGAAACAAGACAAAAAAGGAGCACCTTGAATTCATCGTTGTGGACTGCCTGTCGTCGTACAATGGCATAATCGGTTGGCCAAGGTTATGGAAACTGAAGACATTTATAGCCGGCCATATGCTGATGTTGAAGATGCCTTCACCGGCCGGTGTCATTACCCTGCGCGGGGACCAGAGGCTCGCCCGTAAATATATATTATGCGGAGGCCCTAACCCACGGGAGGAAGCGGGCCGAGGTCTTCACTGCCACTCAGTTAGCATCAGTGCCGGATCTAAGTATTGACCCCCGCGATGACTCCGATTTAGTCAAGAAAAAGCTAGAGCCACCTTCGGCCGTGGAAGAAACCGAAGCGATCTGCATTTCGGTAGACCACCCGGAGCGAAATGTGGTGATAGGGACGCAGCTCGATCCGGTTGTCAGGCAAGAGCTCATCGCCTTCCTCCGGGACAACAGTTCGGTCTTCGCATGGTCCTACGAGGACATGCCAGGCATATCCCCGGAGGAAGCCGTCCATAAGCTAAATTCATTGGCCAAGGTTCTCTCGGTGAGGCAGAAGAGGAGGTCTTTCAGTCCGGCAAAGTATGAGGCAATCAGAGAGGAGATACAGAAATTAAAGGGCATAGGTTTCATCCGGGAAGTCCAATACCCTCGCTGGCTCGCTAACGTGGTCATGGTGCCGAAGAAGGGAACCGGCCAGTGGCGTATGTGCGTGGATTTCACTAACCTAAACCGGGCGTGCCCAAAGGACAGCTTCCCGCTCCCCCAGATTGATCAGCTTATAGATTCCACGTCCGGATTTAAGCTGCTCAGCTTCATGGACGCCTACGCCGGGTACAATCAGATTATGATGCACCCGGATGATGAGGAGTACACATCATTCACAACCGACCGAGGTACCTACTGTTATAAGAGGATGCCGTACGGTCTAAAGAATGCCGGGGCCACCTACCAGCGGATGGTGAACCGAATGTTGGAGCAAGAAATGGGTAAAACCGTAGAGGTTTACGTAGATGACATGCTGGTCAAGAGCTTGACTGCAGGGGCCCACGTCCGGGATTTGGCCGTAGTCATCGGCAAGATGCTCAAATTCGGAATGCGCTTGAACCCGAAGAAGTGTATTTTCGGGATTTCAGAGGGCCTGTTCCTAGGCCACATCATCAACCAGCGAGGGATAGAAGCCAACCCGCTGAAGGTCCAGGCAATTCTAGATATGGAAAAGCCAGGGGAGAGAAACCAGGTCCAGATGTTGGCCGGCCGGTTAGCCGCCCTTGCCAGATTCATCTCCCGCCTAACCGATAAGTGCGCCCCGTTCTTCAAACTGCTCAAGGCACAGCAGACCAGGAAAATCCACTGGGCGGCGGAGCATGAAGCGACATTCCAATCTATCAAGACATATCTGTCTGCAGTGCCTCTCCTATCCAAACCAGTGCCAGGCGAGATGCTATACCTCTATATAGCCGCATCCGAAACAGCCGTCTCCGCGGCTCTCGTCAGGAAAGAGGGCACGCTCGAGCTTCCGGTATATTATGCGGGAAATGGACTTACTGGAGCCGAGGGCCGGTACCCCGACATAGAGAGATTGGCTCTGGCCCTGATTGTTAGTGCCAGGAAGCTCCGACACTATTTCCAGGCTCATTCCATCACCTTATATACCAATCACCCTCTGCGGCAGATCCTGCAAAAACCAGACACCAGCGGTAGGCTCGTGCGGTGGGCAGTTGAACTGGGAGAATTCGACATCACTTATGCCCCGCGAACGGCCATCAAGGGACAGGCAGCTGCGGACTTCATATGTGAGCTCACCCTAATGGTGGCAGAAGTGCACCCCACCCAGTACGAGGACACCGACGCAGTACGGACCGTAAAGATCGAACCAGGCCTCCCCAACGGCTGGAAGCTTTACGTCGACGGCTCCGTAACGAGCAAGCGGAGCGGAGCCGGTGTCATGATAACCTCGCCCGATGGCCAATCGTACGAGTATGCCTTACGGTTCCTATTCAGCACCTCAAATAACGCTGCCGAGTATGAGGCCCTCACAGCCGGTTTGCAACTGGCCAAGGAGCTGGGAATCCCGTCCATGGACATATACAGTGACTCCAGCTTAGTGGTGAACCAGATGAACGGGTTGTTTGAGGTCAAGGAACCCCAGCTATCCTCTTACCAGGCTCTGGCCAAAACCCTGATTGAGCCGTTCCAGGGCGCCACGATCCAGCACATTCCCCGAGAGGCAAATAGGCATGCGGACGCCCTCGCAAGGTTGGCAACCGGAAACTACCCTCTAGAGTACCGGAGAGCTAAAATTGAAACTCTCCAGAAGCCGAGTATAAGCAAGACCATCTCCGAGATATTTGCGGTGGAAGAAGCGCCACCAAGCTGGATGGATCCAATAGTCAAGTATCTGACTGACAAAACCAGCCCCCAGGATGCGGTGGAGGCCAGGAGGCTACACCTCTGGTGCGCCCGGTACGGTCTCCTCAATGGTCAGTTATACCGAAGAGGGCACAGCTTCCCCCAGCTGAGGTGTGTGACAAAGGAAGCAGGAGAGGCTATCATGCGAGAGATCCACGAAGGAGTGTGCGGTAATCACTCTGACGCAAGGTCATTATCCCACAAGTCGCTCCGAGTGGGGTACTTCTGGCCAGATATGGCAGCAACATCAAGAAAAATTACAGGCGGCTGTCACAAATGCCACATGTACGCCTCTGCACCCCATGTCCCGGCAATCGCATTGTCAATCCTGTTAGCTCCATGGCCGTTAGCGCAGTGGGGATTAGACATCATTGGCCCTTTCCCGATAGCTGTGGGACAATACAAGTACGCCATCGTAGCAGTTGACTATCAGACTAAGTGGGTCGAGGCAGAACCTCTGATAAAGATCACCGAGGAGCGAGTGAGAAAATTTCTATGGAAGAACATCTACTGCCGGTTCGGAGTACCGCAGACTATTGTCACGGATAATGGAACACAGTTCAATAATGCCGATCTTATCCAGTACACAGCTTCCATGGGGACCCGGATGTTGTTTGCCTCAGTGGCACACCCGCAGACCAACGGCCAGGTAGAAGCGATCAACAAGATTATCAAAACCCTTCTTAAAAAGAAGCTGGATGCCAAGAAGGGATGTTGGGCCGAGGAACTCCCCGCGGTACTATGGGCCATCCGGACGACAGCAGCAGTGGCAACAGGAGAGACCCCGTTCTGCATGGCATTTGGGAGCGAAGCGGTACTTCCTGTGGAGACCAGCATACCCAGCGGCAGGGTCGAGAATTACGACGCCGAAACAAATGCCGAGGGCGTAGGGCTCAACCTGGACCTTATAGAAGAGCGGCGCGACCAAGCGCATATGCGAAACCAAGCCTACAAACAGCGGGTCGCCCGGTACTATGACAGAAGGGTCCGGGAAAGGAAGCTACAAGTGGGGGACTGGGTCATGAAGAAAATCCAGAAAAAACCGTTGGCCTTGGAACCAACGTGGGAAGGACCCTACCAAATCACCGCAGCTGTGGGCCCAGCAACATTCCACATTATAGATACCGATGACATCTATTCCACCCACCCCTGGAATATTCAGCACCTGCGGTTCTATCTTAAGTAATATCGCTCATAAAGGGACAATAGTATAATTGGCATCAGTATTGCAATACGCAGTTTGTTCATCATCAATAAAGCTGGTTACAAGGCACACATATAGGTAAGCCAAAAAGAAACAGCTAGTTAGCGCCTCCGGAGCCCCCAAATCCCTGGCCCGCCACCTTTTAGAGCTTGCTCTTGCTCCACCATCTCGATCAGGGCTATGTCAGCCTCCATCCGCTCAGCATCAAGCCACCCTTTCTCCCTCCACTCCAGATAGGCATCACTTATGCCCTTTGACCGAGCCTCCTCCAGCATCTCCTCAAGCTCCACCAACTCCCGGAAGTCGTCGACAGCCTTATCGGCCACCTCAGCAAGCTGGGACTCCGTGAGCTTCTCCCTTCCCCGCGCGACTACTATAACCTGGGTCTGCAGCTCCAAAACCCTCGCCTCCAGCTCCGCAACCCTCCCTCCCCGGGCAGCAGCCTGTCGATCGGCCTCCTCCTTCTCCCGCGAGAGTTCATGATGCAACCGAGCAGTTTCTTCTTTCTCCCGCACAAGCTCGGTGCTCAACCGACCGACCTTCTCTCTTTCCTCCACCAGCTTGGCTTCCGCCACGTCCACCCGCACACTCAGCTCCTCCACCCGCCTCTCCAACACTACAGCAGACTCCCCTCTGGGCTCCGCGGCATAAAGGCTATGAGCTAGCTGCCAAACGTAAACAAAGGAACATTGGCTCGTTTCACGCCAGGGAAAAGGAAGCACAGAAAACACTTACCCGAAGAGCTAGTTCCATGGGCTTCGTCCTACTCTCGCCCGGTTGTTCTGTCCCAGGGCCCTCACGATCAAGTCCCAAGGTTTCAATGGCAGATGCCACGAACCTACCAAAGCCAGGCCCGGAACTACGATCGGCCTCCGGTCCTTGACTCCTTCGGCCGCCCACTTCCACGGCCGGAGCTACTGCCCGCTCGATCGATCCAGCCGAGCTTGATGCCCCGGCATCAAACGTCCTCGCCCTCTTCGCCGGAGCTTCGCCGTGGCCGCTTCGACGATACCTGGTCGTCTCTACCGTTTCCCTCTCCCGCGAGGTCCGTACCGCCATCAGTCGCGCCACAGGTTCTGCACCTGGCAGGGCCACCGAGCGCACTTCCCGGATAACGAGTGGGGAGTTACTCTCACTGCCAGGCCGCCTGCCATAGTGAGAGTCCGGAAACACGAGCGGCACAGGCCTGTCATGCTCCCTGCACTTCTGGGTAACCGGATCAATATCGGTTTTCGCGGCCTCCTCCCCCATCTCCATCAACCTCGAGGCCACAAGCTCTTCGTCCGGTTCGACAGTCTCTTCGCTCCGAACGGCGAGCCGGGGGGCGTTAGCTACAAACCGATCAACCGAGCAGTCAGAATACAAGCAACCATGCAAAGACAAACAGTGCAAGATACCTTACCAGGTTTCCTCCCCATCCCGCATATCTCCAGCACATTCCACCAGATGAAATTATAGGAGCTCCGACTCAGGTGGTCCCAGCAAGTAAACAGCCGGTATATCCGTTGCTTCACCAAGTCGCCCAACCAATACGTTTGTTCCCGATCGATCGATTGATAAGCCCCGGGCACCTGATGGCCCCTCCAAGTACGCTGCCACCTGCCACCGGCCAGCACCATCGACCTCCTCCAGACATCTAAAACCGTCGACGGCAGATGAGTGATGGCAGGACCGAAGTCCCGCGCGGTAAAATTCACACAACCGCTGCACTGGGCCTTTCTGCAGTAGGAAATCTTGTACAGCGCCCGAAATTCATTAACCGTTGGTCAGTCCATATAGCTCAAACTGAACAGACACCCGTGACCAAGCAGCTGCCTCCACTGGTTGCTCGGAAGCTGGGCCGGGGAAAGCTTTATCGAGCTCAGCATGTACTGGATAAATGACGGCAGCGGCAGCGATAGTCCGTGTCGAAACTGATCGTCGAAAACGGAAACCCAACCCGGTTCAGGATTACAGGCTAGTTCCCCGGGATGCAGGCCTCGAAGCTTAATGGAGTTGTCGATATCCCACTTCGCCCGAAACTCCCGGATCTCTCTATCATTCATGCTTCTGATTGGCTCATCACAGAAAATCACCCTATCACCATCCAGCAGCTCATGCCGCATAAGCCCGCGGTTTGCACCGGCAGAATACGCAGATCTCCCAGACGCCATAAAGCCTAAACAAAAGATTTCACCTCTGAAGCACAGCCAAACAACAGGCAAAAAGTAGCAAGATACGGCGGGAGGAAAACAGAGGGGATGATAAATAGGGCAACAAGAAAAGTGAGGCAACCCCAACCGTGGATCCCCTCCATCTCAGACCGCCCCCTGCCAACACGTGTCCCAGCATCAATAAGGGATCCCATACTATCATAACTGATGGGACTGATGGGCTCTCCCCTTTATTGCATGTCCGCCACCTGTCCCACTTGCAAGCGACAGTTGGGGGAGATAGGAGGGCACAACGAGGCGTCCATTCCCAGAAAGGCAACCTCGAACCAACTGGCTCCGCAGCCTCTCACCGGTTATGGTTTTTTTTTCAACCGCTTCCAGAGCATCGCCCCAGGTATGAGCCATCTGCCCGGCACCATGGCAGTTCGCGGTTATGATCATTCAACCGGCTGCATGGCTTCTTCGCTGCATGTCTTGAAGACCTCTCACCGGGTATGATCATTCAACCGGCTGCACGCCATTTCACTGGGGGACTCGTCTCGATATGGCAGAACGCCCGGTTGAGCTCCGCCAGGAACCATGGCACTCCACCGAACATGTGACATTCAACCAACTTCGGTTGTCACTTTCCTTCGCCTATGGGCAGGAACGAGCCAGCAACAACTTGAGGCTTCTAAACGCATGGGCTTTATAAACCCGGGCGAGCTTACATCTAACCCATGTACTCTTGTCCAGCAGGATAAAAACCCTGCATCACACTGAACTGTGATACATTTGGGGATACATGGCGAGACTCGTTATCTCAACGCCACTCCACCGGGCAGATTGTTTCTCTAACACAGAACAAGTCTCCCCGCAGGCTAACAAACCTGCACATTACCTCAACGCTTAATCAACAAAAGCTGAGAAGAACTAGCAAGCGTTAACGCATGGTTGCTTATGTTCTGACCGCTCGACTTATCGGTTTGCAGCTAACGCCCCCCGGCTGACGCTTAAAGTTGAGGATACTATCGAACCGGATGAAGAGCTTGTAGTCTTGAGATTAGCGGAGACGGGGGAGGCGGCCGCGAAGACCATTATTGATACGGCTACCCAGAGACGCAGGGATCATGACAAGCCAGTGCCGCTTGTGTTTCCGGACGCTTACTATGGAAGGCTACCGGGCGGTGGGAATAACTCTCCGCTCTTTATTCGGGAAGGGCGGTCTGCGGGACCATCTGGTCCAGGACCTGTGGCGCGACCGATGGCTGTTCGGACCTCGCGGGAGAGAGAAACGGCAGAAGTGTTCGGGCACCGTCGAAGCGGCCATGGTGAAGCTCCGGTAAAGAGGGCGAGGACCTTTGATGCTGGGGCGTCAAGTTCGGCTGGGCCAATCGAGCGGGCGGTGGCTCCGGTCGTGGAGGTGGTTGGTCGAAGGACTCAGGTGCCGGAAGCCAGTCGCAGCTCCGGTGATGGAATTGGTAGGTTCGTGGTTGCTACGATTGAAACCTTGGGGCTTGACCGGGGGGACCCTGGGACTGGACGATCGGGCGAGAGCAGGGCGAAGCCCGTGGAACTAGCTGTTCAGGTAAGTGTTTTTGTGCTTCCTTCTCTTGGAGTGACACGAGCTAATGCTCCTTTGTTTACCTCTGGCAGCTGGTTCATAGCCTTTATGCCGCGAAGCCCGGAGGGGAGGCTGCTGCGAGTTTGGAGAGGCGGGTGGAGGAGCTGAGCGTGCGGGTGGACGTGGCGGAAGCCAAGCTTGCGGAGGAAAGAGAGGAGGTTGGTCGGTCGGTTGCACCATGAACTCCTACAGGAGCAGGAAGAGACCGATTGGCAGGCTGCTGCTCGGGAAGGGAAGGTCGCGGAGCTGGAGGCGAGGGTTTTGGAGCTGCAGACCCAGGCTGTTGCTCGGGAAGGGAGAATCGCGGAGCTGGAGGCAAAGGTTTTGGAACTCCAGAGTCAGGTTACAGTAGTCGCCCAAGGAAGGGAGAAGCTCATGGAATCCCAGCTTGCTGAAGTGGCCGATAAGGCTGTCGACGACTTCCGGGAGTCGGTGGAGCTTGAAGAGATGCTGGACGCGGCCCGGAAGAAGGGTATTAGTGACGCTTATCTGGAGTGGAGGGAGAAAGAATGGCTTGATGCCGAGCAGATGGAGGCTGATATAGCCTTAACTGAGATGGTGGAGCAGGAGCAAGCTCTAAAAAGTGGCGGGCCGGGGATTGGGGGCTCCGGGGGCGGTAGCTAGTTGTTTACCTTGTACATGCAATCTTGTAACTGCTGTAGTTTATTTGTTAATGCCGTAATTGCGTATTGCAATATTGATGCTAAATACACTGTTGTCGCTCTGTGACCGCTATTACTTAGGGTAGAACCGTAGGTGCTGGATATTCCACGGCCGGGTGGAATAGATGCCCTCGGTGTCTATAATGTGGAATGTTGCCGGTCCCACGGCCGCGGTGATCTGGTAGGGCCCTTCCCATGTTGGTTTTAGGGCCAATGGTTTTTTCTGGACCTTCTCCATGACCCAGTCCCCGACCTGGAGCTTTCTCTCCCGGACCCTTCTGTCATAGCACCGGGCGATCCGCTGCTTGTAGGTTTGGTTGCGCATATGCGCCTGGTCGCGGCGCTCTTCAATAAGGTCCAGGTTGAGCAATAGCCCCTCGGCGTTTGTTTCGGTGTCGTAATTCTCGACCCTGCCGCTGGGTATACCAGTTTCTACAGGGAGTACTGCCTCGCTCCCGAATGCCATGCAGAACGGGGTCTCTCCTGTTGCCTGCTGCTGTTGTCCGGATGGCCCATAGCACCGCGGGGAGTTCTTCGGCCCAACATCCCTTCTTGGCATCCAGCTTCTTTTTGAGAAGGGTCTTGATAATCTTATTGACCGCTTCTACTTGGCCGTTGGTCTGTGGGTGTGCCACTGAGGCGAACAACATCCGGGTCCCCATAGAGGCTGTGTACTGGATAAGATCAGCATTATTGAACTGTGTCCCATTATCCGTGACAATAGTCTGCGGTACCCCGAACCTGCAGTAGATGTTCTTCCATAGGAACTTTTTAACCCGTTCCTCAGTGATCTTTATCATGGGTTCTGCTTCGACCCACTTAGTCTGATAGTCTACTGCCACGATGGCATACTTGTATTGTCCTACAGCTGTTGGGAAAGGGCCGATGATGTCCAATCCCCATTGTGCGAATGGCCATGGTGCCAACAGGATTGATAATGCGATTGCTGGGGCATGAGGTGCAGAGGCGTACGTGTGGCACTTGTGGCAGCCGCCTGATATTTTTCTTGACATTGCTGCCATGTCTGGCCAGAAATACCCCGCTCGGAGCGATTTGTGGGATAATGATCTTGCGCCGGAGTGATTACCGCATACCCCCTCGTGGATCTCTCGCATGATAGCCTCTCCTGCCTCTTTTGTCACACACCTCAGCTGGGGGAAGCTGTGCCCCCTTCGGTATAACTGGCCGTTGAGGAGACCGTACCGTGCACACCGGAGGTGTAGCCTTCTGGCCTCTACCGCATCCTGGGGGCTGGTTTTGTCAGTCAAGTACCTGACTATTGGGTCCATCCAGCTTGGTGGCGCTTCTTCTATCGCAAATATCTCGGAGATGGTTTTGCTTATGCTCGGCTTCTGGAGAGTTTCAATTTTTGCCTTCCGGTACTCTGGAGGGTAGTTTCCGGTTGCCAGCCTTGCGAGGGCATCTGCATGTCTATTTTCCTCTCGGGGAATGTGCTGGATCGTGGCACCCTCGAACGGCTCAATCAGGGTTTTGGCCAAAGCCTGGTAAGAGGACAGCTGGGGGTCCTTGACTTCAAATACCCCGTTCATTTGGTTCACCACTAGGCTAGAGTCGCTGTATATCTCCATGGACGAGATTCCCAACTCCTTGGCCAGTTGCAAACCGGCTATGAGGGCCTCATACTCGGCAGCGTTGTTGGAGGTGCTAAAAAGGAACCGTAAGGCGTACTCGTATGACTGGCCATCGGGCGAGGTTATCATGACCCCGGCTCCGCTCCGCTTGGTCGTTACGGAGCCGTCCACGTAAAGTTTCCAGCCGGTGGGGAGGCCTGGTTCGGTCTTTATGGTTCGCACGGCGTCGGTGTCCTCGCACCGGGCGGGGTGCGCTTCTACCGGCATTGGGGTGAGCTCACATATGAAGTCCGCAGCTGCCTGTCCCTTGATGGCCGTTCGCGGGGCGTAAGTGATGTCGAATTCTCCCAGTTCAACTGCCCACCGTACGAACCTACCGCTGGTCTCTGGTTTTTGTAGGATCTGTCGCAGAGGGTGATTGGTATATAAGGTGATGGAATGAGTCTGGAAATAATGCCGGAGCTTCCTGGCACTAACAATCAGGGCCAGAGCCAATCTCTCTATGTCGGGGTACCGGCCCTCTGCTCCAGTGAGTCCCTTTCCCGCGTAGTATACCGGGAGTTCGCGCGTGTCTTCCTTCCTAATGAGAGCCGCGGAAACGGCCGTTGCGGATGCAGCTATGTAGAGGTATAACATTTCGCCCGGCACTGGTTTGGATAGGAGAGGCACTGCCGACAGATATGCCTTGATAGACTGGAATGCCGCTTCATGATCCGCTGCCCAGTGGATTTTCCTGGTCTGTTGTGCCTTGAGTAGCTTGAAGAACGGGGTGCATTTGTCGGTTAGGCGGGAGATGAATCTGGCAAGGGCGGCTAACCGGCCGGTCAACATCTAGACCTGGTTTCTCTCCCCTGGCGTTTCCATATCTAAAATTGCCTGGACCTTCAGCGGGTTGGCTTCTATCCCTCGCTGGCTGATGATGTGGCCTAGGAATAGGCCCTCTGAAATTCCGAAAATACACTTCTTTGGGTTTAAGCGCATTCCGAATTTGAGCATCTTGCCGATGACTACGGCCAAATCCCGGACGTGGGCCCCTGCAGTCAAGCTCTTGACCAGCATGTCATCAACGTAAACCTCTACGGTTCTACCCATTTCTTGCTCCAGCATTCGGTTCACCGTTCGCTGGTAGGTGGCCCCGGCATTCTTTAGACCGTACGGCATCCTCTTATAACAGTAGGTACCTCGGTCGGTTCTGAATGACGTGTGCTCCTCATCATCCGGGTGCATCCTAATCTGATTGTACCCGGCGTAAGCGTCCATGAAGCTGAGCATCTTAAAACCGGACGTGGAATCTATAAGTTGGTCAATCCGGGGAGCGGGAAGCTGTCCTTTGGACACGCCCGGTTCAGGTTAGTGAAGTCCACGGACATACGCCACTGGCCGGTTCCCTTCTTCGGCACCATGACCACGTTAGCGAGCCATCGAGGGTACTGGACTTCCCGGATGAAACCTATACCCTTCAATTTCTGTATCTCCTCTCTGATTGCCTCATACTTTGCCGGACTGAAGGACCTCCTCTTCTGCCTTACCGAGGGAACGTTGGGTAATAAATTTAGCTCATGTACGGCTATCTCCGGGGATATGCCTGGCATTACGTTGTATGCGTCTCGGAACATTACGTTGACTGAGGCTCCGGTATCGATCAGCATACGACTGGTTATCCAGTGGTCTATTTGGACCGTAATGAGGAAGGGGTCGTTGTGCGGTTGGATCAAATCCTCCGGCTCTTCCTCCTCGTAAAAGGTGATCGATTTCCATCCGGTTTTAGCGGCTTGGCCGCTTCTTTCGCCGAAGGCGTACACCTCCTTCCCTCGGATCGATCTTACGCACCGCTTCTTTGAGCTCCAGGTAAGCCGATCTATACGGTCCCCGCCGTGTATCATGTTAATGCTCCCGTGTACCTCGATCCCCCCGGGAGTGCGGGTGCTTATAGTTCCCACCTGCCGAGGTCGCGGTCGCTCGTTGTTGGGGTCCTTTGGACGGGCCTGGTCGCTCACGACCGCTATCTGGGGTTTTCGGTCATCGGTCCGAAGGGCTAGATCTTTGGGTTTTCCTGCTGGCGAAATAGCTAAGTCCCGCGGTGGTCGCTCTGCTGGCGTAGCTGCCAGAGGCTGCGCCGAGCGCACAAATGGCAGCCTTCTCCTGTGCCGGGAACCGTCGCCATCGCTTCGTCGGGGTTGCCACTCCTCCCGCATCTCTGCTTTCCTGGTGGCTGTAGGCGCTCGGCTGCGATCTAGCCACCCGGTTTTGCCTCCATGGGATGGTGGTAGGTCGTCCGCTATTCGCTTGGGCGCCTTGTCCCCATATGTCTCATGCTCTGCCTGAGCGTGCCTGACGGCCACAGTCATCAGCTCGTCGTACCCCAGCGGCTCCTGTACTAGTAAGTCGTACGAAAGTTCCCCGGGTCTTAAACCCTGCTTGAAGGCCATCCCTGCGATCTGCTTGTCCAGGTTCCTGACCCCGGCCATGGCAATTTGCCACCGGTTAACGAAGGCGCGTAGCGGCTCTTTGTCAGTTTGCATGCAGTCAAAAAAGATTGTGGATGCCTGGGCTGTCCTGGCTCTGAGAACGAACCGGCCGATGAACTTATCCGCCAACCGCTCGAAGGTTTCGACTGAATTCACTGGTAGCTCGTAGAACCAATTCAACACCTCTCCCGAGAGCATTTCTTGGAATACGTTGCAGCACATGGCGTCCGAGTAGCCCCTCGCCCCCGCTTGTGACTTGAAACTGTCCAGGTGCTGGTACGGGCAGCCCGCTCCTGAATAGGTCAACTTTAGAGGCCTTTGGCTTCCAGATCTTCCCGATTCCCTAATTCGGCGCGGGAAAGGTCTAATACGCTCGTTGAACCGCGCGCCACCCTGCGGTCGCCCCGCCATCCTCTCGCTGGTCTCCATGCGGCCCTTTATGTCCGTCACCGAGGCGGAGAGCGCCTCGAGTGTCCGAGCGGTAGAGCTTTCCTGTTCGGTTGACGCCTGGCCCGTGCGGTACGGGGGCTCGGCCGGGCCGGCGTTTTTTAGAGCTTCCGAAAAGAGTGGCGTGGCCATATGCACGGTCTTTCTTCTTCCTGTGGCCTGCCCTACCTCAAGATGCGGGAATTCGCTAGCCTTGCCTGCTGACCGCGGTGCTGTTTGAGGAGTGCCCTGCTGACCCTCTCGCTCCAGGGCCGCCAATAGAGCAATGTTTACTGCCTTCAATTCTTGGCATCGGGCCTCCGCTCTTAGTCGATCTTGATCGCCCTCTTCTCGCAAGCGCCCGACCTTTGCCTTCATCTTTTTCATTTCTTCCGGACCCTTCTGGTCGGTGTTTTCTGGTTCCCGGCGATCATGAGCTACGTCTCGGATTGAAGAAAGGGCGAACCTCGCACCGACCTCAGCCTTTATGTTACGGGCCGGGTTGGGGAACTGAATTCGCGCTTTCGGTTTTTCCGTGCTGGCTTTTATCTTCCTTCCTTCCATAGCTTCCGGACTGAAGGATGTAGCTACCTCTCCAAAGGATCAATAGAGCAACATAACTTTTCGTACGAATTCCCACAGACGGCGCCAATTGTTTCTGCCTAAACCCGGGGGTCTAGTAGATACTTGATAAATCCAACTCGATCTCCTGCAATCCTGCTCACTAAGGGGAATACCGGGCGGGCCGGTCTTCTCCTCTCCGATGCCTAAGTTAGTATAGTTGGAATATATATAACCAAGGCACGTATGTAAGCAGGGAGAGAGATAAGTTACCTAATAAAGAGGGTAGCTGGGGCCCATATATAGGTGGTTGGGGGTGAGGGCTGGCTTCACCCTTCGATGAGGGACTGGCTCCCTTCTGTTTGTAACTTCTGATGCCCTCTTTGGCAGGCTGGCGCCCCCGACCCCAGGGTTCCTGGAGGCAGGATAGAGTGCTGGAGCCCGAGGCCGGGTGCTGGTGATCCGGTCCCGAGCCTTGGGCCGAGTGCTGGGGCACTTGCTGCGGGTCTGTGGGCCTGCTGTAGCCTCTCTGCGGCTACTGTCAACAACTTCTGTGAACACTAGTACATCATGGTATGAGGACGACCCGTTCGTTTTAGCCACATGGGTGAAACAAGTGTTTTATCTTGATGATCTCGCCAAGGGTGACCCGTGGAAAGTAGTCAACACTATCCACCATCGCAACATTTACCGGGTGTCTACACTTTGAGTGGCTGACGAGAACGAGGAAGGGGGCACCGCGTATCAAGAGCCCAACTCAAACGGTATTCCTGACTCCTCTTTTATTCGCCTAGACATGCCGGTGCGAATTCGACGTGAAGAGCCACTGCTTGTTGATGTTGATCCAAATGAAGAAACTAACGAGGACTCTAGTGGTGAGGAACGACATAGATTACCCCTATCGAGCAATTCAGAAACCGAAGAAGACTCATCCGATGATTCCGATTACAATCCGACGGATTAAGTAATTTAGATGATGTAATCCTTTCATTTGTAATCCACTCTTTTCTAATGAACAGGCGTGCGGATGAGCCTCCCAGCATAGGCTGGGTTCCAAACCCCTTAAAAAAAAATTTGAAATATGTTGACTGTTGGGTTTCTGTTTTTTTTTTATGTTCAATTTTGGTTATATATGAACAGGACATAGGAATACGAGAGGTGTAACACCACTGATTTTTTTATTTTTTTCAAAGAATAGCTGACGAAAAATGCATTCTTTCATCGGCTATACTAATTATAGCCGACGAAAAATGCGTGATTTCGTCGGCCAAAACTATATTGAAAAATACATATTTTATTTTAGACAGAAAACGACAAAAGAATAGCCGACGAGTACTATGTTTGATTTCGTCGGCTATGATTAAAAAAAAAAACAAAAAAATACCACCTTCCATTTTCTATCACTATAGACAAACCATTTCTTCATCCTTCAAATGCAAATATGTCGTCAAATAAGATATGACCGAAATAATGAAATACGTCTACGGTTGAAAAATGACAAGATTCCGACAAAATCTGTGTGCCGAATGTTGCGGTTAACTGTGTTTTACTTCTGTTTTCCTATGGGTAGCCTGACGTTCGGTAAATATTTTGAGGAAAATTTTTATACGATTAGTTGCGTCTCATCGATTTGAAACTATTATCTGTTGAAGGTCAGGCAAAAAAACGTCATTTAGACAAGCCAATTACCATTTCTAAGCGTTTAAAGGGTTGACTCACCCGGTTGACCGTCCCGATCGAGCCTTTAACGTTGTCAGATGTAGTTGGATTTTTTTTCATACATGTATTTAATCTTAACGGTGATATCTGACGGTTGGAATAGATTTTCCAAACTTTTACATTCAAAATCGGAACATATGCACTAATGTTCCTTAATTTGTTTACTAAGTGTTTAAGTGAATGTATAGTTTCAAATAGTTACTATACGTACACTCTTCAAATGCAAATATGTCGTCAAATAAGATATGACCGAAATAATGAAATACGTCTACAGTTAAAAAATTGACAAGATTCCGACAAAATCTGTGTGCCGAATGTTGCGGTTAACTGTTTTTTACTTCCGTTTTCCTATGGGTAGCCTGACGTTTGGTAAATATTTTGAAGAAAATTTTTAAACGATTAGTTGCGTCTCATCGATTTGAAACTATTATCTGTTGAAGGTCAGGCCAAAAACCGTCGTCTAACTAGACTAATTTCTGTTTTAAAGCATTTAGAGGTTTGACTTAGTGGTTTGACCAACAGTTTAGCCGACGAAAATTATATGTCGTCGGCTAAACTCTTGCGATCCACTTATTGTCCGCCTTTGGATGGCTCAGATCCAACGGCTGCTGATTTTCCAAAGTATAGCCGACGAAATATTTGAATTCATCGGCTAAACTCTTGCGATCCGCGTCTTTTCATTGTCCGCCGTTGGATGGCTCAGATCAGACGGCTGCTGATCTTCTAAAGTATAGCCGACAACATTCAAAGTATAGCCGACGATGTTAAAGTTTTCGTCGGCTATAGTGAAGAATAGCCGACGAAATCTTTTTTAATCGTCGGCTATTCTTTCGGGTATAAATCAGAAACTGTCGAACTCTAGCCGACTTTTTCCTCTCTTCCTCCTCCTCCTCCTGCTGCTGCTCCAATCTGCCGCAAAGATTTCGTTTCCGCCGCGCTGCTCCTCCTCCTCCTCCGATTCTCCTCCTTCCTCAAGCTATTCCGGTCGGCCTCCTCCTCCTCCTCCTTCCCCTCCGCCTTCCCCTCCTCGTCCGACCTCCTTCCCCTCCTCCTCCGGCCTCCTCCTCCGATCCGGTTAATTTTTTTTTTTTCAATTTAGTTTAATTTTATAAATTGTTATATATTTAATTTTAATTATATAAATTGTTATATATTTGTTAATAAATTTAATTTTAAAAAATTGTTATATATTTGTTATATATTTTATTTTAATTATATAAATTGTTATATAATAAATTGTTATATATTTGTTATATATTTAATTTTAATTATATAAATTGTTATATATTTGTTATATATTTGTTAATAAATTTAATTGTTGTTCAAGGAAGGTTAATTCCGTAACTTCCGTTGTGTGTCTTGACCTAATTAGACTAGAATAGTAGTTACCTTAGTAGATAGGGAATCCCTGATTACTTGGGATACTTGATGTAATGCCTATATAAAGGCCTCCTTATCTATCAATAATGTAACGTTTTGCATCCATATTGTTTCTCCTACAACACGTTATCAGCACGTAGTTTCTAACCCTGTGCTTGATAGCAAAAACCCTAGCTTTTTGCCGAAAAAAAATAAATTCAGCAACCTTAGCTTTTCTGCCGGCAACTGCTTGTCGGCAAAGAAGGCCCTCCCCAAAAATCACCCTCTGCCGGCAACTGCTTCGTCGGAATAAAGGAAGATTCCCAGGCCACCAGGTTCTACCGACAACTCCTTGTCGGCAAAGCTAAGAAGCCCCAGACACTTTTTTCCGACAACCAATTCGTCGGTAAAACATATACTATTGAACTCTGCCGACGACATCTTTGTCGGCAGAGACTGAAGAAATCTTGGGCACCCAGAAATCTACTCTGGGCACCCTTCGATGTTCGACGCCGTCCTCCTTCATCGCCTCGCCGCCGCGACGTAATCCCGAGACGAGGCCTGCTCGGTCGACGCCACAGCCCGGCGCCACTCCAATCCAGCGGCCCTCCTCGATGCTTCGACGAAGCCCTAGGGCGCTCCAACCAAGTCGTCGCAGCCTCTAACGTCGCAACCGATGCGACACGGCTGCCCAGCGCTGCCCTCCGATGCCCTCTGCCTCGCAGTTAGTTTAGCGCCTCGTTTCGGCGCCATTCAAGCCAAACCCGGATTTGCTCGACCCGATTCAGGCGACCCAACCCGGTTCGGCTCAACCCGGATCTTCTGATCCGACCCAGGGGCAAAACGGTAATTGTACTTACCTCAGTTAAAAGTTTTTACCCTACGGGTTAAAAACAGTTACTGCAGTAAATTCTTTTATTAGTTTTACTGCTCTATATATGGTGAATACTACTAACCATATGTTTTTCTTTTCCATGAAACTTATTGCACGACACATCGCGATGTAATTGCGAGGATTATTTCGTTGCACGTACATGGAAGAGCATCTTAATTTGCACAAGGATCAGAACCGAGTCCTTAAGCGCAATTTTTAAACGCAGTTCATTTGGCGAACTAGCATGTATGATTTAATAAAAGTTCCCGTTTTTTCGCAATTTCAATTATTTGAACTTGTGTATATGTCACTACTAACTATTGGGCCTTTAGGGACGGACCCATTGGGGACGGTCGGTCAATCCTTCCCCTATATGAGCCATTAGGGAGGAATGAAGAATTACGGTCGCAAAAATTTTACGGCAGTCTAAAATCAAGGATTTGGCTACCCTGTTCGTCCCGAAGAGGACTTTGCTCCTTCCGTCCGTCCCCACTACTCCATTTCTACTAATTGTAATCTATCTCTAATCTTATATGTATGTCTCGCAGAGAAAACACAGAGATATAAAAACATTTTGTCCGTCCCCAACTCTTCCTTTTGGTAAAATAACATTAATTGTAATACTTCCCTCCCCACTCTCCCATTTTGTCCGTCCCCATCCCCATCCCCATCTCCAACTCTTCCATTTTGTCCGTCCCCAACTCTCTCTTTTAGAAGGAAAAAAAAATTACCATAGAGATATTCCATCCTCATCCTTTTCCTCTTCCTCTTCCTTACGATTTTTTATTGCTGCCTATCTTACTCTCTAAAAATTCCCAGGACGGCTCCTCTCTTCCTTTTCCTCTTCACTTGAGTTCTTCCCCTCTTCATATGCCGTGCTCTCGTTTCAGCAAGAACAGAAAATACTAAATCTTAATGATAGGGAAGCAGCCCAACGACATCCAAGCAGATTTATGAAGCCATTTGATAAGTAAGTTCGTCTTACATTAAATTTCAATCTGATTAAAATACTGTATTTGCTTGATTAGTTGATTCACAATATGGAATATCGCTTCGATTAGAGAGTTTTCTAGTTTGTTTGATGATATATTAGAATGCCCATATGTTTCCTCTGCTGATTTTGCTCATATTTGTTAATCATTTGATGAAACAAGCTTCATCGTACTGTTGAACGAGTTCTTGGGTTGGTAAGTTGATAAAAATTTGGGAAGTTGATTATTAGGACTGCTATGGCATCCAGTTTAATGTTCAAATAGAGGTTTTTTTCTTCCTCTGTCAATTTCCGACAAAGTACTAATCTCAGAGCATGATTTTGACTCTTGGGTATATTAGGATTATAGAAAGTTGAGAATTAAATAAGTTTGATGATTGAAGGCTTTAAGTGCAGTTTGGTTTTACAGGCCTCCGCTGTTGGTATGGATAAAGAGTGGGTGTTTCTTGATCGTAGAAGTGATGAATTTATCACTGGATTGCGTGCATTTATTAACAACTCCTTGTTAGTTGCTAGTTTCGAGGGTAAGATCAAGTGTCCTTGTCCAGAATGCTATAATTGTGGGTGGACATCACCGGAAGAGGTGGAAATTCATCTTAAAGTGGCTGGCATGTGGCCAGACTATGTTAATGCACGCTGGAAGTGGCATGGCGAAGTATTGCCAAGGACTAACATAGGACAACCTCCTGTAGGGGCTGCTGATACAGCTGCTATGCTCCATGATGCCTTTGGTATGCATGGTCCTAGTAATGATGACAGTAATGAAGAGGAAAATGCACCTCCTCAGAACCTCACAGTTGATGCTGAAAAATTCTTCCGTATGATTGAAGAGGGTAAAAGTGAATTATATCCAGGATGTGGGAAATCAAAACTTGATTTCATGTTGCAGTTGTATCAGCTCAAAACTATAAATTCTTGGACTGATGTGTCTTTCACAGGTTAGTGCTCTGAATTGTTATTTTGTTTGAACTTACTCTTTAGTGCTTTATAAACTCTATAGCTAATATGTATAAGCTTTATTTTTTTTTTGTTTATTTTTTTTATGTAACACCCTAGATTAATAGAGATTAATCATAGTTAAGGTGTTATGATTACATAAATCCACATCCACGACATCTATGGTAATCCGAGAGAGAGACTCCCCTCTCCGATTTTAAGTTCTGTCTTTGTTATCTTTTTCTTTGTTGATTATGTTATGTGGTAAGAGATTACTACACCAATGACTTTTCTCAGTATTTTTGAGATATGTCTTAAGGCTTTTTCTTTGGTTTTATTTCTTTGTTGATTATGTATTAACTTATACCGTGTGTATGAGTGAGCATCATAAATCTTATATGGAAAAGTGAAGCATTAATTGAATTAGCTGCATCTACAACTATCAAACTTTCCTATACTCACAGTTATGGGCTCAATGAACATGTCATACCCTGGTTTGTTTATATGAGGCTAAGATTTATCTAATGTCCCCCCACTCTTCCATCCTATAGTATTATTCTCTACTAGTACAACTTATAGTTTTTGTTATTTTAATTTAATATTTACTGTTTCCAGGGTTGTTGGACATGTTAAGATTATGGTTTCCAGAAGCAAACCTTCCTGCTAATTTCTACCAAATAAGAAAGCTCGTATCTGATTTAGCGTTGCCTTGTGAAAATATAGATGTATGCCCCAAGGACTGTATGCTGTTTTTTTAAAAAAGATGCTAAACTTGAAAAGTGCAGAATATGTGGAGCAAGTCGGTACAAGTCCAAGACCAGGTCTGGATATAGAGTTCCTCATAAGGTATTACGTTACTTTCCATTGGGACCTCGGCTTCAACGTCTATACTGCTGCTGGGATAAGTTCAATGGAGTCCTTGGATTTTGGCCGTCTCCTCAATTTTCTAAAGAAGCCGGACAATGCTCAAGCAAACTGTCAGTCAGATGATCAAATGGCCAATGATAGAAGCTCGACTTGTTAGGTAAATGTTAGATCTTAGAACCTTATGGCTTTTGGATATATTAACAAGTTAGCAGCTTGTTTTTTTTTTGCAAATATGTATAGGACTTAGATTACCATGTTGAAGTCTAACGTAGTTAGGTTGGATGTTTTGCTGAAAACAAATTTCATTCTATCTAATCAATGTGGGTTAGAATGAAATTTGCTTTTGCTATATGAAAGTTGTGATGATAGCCTTGAAGATGTAGGTTGTTTTTTTTTTATGTATGGAACATTTAAAGTTTGCTACAACTCCTAGCATTCTCTGTATGTATATATATGATGATGGGTTAGCTTGAAAACTTGGAATGTGTTGGTTTTTCTTTTGATTTATTGTTTCTGTAGTTGTCCCAACAATTAGTTCAATCTGTATGTGTACATTTGACAACATATTTATTTATTTTTACTGTTTTGGAATAGATTTATCTTATTTTAATTTATCTCAGACTTTAAAGGGTGAATTTGATGTTTGTAAAAATTATCATGTAACAATTTTATTACCATATAACATCTACAGTGGGGACTAATTTCTTTAAAACCAAAATGGTATTTTATTAAAATTCCCCTTTTTTTTTTTTTCATTTGCTACTTTCCATTGGGGACGGACTAGGTTTATTACATTGGAGATTCAGTATGGGGACGGATGGGATGAGGGTTTATTAGGTTGAAGATTCTTTATGGGGACGGATGGATGAGGTTTTATTATATTGGAGATTCAATATGGGGACGGATGATGGATGATATTGAGACCAACAGTTTGTAAGGCAAGAGTGGTAAGGTGGGAAGGACAGAAAATTCCCTCCCCAAAATGCAACATTTCAAAATGGAGAGGGAACTAGTGGGAACAGACAGTTTTTTCCTCCCCAACCATCAATAGGGAGAGCTTCCGTCCCCTATAGTGTCAGTAGGGAGGATTTATCATCCTTCCCTAAAGCCCTAATAGTTGGTAGTGTGTGTTGGAACTTGTGTGTTTTTCAGGACGATACAAAGGGGCCCCACCCACCCCTGCGTATCACAGTATTTATGGGGTAACTGTGATGTTACCGTCCAAAGTTGTGCTTGTGGCTGTGATGTCACTGTGAACCACAACTCTTCGTGAATATTTAATCACGATTCCGACATAATATTGTCGATGCTTGTGACGATCCTAAGGGAGTCACAAAGGGGACAAACTCATGATGTGTGACGGAAATTGTCACTGTAACATCGATATGTGACGGAAATTGTCACAACAAATTGAATTGAGTAACCAGAATCTTGGTCTCGACCATTCAATTCCTTCCCTCTTGTTCTTTTGATACAAAGAAACAATTGACCATACAATGCGCCTAGAAAATGGCCATTGAAAATAAGAGAGAATCATGTCATTGATATGGTTCTATCGGTTCAATAATTGCAAATAATGCAATCATATGGTCAATGTATACAAGAGATACATGGAAGATGATGCGAGTATATCCTCATGATTACGGATTTCAAAAGCAAAAGATAATTTGCGATAAATATGAAGCATATGACTTCAATTTCATAGTCAAAGTGACTACAAATCCGTTGATTTTGTGCAGGCATAGACCTCACAGGTGTGACTAATGCTACTTAGTCGATACACTCTTTATGGTCAAGATCTCGATATAACCGTTGGCATTTTGATGCATATATGGTTCGATTCACTAAAAAACTATATGTGAATGCAATGAATCGCATTACACATTTACATGGCATGTTGATTGAGTTCACCAACCTAATTGGTGATGTTAACTCGAAAAATCACAAAAGACAAAATGAGTGACTCGCGAGAAACGGCGATCCGCTAACTTGGCCGCGATCCGCCAACTTCGCGATCCGCCAACTTAGCCGCGATCCGCCAGGCCTCGCTCGCCATGGCCACTCGCCAACTTGGCCGCGATCCGCCAGGCCTCGCTCGCCATGGCCACTCGCCAGCTTGGCTGCGATTCGCCCGGCCTCGCTCGCCATGGCCACTCGCCAGCTTGGCTGCGATTCGCCAGGCCTCACTCGTCAAGAAACAAATAGACATGCTTGCGTACATGAGCGGATGCATGCGCATTGCCCGGCCTCGGCCTCGGCACTATTGCGCCCACCAAAGCCCGCCTTGCCTAGCCTCGGTTTCGGCCTTGGCTTGGCTTGCGCGCTGCTTGGATCACAGCTCCGCCACAACCACATGTTGCCGCCCCCTCGGTCTCCGGACCTTGGCACGCACACGGCCCGCCTAGCAGCGCCCCGGCCTCGGCCTCGGCCTCGGCCTGAACACGGCCCGGCCAGCAGCCATCTCGGCCTTATAAGCCCATGCACTCACCCCGACACGTCTTGGCTTCGGCCTCGACATGACTTTGGCTCTTTAGCATGGCATCGGCCTCGTCAGGTCCTTGTTTTATGCCTCGGTAAGCCTTAGCTTCGGCCTAGGCTATCCATCGGCAACTCGCATGACCTCGACTCCAACATCAAGCCTCGGCCCCATAAGCCTTTGCTTTTGCCTCGACACGCCTTGGTTTCGGCCTTGGCATGCCTTGACATTTGCTCGGCCTCGGCCCGCCCGTGCACCACCTCGGCTTCGGCCTTGGCTAGCCTAGCACGCGCCTATGCTTGACCCTGGCCCTTCCTTGCCTTGCTTCGGCTTGGCTCCCACTCTAGCTTGGCTTCGGCCTCGGATAGCTAGCTCATGGCCTCGGTCTTGGATACTTGGTTTAGACATTTATGTCTCTATAGTATCGATGTTGGCTCATTCTAGTTGTTTTCCGGCTCTATTTTTGAGCGTTAACGGATGTGTCTAGTACGCCTTTAAGCATGCCTATGTTTTATCTTGTGATACTACACGCCATGTTGCACACTCTATAGGAATTGAGTATATATTCCAGTTTATATGTCTTGGCATAAAACCCTTGTCTCTACACTTTTATGAATGTATCATAGAGACATTGAGTGTGTAGCTAATCTTCATCGAACCTTGATCACCACTTAAAGATATTGATGCCAACGTTTATCACCTTGAAACTCATTGTGAAAATTGAATTGATTTCTTATGTATCGCTTCTAATGAATGCGCACAACTTATGAGTCAATATTGTGAATGTATTTCACGTATACTATGATTTGGATTCTTTGAATCGGCGACTCATGTAGACTCTTCCATACATAGTCCAGAATTTTGGACATGTTTTGATGATCCATATATGCAAGAATGCTATGGACATCGTTTTTTTGAGCAAAGAAGCTAATGGGATCAAAGATTACCAAAAGAATTTGGTAGCGTCATGAGCAATACTCAAGGCTCAAGGATGACATTAACGTCACCCAAGTCTTCCTCCAAGTCAATGGAAGCACCATCTATGCATTTAAACGTGCATATGATCCCCCTTATGATCCTTCATTAGCTATGTTCAACATATGGAAGCTTAATCTTTAGCAAAGTTTTGGATTTACGCCCTCCTACGCTAAAGGCAATGATACATAAGATGATGGCTTTGATGCCTTCTCATAGTCCAACTTGAGTCACAATGATACTATGGTGATATACCTCATGGTTAAACTCAAGCCATAACACTTAGATGTTATGAAGCACCTTCACAATGATTGAAAAGTAGCAAAAACCTAAAATTTCTGGTTTTTTAACTCGCGGACTCGTCATTGTGAGGACCGGTTTACCTACTTCTAGGCCGGTTCTTGAGGTGAAATTTGGTCCACCGATTCCTAACATCCATGGCTACCTGCTCATAAAATTTCAGAACCATTGGACACCTGGAAGGTGTTGAACCACTTGACACAAACGTTCACTGACCTCCGGCGACTATTCCGACCGGTTCGATATGTTTTCGACCGGTTCCGGCAATGAGGCTGGCGGCGATGGAATCCTAACACACGTGCCTACCTACTATTAAAATTTGGTGGCATTTGGTATTCCAGAACATAGTGAAACGTTTCAGGAAGCATACATGCATGTTACATTTTGTAACGGAATGCATCTTGTTAACGTATAAGTGTTAACGATCAATACCCTCTACCGTCCACATAATTTATGTGTCATATTGTGCTACCACAAGTGCTCAATGATGGGTTATTTGATTATGAATAACGTCTTTGAATAAGACGTCAGCTTCCACCTATAGTCCGCTATATAAAAACCTTAACAGGCGATCTCGTTTATGTCACTTTTTGATGAGCCAGTCTCCCCGTAGTTAGGGGGAGAGAAGAACAAGTTTGTTCAAGTAGAACGACTTGGCATTGTCGTGGTTTGTCCCCACTGTGTCTCATCATGTTCCCAAAGTCCCATAAATCTAAGTGACGAGATTTGATATACATGCTGCAAAGAGCAAACTATTGGTCTTTCAAGGAAAAGATCGGAATAGTCCTCTTGTATCAAACATGCTTGTAAGGATTGATGTCCAAATCAACGGACATATTGTCATTCATAAATGGTGACATGGTGACTCCACAAAAGTGGTAGATGGTGTCACTAGGCCGTGACTCTCACAAGAAGTGTAGAGAGGGCACTTTGTTCGATATACACTCGCCGAATGCGAGTATGGCACAACTTGATCCTTGGATCAATGACAACTCATTCGTCTCATGGATTTTCTGGATTAAGGTCATCATTGGGGGACGCCTCAATGAGAAGCCAATCCATATAGAGATCTCTACAAATGCGAATTACACTAGTGTACATGAGTACGTGGTCTATGAGTTAGATATCGAATACACTCACTTCGTTGAAGCAAATACCAACGTTGTGAATTGGCCTACACGGAAAGATATGCGATCCAGTTTATACAAAGAGATAGGTCCTTGGTCAGGTGATGCCGACACCGCAAGTGTAAACCCTATCGATAATCTTTGATTGAAAGCGTAGTGAGAAAAAGAGCATAAACTCACCTTATGGCGCAAGGTCTCTCACAAATTCCCTGGAATCGACTACGATGACATATGCTCTCGTAATGGAGTCATATTGCACTCCACTACCTTGTCAGTTAGGTAGTTCCGAAAAACTGAACATGCAGCTTGTGTCATCTCTATTGGAACTAAGTGAAGAGATATACGTAAACATCCTAAACGGATTAGTTTTCACCCAAGTCAAGTAAGCAAAAATCACGATTGAGTGACTACTTGATTGGAGATGGGATGAAAGAAATCATGCCTATTTGCGTGTAAACTTTGGATGAATTGTGATTGAAGTATCACTAATTCGACGTTAAGAATGAAATGATCTTGGGAATACTTGGTCTTGAATGTGAGAACCGTCAGTGATGAACTTGTTCATCTATCGGCTTATGGCAAACTAATGGACGTTAAACCAAAGCCTATATGTATCCCATGATTAGTCGATGTCTTGAGAAGACTCGTTTCGTCTATGTGACGAGAAGTCTTGGGAGATGAAACTCTCCATCTAAGTACCATGTGCGCAATCATGTACTTGTTATAATATGATAGACTCGACATCTCATTCGCTATAAACTTATAAAGCCAAGATAATGGCTAGACGCGCCCACGCAATGCCATGGTATATGGCGGTACTTTCTTTTAAGAGAGAAAGGTTTAGGCTCATTCGATCTCATCATGAAAGACACATCAATAGGCAATTCCAGATTCTGCCTAGTTCTGTACGTCAACTTCCCCGTGACCTACATGACAGCTCACTCATCAGAAAATAGTAAACTTAGTACCGTTGGAAAGCTCTATGTGTCTACTTTCCAGGGACACTAACCATTTGATCATAGCTATCATATTGAGTGAGTTATCGCTGTTTTAGCAAAGTAGGACGAATCTGTCCGGTAATTTGCAGATCAGTCACCTTCGACAGAGCTTTGTGATCACCTCAGAACGAACCACATTGTGTACTTTATACCACTGGAAAGATATGGGTGTCTAGTTTCCAGAACTTTTTACGGTTCGTTCATACCTACTGTATCGAAAGAGTTATGACTGTTTAAGTACACGAACGTCATGCTGCGCGTAAATCTGATTTTCAACGCGAACTCTAGTTTTGAGTTGCTAAGCTACCTTCTTCCTTAAGACCAAGTAAAGCTAAGTGTAGCTGGTCTAATACAAGGATAATGTGGCCATATTCAATGACTCGATCATTGGCCACACCTACTTTTGAAGCTTGTGAGGAGCGTTTGTATACGCCATTAATCTAAACTCCAAGATTGAGTTACCAATCAGGAGGAGTTGTCTTGTAGACATCAGGGGGAGTCTACCTCACATGTAATCTTCAATTGTAGTTGGTGCGTTGTGCTCTTTTCCCTTCGACCAAGCTTTTTATTTTTATCCAAGAGGTTTTGTTTTGCTTGGCAAGGTTTTAGCGAGGCAACATGTTATGCACGGTGTCACATTAGGTACGCGACACAAGGGAGAGTGTTCAAGGAAGGTTAATTCCGTAACTTCCGTTGTGTGTCTTGACCTAATTAGACTAGAATAGTAGTTACCTTAGTAGATAGGGAATCCCTGATTACTTGGGATACTTCATGTAATGCCTATATAAAGGCCTCCTTATCTATCAATAATGTAACGCTTTGCATCCATATTGTTTCTCCTACAACAATTGTTATATATTTGATATAATTTAGGTATAGAAATTGATATATATTTAATTTTAATTATATAAATTGTTATATATTTGTTATATATTTAATTTTAATTATATAAATTGTTATATATTTTTGTTAATATATAAATGGTTATTTTTATTTATATATATGTTAATAATGAAATATAGTTATATTTGTATATAAATAGTTATATTTAGGTTAATGGTTAGTATTATTTAAAATTAGTATAAATTTAAATATTAATTTGTTAGTATGTTTTGAAATATGTTAGTATTATTGGTTATTATATTAATTAGAATTTGTTATTTAATGTAATATAATTTAATATTAATTAATGTATTAATGCCTCAAGCTGCAGATGGCCGATGCATTCAGACAGTTCTTCGGAGGTCGTCGTTCCAGATCTAGGGGTTCTGGAAGTTCCGCCGGTTCCGCAGAGTCTGACAGGACCCTTAGCCAGCCTGAGAGGACCACCACTCAGCCGCGGAGGAGTGTGGATTCATCCTAGCCGCGGAGGCCTGTGGATTCATCCCAGCCGCGGAGGAGTGTGAGTTCCCGGCACCAGACCCTTCTCCAGGCGGGACGGCCGTCGAGCAGTTCACGTCCCCCTGTCGGGCCAGATGCTCCGAGTTTCAGTAGACAACTATTTCAGGACGAGATAGCTGCAGACGTTCCTCAGGTCCGTATGCCTGAGGTTCATCGGGAGCCGATGACGAGTCCGACGACGTCTGCTGCTGACTCGACTGAGGGGCCTACTCTCCCAAATCAGCTCTACCTCCCGTATAACATTCCTGCGATACCCGAGGTCGACTTTCGAGGTGTGCCCATATGGCCTGCTATGCCTCAGTACGTGAGTGCTGCGGAGGCATACTAGTAGCAGCCATTTGAGAACCCTGACCTCCTGATTTTGACGAGGAGAAAAGGAAAGTCGACAGACGAGTCATCCAGTTCAGGTAACATTTGATTTTATTAATTAAATATTTTATTAAAATTAACGCACTAATATTTAATTTTATTAACCAATCGTCGTTTATGTGATAGGGACAGCCGCTAGCATTTCAACGAGGAATACGAGAGGTGTCATATGTTTTGACACGCTCAGGAGAACTGTTGAGAGCAGCGGGAGGATCCGGATTAACGAACCTCCTAATCTGGAGGTTCAGGGGAAAAAACGCTGCGACTACACGGGTTGCATGGGGGCACTGATCGCGGTTCAGGGGAAAAAACTTAGTCCCTATGTTGTGGACGCGGTGGGCTGATGTGCCCGAAGAGATCAAGAGGGAGGTGAACAACGCCGCGTCGGTGAGTAATTTAAAAAATTTAATTTATTTTACGTAATATTTAATAATTTTCGGTATTGTTATAATTGTAAAACTAATAAAATATTATCTTTCAGACATACTTCGAGATTGCAGAACATAAGCAGCATTGGGCGGACGCGATGCAGTCGTTGAGGTACGTTGGGAATTCCTTATCTTATAATTTGAAATATTTTATGATATTAATAATAATTCTAATTCACTTTTGTTTTTTCCGTAGGTTCAAAGAGTGGAAGAACGAGCTTTGTTCCCACTTTAACCAATACGACAACCGTGGTATGGGTACTCCCAGAGAGTTCATGTTCAGGGAGTACGAGTGGCGTTGGTTGAAGACAGTAGACTTCAACAACCCACTTATGCAGGTAAATACTAAACTTAACTATAAATGTTTATTTTGTTTAAATTTTAATTATTAGTTTAATTATTTTATAATTATTACACTAAATTTTTTTGATGCATTTTTCTAATATTTTATTATTTGTTTGAAGCAACGGTCTCGGGTAAACTCTGCGAACCGCCGCCGTAACACAACCCCCCATTATGGTGGTTCTAGGCCGTTTGCACAATATCAGGAGGAGGCGCTTAGAGATCATCCTGATAGTAACCCGTACGTGGTGACGTTCAAGATCGCTTATCCACAAGCGACAGAACAGCTCGTAAGTCGTTGATTACGATTTTAAAATTTTAATTATTAATTTTACTTAATTATATATTTGTTAGAATATTAATTTTTTTTTTCCCGTTCAATTAGGAGAGGGTGAACCGGGCCGAAGAAGAGGTGTTCCAGCAAGTAGTTCGGGAGACACAACCGAACATTTCAGAGGCAGATCTGGAAGAAGCCCTGCGCCAGGTCGACCGATCGAATGTCCAAACGGCAGCGAGGATGTTCGACCCAGCCTTCCCACACCGGTCAAACCAATACTACTGCCGGGGTTTGGGAAGTTCTGGAATAGGGCTCCTGAAGACCACTAAGGGAGGTCAAAAGAAGGGAGGCGGGGACAGCCAACAGATGAGGGGGTGTTTCTGCCTAAACCCGGGGGTCTAGTAGATACAGGACAATAATTAAGCTATACCGAACACTGCAAGTATAGTGGTTCACCGTGCCATCGGAGGGCACGGCTACGTCCACTTGGAATCCAGTAGGCGTGGCCAATAAGCCATCAGGTTACAAGGGTGGAATGCCTTGGATCCAAGATCCCTAATACTAAGGGGGAAGCCTTCTATTTATAGAGAAGGAAGGCTTCCTCCTTTACCATGTTTCCAATGTGGGATGCTTTACTACACTATTACATATTTCCCTACTCACGAAGCTACTTCAGGCGCCCGGTGGCACTGCTTCCGAGCACGGCACCGGTGATGTGGAACCATGGAGATGTAGCCGGGGTGCTGGACTACTCGCTAGATGCCGGAAGTAGGACCCCCGACGCCGGTTGCACGGTCCACGAGGTCGCCGGATGTGCTTGGCGGTATACTATATGTACTGTCAACAAGTCCCCCAAGTTCCCGAGTAAGAGTGCAATCTTACTTGGGGAGTTAATCATCATGTGCCGCCAAGCGTAGGCGGTGACCGAGTCACCCCTACTACCGACCTACTACCTCCAGTCCCCCAAGTCCCTAAGTAAGATTGGGCTCTTCTCGAGGTGTGCGAATGTCGAGTCCCCCAAGTTTCCGCTGGAGATGTGACTTGGCCGGGAGTGTTGGGGTGCGGGGAGTGATGAGGCCGGGCGAGATGAGGTGGCGGGTGGCCAGGGAGGATCCGGGTTTGACCGGTCCTGACGCGCTGAAGCCTGATCGGGCGGTGCTGAATCCGGGGTGACCCGCCGGAGGGGGTGACCGCCGGATAGGACCGGTACGATCGGAGAGCAAGGCGATTCCGTCCGGGCGCTCGGCCATCGGACGGATCGGAGCAAGGCGTCCGGTGGCACTCGGCCATCGGACGGATCGGACAGCAAGGCGATTCCGTCCGAGCGCTCGGCCATCGGACGGATCGGAGCACTGGCGACTCCGTCCGGGCGTAAAGCCGTCGGACGGATCGGTGAACTGGCGATACCGTCCGGGCGTCAAGCCACCGGACGGATCGAAGAGCTGGCGATCCGGTCCGGGCGCTGCGCCATCGGACGGATCGGTGTGCTCGGCGATTCCGTCCGGGCGCTGAGCCGTCGGACGGATCGGAGAGCTGGCGATTCCGTCCGGGCGCTGAGCCGTCGGACGGATCGGTGAACTGGCGAAACCGTCCGGGCGTCAAGCCACCGGACGGATCGAAGAGCTGGCGATCCGGTCCGGGCGCTGCGCCATCGGACGGATCGGTGTGCTCGGCGATTTCGTCCGGGCGCTGAGCCGTCGGACGGATCGGAGAGCTGGCGATTCCGTCCGGGCGCTGAGCCGTCGGACGGATCGGTGAACTGGCGAAACCGTCCGGGCGTCAAGCCACCGGACGGATCGAAGAGCTGGCGATCCGGTCCGGGCGCTGCGCCATCGGACGGATCGGAGAGCTGGCGACTCCGTCCGGGCGCTGAGCCGTCGGACGGATCGGTGACCTGGCGATACCGTCCGGGCGTCAAGCCACCGGACGGATCGAAGAGCTGGCGATCCGGTCCGGGCGCTGCGCCATCGGACGGATCGGAGAGCTGGCGACTCCGTCCGGGCGCTGAGCCGTCGGACGGATCGGTGACCTGGCGATACCGTCCGGGCGTCAAGCCACCGGACGGATCGAAGAGCTGGCGATCCGGTCCGGGCGCTGCGCCATCGGACGGATCGGTGTGCTCGGCGATTCCGTCCGGGCGCTGAGCCGTCGGACGGATCGGAGAGCTGGCGATTCCGTCCGGGCGCTGAGCCGTCGGACGGATCGGTGAACTGGCGAAACCGTCCGGGCGTCAAGCCACCGGACGGATCGAAGAGCTGGCGATCCGGTCCGGGCGCTGCGCCATCGGACGGATCGGTGTGCTCGGCGATTTCGTCCGGGCGCTGAGCCGTCGGACGGATCGGAGAGCTGGCGATTCCGTCCGGGCGCTGAGCCGTCGGACGGATCGGTGAGCTGGCGATACCGTCCGGGCGTCAAGCCACCGGACGGATCGGAGAGCTTGCAGACTGGACCTCGCCCGGGCGACATGCCATACCGGAACGAGGCCCGCAGTGTAGAAGAGCTGAGATGCAATGTATTGATGCGTGCACCGTAGTGCGATGCATAATGATATGAGCATCATGGGATGATGATGCGAGGACTCGACCGCTATGGAGGCGAGTCTCATATTGCTAGGCTGCGGGGGATTACCCCGGTGTTGCGGGCTGGTTTTAAAGCGCCGGTAAACACTTGCTAGTTCTTCTCAGCTTGTGTTGAATAAGCGATGAGGTAAATGTGCAGGTTTGTTAGCCTGCGGGGAGATTTGTTCTGTGTTAGAGATACAATCTGCCCTGTGGGATGGTGTAGAGATAACGAGTCTCCCCCATATGTCCCCAAAGGTATCGCAGTTCAGTGCGATGCAGGGTTTTTATCCTGCTGGACAGTATCGCGGTTCAATGCGACGCAGGGTTTTTATCCTGCTGGACAAGAGTACATGTGTTAGATGTAAACTCGCCCGGTTTATAAAGCCCATGCGTTTGCCATGGAGCCGGTTGAATGTTACCTAACCGGCGAGAGCCATGGAGCCGGTGGAGCCGGTGGAGATGGCGTTATCGTAACACGATGCATACTAATACGCGCATTGAGATGCGATGTATTGGAATGCGTGCACCGTAGTGCGATGCATACCGATGCATAATGATGGCGATGCATACCGATGCGATGCACTCATGCACAATGATGGCGATGCATACCGATGCGATGCACTCATGCACAATGATGGCGATGCATACCGATGCGAGGCACTCTGATATGATCGTGCAATGCTGAAATGATCAACCGATGCATAATGATATGCGCAGCACTGATAAGCGCATAATGACATGCGTGCAATGATGCATACTGATATGCGATGCCTTGCAATGCTGAGATGATCAATCGATGCATAATGATATGCGCAGCACTGATAAGCGCATAATGACATGCGTGCAATGATGCATACTGATATGCGATGCCTTGCAATGCTGAGATGATCAATCGATGCATAATGATATGCGCAGCATAAGCGCATGTCTAATTATCAATATTTCCCAACAGATTATGCACAGGTGAAGCACGCGTTGAGTAATAATAGATAAGTTTAGAATACTTAGCTTTGGAGAAAGCCGCCGGGTGTTGGAATAGCATGCGAGAATGGTTCCCGAGTTGCCCGGTGAATGCCAGCTGCTGCTGGAGACTGACCAGTTGCTGAACCCTGATGCCGGCCCAAGATGCTGAACAGGACTGCTGCAGCCCAAGATGCTGAACAGGACTGGCGAACGGGACTGCTGCAATGGAACCCGGCCCGGCCCGTTTTGCATGGGGTGATGATGTTGACCGGCCATGCAGCTTTGAATTTATGTTTTCCCGCCAATTTCTTTCTTCTCTACTTTCTGGCTTCTTGCTTCTCGGCCTGCTTCTCTCGGGTTTCTCTCTCGTCCGGGTGGCTCGTCGGATTTCTCGGTGGAGAGGACTACGCACCGGAGAAGAGGAGGCGGCTGCACCGGAGAAGAGGAGGCGGCTGCACCGGAGAAGAGGGCGACCTGCACCGTCGACCGGAGGCGGAGATCGTGCCTTGCCCGGAGAGGAGAGTCGGGCCTGCTGAACCGGAGAGGGCAGCCTGAGGCTGAATGACCGGGAGTGGAATGGCTCACCGGGAAGCGACTTCGGAACCCGGACGTGGCAGAGGAAAACGCTGCAGAGCCGGACCGTCGCCGACGTTCCCGGACGATGAGCTGCGGTGCCCAAAGAGGATTTTGGGTGTCCAGAGAAGACTTTGCACAGACCAACCTGCTGCTGTAGCCAACCCATGCGTTTGATCAGTCGCTGCAGAGCCGAACCGTACCCGGCCCAACCGTTGACCGGTCCTGGCAGCCTTGAATCTGCCCTTAGCGCCCTTTTTTCTTCTGCTCTGCTTCTCTCTGCTTACTTCTGCTTCTTGCTTCCTCGGCCGGACACGCTCGGCCGGTGGACTCTTACCCGCTGCTCCCCATCTCGGCCGGTACTCCCGCTCGGGGACCCACGTCCGGCTGACTCGACCGGGGCTCTCCCGCTTTCTCCGGGGTTCGGACCATGCGCCGGGGACGTGTACTGTACCGGAGGTGACGAACCGCACCGGAGCTGCTGACCAGAGACGTGCCGCCCCGGGGTCGACGATCCGCACCGGGGCACTTGCACCGGAGGACGAAGCCGGGACCTGCTGTCCGGGAGACTCGCTCGGGAGACGTGGCTGCATGCCGGGCCGGGAGATGCCGCACCGGAGGGGTGCTCGGGGATGCTGGCCGGCAGAGCTGCTGTACCGGGAGACACTGGCCGGGAGAAACAATTGGCGCACCCAAATCCGAACCGGAGAACCGCACCGGAACCTGGCTCGCGAAATGCTTCAAGGTTGACCGGGAGGGAGGGACTGGTCCTGCTGACCGGGCTGGGGGATCGGGCCGACTTGCCAACCGGGCCTGCTGACTGCCCCGGATCTGCTAACCGGGCCTGCTGACTTGAACTGGGCCGCAGCAGCAGGGCTGGGTGCCAACTTTGATTTTTCTCTTCTTCCCGATGGAATAAATAACCGATCTCTACCCAACTGGTAGAGCAACACAACTTTTTGAACTGATTCCCACAGACGGCGCCAATTGTTTCTGCCTAAACCCGGGGGTCTAGTAGATACAGGACAATAATTAAGCTATACCGAACACTGCAAGTATAGTGGTTCACCGTGCCATCGGAGGGCACGGCTACGTCCACTTGGAATCCAGTAGGCGTGGCCAATAAGCCATCAGGTTACAAGGGTGGAATGCCTTGGATCCAAGATCCCTAATACTAAGGGGGAAGCCTTCTATTTATAGAGAAGGAAGGCTTCCTCCTTTACCATGTTTCCAATGTGGGATGCTTTACTACACTATTACATATTTCCCTATTCACGAAGCTACTTCAGGCGCCCGGTGGCACTGCTTCCGAGCACGGCACCGGTGATGTGGAACCATGGAGATGTAGCCGGGGTGCTGGACTACTCGCTAGATGCCGGAAGTAGGACCCCCGACGCCGGTTGCACGGTCCACGAGGTCGCCGGATGTGCTTGGCGGTATACTATATGTACTGTCAACAGGGGGGAAGTGCAGAGATTGGCCGCAAGATTGGCGGCCGAGTCCCAGATATCACAGGAGCTACGCCGCAGAACACAGTAGTATCATTTGGATCTGGCCAGTTGGCATGCTGAATGCGACAGAGTTCGGCAACACAACTACGCCGCCCAACAAAACTGGTGGTGTGATATGTTCGCGGCACAACAACAAGCCCTTGAACCCCCGCCCCCGTTTCAGCCGTTAGTTGAACCTCCAATGCCTCAACCTCCCGATGATGACGAGCAGGATGCTGGGGATGACGTGGTGGACTTTAGTGCTTTAGGTGATGATTATGGTTATATTTTATGTATATTGGAACAAATTAAATAATAAATCATTTAGACGTGTTTCTTGTTGGTGCAAATGCATGGATTGTCTTTGTGATTTCCAGGTTGCTTGGAATGGTAATTTAGAAATTAATTTAATTTTTTTCCCCCAAATGTAAGAATAGCCGACGATATTGGCATTATTTCGTCGGCTATAAACACTATAGCCGACGATTTTTACTAAATTTCGTCGGCTATAACCGTTATAGCCGACGAAAATGACATTATTTCGTCGGCTATAACTAATTAATGCCTATTAAAATATTAATATATTCCGACGAAATAACCGACGAAATATGTTGGAATCGTCGGCTATATTTCAGAACAAATTCGTCGGCTATAGTTTACGATATCGTCGGCCATACTCGAAAATATCCGACGAATTTCGTCGGATATTTTGCCCAGATTTGGTCGACGAAATTAATTTTCGTCGGTAAAGTTGTCAGCCATACTCGAATATAGCCGACGATTTCGTTATTTTCGTCGGCCATTGGTATTACCGACGGCGTTTTTCCGACGAATTATAGCCGACGAAAATTTAGTCGGCAGAAGGAATAGCCGACAAAAATTCGGCATAGTCGACGAAATTTTTTTCGTCGGCTATTCTCTCGGATCTGGTAGTGTACATCGTACAGTATAACCTTTATAAATGAATAATCTCGAGAGTGTGTAAAAAACTGGGGCAAACAACTGTGAAAAATTATTATTTTAACTGAGTTATTATATTATCGATAAATAAATATATATATTAGTTTATAGAGTTTTCTTGTTATTTCAAGTTGAATTACTTATTTTAATCTTTCTATATATGGATTTCTAGTCTTATATATAATAATGGTAACTTCAAAAAAAGTAACTTCCTAGAATAATAAGGAAAAAAATATCATATTAAGAAATAATAAATTATTAAGATTTCTTTAATTTGTACTATAAATTTTATTTACTATTTTTTTCTATTTCATCAATTATTAATATTTTTTTGATATTTTTAAATATTTATTTTATCAATTATTATTTTTCATATTCACTGGGACCTAAAAGGAGTCCAACAAATTATTATCTTATGCATTTAGTAAGGTTCCTAATAATATATACTGGTCTTGAGTAGGAATTGAAGAAAATTATTATTTAATATCGAACATTAATTTATCGAGCTTCAACTTTACAAGTAAGGATAGCTATATAATATATAAGGCAAGTAAAACTCTTGTTATATACGAGGTTTGGTGGTGGACTGGCCAAAACGAGAACTGACAAAGTCGTAGAAGATTCATTGTCAAATTAGTCTTCGTCTTCAAACGGTACCATTTAGTTTGTAGGTCATTGGCATTTGTTTCTATTTCACAAAACTGAACAAACATCCAGCTTATTCATATTAGACTTAGAGAGTCAATGTCGTCCAGTCCTATGTGAATTCTTTAAGTTCACGTTCAAACCAATGTTCATCAATTGCGGTCGTGTCTCTGAAAGCTAGGGTGAATCATCAAATTGGACCAATGATTTCCAACAAGCAATTATTTTGTATAGGAGTTTATGAATAAAGACAAGGAGGGGTGAAATGTCGTTAAAAGACGTATACAATGTAAATCCTTTTATTTTTCTGTACAGATTTATAAATTTGCACGTACAACCTTGATTTACAATACTTTACCCAGACCTGAGACTATTGCCAATGATACAATTCTCCATGTGGTTAAAGTGCGTCACAAAAATATATAACAACTTAGAACTATCAAACTGGTGCAATTTTCAGATGATTTTTTCAAAAGGAAAAAGAAAGAAGTGTCTATAGCGTGGCAGAGGTAAAACCTCCATATATGATCAGATATACAAAAACTTGCATGCTTCAGTCGATTGCCATGAATTTAGGAGAAAAGGGTGCTGGCCAGATAGTTGCACATTTGACAATATTTACGCATCAGACAGGAACTCGATAAGATGGATCAACCATTTTCAAGATGAAAAGGTTTCCTTTATCACCTCTTGAGACACTGCCAATAGGTAGTGACCGAATTTGTTGTCAGTAAATATAGATGAAACTGAAATGAAATTCAACAAGAAAACAAAGCATACATTAAATTGTTTAATAAGAAAACTCTATTAGTGTAAATCACCCTGCTACAAGATCATAAGTAGCGTATCTTTCAAAAGGAAAAAACATTATCAAGCTTGTCTTTGATCAGTGTGTGTGTGTGTGGGGTGGTGTTGGCTGTTTCTCCAGAGTTGCATGCATCATTCTAATAGTTTAAAGCAAAACATGCATGCTTTGCAGAAAGGAGAGCGTAATCAACAAGTTTAGCAGTCCACTCTTAATTTTGAGACTGACTTCCCATGTTACTCTGCAAATGAAATTACATTTAAACTCACCGCAATTCTTCATCCAAATATGTAATTTCCAGTTCACCCCGGGCTCTGTCAGGTGCTTTAACAGGTATCTGTACATCATATTGACATAAGTTCATTTTAATCTAGCTCTATAAGTTGCTGACATTTTTCTCAAGATTAGAGCTAAGGGCGTATTACATGTATAACCAACATTACATGTATAACCAACAAAAAAGAAGAGTCAAAGACCTATAAAAAAATAAGCTATCAACAAGGCATTTCAGATATTTCTCTTTCTCTCTGATGTAATCCTTTGAAAGGGGTACAAGACAGGACTGTTTCTGTTTGAACTTATCTGAGATCCTAAATTTATTTAGGACATACTAGGGAACGGTTTGTGCATATGCTGGGTAGTGATAAATAGCACATTTTATGGTATCTAAGTCTCTATTCCCATCTCACTAGTATTAAATTCTTCGTCATTGCTTCAGATAAGAGTCTCAAGCTTTAGATTAAATAAAACCCACATCTAAATTTTGAATTGCATAGACGTCCCTTTTCCATCTTTCTAAACTAAGAGATATACGCATGAGACAAGCACAATAAACAGGTCTTTATTTCTATCCTTTTTGTCTAGCATATTCTGATATTCATCTTGTACTCGAATGAGTTTTGGCAGCAGATTATGGTGCATTTGACAAAGGGCACTTAATTGCTGTTCAAGAATATATGAACGAACAGCAGTTTAAGTTTCTCTATTACTGAGGAAATTAACCTACAAGCAACTTGGTGCTTCCAAGTCCGTACCTGAGACACATTCAAGACCGAGTGTAACTCCAAGACTTTACTCTGAAGAATCTTAGACAGGAAGGAGGAGATTTACAACTTATAGGGGGTGCTAAGTCCAACATTGTTCCTCCTCCCATTATCATTGACATGTGCTATATCTTGCAGGACTGGTTTGACAAAACATATGGCATGACTGGCAACTTTACACCTAATGGACTTTTGTTTCCGTCCAAAAATTAATATTTTATGCACAATCTTAAATGTGAGAACCTTAAGCATTGTTCAGGATTGGATGATTTCTATTTGTAGTTCAATGTTCCAATAAACATTTCCATGGGACCAAATGAATCTTCTACTATTTCATGCTTTGCTAAGGATGAAATAATTTCTATATTGTACATGGTTCAACTTTCCAACAGACATTTCCATGGGACCAAATGAATCTTTTACCATTCAAGACATCAAAAACAAACTTACCAGGCCTGCAATCTTGAAATAGTCAAATTTTACAGCCACTTTTCTTGCATTCAATGGTGTTAAATCGGCTGTTACCTACAAGGTATGGATAAAAAATTTCAAGTCAGCTGTCGGAACAATGTAGGTCAAACTTAGCGTGTATATGAAAACATAATTACAAAAGTGCTTCCAGTAATTTTCCTTTGGATGTGTCATGCATGTCACAATCCCTTAAATCTGAAAAAAAAAAAAAAAAAAAAAATTTAAGATTCAATTACACTTTTTACAATTTTACATCGAGTCAAAATTCTCCTTGGTGGCTGAAGTATAAATTTGATCAAGTTATAGTAAAACACACTAACAGTGTACACAACTGGACAGTCACCACATGACATACATGTGAAGGTAAAAAAATCAATGACAATATACTACCCGTAGTGGCTGTAATATCAAAACTGGAGGGATACCACCACACACATGCTACATCATTCCTGTACTGTTTAGCTGATGTTATGTTTTAGTTAACCATATAATAACTGATTTATATGAGTACCCAGTGCCCATTCTGTGATGAAGAGATTGAATACCCTATTCAAGCTCTGAGAGATTGCCCTCATGCTAGCTCATTTCTCCAACCAGTGAAAATTCCTGTCTGCAGTTACTGCAAATATTATTGAATGGTTAATGGCTTCCTATATTCAGTCTCCAACTACTTTTGCTAATCTATTGATGGTAATTTGGGCAACATTGAGAAACCGACTGCAAAAGTTTGGAGGAGGCGTCTAAACCATCACTTTGGGTGGTGGGAGGAATTCAAAGCAGCTCATACTGCTCCACGTGTGCAAGCTAAACACCCTATTGGTATGATTATGTTGAACGTAGATGCACCCTTTAATAGCATGACTCGTAGGGCTGGGTGAGAAGGTGTTTTTTGGGATCACGAGAGATTTCTAATAGGAGGGTTTCGACACTCTTTGATGCTGTCAGATTCAGCAAGACATGCAGAATTGATGGCGTTAATTGTGGGGATACAGTTTGCAGTCTCACATCATTTTTCTCCCATAACCGTTGAGTCCTATTGCCAGGGATCTAGTGTCTGCTGTTTCGCAGCACACGTTGGACCACTCAGACTTGGGGTTCCTCATTCAAGACTTCAGAGATTAATTGGTACTTGTTCCCTCTACTCGTATTGTCCATGTGAGACGCAATGCCAACATGCTGGCTTATACACTAGCACAAGAAGCCAGGCTAGATGGCTTTAATTGTGATGACTCTTAAGTGAATGAAAACTTCTTTCATTCCCCTGAAAAAAAAAATGCTCAGGAAAGCCTAAAGCTTCAATGCACATGACTACGACTGTGAGTCATGACTGATGAATCACCAACCAAGACGTAATCTTTCATATATATTTGATTACAAATAAGCGTGGATCCTCGTTAAAGAATTTGGTTGCAAAACTGATTTTGAAGAACACTAAGAATGGTTTAGCAGGAGTAGAGTGCTCATGTTCAAAATTTTAAGTAAGACGTTAATTAGTGTAGTAGATTTAAACACATAAGTAATGCTTCAATCAACAACTATAGTTCAAAGCTTGAAAAAGGAAAACATGAAAATGACGGAATGAACAGAATGTTACCTGATTGAAAGTTGGCCATGACTCCATATTTTGGGCCCTGAGTGTGTCGACATTGATTCCTTGGTAGTTTACCCTTGATCTTAAGAACTTGGGTCTCTGTCATGATACTACATATCAGTGAGTTTTATATACAGGAGCTAACTAAGACTGGCAACTATATATGGGATTGAAAAGCCAATGCGGCATTTTTCTGTTAGAGAAGCTAGCACAAAACACGTAGATACTAATAAAAATTAATTTGGCTTCTGGTCTTTTGATTGTTTCAACACTGTCCAGTCAAAATGTAAACAAATCACTGTGAAAACTCCCTTGCTTCCCAGCCAAAAAGGGTTTTCTGATATATGGATTTATACATATCATACACATATGTTCATACGTACTTTCATAGTTGCATTCGCTCAAGAAAGTGAAACGTGCTTCTCTCTTTTAATTTTAAAAGTGATGAGTTTTTTGACAAATCTTATCACACAAGAGATATTCTGAATCAATTAATAGTTAACTTCGCAAGAAACCTCAGTATACAGGCTTCTGCAAATATCCTTTAAATAATAAAGTAGGGGCCACAAGTAACTAGCTTGCTTGCTACTTTTTCCCTTATGGGTAAATAGGCTGCCAGCTGAATTGTGCAGCGAACTAGTGAACAGGAGAATCAGATTGAGATAACTAGTAGATTGAATATGTTTGTTACCTCACCCTGTGTAAAGAAGATTCAAGTGGCAATGCAAATTGCATAGTTTTGAGACTATCTAATCTCATCAGGAATTCAGGATCATTTAACGTTTAACTGTAAATATCCTTATCACAAGTTAATTACCAAGGATTTCCAAGTAGAAATGAACAATAACAAATTTCCAACAAAAGAATTATCGGCAGGGTTGTAGTTATTTACTTCACCATATTTCTCAATGTAATGAATTTTTTGAAAAATCCCCTTAATAAGGGTTGTTAACAATCAAGAACTGACTGAAGCTAGAACGTCAACTTTTGATAAGATGGCATAATTTCTTGAAAGAGTTCTAACTTTTGACTGGCATACATATATCAACAGAACTGGGGAACTTTAATTTAAAGAGAACAACATGGAAAGATCACTTTACCCCAGTTTGGAGAATAGATTTGGAAGTAGTGTAGAGAAGCTCCCATTTTCCATCGAGTAGATCAGATTTGAGTGGTTCCTTTACTGGAGTAACTGCTTCAAGTTTGCGTGCAATCTATTTAGAAATAAATTTCAAGAAACACAATGAAAAGATGCACATAGACAACAGAAACCAATGTCGTGCAGTTCTATGTAGTAAAATGACATATAAGAAACAACCTCAGCCCTTGTGGGCACTCTAAACTAGAACCCACCTCATCAACAGCTTGTTGGTCCTCTGGAGTTGCATCGGCGCCACGATCGAGTGGAGCAATGGCATCGAGAAGCTCCTCCTTGAGAGTTTTGGCGTCTTTGTTTTTTCCTTTGCTCAAAAACGCAGGAAAGAATGAGATTCTGGCTCTCCATTTATGGGAGAGCGCGGGAACAATGGTGGTGGTGGTGGGTTTGGAAGGGAAGCTGAAGGAGGTGAGTGGGAGTAGTTTGGGAGTTGAGGAGGATTGGGTGGTTGTGAGGAGTGTAGGAGACAAAGAAGAAGATAATGCCATACTCAAGACTCGTATCACTCACTCCGTTTTGGGGTTTGCGTCACTCCCTCTCCAGGTATATAAAGGTTTGCACAAGAGGGTAGAGTTGTCTCTCAAGTATCACCTAGAACTCCCCAATTTTTATTTTCTCTCAAGCTAAAAAAAACAAGGGTTTGATTCTCAAAAAAAAAAAACTAGGGTTCGGGGTTTGGGACATTTCCCTTCTATTCATGTGACCTTAATTTGTGTTATTCTTTCAAATTTTTTTTATTTCTTTTATATATAGGTAAGAGATTAACATCGTCCTTCTTCAAAAATTTATTAATAAGATAAATAAAGTACAAGCTAACTCGAGGACCAAACCAAAACTAGCTAAGAACAATGAGTAAGAGTACAATACAAGCGGTGGAACAACTAAGGAAAACTCTTGCCATGAGCAAAGCAAAGCAAGGAGACCAACTATGTGAAAAACAATTAACAAGAAATATGAAACTGTGAAAACCCACAAGAGCAAAGAAATACAAATAAACAACTTATATAAATTAGGAAACATAAGAGAGAATCTGCAGAGAAATCATGCCCAAAAGAATAGTGTAGAAAATGAGGGAGCTCCTGTTACCAGGTATAACCCTCGTGTGAGGCACCATAATTTGTCAACTTGTCTACTATTGAATTACCTTCATGTAGAATGTGAGAAAAATGAATGTTTAAGTGACTTGCCATATGCAGACAATTCATCCAATGCGTACAAAGCCTCTAAGGAACACAGTTTGATTGTTTGAAGTACTTGAGCAAAATTAAAGAGTCAACTTCAATTGACAAGTACTTCTGTTATTTCTTCGACCTTTTTTTCTAGTGATCAGCACCATGATAATTGCTCACCATGAATTTCACCTAAAATTGATATACATGCTTACATAAAAAGGGCAATCATGTCTTTTCACCTAAATTTCAGATTTTGTTCATGTTTCTTTTTGTTTCTATTCAATTTGTAGACGATAAACGACGACGATTCGATGGAGGAACACGCCTCCACGCGAATTCGCTTCTATTTCAACTCTAAATTTTTCTTGTAATTTTTTTATTTCCCACTCATTGAACCTCCATGAATCTCTCTCTTGCCTGAGTCACTCTCTTTGAGTCCGACATTCAGAAAGCTAACAGAAACAGCACCACTAATTGTTAGAATGTAATACATAATCTAAGACAACCCAATATACCCTCATATATTTGAATTAACGGCCAAAAATATAAAAATTGAATCGACATCCAAACATAAAATACCGATGTGAAATTTGATAAACATAAAGTACCAAGATTTATAATATTGCAAACGTGATGTACGGTCGAGACAAATTTTCCAATCGGATATTTGAATAAAATTTCTGTTTATATATAACGAGAGAAAACAAAAGAAAACAGAGGGAGATCAAACTTTGGAGTGTCCAGGAGCAGCTTGAGGAAACTGCACCGACTAGTTAAGCCCACAGAAATGGGAAAGGTTTTACTACTCTCTGGAAGCTCACCAGATTCTTCAACAGATGAAATTGGGTGCTGGAATTGCTCACTTGAATAATCCTCACTCAGGTAACATCCAAATCCTATAGCATCTTTGGAAACCCCAATTTCTGCTTAGTTTCTGAGAATTCTACTTTACCTATTTAGAGTAATGTTAAAAATTCCAAAACTTTGGCATCCTCTGACCAAAAAGTTGCAAACTTTGATCAAACCTCACCGTTTTGGGATTTTCTCAGCTGGGTATGTTAAGGGTAGCAATGAGAATGGGTCAGAGAATGAGTGGGAGAGGCTGCTTAAGCCATTTGACCTCAATGAGCTTCGGAAATCACTCATTCAAATCACCCCAATTCAGCTTTGTAAGTTGCTTGAACTCCCACTCGATGTACCCACATCGATGGAAATATTCGAAATGGTGGGTGCCCAGAGGGGTTATAGCCATTCATTTGATGTGTATTATGTGTTGATTGATAAGCTCGGCGCAGTGGGGGAGTTTAAGGGCATAGAGAGGCTGTTAATGCAGATTAAAGATGCAGGGATGGTTTTTAGAGAGTCCATTTTCATTATGATTATGAGACATTACGGTAGAGCAGGGTTGCCGGGTCAAGCGACTAGGCTGCTTCTGGATATGAGAAGTGTTTATAGTTTTGAACCTACTTTCAAATCTTATAATGCTGTCTTGGATGTACTGGTTGCTGGGAACTGCCCCAAGGTGGCACCTAATGTCTTCTATGACATGTTGAGTAGGGGCATCTCTCCTAATGTTTACACATTTGGGCTGGTGTTGAAGGCGTTTTGTATGGTTAATGAGGTTGATTCTGCGTGCTCGCTTCTAAGAGACATGACGAAGCATGGGTGTGTGCCGAATTCTGTGGTTTACCAGACTCTTATACATGCCCTCTGCAGAAATGAGCGAGTGAATGAAGCATTGAGACTTTTGGAGGAAATGTTCTTGATGGGTTGCACTCCTGATGTTCAGACTTTTAATGATATTATCCATGGTCTCTGTAAGGTCAATCGGATTCAGGAAGCAGCGAAGTTGGTTGATCGGATGCTTTTGCGGGCTTTTACTCCTGATGAGATCACTTATGGAGTTTTATTGAACGGATTATGTAGAGCAGGGCAAGTTGATGAAGCAAGGGCATTGTTAAACAAAGTGTCGAGCCCGAATGCTGTACATTTTAATACCTTAATTAATGGTTATGTTTCCAGTGGACGCTTTGATGAAGCCAAAGCTTTCTACTGTGATGGCATGCTGGCTAATGGCTGTGACCTTGATGTTTATACATTTAATATTCTGATTCGTGGATTTTGCAAGAAGGGTAGTTTGGCTTCTGCTCGTGAATTGGTCAGTGAGATGGAAACTAAGGGCTGCAAGCCCAATGTGATAACTTACACGATATTGGTTGATGGGTTATGCAAGGAAGGTCAACTGCAGGAAGCTGGGGATGTTTTAAATGAGATGTCATACAAGGGACTTGGCCTAAATATTGTGGGATACAATTCTCTAATATCTGCTCTCTGCAAGGAGGGGAAGGTCCTTGAAGCTTTGAAGTTGTTTCATGAAATATCAAGCAATGGATGTAAGGCAGATATATTTACCTTTAATTCGTTGATATTTGGATTGTGCAAGGTTGATAGGATGGAAGAGGCATCGGGATTGTACCATGATATGTTATTGGAGGGTGTTATTGCCAACACTGTAACATATAACACATTAATTCATGGCCTTCTGACTGGAGGTGCGATCCAAGAAGCACTGAAGCTTGTAAATGAAATGGTATCTAGAGGATGCCCTCTTGATAAAATAACCTATAATGGGTTAGTAAAGGCACTCTGCAGAGCTGGGTCCGTTGAGAAAGCAAGGGGATTGTTTGAAGAAATGATGAGGACAGGACTTCATCCAGACAGTATCTCATGCAATATTTTGATTAATGGCCTTTGTAGAAGTGGCAAGGTTTATGAAGCCCTTGAGTTTCTAAAGGATATGATTCATCGTGGTTTAATGCCCGACATAGTCACTTATAATAGTCTGATAAATGGTCTATGCAAGATGGGACACATTTGGGAAGCTTTGAATCTCTTTGACAGATTACAAGCTGAAGGGGTATGTCCTGATGCTATTACTTATAACACTTTGATCAGTTGGTATTGCAAAGAGGGCATGATTAATGATGCCTGTTTGCTTCTACATAGAGGTGTGACTAATGGATTCATACCAAATCATGTGACTTGGTATATATTGGTCAGCGACCTGTCTAAAGAAAGAGGTTACTGGCATCAGGGTTTTACTTAAGCTTGTTTAATTTTCCCCAGAGCGCACTAAGGATTCTCATGGTATTTCTGAAAGCCTTTATGCTGATGATGATTGGAGATGGAGATGAACTCACACAATTTGATTTTTTGTTGTTGGTGATACTCCTATTTACGGTGCTTTTGAAGTATTTTAAGGATTTTGCGCCTGCCAGTTAGATTTGGTTGCTGATTAGGAAGCTGGCTATCTGGAACACTCAGCTGAGTTTTTATCTGGTTGAGGCAGAACAAACTACAGGATGCTTGGTATTGCTTGTTGAGGTAAACATCCAAATATTTCCCAACTTTGATTTCCAACTTTTTCTGGTGTCTGATTGTCTCTTGTTATTTCAGTTGTGTTAAAGGGGGAGCTGATTGTTTGACCTATATGTTATGTTGTGGATTCAAGATAAGTGCCTTTCTTAGCTAGAAGTATGCACATTAGATAAGGTACGTGTATGTGAAGCCAACTGTTGCATATAATCCTTGTGCCTGGATCGATTTGAATTATATATGGTTTACTGGACAGAAAACAGCTGGATATATGGAACAGATGTATCAAACTGTGTGTGCTCTACTTTGTGGAGTTACATTTAGCATATCAGTTCAAAAATGTACAGAAGTTTCACTCTTGCAGGTGAAATGCTCAATGAAATATATGGACATCAATGTGTGCTATTCCTTTGAGTAGACAGGCTGTTCCTGATCGTTTAATGTGGTAAGGGACTCTTTACTACTAAGAGTCTTTACTCTTTACTATTCTTTTGAATTTTTTCCACATTTTAAAGAAATTTATGCCACGATGTTCATGTAAAAAAGACACAAGTGAGAATTCATTTGAGCTCATTTGCACTACCTCTAACGACTGCGGATGTAAACGAGTATTAGAGAAGTTTATATGTCAACTTAGTGAGTTATATGTAATCGCTAATTGAATCCAACGTCATAAGAAAATGATATTTTGGAATTCTGACATAGATTGGTTTTGACGCAACTACTCGTAATATGGTGATCCGTACATTATAGAAATTACCATGGACACCCATATTTTGGATGACTAGAAGCAAACACCAGATTAATATGGTTCACACACGAAACCGAGGACAATTAAAGAACATTTTATCCTCAAATATTGTTTCGACACAATCCATGTAGTGTTGAAGACGTGTGTTCAATTCCTACATTCTACCGCTCTCCTAAGGTGGTATTATGATATATTTAATGCATAAGTATATGCACTAATATCATATAAGTGTTTTTTACATCCGTTGTGATTTTATGGATAAAAACACATCATTCAAAGCCTATTCGTTAAAACAATTATGATTGAGACCATTATATGCAAATGACACGTGTGTTTTCATTATGTTCTTATATTGAATCCAAAGAGGATTCAGTGAACTGATTCAACCAACTTGCGGACACCTTAGATATTGTATGGTGTTGGTTGTTGTGTTGACACGTTGGTCACGTATCCTGACACCATCTACTATTAATACTTATGCTGCTTATGCTAGAAAGTCAAATCATCTAGGTCGGGTTAATTTCCGTAGGTGTGATGATTTTATAGCTTAGTATATGGGATATGTAATGGGCATCATACCCCAAATAAAAACTCAATTGGTCTCACGGAAAATGACTACAGTAATAATCTTGATACTGGTAATGCACACCAATACTTCCGTTTAGGGTTATGCAATTTTGCATGCAGCGTTACTTATTCAACTATGCCCACCATCATTGAACAAATTTACACCACAGCTAGTGACTGTGTGAGGAATTTAAAGGATTTCAAACAATTTGTAATCCTTGAGCTCTTTTGGATTGACACGGATCTACAATCCTTTAGCTCGATTAAATGTTTCTATGTGCCAAAATTGCGCCGCTACAACGCACAATGATGGGTATTTTGGGATGAATAAATAATCATGATGGATACGAACCTCCAACAATAGTCTGCTAAGTCGAAACTTTGACAGGCGATCTTTTTACCGCTAGACAAACAGAGTGTCATTTTGATGAGACAGTCTTCCCGTCGTTAGGAGGAGATAAGAACAAGCATGTTCATGTGGAACGGCATGAATTTTCGTAGTTTGTCCCCACTGTGTCTCATATTGATCCCCAAAATCACACAAAGTAAGGTGTGTAGATATCTTATACATTAAAGTGACGAGATCACATAAACCTGCTGCAAATATACCTGTAAGGATGTTTTATCAAAAGGACATGGTACCACCCAAGAGGAATTGTGTATTGCACTGTCACCATGAATGGTGACATAGTGACGCCATAAATTGGCATAAATAGTGTCACAGGCCGTAGCTCTCCAAGGAAGAGGGGAGACCACCTTAGGTTCGATACATACTTGCGTAAAGGAATAAAGCAAGTTTGACACAACCTGATCTATTGATCAGTGATACTCAAATCCGTCTCATGAGAATATTTATGGATTGTGGTTATCATTGGGGGACGCCTCAAATATTAAAACCAACCTTAAGGTATAGAGATCTCTACAAACACATTACACTAGTGTACATGAGGACGTGGAATAATGAGTCTAATATCGAACCATACTTTGTTGAAAAATGTCAACGTAGTAAACCGGCCTAATGGAAAGAAACGATCAAGTATAAACAAAGAGATAGGTCTTTGGGCAGGTGACGCTGATACCACAAATATAAACTCTATCAAATATACCTTTGTTAGAATGCGTAATGAGAATAATAGTATGTGGACTCATCTTATGACGCAAGGTCTCTAAAAAACGCACTGGAATCGACTACGAGGAGATATTCTCTCATAATGGACTATGAGGAGACAATCTCTCGTAATGGATGTCATTGCACTCCACTACCTTGTCAGTTTGGTAGTTTCCGTAAATCTGAACATGCAGCTTACGAAAGTGGTCACAACATATCTCTATGGGGATCTAAATTAAGAGATATACATGAGGATCCTAAACGGACTTCATTCACCCAAATCAAGTGGCTCATCACATAAACGCGTTTGCACAAGAAATTGAAACGTTCACTAAAGTGACTACTCTATTGGGAAGAGATTGGTGAATCATGCTCTTGCGTTTTCATTATGGATATACACAGACTCTCAATGAACTAGGAGATACTCTATGTATTGTAAATCCTAAGTTAAGAATGAAAAAGATCTTGGGAATACACAGTCTTGAAATGGAACTCAAGGACTGTAATGATGGTGACCATCCATCAATCGGCTTAGGCACTTTACTTTAAAGAATAAAGTGATGCCAACATATACTCCCATGATCAGTCGAAGTCTTTACTCTAACAATAGATCCGTTTTTCATCTAAAGGAAGATGACGCAGAAGTGTTGGGAAATGTAATTCCCTATACAAGTGCAATGACACATGATTGTTGACAGGACCCGCCCCGGATTTCACCCTGAAACCCGGACAAAGCCCTGCGGGGACCACCTTATGACTAACTCTATCGATAAATCGATAAGTCAATCTTAAGATGGACAACCCTAAACCTGCAACAACCAAAAACGCTACTAAATTCCAGTTCCAACCTCAGCACCTGGAGCCACCTGCTCCCCAAATCACAACAACCGCCACAATAAACCCAAAATCAAACTCAATTTACTCACAAGTAATCAGAGCAATCTAATACAATGAGCTGGAATTACAAAACAAGAAATAGAATATAAAGACAAAAGCGTAAGGGATCACAGATCCCACCTAGCGGAAGCAACAAAGACGACAGCTATGCCTCGACTCCGAGTACTCTTGACCTCCGACTAATACTCTGCACACTGGGCGATTTAAAACGAAGGGCCCAGGAGAAAGTAATTTAAAAACGTTAGAGTGAGTGGATAAAAACAATATCGTAAATAAAAAGTATTATTTTACTTTCCCACTATTATATAATTAAAACCACGATGCATGCATTTTCATAAAACGTTCACGTTTCAGAAAAATCATAGTAATTAATCAGCTCTGCTGATATCTCAAATACAATTAATATTTTCTTTATACTTTCAAAATAAATACTTTGAAAATCAAATAGTAACATACCATAACCAATCCCATTGGCCGAATCCCAAATCATTTTATAGTAAAAACTCAGCCCCACTGATATATCGAATAAACAACAAATCCTTTCGTTTATATATATATTCAAAACAATATACCGTGGAAAACAATTTATAATATTTCTCGACCAATCCCATTGGTCACATAAAAACCCCAGCCCCGCTGGTTCGGGAATCTATGAAATACCGAAAGCCTCATAGAGGAAATATTCCCGAAACTAGATAATATAAAAATATAGAAATCTTAATCCACTGCTTCGGGAATCTATCAAAAGTTGCAAGTCTCATAAATGAAATATTCCCGAAGCCACATCATATAATCGTATAAAAATCTCAATCACGTCATATAATAATAATATAAAAATCTCAATCGATTGATGCGGGAATTTATTAAAAACTGAAAGCTTCACAGAGGAAATATTCCCGCAATCACAGTGAAAACATCCTCATGACCAAATCCCATTGGCCATGCAACAGGGAAATGTCTACCCACCACTGGAGCCTCGTCAGGCTCTGGTCCGAGAGTCCTATTGACTCCCCCCGTGTCTAAGTCTACTACCTAGACACGTCACCGCCTCAATATATACAACCCTACGTCGACCACCGAGCGTGAATCTGACCTATATGGTCAAGTCGTCACCTCGCGTGGGATGAGGCTCCGCTAGCTAGCATCAATATAATAATAACGTGGACCCTCGTGTGGTGAAAACAAATCTCGAAATACATTTCCCCTGATAAATCATCAACCATCTGAGGCTCATAATCATATTACAATATTCTAGCCTCCAGATATAACCATGAATCTCCGGCAAATCAACATGCCGTAACATAAGTACCCGGCAATCACCATGCCGTAAAATCAGAAATACCCGGCAAATCACCATGCCGTAAAATCAAATCAAATATACGTAAATCCCATCGACATGCCTCGCATGTTAGAAAAATCATAAATAATAAAATCACAAAAATCCCCGGAATTTCATTCCGGTCTACTGATTAACATACTCAAAATATTTCGAAAATATAAAACCACATGGAAACCTCATTTCCCAAGGAATTAGCAAAATCCAATTTAAATATCATTACTGTCGATAAAATGAAACCATATATTCCTTAACATATCTTTTTCTTTTTCTCATATAATCTTTCATACTTCAAAATCATTTAATCAAAATAAATTTCATTTTTAAAAGAAATTTCATTTCAATAAAATAATCATGCATGCATTTGTTTAAAAATAAAAATCCACTCACTGTACTGTCGAACGTGTCGATACCGCGCTCTCGTCCCGTCGAACTTCTCGACCTGAAATAGGGACGAAATTCTAAATATTACGAAACTCGGAATTTAATTAAAATCGATAAATCTACGGACGTCCTCACTCGTCCGAAACTTCCAATTTTTCCTTTTTCACTTATCGGTATAGGAATTTCGCCTCAATACCGAATAATCTAAGTCCGAAATTACTCAGGACACCCACTCCGTGTCCGATTAATTTTTTCCCCAGTTATTCTGTCGTAAAACCCTTTTTATCAGCTTTTAACCTTTTTACGGTAAGTCAACAGTAATAATCCAAGGTCAAACAGTAATTCTGAAAGTCAAATAGTAAATGGTTAAAATCCAATTACTATTTACCATTTATTGTTTACTGTTTACCTTTTACCATTTTACTTTTACCTTTTACTGTTTACTGTTTAATTTTACTGTTTTACTATTTATTTTTCACCTTTTACCGGTTACTGTTCATCATCTTCAACCTTTTTTTGCCGGAATAGTGGCGCCGCCGCCACCGTCGCCGGAACAGCAGCGCCGTCGCCGGCGCCACCGCCACAGGAGGCCGAAACCACCTCCAATCGACGCCAAATTCATCCAACACCATCGCCACCACCTCGGGGACTCGTCTCCGCCGCCAAAAACAGCCCCAGCCGCCGCATACGGCGGCCGGCACGGCAGCCGAAACCCCCAACGTCCAATTTCTCCAAAAATCCACCAATTCAACACCAAATTATACTCAAACGACTCCAATCAACATCCTAAACCCCAATTCAACCTCCAAATACACCAAAAACAACAAATACACAACCTCCACCAATTTCACAAAAAACCCTAGAATTTTGAAATCCAAAATTCTCCTTACCTGTCACGAATTGGTGCAATTCCTTTGGTGGGGAAGGTGTGCGGATCGAGACCTTCGTTTCCCCTCTTGGAATCGGGCCAAACCGTGGCCGGAAGAGGGAGAACCGACCAATCGGGGGTGGCGCTTCCCGAGCTGTGCACGGCCAAACGACGGCGAATCACGCCGTGCCGCCGCCACAGGGAAGACGAGGAGGCCGAGCCGGTCCGAATATGGGACCCATGCGCCGGCCCAGTTTGGCCGGAGGCCGAGCCGAGTCGGGGAGAGGAGAGAGAAAGAGAAGAGAAGAAAAGGGAGAAAAGAAAAAAAAAAAAAAAAAAAAAGTTTCCCTTTCGGGAAATTTTCCATTCCCGCTATTTATACTCGTCCAAAAACGGCAAAATCCTGTTTCTACATCACAACTTTTTCATACAGACTCCAAATTGGGCGTGCTACGTGTCCACGAACTCGTTTCAACGTCCTCTACCTTATCATGCAACAAAAACCTCGGTCGGGTCAACTTATTTAAAAGTCAACATTTAGAACTTCCGATTCGTAAAAACAATTCCCGAGAAGTAAAAGTAGAAATAAACCAGTTAAAAGGAAATTCGAGGTTCGGGTCGTATCAATTGTACTTAAACATAATATGTAAGACTTGACCTCTCATTCAATGAAAATATGTAAAACTATGTGTAGCTCTGCGCCTACGCAACGCCAATGGTTCTTTCAAACACTCAAAGATATGAAAGATTTGAGCTTATTCAATACCTACATAGAAAATGACATGATAGAAAGAAAACTATCCACGTCATAGCTAACTATGCGTAAAGAAAAACGCATTAAAGGTGAAAATCTGTTATTGCATATAAATTTCAAATCTCTTAACGGTTCGTCCATACCTATACTTTAGATAGAGTTTTTTGACTGTTTTACTATAAGAAGATCATGTTTAGCATAAACATGATGTTCAATATGAATTTATGTGTTCAGTTCATGGACAACCTTATCCTCGAGATCAAAGTAAATAAGGTTGGATATGAGGACGATATGGCAAGATTTAGTTACTAAATCATTGTTCAAATCATATTTGAAAACATGTGAAAATGCATAACTATGCTAAAGTTATTAAAACTCCCTTGATCAAATGAAAGAATCGGGGAGAATCTTATGATTAATGTAAAAATCAGGGGGAGATGCAGACATTAGGGGGAGTCTAGCACATACATGTTGTTTTCAAATGTAATAGGTGTGTTGTGCTCTTTTTCTCCTTTGACCAAAGTTTTATTTTCTCCCATTGGGTTTTTGTTACTTGACAAGGTTTTTAATGAGGCAACACCTCATATACCAACTTATCTTTGACTTGACACAAAGGAAGTGTTGAAGGAAAAACGTTTTTGATGTGCCTTCGTCAAAGCAACTGATGATAGAAAATTAAGATATTATCAATCAAATGATGTAACGACTCAATCAGTCATTATTGTCATTATGTACGCTGTAATTACCATTGTAATATTCTCTCTATATAAATGAGTTTATCAATGAAATTAGTAGACTAATTCTCCCTTTATTTTTACAAAAACTAATTTTTTTAACGACTTTAAGTACACAACATTTGTATTTTCATGTGAGCCAAAGGGTTTCGTTTAGATATCTGATTTGGATGATCCAAGTTTTTGAGCATTTTCTTGTTCATTTTTTTTTCTGAAACGGGCTGGATCGATTGTTCTCACGCCGTTATTTACTTGTTCATATAACTATATACCTCATTACTGCAATACCTGCTTCACACGAGTCAGTTACAGCAGTCGCTAAGCGTCTACTATGAATTACTTCTCACTAATATTATTACTATTTTATATTTCTATTAAAACATTACAAATTAAAAGTTATGAGCTCCACTCACATGGTTATTATTTTGTTACTGTTCTAGGAGAAAACGAATAGATGTACAGCGTAGTTTTATTAATAGATAATGAGGCCTTTATATAGGCATTACATCAAGTATCCCGAATAATCAGGGATTCCCTATCTACTAAAAATACTACATATCTAGTCTAATTAGGTCAAGACATGTTTCCGTTAAACCCGTAGGCCTGATAGAAACTGGTGGATCTTGGTGTGATTCCCTCCTGCAAACCCTGCTAACTAAGGGAAATACCCGGCGGGCCGGTCTTCTCCTCTCCGATGCCTAAGTTAGTACCGTTGGGACAATATAGATAACTTAAGTGGGAATAATAAGTAGTTGGAGAGTTAGGTTACCTATTAATGAGGGTAGTTAAGGCCCTTATATAGGCGGTCGAGCATGAGGTCTGGTCTTACTCTTCGATGTGGGACTGATTCCCTTCTGTTCGTACACAAAGGGACAGCTTTGGTGGTCTGTTTGGCAGGCTGGCGTCCCCGGCTCCCGGGCCCCTGGCCATAAAGGAGACTGCTGGGCCTCGGGTCTGGCTGCTAGCGATCTTGCTCCGGGTCCCAGTACGGGCCCGGGCGTACTGGCTGCGGGTCTGTGGGCCTGGGTAACCCCTCTGTGGCTACTGTCAACAAGTCCCCCAAGTTCCCGGTCAAGTGCAATCTTGAATGGGGACTTAATATGTCTTGCTCTGCCGGCCTGCAGACCCGCAGGGTTACCGACCCAATGGTGCCCAGTCCCCCAAGTCCGTGTTGAAGATTGGGCTTGGCCGGACGTTCGAGCAGAAAGGCTGTTATGATGGTGTGTGGTGATGCGAGTACCTGTTCATGATGATGTGCGATAGTTATGAGTTTTTGTTGTAATGATGGCGGTGTTGTGCTTAAGTTTCGCCATGCCATGCATATGGAACGGGGTGAAACCGGACGAGTGCATGGGATGATGCCATGCGTATGGAATGGGGTGAACCCGGACGAGTGCATGGGATGATAATGTGGCGTTGAAATCCGCCATGCCATGCGTATGGAACGGGGTGAACCCGGACGAGTGCATGGGATGATAATGTGGCGTTGAAATCCGTCTTGCCATGCGTATGAAACGGGGTGAAACCGGACGAGTGCATGGGATGATAATGTGGCGTTAAAATCCGCCATGCCATGCGTATGGAACGGGGTGAACCCAGACTAGTGCATGGGATGATAATGTGGCGTTGAAATCAGCCATGCCATGCTCCGCAAGGACTCGACCGGTGGACTGCCATGTCGGAACGAGTCCCCCAGTGAAAATTGCTACTAATGGTGGCACAGGCCGGGGAATACCCTGGTGGGGTGTTTAGGCCATGTTATAGCACCAATCCACACCCGTTGATTCATCCCAGCTTGTGTTGGAAAAAGCGTGGGGTATTGTGCAGGGTTACGAGCTTGCGGGGAGACCTGTTTGGTGCGAGCCAACAAGTCCACCGGTGGGATGTTGTGGCCGTGTTTAAGCACCGGTCAACATCCGCTAGTTCTTTTCAGCTGGAAAGTTATAGGCGTGAGGCTGTGTGCAGGGTTTCTAGCCTGCGGGGAGATTTGTTCTGTGTTAGAGAAACAATCTGCCCGGTGGGGTGGCCTGGCCATTTGTGCCCCATATTTTTCACAGCTTGGTGTGATGCAGGGTTTTTAGCTTGCTGAAAGAATTTGCCTGTGTTAGAGGTAAAATCTCCCGGGTTTATAAAGCCCATGTGTTTGAAGCCTTGAGTTGTTACTGGCTTGTCCGTGCCCGTAGGCGCGAAGGACAGTGACTAAACCGATGGAATGCCTTTGAGCCGGTGGAATGCTACATAACCGATGGAATGCCTGTGAACCGGTGGAATGCTTCATAACCGATGGAATGCCTGTGAACCGGTAATGTCCCATAACCGATGGAATGCCTGTGAACCGGTGATGTCCCGATGGGATGGCTTTCCTTGAATTGAGGTTGGCGCTTGGGGAAGTGGTGGGGGGCTGGACGCCTCGGTTCTCACCCCTATCTCCCTTAGCTGCCGCTTGTAGGCGGGGCAAGTGGCTGACATGCATTGAAGGAGAAAGCCCATTAGTCCCATCAGTTATGATGACGTGGGGATTTTATCGATGCTGGGACACGTGTTAGTAGGGAGCGGTCTGAGATGGAGGGCCCGGATTCGCAGGCGTTTGACTTGCCCCGATTGAGTATTTTGGGGGATTACAGGGGTGCCTAGGGCATCAGACCCATCTATAAAAAGACCTTCTTTGTCTTCATTGTTTACTCTTTTTGCTCTTGTCTCAGAGAGAAGAAGAAACCGTTGGAGAGAAATCCGGAGAAAGTTCTGTGAAGGTACCCTCGCGCTATCCGTGCTTCAGGCGTTCTTGCTCTTACCTACGATTGCTCGGTGTTTTCCCAGGACTGACTTTCCTCGGTTGTGCATAGTAATCGGTAAGTTCTGCCTCTTTTGTTTCCGTTTTTTCCCTTTGTTGATTCTTGTTTTGCGGGAGTCTTGTCTTGCCGGGGGGGGGGGGGGGGGGGTGGAGGGGATGAGTTGTTTGGAGCGGGCAATCTGCGGTAGATTTGGGGAGCAGCCTCATAGGGCGCTGTTTTAGCTTGTCGCTGACCAGCGGTGAGGTTTTGTTTTCCTCCCCCTAGGTTACATGGCTTCTGGGCGCTCTGATGGGACTTCTGAATCGGCCGGCAGACGACCTGTGGTGGACGATGAGGAAAGGTTGGAAGATTGGCTTGCTTTGGTTTCCGCGGAGTCAGAAGCCGTTGCCCAATCGGTGGCCTGTCATTCTGCAGCTGTTGTACAATCTGTACCAGCCGGACCCGAGTGAGGAGCTGCCGGAGCTGAAGAAGCAGGTGGCCGTTCTGACCGGAGCCCGGGAGCGCTTGGAGGCTGAGAAGTCCAGGCTTGAGCGGGAGAAGGTCAGATTGGAGGAGAGGGCCAGGAGGCAGGTGGCCAAGCTAGAGGGCCAAGTCCGGAGCCTCGAGGAGGAAAATGAGCAGGCTGAGGAGGAGAAGGAGCGGGCTGAGGAGGAGAGGGCCGAGCTGGAGGCCAAGGTGGATGAGCTCCAGTTGGAAGCTGTCGCTGTGCGTGCCGCCACCGCCGCTGCTGCTGGAGAAGAGGACCCAGAGCTTTTCCAGCGGGTTATCGAGAAATATCACGATAGTTATCAGTTTCTTGCCCTTCTGGAGAAGGCTAGGGAGGCGGGTATCGCCGATACCTACGTGGAGTGGGAAGAGAAGGGGGGGCGGGTGCGTGAGTTGTTTGTAGCGGGGAATCTGCGGTAGATTTGGGGAGCAGCCGCATAGGGCGCTGTTTTAGCTTGTCGCTGACCAGCGGTGAGGTTTTGTTTTCCTTCCCCTAGGTTACATGGCTTCTGGGAACTCGCAAGTTACACGATCGGGGATGGGAAAGGCGCTGTGGTGTGTGATGAGCTGGAGGCTACCATGAGCCCCGCAGAGGTTGCCGCTTTCCGGGAGACGTGAAGTATCCCGGATGAGGTGAGATTACGGCCGCTGAATCCTGGAGAATCGGCTTGTAACCTGGAGAAGGGTTGGGTTGCTGTACATGGAGACCAGTTCCATCATGGGTTCTCCCTTCCGCTGCCAGACTTTGTGCAGTACATGCTCAGCGCTCTGCACGTGTCTCCTGCGCAGCTTTCTGGAAACCAGTGGAGCCAGCTACTGAGCCTTGGTTGTCTGTACGAGCTGTCCGGGATGAGCATGCCGACGGTGAGCGAGTTCCGGGCATTGTACAGACTGTCCTCGAAAAAGAAAGGGTGTCGGGGTTGCATCACCTTTAGCGCCCGACACTTTAAGCCTTTATCACCCACCTGCCGTCCTGGCTGGACAATAGTTGGAGGAAGAAGGTGGTGATGGCAGGTGGGAGGTGGCAGAAGAGGAGGAGGACGTATCGGGTTCCTTGTGTTTTCCAGCCCCTTGGCGACCAATCATACGTACTGTCTGAGTTGAAGCGGGATATGATTGCCACGATATTCTGGTGCTGGTCCGGGCTTGAGCGAAGCTCCTACAACTTCATACGGCGGGAAATGTTAGAGTACTGCAGTCTCAGGCGGGATCCCGTTGCGTAGTGGGATTTTAGTAGTGACGTTCCTGCTGACTGAGTTTATACTAACTCTTTGTTTGGTGTTCTGTAGGTGCATCTTCTCGGACGGTCGTCAAGCCCAGTATCACATTATCCATGGATGGTGAGGATCTTGTCTTGAGGTTGAAGGAGAAGGGGGAGGTCGTTTCTCGGACCACAGTGGATCGGGAGACTGGCCGGCTTACCATCCACGCCGAACCGATGGCCGTGGATGTTGCGGATGATGACTACATCTTAAGGTGTGTGAAGACTCATGCCGCGGGATCCTCCGCGGGACCCGGGAAGGGGAAAACCATTGGAGGGCCACCAAAGGTTCCTGGTGGAACGGATAGGATTCCATATCGACCGGGATCGGTCCCACTTGTCACCAGGGTTTCCTTACCTGGAGCACAATCTTCTTCACCGGTCGACCTGGGTGAGAAGAGGCGGAGGATCATGGACGTCTAGCCTTCAGTGCTAGTGACGCTGACCGGCCGGTCGTCTGGTGAGAACTTGGCAAAACGACTTAAGTTGACCAGTGGTGGAACGAGTCTTGCTAGGGATAAAGCCGCTGCGGCTTCAAGTTCTGCCGGTCCGCAGAGTAGTCCCGCTCCGGTGGAAGAACCGAGGAGGGGAGGTCCGGAGAACCCGTTCGTCCGGAACCTGGTGGAGGACGTGACCGGCCTTGGTCTGGATAGGCCTGCGGCTGCCGGAGCCCTGTCGGGGGAGAATCGTCGAAAGAGCAAGGAGTTGGTCCTCTGGGTAAGAATAGTTCGGTGCTACGGTACTGGTCGAAAAACTTCTCCAGTTTTTTTTTTTTTTTTTTTTTTTTTAAATTCGGTGGCCTGTCATTCTGTAGCTGTTGTACAATCTCACTATCAGAAAAGGGGTTATAGCCGACGATATGGGAAAAAACGGCCGACGAAATAGTACTTCGTCGGCTATAAGGGGTCATAGCCGACGAATTACTATTTCGTCGGCCACATCGTCGGCTATAATATTATAGCCGACGAGTTGTCGGACGTCGTCGGCTATAACTATAGCCGACGAAAAGTTTTTGGTTATAGCCGACGAGGAGGGTATTCGTCGGCTATAACTCTTATATCAGATCTATTCTGCAGCAGCGAGCTCATTCGTCGAAAATATTTCGAAAACGCTCTGAAATCGTCCAAAACCTCGGCCATAAGTTTGAAAGGTACGTATATTGCTGTGTGTGTTGATTTAGTTGGTTATATGCAGAGGTGTGTTAATTTAGAGTTTAATTAGAATAAATGTGTGATTAATTTGATATATATATATATATATATATATATATATATATATGTGTGTGTGTGTTGAGATGAGATTATTAATGGGTTGATATGTTGGTTAGATAGAATTGAAGTTTTGTTGAAGATTAGTGATTGATTGTTGATTTATAGGTGATTTTAGATGAATTTGATGAAAAAATGTATATATATATTAATTAATTTAATTATAATTAAAAATATATTGTTGGTATATATAAAAAATACATTGTGTTTAATTAATTAGGGAGATTGACGATGTTTTAATTAATTTAGGGATGTATGTGTATATATATATATATATATATATATGTGTGTGTGTAATGATGAATTTTTTAATTAATTAGTACGTACGTACGTACGTAGTACGTGCATATATACATATCTATATATAGCTATATTTATTTCTTGAATTTACAGGATGGACAAGAGTTGGATTACCCTTGGAAGATGGGATCAGGCGTATCATGATGGAGTTAGGAGTTTCCTGGATTTTGTGATGGCTAACTGTGGAGACACTACACTTCATTATTGTCCGTGTAAAAAGTGCAAGTGTGCCACCCCACGACACCGGTTTTCCATAGAGACAGTGGAGCAACACCTGGCTAGATATGGATTTTGGGTCCTATACACTAATTGGATTTATCACGGTGAACCAGAGTTTGCGGGTCCTCATGATCATGGACAATTTGCCGAGAGAGGGAGTTCCTCCAATGATCCAACAACGAACTGGATCAACGATATGTTTCCTCGTGAGAGCGGTGTCTTTGATGAAGCACCAGATGTGCAACTCCCTCCTCCGGAGATGGAGTGTTTCCCTGATATTGAGCCACTCGAGCCATTACCCCGATCTCCGGTCAACACAAGTGGTATGGAAAAGTACAACAACCTGATCGCATTGCAACAGACTCCGTTGTACCCCGGATGCAGTAAGACTGTCCTTGAATCTGTCATGGGAGTGATGAAGATCAAAACGGAGAACAAAGGCACTGTCAAATCGGTTGATGATTGGCTGAAGATATGGGGTGGGGTGATGCCCCCCGGACATCGGCTTCCTACCAGTCATCATAAGGTGCGACATATCCTTAAAGATCTCGGCATTTCCTACATCAAGATTCATGCATGCAGATACGATTGTGTTCTGTTTTACGGGGAAGGACTTGCAGATCTTGAATACTGCCCAGTATGCAATACAGAGCGGTATAAGTTCACTCCTAAAGGGAACAAGAAAGCTGTGAAGATACTTCGGTACTTCCCGCTGATTGATAGGCTTGAGCGGTTGTTCATGTGTGCTTTCACGGCCAAAGCTATGAGATGGTGGGCTGAGAGGAATGTGCCTGACGATGACACCCTTAGACATCCCGCCGACGGAGAGGCTTGGAAGAAGAATGTGTTGGAGTTTCCTGAATTTGCATCAGAGGTTCGAAATGTTTGGCTAGGGCTATCATCCGACGGTTTCAACCCTTTTGGCAAGAAAGAGCTTCAGTACAGTGTGTGGCCAGTTATTTTGATTCCGTACAACTTTCCACTGTGGATGTGCATGAAGAAAACAAAAGACACCCCCAAGGCACGCGTTGATCTGAGAAATATGGGACTGCGGGACCATTTGTGGTTGAGAGAGGGCAGGTGACGGAAGCCATAGCTCGCATGCAATAATAAACCCTATAAAAGATCGTTAGTAGTATAAGCAAGTAGGGGTCGTTCTAGGCCGGGGATTAAGGGTACCTGAGATATGAAATTGTTAGACACAAACATATTCACATATATACAAAAACATCACAAATATGGGGGTATAAGAGTTCGGCAGCAATGCTGCCCCTAAACTAGGTACGGCATAAAAACAGAAAATAAAATCCTAGGTCTACTATATACAAGTTTGATCATCATCTCTCACGCATCACATAGCACAAAACACAATTTAACACAAAGATTCATATGCAAGAAAGTAAGAGACAAGTATTAGCATGCTCAAAATTCAAATTCGTTTCGACCGTAACTAGAGCTCTCGCTCTGTACCTAGTTACTAGACTTCCTTAAGTTCTTTTAGGACAAACTCTCGCTCTAGCCCTAAAGATATTTATGCTAATCCGGTTAAGACTTAACATATAATGCACAAGAGTCTTAAATCGAAAACATGTAAACAAGTAAGGTTGTCAATCATCCTATTTAGCATGCAAGTTCTAAGATTAATAGCCCTTAGTGAATAACACAAATCATAGAGTCCTCTCGGTCCATCTAGTTTGTAATTACCCTAGCAAATTAAACCTAATACCGAGATTATGTTCAAAGACAACACCAAGTATCGATTTTCATGCCCTCACCTTAGATTACTAACCAATTTAAATCCTAAACATGCTTCTAATACCACTGCTCTAATTATCTAAACATACAAAAACCATGTATTAAAAATCGCACAAGTCATCACATAAACTTCAATGAAAATTGCAATTCATGTTCATCATACAAAACCAAACGAAACAAAGTATTTTTTATAACAATACATGTGACTAAACCGAAATTAAAAACACAAGTCATAGGGATGGATCACACTTTAGAAACCTTGGAGAGCTTCGTCTTGGTGTGGTGGAAGAGGATCGGCAGTGGCTGAGGTAAGGGATTGGGATCGGTGATGAGTGGTGGTGTATGGTAGAATCGGTGGACTTGGTGTTTCTAGGGTTTCGGCTTAGAACTTTGAGTAGGAAATTTGGTAGAGTTTTGGCTAGTGTTTTGCAAGAGATGAGATGATTTTTCAGAATGAAAAGTGGGGGTATATATATAGGATAGGGAGAGAGACTGCCGGCAGTCCCTATTGCACAAAGATTTCAGAAAACCTCATGGGATTAGGTTTTGCAACCTTCCTTTCATAGTTCAATTAGGTTTTCTTTTTCTGAATTTTTCTTCAAGGCTTGGGCTTCACATCTTCATGGACTTCTTGTATGATCTTGGACTTCATTTGACATGTCTTGGTCCATCGAAAAATACCCCAATTGCCGGCAGCACACAAAGGCATACAATCTGCCTCTATTCGGCAGCTTCTCCTAGTGTGACTAGGAGAACGTCTTTCTTCAAGTTTTTCTTCAATGCCATGGCCTAGTGTCTTCCTCTTCCCTTCATAAGGCTTGAACCATCTTCACATATGCATTTGTGCACCATTAGGTCCATCAAAAACAGAAAACACGAAAAGGGGGCAGTAGGTTCCTGGAATCGGCAGATTTGACCTTGTTGCAGTAATTCCGGCATATCTCCTAGTGTGGAGCTCCGATTGATGCGATTCCAAGTCTCAAATAAACTAGACACATATGGCCATCTCCCCATAAAACAGTTTGATAAAAATCCTTCTGAGTCGACGGGAATGATTTTTCGAAGTTGGGACACAGTCCCAGGAAAATCCTGGAAGTCCCTGGATTGGAATGCTCGGACTGCCGTTTTGCAGCCAACTTTTGGGTGACTTCCCGAACTCCGATTGATCTGAAATTTTAACACAACATTCCTCAGCATATAAATATTAAGCACGCCAAATTTCATAGAACTCGGACAAGGATAGATCACAGTTTCATTCATCTCAAAATCACGAAAAAGACATATTTTGCATTATTTTCCAGATTTCTCAAACTTAGTCATTTTTCGGATTCTTAACCATTTTTCACAAAACTCTACCAAAATTGACACTAACTACATTATGACTCAATCTTAGACAAATAAGGGTTAAACAAAGCATAAATGAGGGCATAAGCATATAATATCGTCGCACATTGTGCTCCTATCAACTACCCCACACTTATCCTTTGCTAGTCCCTTAGCAAACTAAATTAAACTAAGACTCAAACTACTATTGCCCCTAACAATTTGTCTCAGGCTCGTATGTACACATAACTTTCAAGTTAATGCATGAAAATGTTAAGCACGAAAATTCCGAGCTTCATGAACATGTGACATCAATATGAACATATATGAGCTAAAGGTAAGCATGAAAACATGTAAAAGCTAATTCAAATCACCTCACTAGGCATACTCTCTTCTTTTCTCTCGAAGCATGGTTATTCACTCAATAGTATATGCAAGCGAAAGATCATGAATTACAAAGAGTGACTTGCATAAATCAAAGAAACGAAAGCACTTTGTGAATTTTTGATGGAAAAACCTCATATGATAACTATATGCACCAATGAACCAAAACCATATGCTTACTCTTGGGATAATCTCCACAATCAAATTTAACCATCTTAAGAATCATGAAAAAGATCAATAAAAGGGTTGTAATGGGGCTAGGCTAAGAGGTACTCGATATTTGGATAAGGAGGCTCAAAAACGTCACCATGGCATTTGGCAAAGCTCAAATCTCCTTATGTCTTCTCGCCAAAAGGGTCAAATTTCATCTTGTTGGACCCATACTTCATTCTTTTCTTCCCATAACATTACAACAATATTCAAGACAATAGCCATGCACAAAATTTTATTTTCTATGCCGTGCCTTACTCTATTTCTTTGATTGCTCTCGGTTTTCTTTTATTTTTTTCTTTTTGATTCCGAGCACACTTTTTTTCTTTTCTTTTCCTAAGACACGGCATACATTTTTCATATAAATTCATGGCTAAATCTACCCCACACTTGTTCTTCTTCATCACACACGCGAAAACGCTTTCAAAAATCAAGCTTTGCCGACACACAAGGTAGAGGCATCACTATACTAAGTTCCTGGAAAGTGTTTAAGGGTGATGAAAGAAAAGGCTCAACATAGGCTCAAAGGGGTTTACTAAGGTGTCCCACGACGGGCTCCAATAGGGCTCATGCTTTATTTGGCTTTGGTGGTAAACCTAAATGATCTTTATTCAATCACATTCAAAATCAAGGTATTTTATGATATAAACGTTTCGAAAATCAACAAGAGTAAGTTCTAGCATACTAGAGTTCATTACAAGCTATGGCACATAGTTATCGAATAATCAAAGAATTATGAGGTTTCATGCTTCCTACAAATCTATCGAATTTTATCTTTTTACCGCTCAAGAAGAAAGCAAATTGGCACTAAAGCTCACATAGGTTATTTTCGAAATAAACTAGCTAAAACATGCATGCTTCGTTAATCAACAAGTCCTACATGCTCCTACCAATGCACAAAATCCATGAAACTCACAATTTTAATTGTATGCAAAACCATCATCTATGTATGCAAAGAGGAGAAAACATCATTGACAATTTAGGGGCATCCTAAGACTCGAAACAAATTTAAACACTCTATTTTTGTAGAACAATTTTCTGAATTTTTCTTTTCTAAACTAAGCACACAAAAAGTCAAAAACGAAAACGGAATACGTTATCCCACCCCACACTTAGAAAATTACATTGTCCTCAATGTAAGCACAAAACAATATCAATGAATTTCCTAAGCAGGCAATAGTCTAACACATTCCAACAAATCATCACAAATCAAAGACAAAGAGAAGGGTTAAGAAATTTCAAACTCTCGGTGATGGCTCCTTCACTTTTCTTTGATCGACATGGGTTGCCTCCCAAGTAGCGCTTTGTGTTTATAGTCCATAGCCTAGACTTTTCACCGTGTTTCATGTGTTCATCGTGCTCCAAAGCAACTCAAATCGGCAACAAGAAGTTCGAGAAGTAGCTCGTTGCATAAGGTGTCCGATTCGGTGCTTGTAGAAGTGAACGTATCCGGCTGCGTGTCCGGCTCTGTTTCTGCCGTGTCTGGCGTAGCTGCTGCAGTATCCGGCGTATCCAATGGCGTGTCCGGCATGTGGCCGGCCTCTTGTGGCCTTGTGTCAACCCTGCCGGCAATGGCAGGTCTGGCAGGTTGTAGTGGTGAGGCCGGAATCGGTGGCTGCTGCTCGGCATCCATGTGTGAGGCCGGTTCTTCCATGTGGGTGCTGCCGGCAATGTCCTCTTGATGTCCCGAAGGTGGTGCGTCGTCAACAATGCACTTCTCAATTGTGTGTTTGGAAAAGGAATCATAATATGGCTTGAGACGATGACCATTTACTTTGAAAATATTGCTCGAGGTGAGGCTTGAAATTTCTATTGCACCATGAGGAAAAACTTGAGTGATGATGAAGGGACCAACCCAACGTGAGCGTAGCTTACCCGGAAAGAGTCGAAGTCTTGAGTTGAATAAGAGAACTTTTTGCCCTACTTCGAATTTCTTTCCTCGTAACATCTTGTCATGGTAAGCCTTTGTTTTCTCCTTGTATATCCAAGCGGCATCATAAGCTTCATTGCGAATTTCTTCAAGTTCATTGAGTTGAAGCTTTCTATGAAGACCGGCATCATCTATGCTCATGTTGAATGCCTTGATTGCCCACCATGCCTTATGCTCAAGCTCAACCGGTAAGTGACATGCTTTGCCATAAACTAACCGAAAAGGGGGCATACCAATCGGTGTCTTATACGCGGTCCTATAAGCCCACAAAGCATCATCGAGACGATCACTCCAATCCTTCCTTGAAGGTCCAACCGATTTCTCCAAAATGTTCTTGATCTCTCGATTACTCACCTCAGCCATTCCACTTGTTTGGGGATGATAAGGTGTAGACACCTTATGTGTGACTCCATACTTCCTCAATAAGGCTTCAATGGTGCGGTTACAAAAATGGGATCCTCCATCGCTAATCAAGACCCTTGGAACTCCAAAACGTGAAAAGATGTTGGTCTTGAGAAACTTGGCTACCACCTTGGCATCATTGGTGCGTGTAGCCCTTGCTTCGATCCACTTTGACACATAATCAACCGCAAGCAATATGTAGAGAAAGCCCTTACTTGAAGGAAACGGTCCCATGAAGTCAATACCCCATAAATCAAAAATCTCAACCTCAATGATAGGCGTGAGCGGCATTTGGTCTCTAGCTCCAATATTCCCCATTCTTTGACATCTATCACATGCTTTACAAAACATGAATGCATCTCTAAAAATCGTAGGCCAAAAGAATCCACACGAAAGTACCTTCAAAGCCGTCTTCTTCGGTCCAAAATGTCCACCACAAGCTTCGCTATGACAAAAAGCAAGGATGGAACGATGCTCATTCTCCGGCACACATCTTCTAATAACTTGATCACCACATTGCTTCCATAAGTACGGATCATCCCACAAGAAGTGTCGAGCTTGCTTCCTTACTCTTTTTTGTTGATGGCTCGGCATCTCTTTGGGAAATCGGTTTGTGGCAAGAAAATTTGCAATGTCGGCATACCAAGGCTCATGTACTTCAAGTCGAAAAAGTTGCTCATCCGGAAAGGTCTCTAATAGGGGTAGCCGATCCTCCTCTTGCACAAGTCTACTCAAATGATCGGCTACAACATTCTCTACTCCTTTCTTATCCTTAATCTCAATGTCGAACTCTTGAAGCAAAAGAATCCATCGAATAAGCCTCGGCTTAGCATCCTTCTTCATCATAAGATATCTTAAAGCGGCATGATCACTATAAACAATAACCTTGGAATTCAAAAGATATGATCGAAACTTTTCCAAAGCAAAGATTACCGCTAAGAGTTCCTTCTCCGTTGTTGTGTAGTTGAGTTGTGCATCGTTGAGAGTCCTTGAAGCATAGTAAATGGCGCATGGCTTCTTATCAATTCGTTGTCCAAGTACCGCTCCAAGTGCATAATCACTAGCATCACACATCAACTCAAACGGCTCGTCCCAATTAGGGGAAACTAGAATCGGTGCCGAGCACAACAAGGTCTTCAATCGGCAAAATGCTTCCTCACACGCCTTTGTCCACTCAAACGTCACCTCCTTTTGTAACAAGTTGCTTAATGGCTTGGCAATTGAAGAGAAGTCTTTGATGAATCGTCGATAAAACCCCGCATGGCCAAGAAAACTTCTCACATCTTTTACACACCTAGGGCTTGGCAATGCTTGAATTAGCTCCACCTTGGCTTTGTCTACCTCTAAGCCTCTTGCCGAAATTATGTGCCCTAGAACAATGCCTTGCGTGACCATGAAGTGACACTTCTCCCAATTGAGCACAAGATTTGTCTCTACACACCTCTCAAGTATCTTCTCCAAGTTCCCCAAACATGCATCGAAGGTGCCTCCATACACACTAAAATCATCCATAAACACTTCGATAATGTCTTCAATAAAATCCGAGAAGATAGCATACATACATCTTTGAAAAGTGCCGGGTGCGTTGCAAAGTCCGAATGGCATCCTCCGATAAGCAAACGTGACAAATGGACAAGTAAAAGTGGTCTTCTCTTGATCGTCCGGGTGTATCATGATTTGATTGTAGCCACTATATCCATCAAGAAAGCAATAATAAGAATGACCGGCTAACCTCTCTAGCATTTGATCCATAAACGGCAAAGGCATGTGATCCTTCCTTGTTGTAGCGTTTAGCTTCCTATAATCGATGCACATCCGATGACCGGTTACAAGTCTTTGTGGCACAAGCTCATTCTTCTCATTCTTGACAACCGTTACACCACTCTTCTTTGGCACTACTTGCACGGGAGATATCCACTTACTATCCGAAATTGGGTAAATTACCCCACAATCAAGCAACTTGATGATTTCTTCTTTAACAACTTTCATCATGGGAGGGTGAAGTCGACGTTGAGCTTCCTTTGTCGGCTTAGCTCCTTCTTCTAACAAAATACGATGAACACAAGTAGTAGGGCTTATTCCCTTGATATCCGCTAAGGTCCAACCTATGGCGGTCTTATACTTCTTAAGCACACGTATCAAATCTACCTCTTGCTTCTCACTAAGCATTGAAGATAAAATAACCGGTAGTGTGTCTCCTTCTCCAAGATAAGCATACTTCAAGTGACTAGGGAGTTCTTTTAGTTCTAACTTTGGGGCCTCTTCCACACTTGGTCGAAATTTTGTTGTGGCACTTGGAATTGACAAGAACGAGTTCTTCGGAAACGTTGGTGTGGCATCTAGCTCGGCAGCCACCTCTCTAAGGCTCGGCAATATGGCACAATGCTCAGCATGGTTGCTTGGCTCGGCTATCCCTTGCTCGGCATGACTTGGCTCGGCTCCATTATGCACTCGTTCTCCCCTCTTGTCAAATCTGACCCCTTGCTCAATCGCTAATTGCTATGCGTCGAGCGAGGTCGACATAACTTGCTCGACCTCCTCCAAAACATCAACGGCACAACCCTCCTTCAAATCAACATTAGGGAACTTCATGGCATCAAACACATTAAACTTTATCATCTCACCATCAAATTCCATAGTTAGGTTGCCCTCGGCCACATCTATCTTTGTGCGCGCGGTCCTCATAAATGGTCGCCCTAGAAGCAATTGAGTGTTGTTGACCGGCGAATCCTCCATCTCAACCACATAAAAATCGGCGGGGAATATCAATTGGTTGACTTGCACCAACACATCCTCTACATAGCCTTCCGGATATTTGCTTGAGCGATCCGCAAGTTGAATGATGACATTATCCTTCTTGAGAGGTCCTATACTCAACGTTTGATACACATTGAGTGGCATGACATTGATCGATGCTCCCAAATCCAACATAACATCATCAAACCGTGTATTGCCTATGACACAAGGCACATTGAAGCTCCCCGGATCCTTCATCTTTGGTGGCAACTTTCTTTGAATAACGGCCGACACCGTCTCGCTCATTGTCACCACACGAGTCTCTCTAGTATGCCTCCTCGCCGTGCAAAGCTCCTTTAAAAACTTAGTATACTTTGGCACTTGCTTAATGCACTCCAACAAAGGAATGTTGACTTGCACTTTCCGGAAAATCTCCAATACCTCTTCATCGGATTTATCTTTCTTTGTTCTAGCAAAACGTGAATGGAATGGAATGCTAGATGATGGCACACCTCCCTTACTTGCTTGGCTCGGCAATACCTCATTCTTTGATGTTGCGGGATCGTACTCAAGCTCGTTACGCAGCCCCTTGTCTTTTGCACTATTGTTGCCGGCACTATGCCCTTGCTCGGCATTCAAGTCTTTCTCGGCATCACCATTGCCGGTTGCTTCATGCTCGGCTGCTGCCTCTCTTCCCTCAATGTGGCTGCCGGCAATGACAGGTCCGGCAGCCCTCTCATCGTCCTCAATACCCTTAAAAGTTACTCGCTTCTTCTTTGGACTTGTTGGAGGAAACAACTCTCTTCCGCTACGAGTTTGAATCACTTTGGTTTGCTCGTTCCTCGGATTGGGAATTGTATTGCTTGGCAACTTCCCTTGCTCATTAAATCTTCCCATAAAATCCACAACTTGCCCCATTTGAGTCTTGAGCTCACCAATGTCCTTTTGATGATTTTGTTGCCCCGCGAGTAATGCTTGAGTAGCACTTGACAAAGATTGAATCAAAGCATCATAGTTAGGATTACTTGGCGAAGCTTGGCCTTGGCTTGGCAATGCTTGGCTTTGGTACGGCACGGCTTGTGCTTGGTTTGGCAAGGCTCCAAAGTTTCCTTGGTTCAGCATATAAGGTTGCCGAGGCACAAATGGTGGCCTCGGTACAAATAGCGCTCCTCCCTCTCTCGGTTGCATAGGTGCCCTAAGCACGTTGTCATTATTCGCCCATCGAAAGTTCGGATGATCATTGAACCTTGGATTGAAATTGCCAAAACGTTGGCCTCCTTGAAAACCAATTGCATTGCACTCCTCTACTCCCTCATTAACTCCAAATTGAGGGCATTGTTCGGTCTCATGGCCCTCGGTGCAAATTCCACAAACATTAGCACGCTTCTTCATCAAATTACTCACCAAGTCGGTAAGCTTGTCCACTTTCTCCTCTAACTTTGAGCTCGAAGACGTCTCATGCACTTTCTCATTCCTTTGCACATTGCCTCGTGCCATGCCAAATTGTTGGTTGTTCAAGGCACGAACTTCCAACAAACTTCTTGCCGCTCCAGCATTTAACTCCAAAAAACTACCTCCCGCGGCCGAGTCAAGAAACTCTCTCTCCATGACGCGCAATCCCTCATAGAAATATTGTAGCAAGAGTCCATCGCTAATGCCATGCGATGGACACAAAGAAACTAGGGACTTGAACCTCTTGTAGTAGTCGAAGAAAGTCTCATCTCCGGCTTGCTTCACACTTGTAATTTGCTTCCTCAGATCAGTGATACGTGAAGCGGGAAAGTACTTGAGCAAAAACTCATCCATCATAGTACTCCACGAAACAATGCGACCACTAGGCACCTCAAACAACCACTCCTTTGCTTGATCTTCTAGAGAAAACGGAAATGCCTTCATCTTGAAGTGTTGCAAATCGGTCCCTCTTGGACACATAGACTCCGTGGTGAAGTTAAACCACTGTAGATGCTTGTTAGGATCCTCACTCGGCATCCCATAAAACGACTTCAGCTTATGGAGGAATCCACTCCTCAATTCAATCTCTCCAGTCTTTTCAGCTTCCAAGGGAGGATAAGTAATATTAGAAGGAGCAACTCCAGCTCCGGCAACATGACCATTCTGTGATCTGATTGATGCCATGATCTCTTCTTCTTCTTCTAATTCGGCAAAAGCTTCAAATTCTGGATTCTGAAGATCACACGATGATGACACTACTGATGGGGAGCTCGGCACTGATGATGATATTGACGGCACAGATGGTGAACTTGGCAAGGATGATGATACTGATGAACTGGTTGGTGACGATGGTGGTAATGGCACAAAACGAGCAATAGCGAGTTCTTGGTCTAAACGTTGCAAACGGCCTTGAAGATCTCTTGTCCAAATACTAGATTCGGACATGCACTATTTCTGAAATTTGCAACATTTAAACAAGTTAGAACATCGTAAAGAAATAGAAGACAAGAATATACATCATTACAAGCCACGGCATTGGCGATTTCACATCAAATTTCAACAATAGCATACAAAACCACACTCGGCAAGCCATAAATACACACGGCAAAGAACAAAAATTTCGGCAAAGATACAAATATGGCTCGGCAACAAGAAATTAAAAATCGAAAAGTTCATGAACATGTAATCGCTAAGTCTAATTTCTTTTAAATTTGTTCTAACTCTCAAAGTACGTGGAGCAGAGGAGATAACGGTGCAATGGACTGATACAGCCCCCGGTAGTATCATGCTTAATCCGATATACCTCAAGAGTTTGAACCACACAACATGTTTTATCTTTGAAGAAAATAGGCCACATATGTCAAGTTATGTTCTAGCGTCTAAAGTGAGGTGATGCTTCGGCACAAGCTGTCGACTAGGTCGTGCGGATTTTACGTTTCAAAGGTCATTAAAATCACGGAGGGTGAACCCCCTACAGGAACCAGGCAGGACTCGTTGTTGGACACCACGGAGGGCGAACCCCCTATCGACTCACTCACCGAGAATGAACATCAGTCTATGGGCCTTGAGATCCAGTTAAACAAACCTGAGAACCATATCTATGATAATAACTTCCCCATACTTTGTAAAACAAACACGGATCCCTAGCGGTCTCAAGTGTTGATTAAAACCGCCCTCAACCTCATAGAAGTAATACTATTACCGAAGAAACGCTTATATGCGTGGGGGGGAAGTATCCCGCGTTTCCCAATCTACATAGAAACGCCCTCCGACAAAGCACCATTCACATGAAGGGTTTTGGTTATGATCAACAAAAGAGGCTTCACCTACATGTTACACTTTAGAAACTACAATAAACTCAAACATACACAACACTATCAACTCCCTAGAAATTAAACTAAGTGATTACCAACATTCATCATTATACATCATGCAACTTCCAAAATTTAAACTCTGCATGCCGAAGCATATTTCTACTTTACAAAATCCCAAAATAAACTTTAAAATTACAACTTTACAACTTCACAACAAAAATTTCCAGCAACATTATATACACAACAATAACATAAAACAAGCTTTTATAATCCCCGGCAACGGCGCCAAAAATTGACGGAAGCCGTAGCTCGCATGCAATAATAAACCCTACAAAAGATCGTTAGTAGTATAAGCAAGTAGGGATCGTTCTAGGCCGGGGATTAAGGGTACCTGAGATATGAAATTGTTAGACACAAACATATTCACATATATACAAAAACATCACAAATATGGGGGTATAAGATTTCGGCAGCAATGCTGCCCCTAAACTAGGTACGGCATAAAAACAGAAAATAAAATCCTAGGTCTACTATATACAAGTTTGATCATCATCTCTCACGCATCACATAGCACAAAACACAATTTAACACAAAGATTCATATGCAAGAAAGTAAGAGACAAGTATTAGCATGCTCAAAATTCAAATTCGTTTCGACCGTAACTAGAGCTCTCGCTCTGTACCTAGTTACTAGACTTCCTTAAGTTCTTTTAGGACAAACTCTCGCTCTAGCCCTAAAGATATTTATGCTAATCCGGTTAAGACTTAACATATAATGCACAAGAGTCTTAAATCGAAAACATGTAAACAAGTAAGGTTGTCAATCATCTTATTTAGCATGCAAGTTCTAAGATTAATAGCCCTTAGTGAATAACACAAATCATAGAGTCCTCTCGGTCCATCTAGTTTGTAATTACCCTAGCAAGTTAAACCTAATACCGAGATTATGTTCAAAGACAACACCAAGTATCGATTTTCATGCCCTCACCTTAGATTACTAACCAATTTAAATCCTAAACATGCTTCTAATACCACTGCTCTAATTATCTAAACATACAAAAACCATGTATTAAAAATCGCACAAGTCATCACATAAACTTCAATGAAAATTGCAATTCATGTTCATCATACAAAACCAAACGAAACAAAGTATTTTTTATAACAATACATGTGACTAAACCGAAATTAAAAACACAAGTCATAGGGATGGATCACACTTTAGAAACCTTGGAGAGCTTCGTCTTGGTGTGGTGGAAGAGGATCGGCAGTGGCTGAGGTAAGGGATTGGGATCGGTGATGAGTGGTGGTGTATGGTAGAATCGGTGGACTTGGTGTTTCTAGGGTTTCGGCTTAGAACTTTGAGTAGGAAATTTGGTAGAGTTTTGGCTAGTGTTTTGCAAGAGATGAGATGATTTTTCAGAATGAAAAGTGGGGGTATATATATAGGATAGGGAGAGAGACTGCCGGCAGTCCCTATTGCACAAAGATTTCAGAAAACCTCATGGGATTAGGTTTTGCAACCTTCCTTTCATAGTTCAATTAGGTTTTCTTTTTCTGAATTTTTCTTCAAGGCTTGGGCTTCACATCTTCATGGACTTCTTGTATGATCTTGGACTTCATTTGACATGTCTTGGTCCATCGAAAAATACCCCAATTGCCGGCAGCACACAAAGGCATACAATCTGCCTCTATTCGGCAGCTTCTCCTAGTGTGACTAGGAGAACGTCTTTCTTCAAGTTTTTCTTCAATGCCATGGCCTAGTGTCTTCCTCTTCCCTTCATAAGGCTTGAACCATCTTCACATATGCATTTGTGCACCATTAGGTCCATCAAAAACAGAAAACACGAAAAGGGGGCAGTAGGTTCCTGGAATCGGCAGATTTGACCTTGTTGCAGTAATTCCGGCATATCTCCTAGTGTGGAGCTCCGATTGATGCGATTCCAAGTCTCAGATAAACTAGACACATATGGCCATCTCCCCATAAAACAGTTTGATAAAAATCCTTGTGAGTCGACGGGAATGATTTTTCGAAGTTAGGACACAGTCCCAGGAAAATCCTGGAAGTCCCTGGATTGGAATGCTCGGACTGCCGTTTTGCAGCCAACTTTTGGGTGACTTCCCGAACTCCGATTGATCTGAAATTTTAACACAACATTCCTCAGCATATAAATATTAAGCACGCCAAATTTCATAGAACTCGGACAAGGATAGATCACAGTTTCATTCATCTCAAAATCACGAAAAAGACATATTTTGCATTATTTTCCAGATTTCTCAAACTTAGTCATTTTTCGGATTCTTAACCATTTTTCACAAAACTCTACCAAAATTGACACTAACTACATTATGACTCAATCTTAGACAAATAAGGGTTAAACAAAGCATAAATGAGGGCATAAGCATATAATATCGTCGCACATTGTGCTCCTATCAGCAGGAGCAAAATGCCCCAAGCTCCTTACACCGTCACCAGGGACCAGAAACATGAAATCTTTGGATGGCTGAGTAATGTCAGGTAACTTTTTATTAGGCATGTATTCCCTAAAGAATCCATCTGTTGTTGGATGACTATATATGCATGAAATCTAATTGTTGTTAATGGCTATGCAGGTATCCTTATGGCTATGCGGGTAACATAAGCAAGTGTGTTAACTACCGAGACAACAAGATGTACGGATTGAAGAGTCACGACTGCCATGTACTGCTTCAACGCCTCTTCCCTATTTTCATTCGAGCGTACTTGGAGGATGAAGTGGTTGAGCCGTTGGTGGCGTTGTCAAGATTCTTCCAGAAGTTATGCGCTAGAGAAGTTAGAAAATCAGACCTCATGAGAATGCATGAGGAAATCGTTTTTATCTTGTGCAAGTTCGAGAGGATATTTCCCCCAAACTTCTTTGACATCATGCCTCACCTGATGATCCATCTTCCCCAACAATTGTTGTTTACCGGTCCCATACACTACACTTGGATGTATCCCATCGAAAGGTACATGTTATTCATAAATTTGATTTATACATGTTTTTAAATAAAAGTTGCATGCTCTTAACATGCACTTTTTAACCTTGCAGACAACTTGGAGACTACAAGAAATATGTGCAAAATAAATCTGCGCCTGAGGAGTGTATTGCTGAAGCTTACATTGCGCATGAGTGTGTAACGTACGCCAAGTTGTACTTGGGAGCGATGGAGGACCCCCCACAACATCCAAGTCGAGATGACCCCGAGTTCAACCTATCTATCGTCGCCAACTCTGTTGTACCATACGGAAGCTTCAAGAAGAAGGGTGTGGACAAGTTGCCTGACCATGAGGTAGGGATTGCCCACTGGTGGGTTCTAATAAATTGTCCGGAGGTACAATATTGGAAACGAACCCATCTTCACTGCAAGGAAGTTCGCGGTGATGTCGAGTACCACAACACGACGTTTGCAGACTATTTTCCACAATGGGTAAGTGTATAAATATATATATTAGATGGCTTTCTTTTACAGTTCCCTATTCTTTAATCATAAACACACCAAGTGATTTGAGTTATATTTTTCAGCTGATGCAAGTGGCTGCGAGGGGTGGTCATACAAATTACTCAGAGGAATTGAGGCTGTTGTCGATGAAGCCGATATCTTCCACAGTCCGCCCAATGTGTGATGTCAACGGCGTTAAGTATATATGTGAAGCTAGAGACGGGGAACGCAAAACACAGAATTGTGGGGTGATGGTCGATGGTGCAGAGGGGGGCGTGGATTTTTACGGTGTCCTACAGTCAGTTGTTGAACTCATTTATGGGAACCGCATGAAAGTCCACTTGTTCAAGTGTCGATGGTTTGATACTAGGCCGCACCGCATACGGATCGATCAGTACGGCATACTTTCGGTGAATACCGCCACTAGTGTGTATGAAGACGACCCCTTTGTTTTCGCCACAGCGGCCAAAAAGGTCTTTTATCTTGACGATCCATTGAACAAAGGCACGTGGAAGGTAGTTAACCATGTGTCTCAGCGAGACATATACAGTGCTACCACACTTGGTGTGAGCACAGAGTGTCAAGAAGCGACCGCATACCAAGAGCCGGACGCCGGCGACATTCCGGAATCCTCCACCATCCGCGATAATAATGTGACGCCGGGCAGAGTGGTTCGACTTCCTAGGGGTCAGGTGCCCATGTATGATGTTAATCCGAATCGTCTATATCAGGCAGACGATGACTCAGACGACGAGTACGAGCACCGGTTACCAGATATTAACTACTATACTACGTCTGACTCAAGTGATGAGGATGATTCTGATTATCATCCTTAGTATACTGTTTATGTATGTATTTGTGTACGATGGTGCATGCATGTATGAATACATTTTTCGTCCTTAATTACCGTTTTCCGAGTTTATGGGAAATTGTATTGAATTGTTTATGCGATGTTCAGAAATTTATCAGGTGAAATAGGCAATTTTCAGGCCCTAAATGGCAAATTTTCGGAAAGATAAGCATTATAGCCGACGAAATGGACCATACTTCGTCTGCTATAATGCCCATTCTGGGTAATTTAATATGCAAGTCGTCGGCTAACGACAAAATGTTGAAGGTCGTCGGCTAAAGTATAGCCGACGACCTGTAATTCGTCGGCTATAACCCCTGGCCCGGATGTTGACCGAAACCATTGCTTGATCCTTCAAATGCAAAAGTGTCGTGAAATAAGATACGACCGAAATATTGAAATACGTCTACGGTTGAAAAATGGGAAGATTCCGACAAAATCTGTGTGCCGAATGTTGCGGTTAGCTGTTTTTTACTTCCGTTGTCCTATGGGTAGCCTGACGGTCGGTAAATATTTTGAGGAAAATTTTTATACGATTAGTTGCGTCTCATCGATCCGAAACTATTCTCTGTTGAAGGTCAGGCCAAAAAACGTCATTTAGACGGGCCAATTTCCGTTTTAAAGCGTTTACAGGTTTGACTTTGCAATTTGACCGTACCGATCGAGCCTTTAACGTTGTCAGATGTAGTTGAAATTTTTTTCATACATGTATTTAATCTTAACGGTGATATCTGACGGTTGGAATAGATTTTCCAAACTTTTAGACTCGAAATCAGAACATATGCACTAATGTTCCTTAACTTGTTTACCAAGTGTTTAAGTGAATGTATAGTTTCAAATAGTTACTATACGTAGACCCTTCAAATGCAAAAGTGTCGTGAAATAAGATACGACCGAAATATTGAAATACGTCTACGGTTGAAAAATGGGAAGATTCCGACAAAATCTGTGTGCCGAATGTTGCGGTTAGCTGTTTTTTACTTCCGTTTTCCTATGGGTAGCCTGACGGTCGGTAAAAATTTTGAGGAAAATTTTTATACGATTAGTTGCGTCTCATCGATCTGAAACTACTCTCTGTTGAAGGTCAGGCAAAAAAACGTCATTTAGACGGGCCAATTACCGTTTTAAATCGTTTAGAGGTTTGACTTTGTAGTTTGACCAAAGAATAGCCGACGACATACTTAACTTCGTCGGCTAAACTCTTGCGATCCGCGCCGTTTCATTGTCCGCCGTTGGATGGGCGAGATCTGACGGCTGCTGAGAGCGTGAAGTATAGCCGACGAGATTCATATTATAGGCGACGAAATTCATACTTCGTCGGCTATAACCGGCCCGCAAAGCCCAACTTCGGCCCGGCCCGGATTTAGAGTCAGAGTATAGCCGACGAATTAAAATTAAATCGTCGGCTATAGTCCTTCGATTTTCACACTATAGGCGACGAAATTTATTCTTCGTCGGCTATAACAGGCCCCCAAAGCCCAACTTCGGCCCGGCCCGGATTTCGGGTCAGAGTATAGCCGACGAAATTCGTCGGCTATGACTATAGCCGACGAATTAAAATTAAATCGTCGGCTATAGTCCTTCGATTTAAACCGCAACAGAGGCGCCTCTCCCTCATTTTCTGCTTAGAAACCCTAGCTAATTTCCCAGCCCCACCCGATTGACCGATCGACCCAGCCCCACCCGACGCCGATCTGCTATCCCCGGCCCCACCCGACCCCTCCCCGCCCCGGCCCCCTCCTTCCCGAGCCCTCCCCGACCCGAAATATCTCCGAACGGCAACGCCACCAGCCGCCGTCGCCGCCGCACCGCACCACCTCCCCTAGCCGCACCACCATGTCAAGTAGTCCCGCTCTCCCTCATTTATGGTTTTTGGAAATTTTGTGGAATTTTGTGGTTTTGTGGAATTTAGGGATTTTGTGAAATTTTATGGTTTTTGTGAAATTATGTGGAATTTAGGGTTGTTGTGCAATTTTTGTTAATTTTGTGGAATTTTGTGGAGGATATATATATATATATATATATATATATATATATATATATATATATATATATTTCGGAATATATATATATATATATATATATATATATATATATAATTAGGTATAAATATAGTTATGTATATATATAATTAGGTATATATATATTTAATGAAGTTTTTTATTTTTTTGTGAAATTTATGGAATTTTGTGGAAATTTTTTTAGTGTTGTGGAATTTTTGTTAATTTTGTGTAATTTTGTGGAATTTTTAGGAGGATATATATATATATATATATATATATATATATATATTTCGGAATATATATATATATAATTAGGTATAAATATATTTATGTATATATATAATTAGGTATATATATATTTAATGAAGTTTTTTATTTTTTTGTGAAATTTATGGAATTTTGTGGATTTTTTTTTTAATTTTGTGGAATTAACAACGATTTGTAGGAGGATATATATATATATATATAGATATATATATATCTATATATATAGATATATATATATCTATATATATATATTTCGGAATATATATATATATATATAATTAGGTATATATACATTTAATGAAGTTTTTAATTTTTTTGTGGAATTTTTGTGAAATTTATGGAATTTATATACTAATTGTGCAGGAAACCGCCGCGCTGTAGACCGATGGCTTGCCAGACCGACCGACAGCGACCCCGACGCTCAGGCAGGACCCAGCCGTGGGGGGAGCGGATCCAGCGGTCGTCGGGGCCTACGCCGGCCTATGAGTCGACGAGAGGAGACCTTGATGGGATTGACCCCGAGCGATCCACGTGGGGGCTCCTCGTATGAGTCGACGGGAGCGGGCCCTACCTCGAGTGTCGGAGGAGGACGCAGAGCCGCATCCTCCAGACCCCAGTGCACTTCAGCACTGTTCCAGGATCGGCAGCCGACCCCACCGCGCGCCGATCTGGACCCTCTAGAGATGCTCCCTGTCCCCCCACAGCGACAACGTCCACAGCTACGGGGCCCACCGTCAGGGGGATCAGGCCCCTCAGGGTCCACGCCCCGTATGTCTCCGCCATCGGGGATGTACATGGTCCAGTTCCTCCCTGCCATCCCCGAGTACGACGCCAGGGGGAGGCAGATTTGGAGGCACGACCGGCCCCACGAGATTCCCTGGGAGGAGGCCTACGTCCACAGGCCTTTCGACTCAGAGGACTGCCGCGGCCTGTGGTGTGTTCGTGAGAAGGACAAGCAGTACAACAACGCAGGTAATTGGTTAGTTTAATTAATTATTTAGATTGTTTAATTAATTATTTAATTAGTTAGTTTAAATAATTATTTAACTATGTATTCATTTTAATTATGAAACAGGCGTCCTCGTAAATAAACCCGCGGGGACGAGACGGACCAGAGGGCCAGCGAACATGTCGACCCTGGAGAGGGAGCTCGCCGGTGGGATCAGGGAGATCCTGCCCGGTCCCGGTGAGGATGGACGCCCGATCGAGAGGAGAGACACCACCACCAAGTATATCAACGCGACGGGCATGCTCGTGCGGGACAGGGTCCCACTGTTGTGGCCCGACTGGGGCTCTGTGCCCGATGACATCAAGGCGCGAGTGTACAATGCACTGTCAGTGAGTTAAATCGTATTTTTATTATAGAAAATAAACATTTACGAATTCAGTCCTTATAACTATATAAAAATATTTTCTAATTAATTTATAATATTGCAGCAATGGTTTAGAGTCCATCCTACCTTGGACTGGTGGAGAGACGAGCAGCTGAAGAACAGGTTATGTGTTTCACGTTATTTTACTATCATACTATTTATTGGCAGTGTACGAATATATCTAACAGTTGTGTTTTGTTAATATAGGTACTCCGAGTGGAAGAACGAGTTGTCGACGCACTACAGGACGTACCATGTGGAGCAGGGCTTGGGGTGAGGTGCAACCCCCCACGAGTTCCGGTACAGGGAGTATGAGTGGCTATGGCTGGTAGCCTACTTCGGGAGCGACAGGGTCTCGGTAAGAAAATTTAGCCTGCTAGTATATAACTTTTTACTGTTATTTAATAATTAAATTATGTAGTTACTTAATTAAATTAATTAGTTAGTTAGTTATTAGTTATTAAATTAAGTTAGTTAGTTAGTTACATAGTTAGTTAGTTCGTTACTAAATTAAATTAAATTAAATTAAATTAGGTAGTTAGTAAGTTAGTTAGTTACTAAATTAAATTAGTTAGTTAAGTAGTTACTAATTAAATTAAATTAGTTAGTAACTAAATTAGTTAATAATTTTATTTTGGTTAGTTCCTAATATTTTAATTTAGTTACTAATTTATATTTGCGTTTATATGTTCGTTCTTATAATACAGAAAATCTCGAAGACGAACAGCGACATCCGCAAGATGAACGAGCACCCCCACCACGGCGGCGCCCGCTCCTGGAGGCAGTGGGCAGAGATTGCGAGGAGGGACCGACCGCTGAGGCCGTTGTCGTGGATTCATGCGCACATGTATCCGGGGCGTCCCGACCAAGTGGTAAGTATTCGCCCATCTTCAATAAAAGTGTTTCATTAAATTAATTTATATATTTTTTTATTAATTCGTTTATTATATTTTCTTGTCAATTAGGCGGAAATAGATGCGGAGACCGACGCGATCACCTTCGGGATTGCGCGAGACACCCTGGGGGAAGGGGCGTCCGACGAGGCGATCACGGAGTTTGCCTCCACGATAGACACCCTTGAGCCGCGCTTGGCCTCTCAGATCATGCACGCGGCGGTAGGGACGGGCAACAACTACTTCTACCAGAGAGGCCTAGGCGCGGCGGGAGATGGGGTTCTCAAGTACACGCCGGCCAATCCCAGCACGCAGCGTGCGGCTTCGACGAGAGGAGACTTGCAGACACAGCTGCAGAGGACGCAGGCGGAGTTGGCGAGGGCGGTGGAGGCGCTCCAGCAGGCGGAGTTGGCGAGGGCGGCGGAGGCTTCGGCGCAGCAGGCCAGAGACGCATCTATGGCGCAGATGTACCGATGGATGCAGCAATCTTGGGAGGCCCAGCAGGCTGGACTCCAGCCCCCGCCTCCGCCACAGATGCCCGAGTTCGTCGTCCCCACTCCCCCCCCCCCCCGCATCGGAGTACGCCAGGCGATCAGGCTAGCCATAGCCACCGGAACTCGAACGATCCCGTCGACGACGCTACGCGTTTAGGGGGTGATGATGAGTAGATGACTAGTTAGGGGGTTAATTTAATTTGTACAGTAGGTAGGATATTAGGAATGGATTGATGTAGATATTTGTTGGATATTTGGATGTTTGTTTGTGGATTTTCTGCAGCCAAACCGAAGACGAAGTGAAATTGGGCCCGAGTAAAATTTTTAAATTTTTTTAAATATTTAGGGGTTATAGCCGACGAAATGGACCATATTTCGTCGGCTATACCCTCCCGGCTTCCGGCAAAAAAAGCCGTTCCCGGCACCGGAGAATGTTATGGCCGACGATTAATTCGTCGGCTATGACTGATGTATAGCCGACGATAGTGTCGTCGGCTATACTTCCGGGTTAGGGGCAATTACGTAATTGTTGTAGCCGACGATTCTGTCGTCGGCAATGTTCGAAGTATAGCCGACGACGCTTTATTCGTCGGCTATACTGCGTGGTGTATAAGTCGACGACTTACCCTTAGTGTCGTCGGCTATACTATAGCCGACAGAGCATTCCTGACGAGAGTATAGCCGACGATACTTCGTCGGCTATGACTATAGCCGACAATTTAATGAAAACGGCCGACGAGATGACGTCGTCGGCTATAACCCCTTTTCTGGTAGTGTCTGTACCAGCCAGACCCGAGTGAGGAGCTGCCAGAGCTGAAGAAGCAGGTGGCCGTTCTGACCGGAGCCCGGGAGCGCTTGGAGGCTGAGAAGTCCAGGCTTGAGCGGGAGAAGGTCAGACTAGAGGAAAGGGCCAGGAGGCAGGTGGCCAAGCTAGAGGGCCAAGTCCGGAGCCTCGAGGAGGAAAAGGAGCGGGCTGAGGAGGAGAAGGAGAGGGCCGAGCTGGAGGCCAAGGTAGATGAGCTCCAGTTGGAAGCTGTCGCTGTGCGTGCCGCCACCGCCGCTGCGGCTGGAGAAGAGGACCCAGAGTTTTTCCAGTGGGTTATCGAGAAATATCACGATGGTGATCAATTTCTTGCCCTTCTGGAGAAGGCTAGAGAAGCGGGTATCGCCGATACCTACTTGGAGTGGGAAGAGAAGGGGTGGGGGGGGCTTGAGTTGTTTGTATCGGGGAATCTGTGGTAGATTTGGGGAGTTGCCGCATAGGGCGCTGTTTTAGCTTGTCGCTGACCAGCGGTGGGGTTTGTTTTCCTCCCCCTAGGTTACATGGCTTCTGGGAGCTCTGATGGAACTTCTGAATCGGCCGGTAGACGACCTGTGGTGGACGATGAGGAAAGGTTGGAAGATTGGTTGCTTCGGTTTCCCCGGGGTGAGGTCTCGCCGTCCGGGTCTCTGGGGGATGCTGGGGCATGAGAACATCCCCCACGGGGTACCTTTTCCTGGTACCTCGCCCGCAAGTTACACGATTGGGGATGGGAAAGGCGCTGTGGTGTGTGATGAGCTGGAGGCTACCATGAGCCCCACAGAGGTTGCCGCTTTCCGAGAGACGTGGAGTATCCCAGATGAGGTGAGATTACGGCCGCTGAATCCCGGAGAATCGGCTTGTAACCTGGAGAAGGGTTGGTTTGCTGTTCATAGAGACCAGTTCCGTCATGGGTTCTCCCTTCCGCTGCCAGACTTTGTGCAGTACATGCTCAGCGCTCTGCACGTGTCTCCTACGCAGCTTTCGAAAAACCAGTGGAGGCAGCTGCTGATCCTTGGTTGTCTGTACGAGCTGTCCGGGATGAGCATGCCGACGGTGAGCGAGTTCCGGGTATTGTACAGACTGTCCTTCTCAAAAAAGAAAGGGTGTCGGGGTTGCATCACCTTTAGCGCCCGACACTTTAAGCCTATTATCACCCACCTGCCGTCCTGGCTGGACAATAGCTGGAGGAAGAAGGTGGTGATGGCAGGTGGGAGGTGGCAGAAGAGGAGGAGGACATATCGGGTTCCTGGTGTTTTCCAGCCCCTTGGCGACCAATCATACGTACTGTCTGAGTTGAAGCGGGATATGATTGCCACGATATTCTGGTGCTGGTCCGGGCTTGAGCGAAGCTCCTACAACTTCATACGGCGGGAAGTGTTAGAGTACTGCGGTCTCGGGCGGGATCCCGGTGCGTAGTGGGATTTTAGTAGTGACGTTCCTGCTGACTGAGTTTATACTAACTCTTTGTTTGGTGTTCTGTAGGTGCATCTTCCCGGACGGTCGTCAAGCCCAGTATCACATTATCCATGGATGGTGAGGATCTTGTCTTGAGGTTGAAGGAGAAGGGGGAGGTCGTTTCGCGGACCAAGGTGGATCGGGAGACTGGCCGGCTTACCATCCACGCTGAACCGATGGCCGTGGATGTTGCGGATGATGACTACATCTTAAGGCGTGTGAAGACTCATGCCGCGGGATCCTCCGCGGGACCCGGGAAGGGGAAAACCATTGGAGGGCCACTAAAGGTTCCTGGTGGAACGGATAAGATTCCATATCGACCGGGATCGGTCCCACTTGTCACCAGGGTTTCCTTACCTGGAGCACAATCTTCTTCACCGGTCGACCTGTGTGAGAAGAGGCGGAGGATCATGGACGTCCCGCCTTCCGCGCTGGTGACGCTGACCGGCTGGTCGTCTGGTGAGAACTTGGCAAAACGGCTTAAGTTGACCAGTGGTGGAATGAGTCTCGCTAGGGATAGAGCCGTTGCGGCTTCAAGTTCTGCCGGTCTGCAGAGTAGTCCCGCTCTGGTGGAAGAACCAAGGAGGGGAGGTCCGGAGAACCCGTTCGTCCGGAACCTGGTGGAGGACGTGACCGACCTTGGTCTAGATAGGTCTGCGGCAGCTGGAGCCCTGTCGGGGGAGAATTGTCAAAAGAGCAAAGAGTTGGTCCTCTGGGTAAGAATAGTTTGGTGCTACGGTACCGGTCGAAAAAGTTCTGCATTTTTTTTTTTTTTTTTTTAAAAAAAATCGGTGACCTGTCATTCTGCAGCTGTTGTACAATCTGTACCAGCCGAATCCGAGTGAGGAGCTGCCGGAGCTGAAGAAGCAGGTGGCCGTTCTGACCGGAGCACGGGAGTGCTTGGAGGCTGAGAAGTCCAGGCTTGAGCGGGAGAATGTCAGATTACAGGAGAGGGCCAGGAGGCAGGTGGCCAAGCTAGAGGGCCAAGTCCGGAGCCTCGAGGAGGAAAATGAGCGGGCTGAGGAGGAGAAAGAGCGGGCTGAGGAGGAGAGGGCCGAGCTGGAGGCCAAGGTGGATGAGCTCCAGTTGGAAGCTGTCGCTGTGCGTGCCGCCACCGCCGCTGCGGCTGGAGAAGAGGACCCCGAGCTTTTCCAGCGGGTTATCGAGAAATATCATGATGGTGATCAGTTTCTTGCCCTTCTGGAGAAGGCTAGGGAGGCGGGTATCGCCTATACCTACGTGGAGTGGGATGAGAAGGGGTACCTGAATACCTCGCAAATGCCGAAGGCGCAGGCCGATGATGATGTTGATGGGCAACCGCGGGAGGAGGAGCAGCCGGAAGAGGGAGGCGGACTTCAGCCATCTGAGCCCGTTGGGGAGGATGCGGCGGTTCTACCTGAGGAAACTGGTGGACAGGCTGGGCCCGGTGGGGAGGAGGTCGAGGCTCCTTAGGATTTTGTTGTTGTTTTTTTTATAAATTGCTGGAAAGGATTTTTTTTGTGTTGCCTGCCTTTGGAGTTTTTATAGTACCGGTGGTTTGCCTTGGATTTCGTTCAAAATAGTTGGCATATATATCTTGTAATGTTACATCGGCTGAACCGTTGGTATGCCAAGCTAATTGTGTTGGAAAAATTAGCAGTTAGGCTCGGACTCAAAATTTCTTGTGCTGCTTGACCCATCACCGGGTCCGAACGTGCTTACCAGCCCTGGTCCTGGTCCCGGGCGGGATCTGCCCGCCTTTCTCCTAGGTACCGTTGCAGCTGACCGCTGCTAACTTCATCGTGGGTGATGTAATATTTGCCTATGGGTAGCTTCATCGTGGTAGGAGCAGTGTTTCTGCCTAAACCCGGGGGTCTAGTAGATACTTGATGAATCCAACTCGATCTCCTGCAATCCTGCTTACTAAGGGGAATACCGGGCGGGCCGGCCTTCACCTCTCTGATGCCTAAGTTAGTATAGTTGGAGTATATATAACTAAGACACGTATGTAAGCGGGGAGAGAGACAAGTTACCTCATAAAGAGGGTAGTTGGGGCCCATATATAGGTGGTTGGGGGTAAGGGCTGGCCTTACTCTTCGATGTGAGACTGGTTCCCTTCTGTTTATACCTTCTGGTGCCCTCTTAGGCAGGCTGGCGCCCCCGGCCCCTGGGTCCCTGGAGGCAGGATAGAGTGCTAGGCCTCGAGGCTGGGTGCTGGTGATTCGGTCCCGACCCTTGGGCCGGGCCCTGGTGCGCTTGCTGCGGGTCTGTGGGCCTGCTGTAGCCTCTCTGCGGCTACTGTCAACAAGTCCCCCAAGTTCCCGGTCAAGTGCAATCTTGAATGGGGACTTAAATCTGTCTTGCTCTTGTCCCGCAGACCCGCAGGGCTACCATCCTACCGGTACCCAGTCCCCCAAATCCGCGTTAAAGATTGGGCGTGACCGAGGTGAGTACCTGTTACCGATGGGAAGCAATAGTTTATAAGCACACTTTGAAATATAAGCAGTGTTGACAGTAGCCGCAGAGGGGCTACAGCAAGCCCACAGACCCGCGGCAAGTGCACCAGGGCCCGGCCCAGGACCCATGATCGGATCACCAGCACCAGGCCTCGGGGCCCAGCGGTCTATCCTGCCTCCAAGGGTCCTGGGACCGGGGGCGCCTGCCTGCCAAAGAGGGCATCAGAATATCCAAACAGAAGGGAACCAGTCCCACATCGAAGGGTAAGGCCAGCCCTCACCCTCAACCACCTATATATGGGCCTCAACTACCACCATAAATAGGTAACTTGTCTCTCTCCCTGCTTACATACGTGCCCTGGTTATATATATTCCAACTATACTAACTTAGGCATCGGAGAGGTGAAGGCCGGCCCGCCCGGTATTCCCCTTAGTAAGCAGGATTGCAGGAGATCGAGTTGGATTCATCAAGTATCTACTAGACCCCCGGGTTTAGGCAGAAACAATTGGCGCCGTCTGTGGGAAGTCTGAACAAGAAGCCGTGCAAGCAACACCGTTGGCTGAGATTGTGGGAATGAGTCAAGAGAAAGGAACCACTGAGGAGGGGCGTGTTGCAACTGTGCAAACGCTCGCCTCCACCCCTGTCGTCACGCGGGAGCTGCGTGGCGAGCAGGGCAGCGATTTGGGAAGGAGCCGTGGAGGACCCTCCGGTGATCCGGAGCCCCGCCACGAGAGCTCGCACGGGAAAGACCTGATAGAGGACGAAGGCAGTCCGGTGCTTCGTGGCCTATCCTTGACGTTCTCAGATGATCCAAGTGATCAGTCTGAGAGCCAGGATCAAGACCCCACGTACAGCCCCGACCATGACGGCATGGCGGGAAAGGTACGGGCAATGGCCGCAGAGGTTAGTCGCCTCAGAGAGGAGAACGACCGGGACCGAGCCAAGTCCCAGGCCCGATACGAAGAAATAGAGGCAGTAAACGCCGCTCTGGTAGCCGCCCTAGAGAGGGGACAGCATCGCAGTGCCACCATGGCCGAGGCACAAGCCACACCCCTGCTAGTTCAACCCCAGCAACTAGAGGCAGGGCAATCTTCGGGCGCCCGGCCCAGCGAGCCTGTGCGAGAGAAGTTACAAGCCGGCGAGGACCTGCCGAAGAGCACGCCCGCCTCCCACCAGCCGCACGCTTCGTCCATGGATGAAGTGGATACTCCAACCGCCCGGGCGCTGCAACTGCTAGCCAACACCGTGTCGGATTTGAAGGCCCAGATGGAGGCAAACGAGAGGAGAGCAGCCCGGCCATTGGAAGGCGCCCGGTTCAACGAGCGCATGGGCCCCTTTTCATACCGAGTCATAGAGTCAGGGAGATCTGGCAACCAGAAGTCCCTCAAGCTCACCTATTCTGGGTCCGGTTGCCCGTATCAGCATCTGGACAGCTTCCGATCCCAGACCTGCGCCAAGGGTTACTCCGATGCAATCTGCTGCAACATCTTCCAGGAGACCCTGTCCGGAGAAGCGCTCAGTTGGTTCTACGAGCTTCCTGCGAATTCAATCGAGGCATTCGAACAGCTGGCTGACCGGTTTGTAGGCCGCTTCATCCTCCGAGTCGAGGGAGCACGGACGTCCACCGTCCTCTTCAACTGCATCCAAGCCCCCGGGGAAGAGTTGAGAACATTTGTCAACCGGTGGCAGACGGCCACGGCCGGGGTTCGGAACTTGGACAAGGGCATCGCCGAGATGGCATTCAAGCAGGGGCTTCGGGCAGGGAAGTTTTCCGACGCCGTCAGGGTAGAACTCCCTCAGGGCTACGACGAGTTGATGGCTATGGCCATCCGGCATGCCCAGGCTGATCATGAGACCTACGGGAACCACCTGCTGAAGAGGAAGCGGGATGAGCAGTCTTTGGACCATCCCCAGGGGGAGGATCCCCCGCGCAGTCAAGAGAGCAAACCCGGCCAGCGAGCCGAGCACGGGAGTCGCCGACCCAGCCGGAACAACAACAACAGCGGCAAGACCTGGCCGCAGCGGCAGCAGAGGCCCTTCTCTGACAGGCCCCAGTCTCGGGCCGAGAACAAACCTGCACCGTACCACCAAGAGCGCCCCCTGGCAATTATGCCAGCACCCCCGGCTAATCAAGAAGTCTTCTCCACTCTCACCGCATCCTATGAGGACATCCTGCTGGAGAATGCGAACGTCATTGCCCCACCGCCCCAGAGAAGGTACCCCAAGGGGAAGCTTACGACGGCGCAGACAGGCAAGTACTGCTCGTACCACGATGAGGCAACTCATCGGACGAACCAGTGCTTTGCCCTCAAGACTGCAGTGCAGGGCTTGATTGATAGCGGCCAGCTCCAGAGATATGTAGGGGAAAGAAGAGCAGACCCCGACCGGGATAGTAACCCGGCTTGGTAAACCCGCTGGGTCCAGGCGGTTAGTTTGGCATATCGCCGGTTCAGCCGATTGTAAAGATCAAATATATGCAAACTACTTTTGAAAACTCTGGCCCCGCAAGCTCAGATATATATTCATAATTAATTAAAGTATTCAAGCAGTAACCGCTCCGGAGAGTTTCTTTTACAAGCAAGAGCAAGAAAAACATCCTAAGGAGCCGCATCTCCAGCGATAGCTTCGTCGTCGACCTCAGCTCCGGCAGGTTCGGCACTGTTGGTAAAAGAATCCAAGTGCGAGCGACGCTCTGCTCCTGGTTGTTCCTCCACCTCCAGCTGCTGGACGACCGGCTCCACAGGAGCATTTCCTTCGGCAGAGGTACCTGGCATCAGGGAAGTATTTAACCACCCCTTCGCCGCCCATTCCGTGTACGCATCCGAGATGCCTTCTTCCCGGGCCTTCTCCAGGCAGTCCAGGAACCGATCGCTCTCCTCGTATTGAAGAACGAACCGGTCGAACTGTCCCGGGTCATCTCCACCAGCAGCAGCAGCGGTGGCACGTGCCTGGAGCTCGTCTATCTTGGCTTCCAGCTCGGCCCTCTCAGCGTCAGCCCGCTCCCGCTCCCTCTCCATGCTCCGGTTCTGCTCCTCCAGCCCCCGGGCCTTCTCCTCCATCTTCCTGGCCTTTTCCTTCATCTTCTTGGCCCTCTCCTCCGCCCTGGCCTTCTCCCGATGCGAGCGGGACTTCTCCACCTCCAGGAGCTTCTGAGACTTGGATAACGCAGTTATCTGCCTCTTCAGCTCCGGGAGCTCCTCGCTCGCATCCGGCTGGTACAGGTGGTAGAGCAGCTGCAGGGAACAAAGGCAGTCAAGTGGCAAAGAAAGAAGGCAGGATATAAGCAGTACGGTGGTACCATGCGGTACTTACCCGGAAGATGGATTCCTTGCATTTTGGCCGGTTGCCACCCGCCAGCACGCCATCAACCCCGGGCTTGTCCAGGCCGAAGCTGGCCAGGTCCGCCATCATCTGCCGAACGAGAGCATTGTCCGGACTTCCCCTCGCCG